>JARFIW010000090.1:1955000-2607500 GCA_036346225.1 Platerodrilus igneus
AACTAACAACAGGAGTAGTATCTAATATAATTGAAAAATATTTACATAATTTCAATGTTTCGATTGTATTTTGCTTAACTTTTTCACTTATCAAACAAATTAATTCATTTACGTGTTACTCATTCATCAACAGCACTTTTTCTGTCCCAATACTACCTTGTGATTTAGTAAAGTAAATAACTTTATTTCAGGTTTTAAACATAACATCTATCAACTTGACATTCAAATTCATTCCATGACGTTTCTAATACTCTATAAAACCATAATGCCTAGTCTTCGCATTGTAACCAAGCGATCAGCTGCCCAATACCTTGTCGACATCATCCACCAGCGTCCACATAGTGAGAGTTGAGAGTTGAGGTCAACGACACAAAAGACCGCTAATACACGGCCACCCTGGCTGGATGATGGTCGCTCTAAACCTGCAATGATAAATATCATTTGCACAACTCAAGGTAACGTCAAACACTCCAATGTCAAACATATCAGTGCTAGCTGTCAAATGATTGCCAAGGAAAGCCATTCCGACGGTAATCTAAACCAAAATCGAGGGATGGCCATCCCGAAGGCGAAGCAATGACCAAGGAACGTCAATTCCAACGGCTGAATAATAGCCTAAAGATAGTTAATCCGACGACAATTTAATGCCGACGGATCAACTGCCCGATGGTATAACAGTGGCCCGGGGATAGTTTACTCGACGACAAGTTAATGTCCAAAGAGCAATTAATCCCGACAGAATAACAAAGGCCCAGGGATATAGGTAATTCGACGATAAGTTAATGTCCAGCGAGCAACTAACCCCGACGGCATAGCAATGACCGAGGGATAATCAATCCGACGACAATTTATTGTCCAGGGAACAATCCCAACGGTATATCAACATATCTACTACATATTAAAGAAGGTGACCCGATTTTTATATGTTCGGCTGCATATACACCACTGTAAGAGATTCTGGATCTGCTCGAGCCCGGAATATCAGCCACCCCAAAGCAACTATCCTTCAACACCTTTGAGATATTGAATCGCTTCTTCCACTTGGGCATTATCTCACGACTCTTACCAGTACCTGCGATAAAGGAAATCTTTTTCAACACCATATCGCCTTCCGTAACATACTTCGGATTTGCCCTATGCGAATTAAAACTTACTTTCTGGCGAGACTGGTCACTCTCTGCCGGTTCAAAACATCGATTGCTCCGTTGGGTTCTAAAAACTCCACATTTTGTGGTCCTGAGCGATAACCAACAAGTGCTTCAGAACGTGTCGTGGAGATGGATCTGTTCAGCATATTATTCAGACTCAACTGAATGTTAGTAACGTTTTCATCCCATTCATCGTCTTCCTGGTGTGCGTCCATAGTCGCTAAGCAATCGCACACCGTTCTATTGTACCGTTTAACTTAGGCGGTTACCTCGAGGCATTCCGACTGCATTATGGTGTAATTGTGTTTGCCTTTCATAGCAAAACCTTTTAAACTTTATAACAACAAACGCTGTGCCTCGATCGCCAATTACACGCTTAGGCACTTCAAAGATTTTGATAATGCTGTTCAACTCTTCTACAACATGCTTAGTTTTAGTACTTTTTACAGGTTTGATAAAACAAAAAATTTTGTGCATAAATCAATAGTAATTGTGGCATAACTATTTCCTTGCTTAGATTTGCAAAAGGGATTTAGATGACCCACAAGAATGGTATGAATTAGGCGAAGAATTTTCAAATTTGTAAAAAGCTCTCCTATATTTGCAATAATTGTGGTATGAAGCATGCCTATTAATAATTCCACGATTATTTATTTCTTTATTTTGAAAGCTTCCTTCCCTTCAAATTGCATGATCTCATTATTTAAATTTACCGAAATAAATATTTTGTTGTCTATTTGTGGTTTAAAATAATTTATAAACCTGAGTTCTATCCTAATATGTGTTTTACTATAAATAGAACGGCGCATTTCTTATTTTAAGCTTATGATTTTAACAGAACTAATAATTTATTGAAATGTCTTACATACTAAACACTCCTATTAATACAATCAGAATTATGCAGAGTGCTTTAATATTAATTGTGTACGTTTGAGATTAATCTTCCTCCTTCTGAATCCATTTCTAGTTAACAATGTGTTACCTAACTAAGAAAACAGGCTATTGTATCAGCTTCTATACAACGCTACATTTAATTTTAAATGTCTATATATGTAGTTATGCCAATGCAAAAATATAAGTTTGTTTAAATTCATATTGACCTAGGAGCTAAATAGCTTAATAACGGATAAGCAAAAGAAATTCTGTGGAAATGTGCATAGATATTCCTTTGAAGTTAAAATAATATATTATACTGAAACTACCTCCCCCCCCCCGTCCTTTCTTTACTTATAACTCAGGCTGAATAAATAAATTTTGAAAACTTTGCTAGTGGGTTCTACCAGCAAAGCCTTCAAAAACCAACACTTAGCGCCCTCTGTCTTCCCTGAACTTAAATAGTAGCACAGAAACAAACCTAAATGCTCTAAGTACAGGTCTTTATAAAAATTTAAGATGTAGGCATAACCAAAAAATTGTGTGAAATATTTGCAATGTATTCAATATTCCAGCTTTCAATTAACAAGTCTACTGATGTGTTGAAATTACAAATTATACTTTACCAAAACAGTAGTGGTTTCTCCTTACAGCCAACTGATCTGGTCCAAAATTTGGTTACAGGTAGTAAATCTATTAAATTAAAATTGTAAGTATTAGCTTGACATAGTTTTATGTAAAATAAAAAGTTAATAGAGAAAATTGTAGTTGATATACGATTACTGGTTTAAATGCCTCTCTGGATCCTGGATCTTCTCCTCTATGGACAATCAAAAGAAACTCCAGCTCCTACACGAATATACCGAAGTGGTAATCTTTTGAAAATGCTTCCTTGCTGCTACAAAAAAACTCTAGGACTCCTTCAGTAAACAAACTAATGTCCTTTTTACAATTTTACAAATTGTTTCTTTCAGTCGATGCAAATAATCGCTTAGATTAAGCTTTAATGTCGTTTATAGCTTTGTTTTAGGCAGAAATAACTTTAACACGTAAAAATTTTTAACTTGTTTATTCAAAAATCGTTCTGCAGCAGCCAGCAATAATAGAATAGCCCAAAAAATTTTATATCATCAAACATCTAAAAACAAAAATTTATCACCTAGCAACAACAATTCTACTAACTATGATCGTTTATACACCTATAAAATGATATTGAAAAACACAGATAATCATCTATACAATGAAGACTAGCTTCTTATTGCTTTTCATATTAATTATGATTGGTTCAATTATTCATAATACAGCTAAGTATATAATTATCAAATTAACAATAATAACCTAATTCCTTTTAGGTGCTAACTACTAATAATTATTACAAAAGGTAAAATATAACTCTTAACCACACAGATAGAGTCAAATACCCCTTGGACAAGTATAATCCTCTGAATTGCACAGCATAAAATGACCTGAAGTCAAAATATTCAGTAAACATGTCAAACATTTCACACAACAGGTTTATTATTACGTTTAGTATTAAAAATTGCCTGAATATCCTTACTTTATGGGAAATTCTGTATTTAAGCCACCCAGATTCATTTTAATATATTGCTTAAGGCTAATTTATATTATGTATCTAAAATATTTCCGTTTAAGAGACAATAACTACAACACTCTGGACAAACTATACTTTAGCATCATCATCATTAGGTCTTCAGTCCTAGAACTGGTTAGACGCGTACCATCATTGTTTCCTATTCTGAACTAACCTACAGATTTCCCTGAAATTTGCACAGTTTGCATCTATAACTATCTCATCTAGGTCTATATCTACCTCTTTTTTCCTATCTCTGCTTGTAATATATCCCATACTATTCCCCAAAATGCCTTAGAACGTATTCCGCCCTTCTATTTCTCTTTTTCCCCAGATATCCTTGTTCCCCTACTATTTCTATAACTTATTTGTTATTATCTTTGTGTGTCCATGCTATCGTCCTCATACATCTGAAGCACAGCATTTCAAAAGGCTGCTACCGTTTTTCTGTCTGCGTTTCAGACTGCCCGTATTTCATAGGCATACTGTGGTTTGCTCCACACATATGCTTTCAACAATTTTCTTCTTGTTCTATGTTTGTTGCCTTTCCTCAAGGCGCTGTTCTTTCTTGTTAGATGCAGTTCGATCACCTTCTATCGTTTTACAGTTATACGCCCTATTTCTCCGACCTTTAGTGGTTGTGAAGGGGGGTAAGCAACCTGTGGCTGCCAAGTTCCCCCAACACCTAACCATTTAACGATTTAGTATATTTTCCAATTTATCTTTTCGCAACCAACAACTAGTTGTTTATACTAATCATTAGATTTATTTGCGCTTATTTTTTCGTCATTAGGTTTTCCGTCTCAAAACTGGTTGGACACGTGCCTGCACTTATTTATATTCTGAGCTAGCCTACATAGTTCCCTGAAATTCTTACACAGCATGTGTATTCAGCTCGTTCCCCTTCTATTATTTTATAATTTTATGCCCTATTTTACCGAGATTCAGTGAACTTTTGCATATGATGAGAAATTAGTAGCATATTACATGCAAATTGTATGCTACTCAAATGACAAAATTCACTTTCACACTTAGCAATAAAATAAAATTATTCTTCATTTTGAGTCTTGTCAAACTTGAAAATTTTTATTATTTTTACAACGATCCTAAGTCATGGATCGAAACGTAAATAAAGACAATTTAAAAAACTCTGAGTGGTTTAATACCCAAAAAAAATTAAAAAAAAAACCAAAACAAACCACAAGAAACATACAGGGAGTATCTTGACTTTAAAGTTTTATATAAAATATACCAATGCTACCGTTCCTAATAAATTAACGATATCGCATTTGATTAATATCTTTTCGGATACTAGAAGTGTACATTATTGAAAAAACACGCGTGGCCTCACACTATTATATATGGATGTTGCAGTAGATGTAAAAGCACTTTTGACTCGCTAATACAAAACATTTGCTCAGAAAGTTACCTTTAATGGCTAGTCTTTCACTACCTACTGCATCAACTTTGTTCACGAACTAAAAGGCTATGGAAAACCTTTACACAGAGCCGGATTTACCATATGCCAAAGTGGGTTGTAGCCCAGGGACCCCGAACCACAGGGGACCGTCGAGTAATTCAATATCCAATTGTTCGACAATTCAACATGCAGTGCAGTGAGTTGTATCTCGTATGACCATTCACTCTGTTCATTCTAGAAATCGGCATTTAATTTTTATATCTAAGATAATTAATTTTTTGTTATTCTGGCGATAGAAGAAAGCGAAATGCAAAATTGCTTTTATTTATGCGGTTCCGCGGCTTGCCGGTCCTATACTGCGAAAAACGATGGAGCATATAGGTATATTGTATATTTTCCACTGATAGACGCCGACGCAATGCCGTAGTCAGGTTAAAAGATTCTGATAGGTCCGCTAACTTTGACGGTATTTTCCAGCGGCAGTTTAGTAGCTTTCAACAAAATTAATCATGGTATTCAAAAGGTTGCTGTTGTTTCACCGAGCAATGGCATTGTATAAGGGCATGCTTGAGTATGTAGCCAAACGGAGAAAAAGTTTTTAATATTGTCTTGAACAGGGATATGCTTTACCGGAAATGCTAGTTTTTCCGTAGATGACAAAAGACAATGAAAACAATTTTAAGATGAACAAGGAAATCAACATTTGGTGCAACTGCAACCCCTAAAGTCCATATCTACTACGTCGTCATTAAAAGACTAATGTGAACTAGAAAATAATTGGAAAAATATGGTTTCGCGGAAGGACTATTTAGGTTTTTGATGAACTTAATGATTTAGGCGACGATGTCATCAGAGACCAAAAAATGAAAGCACGAAGATAAATGTGTAAGGGTAATCTCAACGATGAATTCCCTGAGGATTGCATACCCTTTAAATCATTTGTAGGGGCGATTGAGAACGAGCCGAACCTAAAACCAGCTCGAGACATCTTAGAATATATCCACAACCACCACCTGATTAGTACATTTCCAAATGTGTTATTACTACAATTTTTTTAGTTGTTCCCGTAACGAACGCCTTAGGAAAAAGGTCTTTTACCCTGAAATTAATCAAAACCTACTCATTGTAAGATGATCATCTAACAGATTTAGTCTTATTGTCGATTGAGGGTATTTTACTCAGCGATGACGACAGGAGTGATCACAGCCGAATTTTTAAATCGTCACTAAAGAAAATGGAAAACTTACAGGTTGATATTTATTACGTTTTGCTCAAGTTACATATTGGATTTCTTAGGATTAGTTGTAAATATTTTAAAATCCTTCAATATCACATTTTCCTTAAAATTTACCATTATAATCGTGTACTGTACGGCCCCAACCCGATATAGGACCAGGTCCCCGCATAATATAAATCCGGTCCTGCCTTTACGGTTGATGAGGTATATCGCAACTTCGCAATGCTGGATTTAAACGAACGCGAATATTCGTTCTAGCAAAATAACACAACATTTTATACTGCTATTAAAATGCGAAATATGCTACAGAAATGTCTTTTGCCGTTATTTGATACGGAAAAACTTGTGTCCTCCAAGACTAATAGATCTTATACCAGCAGACTTTTTCCTTTGGGTTTATTTTTAAAACAATCTCTATTTCAAACATTGCCGAAAGCTGCTGTACATTTCATGAAACGACAGGAAGTCATTTTGAACATCTACTACAGAGTAATTTGAATTTTCGTTAAATATTTTACTAACATTAATATTTTTGTACTTAATTCAACTCATCAAAAAACGGGAGATATCATTCATTAAATACTTGCATATCTTTCCGCATATAGAGTGACAATTGCACTTTTAAATTACAATTGAAAGGGAATTTATATAGTCAAAACCATGAACATTTTCTGATCTGAGTGCTTGATTGCTTGTAAGTTTGTTTATAAGGTAGTAACATTTTCAAGTAGAGTTGTCTTATAAAATTGCCATTCATGAGATAAACAGAAAAAAATTTATAATTACTTAAAATAAAGCGTACGGAGAGTAAATACTTGAAAATTTAATGTATCAGAGGCCTTCGGAAGCAATAGCAGAAAAAGGGAATGAAGTATGAGTATATTTTAGCGTGCAGCTATTTCATTCAGAACAAAATTAGAATTCATCACAACTCTGGTTGCTTTGATAATTACATTAAGGTGTCGGTATTTTTATGAGTACCAAAAGCAAATCAAGCAAACTAACGCGCTTCGGAGATTTAAAATAATTTAGTCTTGAGCCTACCTATTTTATTAAAAAATTAACTTTAAGAAATCAAAATTAATGGGTGAGCAAAGGCTGAACTTTATTTAAAGCACCTATTGGTATCAATATCAGTTGCGTATGTAATATGTACTGTTATGCTATAATACGATTTTACTTCTCTATTTTTTTTTGAGAGTGGATGAATGATATGAAGTTAATAAACATTATTGGTGATTATAGTAATTTGCATGTAATGAGCAATAACTGGGAACACGTTTTACAATACATCGATTGAAATGAACATTAGTTTACGGTCATCACGTTGAATAAGCAGGAAACTTATTTACATATCTTTTCCTTATGCGAACAATGGAAGAAAATAGCTCTTTCCTCAAATCGTTCAGAAATTTTGACATTGACAGGAAAGTTTTATAAAGTATTTCAGCAATATGCTAACCTTTGTCCACCAAATATATCTCATTGACTACCTTTTCACAAATTACCAGAAGGGCAAGCGGACTGTGCAATGTGTGAGAATAAACAAATTTGGCCACATGGAACAACAAGTTGCTCAATTTTTGAAGTTTTCGGATTCCAAAAACTGCACGAGCCATTGTTTTCGCCGATCATTCGCCACAATACGGGTCAACTCCGGATCCGACATAACAACTCTTAAGCGATACGGTGGATGGATGTCAACCACAACAGCGGAAGGTTATATTGATAACAGCTTGGGAACAAATATACTTTAGCGGGCAGCTGCTGGTTTTTTGAAATTTTCAGGAATAGTGCATTTTTGGCTAAAAATGACGAATCTGAAGTCGGATTTCGGCGGTAATGAGTAATTGTTGCTAAAATTTTATTATTAAAAAGTGAGGTTTTCGTTTTCACTCGGGATTTCTTCAGTACACAATAGTTTTTAAAGACGAAATATATTTTTATTGTATGCAGGGTGATCGATATTACTTATTGCTTGTGAAATCTTTTTCTAATTGTTGTTTATTTGCCAGTAAGCAACAAGTGAAAATGCAAAATATTTTGACAGTTACATGGATTTCATAGTCAAATTGCTATGTTGCCAAATCAAAAATAACTCAAATTTACTAGTTTGCATACAGTTTGAGTTGTCTACATAAAATGGAAATAATTTCAATAATTCAAATCTTGTTCTGCGGCAAACACTTTTCCGTGCTTTTTTTTAACTACAAATGACCCCATAACCTAACCTAACCTAACCTAACATAACCACCCTGGTTCTGTGGTCAACACTTTTTTGGTAGGTAGGCGATAATTAGTCGAGGTGCATGCATAGGGATTGCTGTTGTAAAGTGGGGAAGTTTTGAAATTAGAATTTAGTTAGAATTGAAGCAGTAAAAGTTTTAAAAGTAACTCTCAAATTCAAATTTTCGAATATGAAGTAACTTGTATTGCCTATATTAAATTTACCAAGGACATGAAACAATTTGGGGTATTTGACTTGGCAACATAGTTATTTCACTATGAAATCCGTGTAACTGTCAAAATATTAAACATCTTCATTTGTTGTTTATTTGCAAATTAACAAAAATTACGAAACGATTCAATAAATAATATCGATCACTCTGTATGCAATAATAATTAATTTGGTGTTTAAACCCTTGCATACTGAAAAAAACGCGTGTGAAAAAGATAACCCTACTTTTTATTAACAAAATTTTAGCAACAATTACTCATTGCCGCCGAGAACTGACTTCAGATTCGTCATTTTCAGACCAAAATGCACTATTCCTGAAAATTTCATAAGCTTGGAAGATGCCCGCTAAAGTATATTTAAACCACAGCTTGTCGAGCAAAGTGTCGATCGCTAATAAAATCCTACATTCTGTAGAAAATGAAGAAGCGTCTACTAGTGGAATATTTATTTCTAAGCAGACAATAAAAAATCTGTGAAAATTCATGAAAATGCACTTGCAATTAATATTGTGAACATAATTTATTGCAGCCACTAATAATTAATTTTTATATACCTAACCTATTAATATTTAATAAATTAAAAATATATATAGTTCTGAATTTTATTATTGTAATCGTAGAAAAGGAATAGTGTGCTACTCGTGCACAATATAACCTATTCCACACTCGCTGTCGCTCGTGCCGCAACTGTCACACATCGTGTGGAATAGGTTACTTTCTGCACTCGTTGCACAATATACTAATTCTGAACTGTAAGGAAATCGTATGCGCACTACACAAATTGACAAATGACAGCGTCAAATTTGACAATTAAATATCAAGATACATTTCCATAGTTACGCAACAAATTTTGCAAAGAATTTTACGGCACAATTTATTTAGAATAAAATTAATCATTCTTTTAAAATTAAATAACAATTCAATTTTTGTTGTTTTTTAACGATTTATGGAAAAATAGTATGTACACCACGTAGGTGAAGCAACATTCCCGGACTCCGTGTCGTTTGTCAGGTCTTGCGCTTCGACAAGCAATCTTCACGTCTGTCGTCGGGGAATGTTAAGCTTTTCTTACTAGGTATACAATATACTATTCTAGTGGGTGTATCGATAAAATATGACTAGTTACTTGAAAAACATTAGCAATATTTCTAATCAATTAGATTCGTCGAGAGAATTTTTCGACCACCCCAAACAACAACTATAATATCTTTGTAAGCAGCTGCACAAGAAGTACAATACCTTGTGATATTACTAAAATTTTATCTTTTAAAAATTTCTATACAGGCCTAAAACCTCTTTATGTATCCCTTGTACTGATAGGTCAAAGACCTATTCCTACGGCAAAAGATGAAACATGGAATACGACTTTTGAAGAAGGTAATACCCACCACAGCATAGCTAACAAGTGTACGGGGAAAGAGAGGGCGCCACTACCTCTAATATGTTATGTGGAACAATGCACAATGGGAGAGGTAAGAACCTTTATGCTTAGAATAACAAGATAAACTCCCGGAGGACACTCAATAGCGGTTTCCATTAAGAAAGACTGCACCTGAAAAGGGAAGTTGCATTTAGTAAATACAAACACATCACATTTATGAGCAATAGTAATATTAGAAAAATATTAACTTACTAATTTTCAATACCTTGTTTAAGATAATAAAAATATTACCCAATAAAGTATTTCTATTTAAAAAAAAATATAAAAAGATAAGTTTTCAATTTTACTTTGTATAAGATATGTACAACAATAATAAAAAAAAAAAATCAGTCTAGATTTGTAACAACTGCTGAGTTCATATCAATTAATTATTTACACAAAGGAATCACATATCTTTGTACGAGTACTATTAACATTCAGATCTGAATACTTTACAGATGGTTATTAAACTTTTAAAATTCTTAAGGTCAACACTAAAAATCAATAAATTATTTGCAATTACATTTCATTTGGTATGAAACTGATAACGAAGATAATCATTTTAATATATCCACGTCGAAATAATCTAACTTATTTTCAAATCAAATCAGCAAACCCTTTAGCTATCCAAAAACAATTTTTTACGAAAAAAATATTACTCCACACTGATGATGCTTTCTACAAGAGGAAATTTTCCAACATTAATATTATAATTCCTGAAATAACTAATAATCATTTCTGTTTGAAATTTTTGGACACTGAAAATTTTATTTTATGATAAAGATTTTATCCAAATATTAAATGTGATGCAGTTCTAAATCTGCCCCAGCATATTTAAAACAATTCGGATCATAAACCAAAGATTAGTATACATTAAATAAAACATCGCTTTTTTTATAATCGAAATAAGCGAAAAACGTTATAATATCATTACGAGACTGTATTGATGAAAGATCAGACCAAAATCCTTAGTAACAAATCATGTTCACTGTTTGCCTCTCTTGGCTTTCATTTAAATATCACACATAAATTTGAAATTTCACGTGTATTCTTTAACACCATTGTTATCATGCATACTTAGCGCTACAAATAAATTATCTTACTAGTAATTAAAAGCCAACTTCTTACCAAAAATGAATTAAGAGATCTAATTATACACTAACTAAGACTCACTAAGGCATTTTCTTAGTGCAATTCTCAAGTTGCTTCTCTCCTTAAACATGAACCTCTTTTACAAATTTGTACAGGAAACACAAATGCTCTTAAATTTTCGTAGAAAGCGAACGTTAACTTATGACGCAAGCGTGAAATGACTCTCCCTCTATGGTGTTTCGAACCACTCATAAATATGGATATTAAGGAGTTTTAGCGCCTGCAATTCACAAAATTCGCGATATTCGTTAGTATAGCTGGAAAGTATAAAATCTTTCTCAACTAACAATAGGACCTAAACAAATATGAAGTACCAAATGCGACGATTAAATTAAAATTAATACACTATTAGGAGTGTGGCAATTGTACTTGCTACAAACTATTTCCTTGTAATCGTTGTGTGACCAGAACGGGATATTATAATTGTACATCTAGCGTCAGGAGCGCTGTTGTCCGTCTATTACACCATGCTGATTCGCAGCTCGGAACTATGCTGCAACGATAAACCCAGCCTACGCTAAGCCACATTATTTCAGTAGATAGATCTAATCCGACCCTCGTGTGACATCATAGACGTTCTCGAATTCGTCTTAAAGCAATAGTTGCTTCTCGCTTAGTAACACGCAACTCTACTCACAACAGTGCTGCAGCTGACAACAAATCTTTGGTATTATCAATTTCCCAGGAGGACTTCACTTTTCACAGAGGCTACAGCACTAGCCAAACCTACTTTATAAAGCTATAGTTTCTTTACCCAAGCTGCGCGATCTAACAATCATCGACTAATGCTCGGTGGACATTTAATTAGTTCAGTTTTCTTTTCATTGTCGCTTCACATACCGAAGTAGCGGGGGACACCTGGAGAGTACTGGTCTTTATTGCGTTGCTTGTAAATGTAGTCTTAATGAATCGCTTCACAGGGTCACGGCGTGCGTTCCGCGTGAAACATTTTTACATACGCAATGGTTGGTCCATTACCGTTCCGCGCACTTTTTGAACAGAGTATCAATTTCGACCTTTGAACCAATGCTCCAGTAATAATTTAAATAAAAAATGGGTTTACACGTTTAAAGCAACAGGATCGACACTAAACATAAAACAAACGGTAGGTCGGCAGACTTCAAGGAAAACAAGTTGGAGATTCTATGCTCCGATCGTATTCATTCGTAAATATTCGGCCGCAATTCCCAACATGGACCGCTTGAAAAATTTCAGGCGATCATTTTTCACAAACATACGCCTACGATTGAATGAGAGGTGAAGTGAAGTGAAGACTACGCACGTCAAGGATTCCTACCTTACTTGGAATAGAATGATTCAAAAAAATTAAAAATCTCCAGCTAAGAAACTTGCTTCCTGACCAATATAATACTTTCGGATGGAGAGTTGAAAATTTAAATATAGGGGAGTTTCAGGCACTACAGTTACACGAATATGTAGTTTATGATCGGGATAGCTGGATGCAGCAGGATGAAGCCTCCTGCCACACCTCGAACGCATCTCGAATAAAATGATTTCTCGAAGAAGGGTCGTTATATTACCTCTTCGAAATCCAGACATGACTTCCGTAGATTTCTTTTTGTGGGATTATTTGAAGCAACGAATGCACGCTAATAAACCAAAACGAATATTCGAGAAGTAATGTTTGTAATCCCATGAGCCCTGTGTTGAAAAATATTCGTCAATTTACGCTCACGAATAGAAGAGTGCCGACGCCGACGTGGCGTTAATTTAGATATTATTTTTAAAGGTTAAGTTCCTCTTTAATATTTTTCTGTACAATAAGGATTTATTTGCATAACTTATAGTTTTAATAGGAAAAAAGTAATTTTAAACGGCCAGAGTCAATACGGTTGTCTCTGTAAATAATGATTTCACGAATAGTATTGTTAATTAAACATATAATTTCAATTTTTTTTTTATCTGTAAACGGAATTCAGTCAAGAAACTTGAACCGCAAAACGATCGTGATATTTTTGGTATAATGCATATTTAAACGTAACTCTTGACAAAGATTTATTTCAGCACCGCAAAAATGAAAAGTATTTAGTGTTACACATTTGCAAATCCGAATACAAAGACGAAGCATGGAAAATTACCGTAGCTACTTTATGTAAACAAACCAACTGCAACAGTAAATTTGTATAACGTAATCATGTTACTCCAAGAAAGCTTTTAGAATAGTTCATGTAAAAGAGGTAGTGAGGTTGTCAATATTCATGTTTCATACAATAATTATCTCATAAATGGAAGAACTTTTTACAATTTTCAATACGAATGAGTAAAATTAACGTTACAGGGAAACAGTGTAGATTTATTACATGATAACTCTAGACAAGACAAGCGTAATATTATTGCAATGTAGTTTAACCACCTACATACAGCCGATGACCTAATGGAATTCCTGGATATCATGTTACGAATGATCTTGCCAGACATAACAATAAAATACAATGCTAAATGTTGCAATACACCCATTTACATTAACATTAATAAAGTATCAAGTCATAGGGTATTACGCATTTTTCACGTGATACAAACCAAGGTCAATACGAAAACCGTAATACAAAACATACTAGTAGTTAGCGGACGGAAACAACTAATTATCTATTCACGAGTCACTGACGTGAACGTATGTTTAGGGTAGCTTAATAGAGTAGTCGAGGAAACCCCGCCAGCTATGAGATTGGTCAACGGGAGCTAAACGTGGTGCTATCCTCGGATTATTCGAAAACAACCCAATAACAAAGGCCCGATTTGGTATGGACTGGTTACGAGCCAACATGTGTTGGAGATGATTTACTTGTCGGCAAGTGAAGTCAACCCTGGATTAGAAGAACTAACTCTTTATTCACGCAAAGTTCAGCTGTAAGTTGTGTTAGCTCTGTTGGTGGCATTTATGCATGAAGCTTGTTAAGTTAGACATCGATGAAATTATGAAACATCCGTCATCATGTTAAGATATGCTGTTAATTTTATTCGAAGTACAAAATTTGAATATTGAAATTTTATTTCGAAAAGTTAAGGACGTGGTTAATTTACTATAATTGAAGCGTTAGTGTTATGATGAATAGAAAGCGAAATGATTTATGTAATTTTAAAATTTTATGTTATGATGCTTGTATTCAAATAGATTTAGGTGACGCAGTGAGAAAAAGTGATTGTTTTTTTTTGTTTAAAATTAATTTTGTACAAAGAACTCCATTTCACGAGAAGGCCGACCTAATTAGGATCCCCTTAAAAATTCGTGTTCCAGAGAATCATTCGTAGACCAGACGTGTTGGTGCTTTTTAGTTTAGTACACAAATAGACTTTCAAGGTAAGTGTTATAGGCCAGTCGGTAGATCGTTTATTGGGTGCGACTGCGGAAATAAATGGAGGCAAGCTGCAATATACTGTAATCTCTTTATTTTGATGTCTTTAGTGATATGGTAAATTTGCACGGTTTGTCGATCCCGGATTTGGCCGCCATATTAAAATAAAACAAAAAAAGTTTTATTTTTATGAGTTTTATAAATAGCTCGGTCAGGGTTCACTTTTGAAGGAATTTCCAAATAACCGAAAATAAAGTTCATAAAATTTTCTACACAAAATGTTCTATTCATTTATTTCATAAACGTATTTGTTGCGGAGTTATAATTATTAGATCCTATTGCATTTGTTTAAGCAATTTCAGATAGCCAGCCAGGGAACGCGACCGGCCACTGGGCGGTGCCGCGCCGCGCTGACGGTTCCGTGTACTTACAAGATTAAAGCTAAAGGTCGTCTTTGCTCTTCTTTTGGTTTAGTACATTATGGCAAACGATTCGCGTTGTATGCAGATTAGGCGATATAAAATGTTGCTACTTGTGATTGTGCTGAATGTTTTGAAAATATGGCCAGTCGCGACATATGTTTTATTTGTGAGGGAAATTTGTTAGGACAGATTTGTGAAGTGAAAGAAAGAGGATTACATACTCTGAGATCTTTCAGTCTTAAAAGTAGTGACAGTAAACACGCTCTTTCAAAACACTTAAAATGTATTTCAGTGCACGAAGCATGCCGCAAAGTGTACACGAAAGATAGATCTGCGGAAGCATGAATAAAATCAAGCCAAAAATTAGCTGAAGCGTTCAGTTCAAAAGAGATGTTGCCGGTTTTGATTTTAGAAATAATTGTTTGTTTTGTGCTCAAAACGCCGCTGAAACATTTTTAAAAAAAGAGCGTGAAAAGCTGGTTGGAAAACGTGATATAGTGCAATGTGTTGAAACATTGACGATAAAAGATACCGTTTTGGAATATGCTAGGAAAAGAAAAGACGAATAGAGCAACGAAGTGGTATTGCGCATCGAAACTTTTGACCTGGTTGCTGTAGAAGCCAGGTACCATCGGATTTGTATGAAGAGTTTTTATAGAGTTGAAAATGGACGTAAACGTGGTCGGCCGGAACAAACAAAAACATCAGATGCAATGACATACGCATACAATTTTTGGGAAACCAATCGTGATGAATGCCAATTTTTGTTCAAAGAGTTGTTTGAAAGATACGAAGGTGACCTACCCACTACAAAAACAACATCAACGAAATTATTAGAAAGATACAATGAAGAAATTACAATAACTACAGTTCCAAAATCAAGGCTGTAACATAAATGCGGTGTAAATTTCAAATAACTAATTTGGTAGAGAGATGTGGACTGTATATAATTTAAATTGATAATTTACAAACAGATAATTAATGTCTTTAATCAAATCAAAGCAAAGCGTTTACTATAAAGCACTTACCTGATAACGGACTTGTGTAAGGATCAGTTAGGTCGGGTTGAGAGGAGATAACCAGGATTAAACAGAATGTAGCGACTTTAATGGGGGATGGTCCAAGGTTTGTAACAGGTAATGTGTCTTTAGAGCAACAGATGAAATTTTATGGGGATAGTAGGGTAAACCCGCAAATATTCATTAACAATATTAGAGGTTTAGTAAGCAATTTGTACGATGAACAGGCGAAGTTAAATGTTGTAAAAGCTTTACTAAAAGACCATGCTGAAGCTTGGTATAATTTAATAGGACAGGAAATTGACACTTACAGTGACTTTGAGGACACGTTTTTGAAACATTATTGGAGTGATCACAGACAGGACCAGGTACGAGACGATTTGATCATGGGGAAATTTAAAGGATAATTTTTAGGAAATAGGGAGCAATATGCTATACGAAAGTATAGCATAGCGAAACAACTGAACCCACCACTGACGGACCGACAGATCATAAAATACTTGTCGACACATTTTGAGGTTGAAGTGAGACAGCACGTAGCGTTACAGAACATTATGGACAGAGAGATGTTTCTGGAGTACCTGCAGAGGTATGACGACGTAAACAGTGGACGACCTCGGGAACCAAGGGAACGACAGGTAAACACGGTTAGGTTCGACAACAGACGGGACAACTACGCAAAACGAGGGAATAATTTCACGTATCAGCGACAGAATTGGGAACCGCGACGGACCCTTTACAGGAGCAACAGTGTAGGTAGGGGACTTGTACCGAGACCGGGACCAACAAGACAGAACAGTTTACCGGACATGAGAAAAACAGCAAATGCAAACAGGGAAGGTAACAACACGGACCGAGTGGAAACGCCAAGGACATACGCCGAAGTAACAGCAAGACCAGGACCGAGTAGGGAGAACAGACCTGGACAGGATTTTTAAAGCAGGACAAACCACTAGAAACTGTGTACAAATATGAACATCCTAGGGAATTTTTGAAAATAGAAGAAGAAATTGTAGAAAAATTTTGTTTGGCCATAATTGAGATAAAAATTTTTGAGTAAAATTTAGGAGCATTATTAGATTCAGGAGCTGAGGCGAGTTTGGTATCGGAGGAATTCGTCAATGAAATTAAAAATAAAGTGTGTGACAGGATAATGCCAATAAAAAGAAGTCACCTGGTTGCGCCGAATAAAAAACGATTTGCTGTTGTGAATAGCGTGGTTATTTTGAAAGTAGAGTTAGGTTCAGTAAGCTGTGAACAAGAATTTATAATTGTACCTGGTTTAAAGTTTAAAGGGATATTAGGGGTCAATTGCATGATGTAGTTAGGGGTTATAATAGATATGGATAGGAAAATAGTTAGGATTGGGGATAGGATATTGCCCTCGAAGGCAAGTTATGATGTCACAGAAGATGACATGGGGTTATGTATAAATAGTATAGAGGGAGATGATGAAGAGGTGAAAGAGATCGACTCAGGGGAATATAGTGAGGAAAAGTTAGATGAGGTACAATGGATAGTGAAAGAAGAGGCTGAACAAGTAGAGGTAGAGTCAGGCGCAGCGTTAATAGTGGATAACGAGTCAGAATTAAGAAAGATAGAAGTAAAAATAGTATTATGTGACACAAGAAGTAAATATAGGCACAAGTGAGTTAAGGGACAAAGATAATTTGAATTTGAAAGATTTTTGTGAGTTGAATATTGTACCTAAAGGGTCTAGAAGAGATAAAAAGTTTTGTATAGAGGGGAAAGATAGAGATGTTGAGGTAGTATCGTTTGGTTTGTGCACAGAAAAAGAAACTATAATAAATGAGAAACAAACAAGTATAGGGAATGAAGAAGAAATATTTAAGAGTCAGGATAATAGGGATAAGTTTATTTTATGTGAAGTAACAGGGATGATAAGTATAGAAATAGAAGGAGGAGAAATAGGGATGAAGAGTATTAGGATAGTTAGAAGAAAGACTTGGAGGATCAAGAAAAGATTCAGATTTAAATAAGAAAAGGAAACTGATGAACAAAATATAGAGATGTGAATTTTAGTGTAGAACTAGAATAGTTAGAGATAGAAATAGGTAGATAGAAAAGTAGAAGTAGAAATAGGATAAACATGGAGAGGTATATATTGAAAAATATGAATAGGTGTATAATAGAGTAAAATTTAAATAGATAAGGGATAGAGATAGGTGAATATAGAAAAGCTGAAGTGAGGGTTTATAGAAAATAAGATTAGGTATAGGATAAATATGGTAGATAGTTAGATATAGGTATAGAATTAGGTAGGTAGAGGTAGGATAAGAATAGATAGTGATAGTAGGTAGGGTTAAAAGATATGAAGAGTGAAGATAAAGAGAAAAGTACAAAAGAGGTACGTAAAGAGTCAATAAAGGATTAAAGGGTGAAATAAAAGAAGAAAATACAATGAAATAAGAGAGTGAAGAGTTAATAATAGATAGAAATAGTTAGGTAAAAGGTAGCGATAGGTGTAAATAAGTAATTAGAAGTAAAGATAAGTGTAGATAGGTAGAAAGAAGTAGAGATAGGTGTAATAATAGATAGAAGTAGGCAGATAAGTAGTGATAGGTTGGATAAATAGGTATAGGTAGTGTTAGGTGAGTAGATAGATGTATAGAAATAGCAAGTAAGATTAAATTATAGAGTAGGTATTTAAATTCAGAAAAACCGGGAAGGGTTTTTCTTCGAATTGAAATAGGGGGATTATGTAGTGGTTTTAAAGGGCTAAATTTTAGAAGCCAATGCAAATTAATTTATTAATTTAATTGAGTTTAATTCAAAGGGTCATTACGTCTAATACGCATAAAAGCATGAAAAATCGATAATACCAAGGTGAAACGCTTTGCTAACACATAAAACAGCCGTTGAATATAAAATACCTTGAAAAGCCAACTCTTAGAAATGTTGTGTTAAAACGTCGGTTAATTGAACACCTGCATGTTTTCGAAATGTCAGGTTTCCCTTATTTGTGTAGAGAAAAGACAGTATTCCAAGGATATCGGGTAAACGGTTGGGGGGTTGGCGTAAATATTAACTAAAAGTTTCCTTAAAGTGCAGAAAGGATAGAGGCTTAATGAAATACGCCGGAATGAGACAGGCATAATAACAGTCCACTTCAAAAAGCACGTATACAAGTCCACATGGAGTAAAGTTGAAATGCGGACAGTAATATCGATTCTCTACCACTCAAACAAGGTTAGATGGAAACATTGTAACAATTTTATTTTGCAGTAGGAGAATCCATTCATTAAACGTACAATGAATAGTAAAATACCTTTATTAATTAAAATAAATATTCAAGTAACAATCAAACTTTTATAGTATTATAATATCAAGGATTATTAGTCGAGTTGTTTCCGAGTTCGGTGTAATTTCACAGCCACTGGCGCGCGTGAGAGGTTCGAGAACTAAAATCCGGAACCTCCCACCATACAAGAAAGCAGCGAGCGCACTCGTCGATAGTTAAAAGTAGCGTCAAGATGCATTCCAAGAGAATGGCGAGTGACCTCCGAGTCGCTCTATGTTTGTGAAACACTTCCTGAGTAACGCGCAACGACCCATTTGAACTCGCAACGACCCATTTGAACTCGCAACGACCTATTTGAACTCGCAACGACACATTTGAAATCCCAACGAGAAATTAGAAAACTGCATGGATAACGTATATATCGCACACCACGTCGAAAATCGCAACTGTAAAATTTGAGACAACATGATCCCTTTGAAGTCACAATTTAGAAAGCTTAATTTGTTGGCTACGCAATGAAAAATTATTTTAGTAAATAAATTTAGACAACGGAAGATTACGTTACAAAGTAATGCTGCCGTGATCCAAGTAAGGAACCCGCTTTGCTCCTACACCTGTGTTAAAGCATGGAAAGCAAGTATAATTAGTTGCTGTTCCGCGCTGCGAGGTAATTTCCATTACATCAAGGGACAACTGCTGCTCTTGGGTTCGTAATAGAATTAAGGATTTCCTGAGTACTTTCCTTCTGAAAGTACATTATTTCATTTTGTTTGTTAGACGTACAAAATTGTTATTCAGTTTACCTGTAAATAAGCTGGTTTTCCCCAGTATTAAATTTGCTTTCACTTAGCTTCGTAAATACGTGATCACACGTGGCTTCAACGTAATTTAACAGCTGCTATTACATCACCTGTTTGTTTGTTCACTATTGTCAACAATTGCCCAATGGCTAACACATGTTTAGCATTTTAGTACAACCACTATAGATAACATTAGAGAATATCTTGGTGATTATTTTGACTTCAAACTAAATTTAAGTTTGTTAACCTAAAGAGAAAATTTCGTATATTCATTTGTAAATGACTCACACAGATCTGATTGGGTTATAAAGAAACTCTAGCATTTTTAGTTACATAGAATTATAAAATATTTGAGTAAGGATTAGTTGATAACCTTTACTACCAGTTTGCAAGTACTTCAAATTTTATTTTTATTTAATTACAATGATACTTTATTTACTGAAACCAAGAAAATTCTTATTAGTAAATTAATATTCTTCATTTAAAGTTTTTATTCTGATCTAGTCTGATCAGACTTGGTAAACAAAAAGCAATAAGAACTAAAATTTTATGATCCCATTATGCAGAAAATATTCTCTATACTTTTAGGTATACTTGAGGGACGCAAATAGTGTTCCCATTTTTATGTGACTTAATTATTATTCTTTCTTACAGGAACAGCGTCTTATTCTGTTAAGACAAGTTTGTGTATCAACGAAGGCGATCTCTTTTTTGGGTCTCCAAGTCCGCCCTTAAAAATAGCTATGCCCCTAAAATAAATCAATTTGGACTTGGTGGCGCCTGTTTGTTTTTGTTAAGTGTAACCCTCCATAGATTTCGACTTACCCCCATTGCTCATAGCTCTACCCAAGGAATAGACCCCTAGTTACGTCGGAAGACTTTGTTTTGCTGACCCCAACTTCTAGAGTCAGATGTATGTATTAAGAAGAGAGCATTAGTTAAGCTCAATTTAGGAAAGAATGTGACCGTTTGGGGTTAGCGATCAAGAAAATATAATACGTTTCACTAGCGCCCAACGCTTGGGGCTTCGAAATTTGTTTGATCAAAATTTATTTGGGGCTCGAAATTTGTTTGTTCAACGAGTAATTTGTTGAAATTCGTTCGTTCATAATTTAATTTAGCTTGAAAGTTGTTTGTTCATAATTTGATTTACCTTAAAATTTATTTGTTAAAAATTAATTTGCTTCGAAATTTATTTGTTCTAAATTTAATTTGATTCGAAGTTTGTTAGCTCTAAATTTATTTTCCTTTGAAGTCCATTTGTCCAAAATTATTTTGCTCCGAAATTTGTTTGCTTAAGGTTTATTTGACACTTAGATTTGTTTGTTTGCTTTTGATAAAAGATTGGTTGTAACGGTAATCCCCATACACTCAATTCGTTAATTTGGTCAAATTTACTTTTGACTTTAGTTCTGTTTTGACCCTTAAATTTTTTGATATTGTTTTGGCAAAAATAATTTTACCAAAAACATTTTTGATTTTTACCTTTAGTAGTACGAATTTGTTTTGATAGCTTTTGTAAGATTCGGATTAGTTAGATTTATCGGTTTGATTCCATTAGGTTGTAGTAACCATGTCGGAAAAATTCCAAATTGTTTGTCTACTTAAAGAAGAATTGGAGTATGAACTAAGAATCAGAGGAGTGGTAAGTGAGAGGCCAGTGTTGGAGAAACGGAAAATTTTAGGTAGATTGTTAGCTAAAGAAATAGATAAGCCTGGTTGTTTGGTTGACCTTTCGTGTTATGAAGTAGATTTTGCAACGGAAAGTAAAGAAATTTCAGTTTCAGTCGAGTCAGTTCGTAATATTGTGTCCGAGTTTGAGGGCGACTCATCAGACTCAATTTTTAGAAGAGCTTGTTCAAGGATAAACCACCTTTCGGGACGATCTAAGCGTATGAAAATCCTTCAATAAATCCCGATGAAGCAATTAAGTTTAGAAATGAGACCGTAGCAACGATATTAACTCTTGAAGCTGAGTTGTACGATAAAATCAATAAAAGTACAGAGTCCACCTATTTAGATCGGTCCGTTGTAGTATCTCCTTTAGTTAGTGCACCTATCCATTCGACTTCGTATGTAACACCTTCAGTACCTATAGGTTCATGGCCTGTAAAATTCTCAGGTGACCCCAAACAACTACATTCATTTTAGATAGAGTTAGTGATTTAGCACAATCTCGTAAGGTATCCGAAACTGACTTATTTGGATCAGCATGTGAACTTTTGTGGGTGACGCTTTGGTTTGGTTTAGAACAGTGAAAAATTCTTTGCGAGACTGGAACTCCTTGTTAGAACGTTTAAGGAAGATTTTCTACCTGGTTCTTCGGATGATGACATTTGGGAAAAGATCAGAAATCGTCGTCAAGGTAAAGACGAAAGGATTATTTTATTTGTCGCGCATATGCAAACCCTCTTTAGTAGACTGACCAACGAGCCAGCAGAAGTTACTAAAGTTAAAATGATTAGAAGAAATTTGGTTCCTGAATATATTTCGGCACTTGCATTGTCGGACATTCAAGATTTGTCGACCCTAGTAAATTTGTGTAAAAGGTTAGAAGAAGCTTCTTTGATGAAACTAAACTCGGTTTTGGCGTCTTCTAATAAACCTAATAAGATTTGCAACCCTCTAAGCATCCATATGAGAACAAACATCCTGGGTTGAATGAGAAAGTTTATGCTGTTAAGAGTAGGGTGTTTCAGAATAAATTAGTCAATCCTCAAGTAACAGTAGCGGATAAGAGCTCTTTAGAGTCCTCGGTTTGTAATTCCTTTAGTCCCGATAAGAGGAATCATTTTGTTTGTTGGAATTGCTCCCGTAGTGGACATTGGTTTAGAGATTGTAGAGCAACAAAAAAATTTTTGTTTTGGATGTGGTCGAAAAGGCGTTAAGGCAACGTCATGTCCACATTGTTCAAAAACCAGTAAGGCGGCAGGTACATAGTGGTCGGTATCCTGTTCCGCGTCATAAGGCTACAGTTATGATTTGTAAACAAGAAAAATACTTTAGTAAAGACGAGTGGTCGAGATGGCTTACAGTTGTTAAAAATTTTTGTCAGGACTCTTCGAAGCCTAAGAATAATACTCTGTTCATTGAGAAGCAGTGTGATAATCGACCCTACATTATGGTGAAATTAATAGATAGAGACATTACCGGTCTTCTGGATTCGGGATGCACTACCTCAGTAGTAGGATCTTTAGCACTTTCAATTGTTAGAGAATTAGACTTGAAAATTTTAGTTCAGCAAAACAGGTATCACTACAGCTGATGGTTCAATAAAGTCTGTTGTAGGCTCAGTAGATTTGCCAATTTGTATAGGTAATGATTGCCGCATCCTTAATGCATTAGTGGTTCCGTCCCTACCGCATACATTTATTTTCGGTAGTGACTTTGCAAAATTATTTGGTGTAGTTGCTGACTTTAGAAGTAATAATTGGTTTATCCAAAGCAATGTTGGGAACGACATAGGGTATATAGGTCCGTCTTCCATCCCTTTGAACACTGAAGATTCTTTATGTGGTTTACATGACCTCTCAGATGCTCAAAGTGCGCAAGCACAAGAGTTAATAAATTCATTTAGTGAGATTAGCAGCGACGATAGATTAGGACGAACTCACCTAATCGAATTGGACATAGACACAGGCAATGCCAAACCCTTCCACAAGAAACCATATGTCATGTCACCATATATGGGTAAGATATTGAATGAGGAATTGGACGACATGCTTAGACTTAAAGTTATAGAACCGTGTACTAGTCCGTGGTCCTCTCCAGTTTTGTTGGTTAAGAAGGCAGATGGAGAATATCGCTTCTGTTTTGATGGTAGAACCCTGAACGACTTAACTGTTCATGATTCGTACCCCTTGCGAACGTAGATAGAATTCTCAATATGTTGAGAGGTGCGAACTACATTTCGTCTCTGGATTTGAGAAAATCGTTTTGGCAAATCCTCTTAGTGAATCGTCTAAGGATAAGACTGCCTTCAGTGTTATCTCACGAGGACAATATAGATTTACATGCATGCCATTTGGGTTGAAGAATGCTGCGCAGACGCAACAGCGTTTAGTAGATGCAATTTTGGTCCACGTTTTGAACCCCATGTATTTTGCTATTTGGACGACATAATATTATGTTCGTCATCTTTTGAAGATCATCTAAAGTTATTAGTAGAGGTTAAGCAACGTTTAAAAGAAGCTAACCTTACCATAAATATAAGTAAATGTGAATTTTTAAAAAACACTTAAATTTTTGGGTTATATAGTAGGTTCGAACTCACTTCGTACAGATCCCGATAAGGTGTCGGCGATGGTTAACTTTCCCGTCCGAAAACCACAACGGAAATTAAAAGGTTTATAGGAATGTGCAGCTGGTACAGGCGCTTTATAAAGAATTTTTCGTCTTTAGTTTCGCCTATTAATGACCTCATTAAAAGTAAGAAAAAAGGTCAAACTGTAAACTGGAGTGCGGAAGCAGAAAATTCATTTGTGCTAATCAAGCAAGCATTAGTTTCTGCACCTCTTCTTTCGCAGCCAGACTACTCGGCACCCTTTATCGTTGAGTGTGACGCAAGCAACACTGGGTTAGGAGCTGTGTTGATTCAGAATGTAAACGGAGAAGAGCGTGTAATTTCGTACGCAAGCAAAACCCTGAGCCGTACTGAGCGCAATTATTCCACCACTGAAAGAGAGTGTTTAGCGGTTATTTTGCAATTGAGAAATTTCGTCCGTGGGTAGAAGGAGTTCGATTCACCGTTGTCACCGATCATTTTCGTTACTTTGGTTGAGTAATCTTCAGAATCCAACTGGAAAACTCGCCAGATGGTCAGTTCGATTAAGGCAACACTCATTTGATTTGGTGCATAGAAAAGGAAAGTTCAATATAGTTCCAGATTGTCTTAGTCGTGGTGTTCCTTTAGAAAATCCAGAAGTTAACTTAGTAGAGATTAAACTTGATGCAGTAGACTTGTGGTATGAGTCTTTGAGAAAGAAAATTTTGTTGTCACCGAAAAGCTACCCACAATGGAAAGTAGAAGATGGGTTTATTTATAAGTTTATACCTTCCTTATTACCGCATTCGGCGAATGTTGTAGAGTGGAAATATTTGGTGCCAAAGTCTCAGCGCGTAGATGTCATTAAATCATGTCATGACCCCCCTTCAGCAGGACATTTTGGTTCCTTAAAAACTTTGTCTCGAGTCCAAGAATTGTATTATTGGCCAAAGATGATCTTTGACGTACGTAAATTTTGTAGGAAATGTTTGATTTGTGGTGCTCAAAACCACCCAATAGAGGTCCCCTTGGAATGATGGGAAAGGAGAAAGAAGTTGGACTACCATTCCAAACCATTGCATTAGATTTGATGGGTCCGTTTCCTCGTTCCAAACGCGGACATAAATGGCTCTTAGTTGTTGGTGATTGGTTCTCGAAGTATTCGATTTTGCAACCTTTACGTAGTGCTACCGCACATTTGATCGAGAAGTTTTGGAAGAAAAGGTATTTCTTGTCTACGGAGTACCACAATTTGTTATTTGTGATAATGGTCCACAATTAGTTGGACGTATTTTTAAAGCTTTGTGTGCAAGATACGAAATTCAAAAATTTGGTATAACGCTGTTTATGCTCCCCAATGCAATTTTGTGGAAAGAATCAATAAGACAGTTGGTACAGCAATCCGTACATACGTAGAAGAACATGATACGTGGGATGTTGAGATATCAAAGATCCAATACGCGATCAACTCAGCAAAACATGAGTCCACCAACTATTCACCAAATTTTTAGTTTTTGGTCGTCAGGTACCTTTAAGTGGAAAAGCTTATAAGGATAATTTTATACCTGGTGAGGATGTTGATGTCGTCTCCAGTAGTAGACCTTCTTATGTTTTGGATCGTCAACTTTTGTTTGATATTTTGGAAGTGTCCGTGAAAATTTGCATGTAGCTTATCAACGTTCGTGTAAACGCTACAATCTTCGGAGAAGAGACATTTCATTCCGAGTCGGAGAGTATGTTTGGAGAACTAATAAGGTCCTCTCGAGTGCTAGTGATAAATTTTCCGCTAAGTTAGCTCCTAAGTTCGTTATGAGTAAAATTCGGAAAAACATTCCAGTTTAGTATATGAGTTAGAAAACGAAGATGGAACAAGAGCAGGAAATGGCACATAAAGGACTTGAAACCAATTGGAGTATCAGATCCAAATGAAAATGATGATTTTGACGATTAATTCCGGTCCGGTCATCTCTTTGATATTAAGTAATGACGTAGTGGTCTGTTTTGTTTTGTTCCAATTCTTGATCTAGTGTCGGTCCACTAATATTGAGTATTTTGTTTGAGGAGTGAAATAAGTGGTTTGAGATTTTGTAAGTTTTGTAAGTTGAGGTGTGCCTTGGTGCACGCTGGTCGTTTTGCTCGCGCGTTGCTCGGAGATGTGTTTGGAGGATGTCTTTGACAGATATCCTTACAATGTAGAAGTAGGTGGGCTATTTAACTATTGGTCCTGATTTCTACATGTCAAGGTGGAGAGAATGAATTGTTCTTTCCTTGTTCCTTTTGACCGTTAGAAGTTCTTAGATTTGATAAGGTCAAAGTTGACTTGGTGATTTTCACCGTTTGGTCCATCACTAATGAGATCAGTTGTTCGTTAGCAATTAGTGATAGGATGATCAGTAGGGTGTAGGATTCTACAACCCTAACTGGGTTATTTTGGGTTTGAAATTTGATGAGTAACCTGATGGTCAGGTTACCTTTGTTTTGATTATCTCTTTGTAATAAAGTGATAATATTTTGTATTTGAATTTGTTAAGTAACCGTATGGTCAGGTTACCTTTGTTTTGATTATCTCTTTGTAATAAAGTGATAATATTTTGTATTTGAATTTGTTAAGTAACCGTATGGTCGGGTTACCTTCGTTTTGATTATCTCTTTGTAATAAAGTGATAATACTTTGTATTTGAATTTGATAAGTAACCTTTTGATTAGGTCACTTTTGTTTTGGTTATCACCTTGTGATGATGCTTAAATTTAGACCTATTAGTAGGGTATTTCTTTTGATTCTCACCTTATAGTGATGATATTTTGAATGGTAATGCTGTTCTGATGAGGAAGCATTCCTGTTTTTGTAAATAGAGCTAAATGAGCTCCTGGAAGTGAAGTTTTTTGAAATTAGAAGTAAATTGTAAGTGTTTGATTTTAGGTCAGAAATATTAGCCTTATTAGAAGTAGGAATCTCAAGTCAAGAAATTTTGTAAATTTAAATTCTTTTGTCCCGTGGAGTGTTTGACTCTCTAATTTGACCCCCTCCCAATTTTGATTATTACCGATTGTGACTCCCCGATTTTGTCTCCCGATGGACGTCAGGTACACGTAGTTACCAACACACTCTCAATTATAAATGAAGGTCCCCCATTTGAGTAAATTTATAAAATTGCATAGTTGGTTAGGAAGATAGGAAAGGCTAGTATTGTTGTAAAAAAATTTTTTGTATTAGTTATATTTGAAGTTTTTTAAGAAAAATTTTTTCTTTTAGGAAAGAGGTAGTGTAACAATTTTATTTTTGCAGTAGGAGAATCCATTCATTAAACGTACAATGAATAGTAAAATACCTTTATTAATTAAAATAAATATTCAAGTAACAATCAAACTTTTATAGTATTATAATATCAAGGATTATTAGTCGAGTTGTTTCCGAGTTCGGTGTAATTTCACAGCCACTGGCGCGCGCGTGAGAGGTTCGAGAACTAAAATCCGGAACCTCCCACCATACAAGAAAGCAGCGAGCGCACTCGTCGATAGTTAAAAGTAGCATCAAGATGCATTCCAAGAGAATGGCGAGTGACCTCCGAGTCGCTCTATGTTTGTGAAACACTTCCTGAGTAACGCGCAACGACCCATTTGAACTCGCAACGACCCATTTGAACTCGCAACGACCTATTTGAACTCGCAACGACACATTTGAAATCCCAACGAGAAATTAGAAAACTGCATGGATAACGTATATATCGCACACCACGTCGAAAATCGCAACTGTAAAATTTGAGACAACATGATCCCTTTGAAGTTACAATTTAGAAAGCTTAATTTGTTGGCTACGCAATGAAAAATTATTTTAGTAAATAAATTTAGACAACGGAAGATTACGTTACAAAGTAATGCTGCCGTGATCCAAGTAAGGAACCCGCTTTGCTCCTACACCTGTGTTAAAGCATGGAAAGCAAGTATAATTAGTTGCTGTTCCCGCGCTGCGAGGTAATTTCCATTACATCAAGGGACAACTGCTGCTCTTGGGTTCGTAATAGAATTATGATTTCCTGAGTACTTTCCTTCTGAAAGTACATTATTTCATTTTGTTTGTTAGACGTACAAAATTGTTATTCAGTTTACCTGTAAATAAGCTGGTTTTCCCCAGTATTAAATTTGCTTTCACTTAGCTTCGTAAATACGTGATCACACGTGGCTTCAACGTAATTTAACAGCTGCTATTACATCACCTGTTTGTTTGTTCACTATTGTCAACAATTGCCCAATGGCTAACACATGTTTAGCATTTTAGTACAACCACTATAGATAACATTAGAGAATATCTTGGTGATTATTTTGACTTCAAACTAAATTTAAGTTTGTTAACCTAAAGAGAAAATTTCGTATATTCATTTGTAAATGACTCACACAGATCTGATTGGGTTATAAAGAAACTCTAGCATTTTTAGTTACATAGAATTATAAAATATTTGAGTAAGGATTAGTTGATAACCTTTACTACCAGTTTGCAAGTACTTCAAATTTTTATTTTTATTTAATTACAATGATACTTTATTTACTGAAACCAAGAAAATTCTTATTAGTAAATTAATATTCTTCATTTAAAGTTTTTATTCTGATCTAGTCTGATCAGACTTGGTAAACAAAAAGCAATAAGAACTAAAATTTTATGATCCCATTATGCAGAAAATATTCTCTATACTTTTAGGTATACTTGAGGGACGCAAATAGTGTTCCCATTTTTATGTGACTTAATTATTATTCTTTCTTACAGGAACAGCGTCTTATTCTGTTAAGACAAGTTTGTGTATCAACGAAGGCGATCTCTTTTTTGGGTCTCCAAGTCCGCCCTTAAAAATAGCTATGCCCCTAAAATAAATCAATTTGGACTTGGTGGCGCCTGTTTGTTTTTTGTTAAGTGTAACCCTCCATAGATTTCGACTTACCCCCATTGCTCATAGCTCTACCCAAGGAATAGACCCTAGTTACGTCGGAAGACTTTGTTTTGCTGACCCCAACTTCTAGAGTCAGATGTATGTATTAAGAAGAGAGCATTAGTTAAGCTCAATTTAGGAAAGAATGTGACCGTTTGGGGTTAGCGATCAAGAAAATATAATACGTTTCAACATATAATATGCATAAGAAAGGGACAGCGTTAATATAGGCGGGATTTTTAAGACGTCAATGTATATACTATTGGTTGATATAGTTAGTTCTAGAACAGACAAACACGAGAATATTTGAAGTCGGGTTTATTGGAAAATATCGTAACGACGCGCTAAATTTCGGAGATTTCGAAAACGGTTGAAACAAAATTTGAGAAAGTGTTATTTTAAATTAGATTTTTCACGGGAAGAGCGGCCTAGAGGTGGCAGTCGGAATCATATAAATACTTGAAGAGAATTAGCATCGCGCTCTCTTTTAACTTCGAGCTCTTAGCATTTTCACCGCTTCAGAATACGAGTTTGTAAGTATACATATTTTTAAATTAAATAGTACAGTGTTGGTCTCATAATTTGATACACGAATAAGTGACAAGTCTAAAATTTAATAGAGATGCAACATTTATCTTAAACAAGCTCGTGAAGTGACATGAAGTAACGTAAACTTAAATAAAATTAAACGAAAGTACGCAAGTATGAAAGAAGTGTAATTAATTTGGAGTTGGATTTGGATGCACCGTGAAGCAGAGCAAACAGCAAAACATAGATGGGGTTCTTCTACAAATAGCTAGAAGTGGCCAGCAGAGCAGAGCGAAACTACTTTAACGGCATCATTAACGGAGTAGAGATCTTCAAGAAATTCCAGGTAATGCTTTAAAATTATTGTTGTTATAAACTATGAAACTATGAAAATTGTGAGACGTGTGAGAGTGAATTTTGAAGGTATTGTGCATTATTTTGCGTATTGAAAATAATACGTACAACTAACTTTATTATGGTATTTAAATAGAAATCTAAAGGTGTATATAAAGCTTATTAACGTTCCATCAGGAATGTTAAAATTTTTATTGTTACGAGTACATGGGTTTGTTTTTTTTGTTTGTTGTAAGAGTATGCGAAGTACAAAAGCATACATTATTCATAATTAACTGGGTTATCATGAGCTCACCATACTCCAGAGTATACAAATTTAAAATAAATTATAAATAAAGAAAGAAATTAAGGTATTATTCAGGGCCCATTTACTCCGGGTATATACAAATTGTTTGATATTTTAAATTAAAATCCAGGACAGTACAGAAATAGGATTTATTGAGGTGTAACTTGATCTCTGAAATATGGATAATCTTGAATTTTATTTGTAAATAGTGTTAAATAAATACTGTATGATGGTTATATTATTTTGTGGTTTTATTGAGAGTGTGCGTGAACGATACAGAGAAAAATAGTGAATCTAGATATCCAAGAGGAGGCCCAACTGAGCTAGCCTGGGAACTGAAGAAGAATTAAGGTGATGAAGAGAGGAATCTGGGTAAGAAATTATTTTCTTATTAAATTTTCCTATTGTGTGAAATTTATGACGATTTTGGAAAATTAATAAAACCCTGGAATGTTTTTTTTTACTCTGTCGATTATTCATAAGGGTTACACGGCAATATATATATATATATATATATATATACATGTATATATATATATATTGCAATGATAAGAGGGTAGTTTAAGGATAGGTTAAGTCATAGGGGTCGTAGGATAGATATAAATAGCTTTAACTTTAAGAAAATCAAATAATTCCATCAGTTATAGGAGTAAATCGACTATTCTACAAAAAGTCAATTGCGAGGACACTGTATATAAAGGATATTTGATTAAATGCATGAGAAAGAAGCTCCTTTAGTAATAATCCGATACCATTTGATTAAAATAGTAATATATGCGTCGTATAATATGTTTAAGTATAATTTACGATTAAAATAAGATTTTAGAAGCAACTAATTGCAACAAATAAAATTATCGGGAAACATAGATAAATTCGCATTCCAAATATTTAATAATTATGTCGAAAATATTAACGTATCTATTTGCAAACGCATTTTAATACGTCACTAAATACGTGACTAGAAAGAATATATTTGTTCAGAAAACCAACATTCTGTAACAAACAAATAAACACCAGGCGGTTCAATTATATGATAAATCTTGGACTTCTAAACGACAAACATTAAATACGTGACTGAATAAAAGCAATAATCGTAAATCCTAACAAAATACTATAATATAGCAGAATGCTTACGTGATTGATGGAGCATTTTGTCGAAGAATTAAACCAGGGAATTTGAAAAAATATCGAGTGCTGTCAGAGATAAGGCAAAGTACAAGCCTTAATCGATAAACACGCCAATGGAAACGATTGGTAGGAAGGGCTTATAAATACAATAGGAGATGAATAAAGAGGGCAGTTGATATTCAACTAAGTACAAACTATGCTCAAATGCAACAGAAATTCATGTAATGTAATTAAGTAGTGAAACGTTAAAATTCTGAATAAATAAAAATTTGAAAGTGCAAAAATTATGCGACGAAAAATAAGCCGATCTACAAATAGACGGCTTTATTTATTGGGACGGCTCTTGTTGAGGCGACTTTTATTGGGACGGTTTTTGCTGATGCCATTTTATTGGGACGGCATTTTTGTTGATACCACTTTTGTTGAGACGGCTTTTGTTGAGTCGATGTTCATGTCGAGATCTAAGCCTTAACGCAAATCTAAAAATACGTCTGAAAGTGAGATTAAAAGGGTACTCAAAGTTAATTCAAAGAAAAATTCCAGAGATAAAGAGTGAATAATTCTAGCCAATATGTAAAACGGACACAACAAGGGATGCAGACCACAGACACTATGAGGAATCTCCAGTGACCATTCCAGGTTAGCGATTTTTAAACATTTTATTATTTAAAGACTGTTTCAAATTTAACATTTGCTATACATTATGTATTTGTAAGAGTCATTAAAAAGGTCATTTGAAAATATGAAAACAAAGAAAAGCATCTTAGAACGTTCGAAGATACTTGAGAGTAATTAAAAGATATTTTTACTGGCTTTCAGGAAAGCATAAATTGGTAAATGTAAATATTCTATACAGGGGAAAATTTTTGAGGTTTCACAACATTGTACATATTATCAATTATTATATTGTGTGATTTTGAACTGCTTTATTTGAATCTATTTAAAGGGTAAAATAAGATTTATTAGGAAGTCGAGCATTCAGTGAGCTAGTCATGATAAACAAACAAAATATAACGTACAACATTGGGGCTTAAAAGAAATAAAGTAAATATCATATAAAATAAAAAGTCCCATATCAAATAAAAATATCACAGCAATAAAAATGGCACCCCTCGTAGGGGCTTAAAATCCCAAAAGGCTATATCATATCAAACAAAATCGCGCACAAACTTGGGTCATAATAAGGAATTTCATAGCAATAAAAATAACGCCCAATCGTGGAGCAAAATCACAGCAATATATATATATATATATATATATATGAATATAATCAAGAGGATAAAGGTCCTACACATCAAATTTCAAATCTTGCCATCTGTTGATATCCCAAGCTGTATAGTATATGGTTAATTTCAATAGCAATAGCAATGGCGGGAAAGTGAACCTAAATTAGAAATAATTAAATAAACATCTATACCTCTATGCATACCAGAAATTTGTTGGTTTGAGTGTAACACTAATGAAATCAATGTGAACCGACTTAAGAGAGAGTTCCTATCAGACGAGATCGATAAAACTTTACCGAAAGTGCGGTGCAAAACGACCTAGTTTCACTATATACAGGTAATTTTGGTTGAAAGTCAATCGTGATAACTGTAATTTAATGTATCATACATAAAGCGGGTAGCGAAATATTACACTCGAGATATAAATTTACTACTAAATTTCTTGTTAGTTCTCAAAACGGAACGCATGCAAAGCAGTAATTCTTAACTTGTATAAAAAAAGTTATACCATGTGTGTGCGACATAAACTCTCATATTTGAGAAAGAAGTTTCATTTGGTAATCTAGTGGTACTGCTTTTTTAAAATGCCGTCCGAGAATTAAACTTGGGGCATCTGGAACAAGAATCATGTAAAAACAGGAATTATTTAACTTACTTCCACAACAAAAAACGATACTTTATAGTTTTTTTGGAAATTAATAAATTTTATTTTAATAATAACTATATTACATACATATACAATTAGTTAAAAGTAAAAACTATTTTGGATAGAGGACATTATGATATTTGTTCATAGAATAATAAATATGCCTGTGTATCAAGGACTTGTTTTCGGACACTTCTGAAATATTTGACTGATTAATATAGTACTATTTTCCCATTGGAATGTCAGTACTACTTTTTGTGGTTTTGCATTGTGAAAACAATAAATGTTTTTATTTTTGGGTAGGAATTGCCAACGGTGACTATCGTTGTCTAACGTGGTTCTAACTTTTACATATGCAACATAGTGTTCATGATGAATAGAACCGTTATGCTTTGGATTGATTAAAGTTCAACTCTTGAAGGTTTTGACATTCTTTTAAGCAGAATGGTGTTAAATCCAAGCAACATAGGGAGCGATACTTGGACACTTGGACCGAAATCTTAGGGTTTGAAATCTCTATAAATGTAAAATCAATACAGATACAGGAGGTGGAATGTTGTGTTACGTTCAAAATCCTGCAAACAATTTTTCCTGCATTTATTTTTAAAACGCCTTAAAATTCCTCAACAAGCTCGATTTCCCGCCATTTGAATTAGTGTTATTTAATAAAATTTCTCAATTAATTACTCTGTATAAAAGTTTGCTTTATAAAATCAAACAGCTGCTTAGGAAACTTTACGTTACAAAGTAGTTGCAATATTTCCTAGCACCTGCAGTGATTACATTTTAATTTAAAAGTGCATGTAAATGCACAGCTTTCTTCTAAAAGATAAGACCACTCACCACCTGCCTACATCTGCTTACAATGGACTTGTTATCTGGTATTCTGCAACTGTTAAGATGTTACAAAGTAATAAGATTGTTTTCCTTCCTTTTAAAATCTTTTGATAATTGCGTTATTTGCTTGTTGGCAAGCTGCTTCAGTTTGTATTTCGGCAGCTGTTGTCTGGAAATTCTGCACACATAGTAATTCGGCGATATCTTTAAAAATCAAATACCCTACCCCGATACATGATTCTGGCCTTATAAAATAGAGACCGTGCTTTGAAAGAGACCATTACCAAAAAGATACATGATGTAAAGTCGCGCTATTAGAAAGGCTTTCTGTGCTTGTATAAGTGAAGTTGGCGGTTCCAGCATGCAGCCAGCCTATAGAGAAATGCAGCCAGCACGAAGCTGATTGTGCAAGGTACAGTTTTCTATTTCCATAATTCTTTTATGCTGCTGTGAAGAATAGACTTTTCATTTGCTGCTATTGCTTATAATTATCCGATAAATTGGCACCACCCCGTTACAAAACTTACATGCACAATGCACGAACAACTAGGTTATTATTCTATAAATTAAAATTAATTAATTAATGTTTATGTTGGAGTCCGTTTTACTGTTCCTTTTGTCTTTCGGAACTTATACCTCAATTTAAAAGTATTTAGTATATGATTAATTTAAGTTAGGGTGCCTAATTTTAATATTATATTATTTCTGAGGAGGTGCACTTCACAAAGCAGCATGTACATATAATTTAGGTATGTTTCTTTTTCTAGATTTACTGTACAGTCTATGCTTAATTTTCTTTTATATGTATTTAAGGTGAACCATTGTAGGTATTTAGATTATAAGACGTTATATTTGCTTACCAATTTTTATATGTTATGACGCTTTGTTTACAATCACGATTACGCAACTTATTTTGTTTTGTAGATAGTCCTTCAAGATTGGATACCATCAATATAGTTTCACCGAGGTTTCCAATATGTTTTTCTATTTCCCCACGCCCCTCTACGACGTTTTTGACCTAGCCCAAATTCTACCTTTCTGTCCCCGTTTTGTTGCGGTGTTCGGCGTAAACGATTTCTCTACTTACCTTTACTGTTTTCCTTTGTGTTTGCGCGGAATACCGTAACAGTTGATTAAAATTTGCTTAATGGCATTGGTATAAACAGTTTTTTATCAGGTCCAACTTGTCTCTTTATGCACCAACCACAGACTTTGATATTATTTTCGGTAAGTAACTCACATGCCGTAAATTGGTTTAAACACGATTGATATTTTGGCACTATAGTATTTCTATGTGTATCGTTTATATGATGTTCTTCATTTGTTTTTTCATCTTATATATCAAAATCTCCATAGACATTATGTATTTTCTTGTTGTCGTTAAATAAGGATATAATTCTGTCGATGGTATCTTCTCTATAAATGTAAGATTCATCTTTTAGACCGCTTTCTTTAGTTTTTCAATTCGACTGGCGACAGTTTGGTTATCAGTAGATCCTACTTGATTAGAGCACTTTTGTTGTTTACTGTGGGATTTTTAATTATAAGTTTTTCTTTCTTTATTTGGTGTTGTGATGATTTATGTTCGTCAAATTCTTTTATTTTGTGATGAAATAATAGAAAAATTTGTTTTTCTGATATTGGCAAACTCATATCAAGGGTTCATCTCGATGTGAAATGTGATTGCAATCTTGGCACTGAATTGAACTAATTAATGTGCCTTATAATACCTTGTTCAGTTGGTAATAATAGCTCAAAGTTTTACTGTTCATAAATTTGTATATGTTTTCTATAGTTTTTGAATTAAGTTCCGTTTTTTGTAAAATTATTGCTTGATAATTTCTTAAATGATCTTCACGTATTGCTTCTAATAGATGTCGTAGCAATTCATGTGAGTCGTGTTGTTTGTTTCCAGCAAACTGTGACATTGTTTGCTTAAGTCTTGAAAACAGTATACTGGGATTATATATTTCTGGTTTACCGTTTTGTAATTCTTTTAGCGTTTGTGCTAAAATGGGTTTTAAAGTGGGCCATTTTTCCAAAGTTTCATCAAATGAATTAAGTAATTGGAAATTTTGTTCTGATTTTGAATTTTCAAAAAGTAATTGTAGTAAGTATGATGTTTGTCCGAGACATTGTATAACGGAATTGAGAAAGCAAGTATTGCCTAAATTGTTAAACCAGTGTTCTTGGAAAATTTACCTTAAGTTCTTTTTGTCTTTTTGTTTCTCCCATTATTTTATCTTTAATACTTTCTCTTTTGGATGTGAGGTCATTATTCATTATATTGTTTGTTTTTGAAACATTAAGGTTTTCCTTTAGGTTGTTTATAGTAAGAGATCTATGGTCATTCTTCTGGTTTTTAATTTAATCTGAGTAAAATAAATCAGATACATGTTTATCGATTGGATCTGTTTTATTATTGTTTTTAGTGTACGTGTTATTATCTAAAGATTTTCTAGGTTTAGATTTTTAGATGGTGGGATTGTTTCAAGAACAGAAATAGCGTTTCCTCTTTGAATTGCTAAAGCGCTCCTCCGTAACAGGAAGTCAGTGGCTCTATTGTCGTATGTATTGTGTGTAATTCTTTTACCAATTTCTTTTAAGTATTTTAATCCTAGTTCTCCAAAGGTTCCGAAGGTTTCGATCGAAACTGGATAAAATAGGTAAAGATTTGATAAGGAAGAATATTTTTTTAATTTTATGTTTTATCCAACCATTTCTGCAGAACCGGGTTTATGTGAACAAGCAGTTACTTGTGAGGGAGCAAGTGTGTCACAATAAGTAAAATCCCAAATTTTTGCTTTCCCTAACTTCCATGGTATTAAACTATTTCCGTCTGGCCTTTTGCCGTCATTTCTGAATAGTAAGGTTCAAGGGTAGAAGGAACGTCAGCTGAAACTAGTGCTCGTTTAATTAGGTCATTTATCATTTTATGATGTACGTGACGGCCTGCGCTATGACGACAACTAAGTCCATGAATGGCTAATTTATTTACCTCAGTTCCGCAGATGCATGTATGTGGTGTGCATAACTTCGCGCCCAATCTAACTCCTGCGACGATTTAAAAAATTGCTGTTTAATAAAGTCCCTAATGAAGCCGATGGTAGGGCTTCTAACCAAATACCTGAGTATTTTGATGAAAATGCAAGAATGCGTGCCTTATGTATATGATTTGAAGCAGATTCAAGCATATTTTTTGAAGTTATGTTTAATAAAGGTATGCCCCATTCTTTATGGATAGATTTGTTGTGTGTTATATTAGGTATTTTTGCTTTAGATTTCCATCAATCTTCTGTCTCTAAATGTAGAGTTTCGTTCGGAACATTTTCGAAATTTAAAAAGATATTTTGGATTAGAAGCCAGAATGCATTAATTGAAGATAAAAATGTTGGTAACGAATGTTGGTACTGAAGCTTGTGCCCATTCGGTTAGATTAAGTTTGATGTTTAGTATTTCCTCTAGAGTTTTGTGTAGTAAATTGTCGAATGAACTTAATATGTCAGATTATATCCAGGTTGGACTACATCTTAGAATGTATGTCAGTTTGGGAATGGCAAAGCAATTTTTAAGTAGGAAGAATGATATATGTGATGGGATCATATTGGATCGTAGTCGATCGGCCATTATTGATAATGAGTCAATATTTATACTATTGGAGATTGAATCTGCATAAAGAGGTGCTCCAAGTAGGGTCCAATTATTTTTATCTGGTATGGCAATATTTGGGGCAATAGAGTTGAAAAGCTCTTGAATGTATTTTCTATTCTTTGGTAAAATGTTTAATAATTCGCATTTTAAAAATTAATTTCTGAACCTATAGATTTAGAATTTTCAATTATTGTTTTAAAGTTATCAAAACCGATATAGTATTGCCGCCGATACTACAATCGTCTAGATAGCATACATTAAACTCTGTGCTTATACATTTAATTAAGTCGTTAATTGCTAAACAAAATAGGGGCGGTCCTAGCGGATCTCCTTGTTGTAGTCCTTTTTCTGAATTAATAATATTTCTGTCAAAAGAAAGAAACGAAGAGTGTTCATAGCATTGTCTTATATAAGCGGACAAATTTGGAGTGTGTTTAGAATTTTATCAAAAATTATATGTCTGTGTATCGAATTAAAAGCGTTTTTAAAGTCTATTTTAATAATACTTTTTCTTCCTGAAAGTTATTTAAACAAATGCGAGCAGTATAAGCTACAATTTTGCAGCCATTTAGGGATGCAAAATCGAATTGTAGTGGTCTAAATAATTTCCCTAAGTAATCTTTTATGTGTTGGCAGCATATTCTAGATGTTAACCTACGGTAGACAGTACCTACTGCAATCGGTCTAATCCCACCATCTATCTTTTTTATAGCGCATAATGATGTTCCGTATAAAATTGGGCATATGTCGTTTGTTATATTTCCAGCTAACAATAGATTGCATAATGATGTTATCGATGTTATCTTGTAGGTGTGAGGGGCGATGTGAATCCATACCACCAGCTGAGCTGGTTTTGAAGGATTTTATTACCAATAGAGTAGCGTTATATCTGAAAAGGTTTAATTTGAACACAAAATTTTGATAGCAGATAATAGGTCACCATCTGAAACTTTTGAAATGACTTTTTTTTGAGATCCATTTATTAAGTAAAACTTTTTTTTTGTATGTGTCTCAACTTGTTCTGGAATAGAATATTTTTCTATATTATCTAAAAAATTTTTTTGTAACGGTATCTGATTTATTCTTTGATCTTAAATTTGGAATAGCCAATATTTTATATGGGAATAGGAAAAGGTTTTTCCAAGCTGACATTGAATTTAATTTTACACATTCATCTATGACCTGCGTCATCGATGTTTGTGACGTCACATACTGGCGACGTTGTCACTACCAAAAACTGTTACCACGTAAATATAATAACTCCATCGGTAACATACGGTCGTTGAAAATATATTAAATAGTGGGTAAGAAATGTGATTTAAGACTTTTTAAAATGTATTTTTAGAAGATTTTCTATCGACAATAATTGCAATTTAAACGTTTTAAATTAATTATGAACGTGATTAACCGGTGAATTTTTATTATTGAGCATTTTTTAAATATAATTGCTAAATTCTATGTATCTTAATTTTATAGCCACATGCATATTTTACCAGACATGGGACAATAGCCACAGACATTCAAGAGGTTATGCTATTGAATTATAAATTGCACTACTTATTAAACATGGATGTATATAATTATGATTTCACATATAAAATATTCTTCAAGAAGTAACAGAAGAGATTAAACGCTTTAGCATTAAAACATATGTAGGTATACTTGTTTATTGTACGTAAAATTAACGATACATCAATCATGTAAAAGTTTCTTTAATTGGATTGAAAATCTGTATTAGTTATTGGCCAATGTTAGTTATTAGAGGTGCAATTTACCTTGATCGAATTTGATCTCACTTTCCCATTTTCTCATTCACTTCTCTGTAGTAATTTGGGTTTTTGTGGAAGAAGAAAAATCAATTCAACCCCATTTAGTACATTTACATTTTGGGCATGTAATACTATGTACCTAAAAGACTAATTACATTATACTGTATTAAGGATAAGTAGGTATGACACTAATCTTTTTCGATCAAGTTGTGTGCCCTTAACTGTTCTTAAATCACTGCTTTGCTAGGAACGGCTTACGGTACCATTCTGACAAAGCCGTGTTTCGTCTAGAAACACAAAACTAGTACAGATTCTCTTCTTTTATTTTCATATATCTTCAAGAATCGAATTCCATTTATCCATAATATTTAGCATTTCCATTAGACCTCTTCGTGGATTATCTTCAGCCATTTAAATACAATACTGTGCAGGACTGTATTCACGGATCGTTAACTAATATTTAAAAGCTCACCATGCCCTAAATTCTACCATTAAGTATGAACAGAAACATGATAAATCTAAAAATAATTACATATTGCACTATAAACTTAACTGGAAAATAATTACTAACGATCTTCGTACAACCTATAAAGATGACCAAACCAGCAACAAGTAGCTTGGCTCTGGGTCTAAATGAATCTCGCTGATCGTCTTCAGTGATTAAAGTTCAGTTTAATACTAATATGAGTTCTGAAAAGAACTGTTTGAAGCAAAAACCAGCCAAATATCAATGTATAAAAACAGAAAGATTCACGAGGTCCTTGACACCAACTAAACAACCAATGACATATAACCTAAAACTTAAACGTCAACATTTAATATTTGGCTTTAAAATTATTGGCAACATCGCGCATTGCTACTATTCAAACCAAAACTGTTACATAAATAATGTACGGTATTAAATTGAAGGCGTCGCCGTGAATCAATGTAGTAAGCGTAAGACTACGGATCCCAAGGTCCCGGGTTCAAATCCCGACACGGCCGACTGCTTGAAAAATTACAGGTGAGCATTTTTCACAAATATTACGCCCTTGTTCGGATGAGAGGTTAAATGAAGGTCCCGTGTGTGAGTGTTGTCACGCACGTTAAAGATCCCTACCTTGCCTGGAACGGCAAGGGTTCGGCAAAATTCTAAATTTCCAGGCAACAAAAAACTCTCCTCCTGGCCAATGTAGTACCTTCTGGTGGAGCATTGGAAATATAAATGCACGGTATTAAATTGACAAACATCTACATAAATAGTTAGTACTTATGTGACGTCGCGGATGACGAAGTCTATTTATAAATTGCGAGCACTATATCAATACGCTGGTAATTGTGATATTTTCTTCTATTAGAGGTCTAACAATATCCCTAACAAACTGGAACTTTTAGGGACTACAGGAAATGCTATGTGCAGTTTCTAGGAAAAACTTCCCGAAAAGTTCCCCAGGGCAATAAGTTACAGACGCCTGCGGGTGTCTTCTAGACGTAGATGCCAGGACAAATTATAACTTTATTTCTAATTAGATTAGAAGACTGTTTTTTTCCGCTCACGTGTAGCTAAAAGATAGGTAAACAAAACGAAAAATGTTTCCAATTCATTTATTAATTGCTTTCTTGTAATTACTTGTACCAAGGTGCTATAATTTGCTCGACATCTCTGTATTTAAACCTAAATTGAATATAAACTATTACTTTGACAGAAAAATGCTTCCTTCAAAAGATTTGCTATAAAATGCAGAATTAAAGAGTATATTTTTCATTAGTTAAAACCACGAGGAAAACGGATTATGAGGAAGAGAAGCGCGCTGTGTCGAGCGGTTCCTACACAAGACGCGCGTCAGGCGCATCCCTGTTTATGTAATCGGTATCTATTGCAGTTTACAATGCGTGGGTCTTCGAACATTGAGCTGCCCTTGAAGATTAAACGGAAGCAAACATGTGTCAACGTAAAAAATGATGATCAAGCTTACTTTGCATGAAGCATAGTGGCGGCGTTACATCTAGTCGATCGAGACCTGCAAAGAGCGTTTAAATATCCATATTACTCTTCAGTTTTGATTCTAAAAGGTATCCAGTTCCCGATAACTTTTAATCAAGTCAAAAACTTTGAGTCACAAGATGATGTCTCAGTTAATGTGTACACGTCGAAACTCAACAAGCGCAAGTTTACTACTGTTCCTATATTGATTTGAGTACTCTGATGAAGATATGGAAAACTTTAAATATGCTGATAAAAATGAAGCATTCAACTCACATTATGTACGCATTAAAGACCTAAGTCGACTGGTTTCATCGCAGGTTAGTTCTGATCATGCAAAGACACACTTTTGTGATCATTGCCTACACTAGTTTAACACAAAGACTATACTAGAGCAACATGTTAATGACTGTACGACAAAGCAATTGTGTGTGCCTCGCCTGCCTACAGAAGAAGAATAGTTACTTTGTTTCAAAAATTTCAAGAACAAAGTTAAAGTGCCATTTATCATATATGCAGATCTGTAATGTATTCTGAAGCCTACTGAAGACGAGAAGAAGTATCAAGACCATATGCCATACAGTGTTGAACTTTGTGTGAAATGTTACTACGATAACTTATTATCGAGTTGTAGATTGTATAAAGTGGTTTAATATGCAGCTTCGACAACTTGCCTAAGACGTGGAAACTGTATTTAGGTGTACCTATGATATGACTCCATTAACATTTAAACTGCAAGTTGACTTTGAAAGTGTAACTCATTGTCATGTATGTGACAAACCGTTTTGCTTAAAAGATAAAAAAGTGCGCGGGCATGACCATTTAGTGCCCACTAACAACTACTGAGTTTAATATTAAATATAAATATTCTCATACAATTCCAGTAGTATTTCACTATTTGAGTGGTTATGACGGCCATGTTATCGGACTGTTATTCCACTAAAACTTTGAATCTGTATACTATCTCGTATACACTTAAGAACATTTTGGCATTACCAAATGCCGTTAAAGGGTCAAACAAGTTTTATTCTGGTCTGGTTCATCAACAGATATTCAACACATAATAGAATGTTGTGAAATATGGCTAAACACTAAATAAACAGTCACGAGCCACTAATACAATTACCCTTCCCTTGTAAGCCATGGGGAAGTGTTTCGATGGACATTTTTAAAGTAGAGAACAAAAGGTACTTAGTTGTTGTTGATCGATATTCGCCGTACCCTGAAGTAGAATTTTTGGAGAATCTTACAATGCCCCCATGTTATGGAGAAACTTCAAGTATTATCACCAGACCTGTAGTATAATCAAAAATACATACGGACAATGGTCTTCAGTTCTGTCCAGTTAAAGAATCTACTGTATTTAGTAACTTTGCAAAAACATGACTTTAGGCTAATAGCTACGAGTCTATATTTTCCGCAGTTCAATGCTGTAACCGCAGCTGCGGTCAAAACAGTAAAAACCTAATTAAAAAAAAAGGATTGGAAGTTAAGTTTACTAGCGTATCGCAATAATCCAAGTGAAAATGGATATTTGCTAGCACAATTATGCATGAACAGAAGATTACTGTAGATTTTGCATGCTTTGTCGAAATCACTAGAACCTAAAATTCCCGTATCTAACTATGCAGTTTCGAGAAGATAGATCGTGCAGTTATATATCGAGAAAGTATAATCAAACTAGAGGAGTTCGTCCAGCCAGTAATTTGAGTAACGAGTAGCGAGTTTAGTTAACAGACTGCAAAAGAGAAGGTACCCTATTATACCATTATCAGGACCACCATTATATATCGTGAATTGCAGTGGAATAGCTTCTCACAATTAGGTTTACCTCTTTCAAGACCTGGTGATCCAGTTTGTGAGACTGATGGAGATCAAGAGCTTGCTGCTGAAGTAACTTTGAGGAAAGTACTTACTCCACAGAAAGATCCAGAATGTACATCTAGCTCAACAAGTGTATATCCGAACACTAGAAGTTTTGCAAAAACACGTTATGGACGTATTGTGCATAAACCCCAAATTCTAAATCTGTGATTGTTTCCTTTGCTTCACCTAAAGAAAAAGAAAAACGTTGTAATATAGATGGAATGTAATTGCCAAAGGATACGGTCATATAGAGATAAGCAGTTAGCTAGAAAAGTCAAGATTTTCTTTTCGTTCGATACATATTTGTACTTGTTCAAGTAAAACTAAGTATTACAAGTTTTCTATGCATTGTTCTTTGTTGAGAAAAAATAATATATAATAATAATAACAATAATTTTTATTCAAAGGACGCTATTTAATTTATGCATTTTGTTTTTCTCTGACATTGGCAGGAATATATTCAACCAAAGACATGATATAACTAGACTGAGCATTACAGACTAAAAGTGATGCCAATACAGTAGGCAACCCCCAATGCAAGTTGTGGGCAAAAACAGGGAAGTGGATCCGCTCCGTTATAAACTTGTAATTCTGGTGAAAGTTGTTTTGTTAACACGTCTCTGATTTACATCAATTTTTAAGTTATTTTTTTACTTGTGGTTTAACATTAAATAACGAAATTAGACAAATTCCTGCACAAACTAATTTATGCCAGAACAATACCATTTAGAAATCCGCGAAGTTTTGTAAACATCAGACATAAAATTAAGTTTCGGAGAAATATTTTGGTAGGTTGGTTGCAGATAGTTATCATGTCTCTGGTTGATATATATATATATATATATATATATATATATATATATATATATATATATATATATATATATATATATAATACCTCCTTTAAGTAAGGAGATTACTGTGCTGTATCTGCAGTCTGCAGTTACTTTTAAACCGCACAAGAGTTAAATTGTATGTAATTTTACGAAATAAATTCTTGAGCTTAGTTTACTGGTGTTAGTATTTTAATATTATTAGCAAAGATGGTACGATCATGTTATGCTTATGGTTGTATAGAACGGGCATCTAACGAATCTTCAGTTTCTTTCCATCAGTAAGTATAATAATACATTACTATTGTCATGTCTATGATACACGGCGTTGTCTGTAAATTTAAGAGCTCATCACAGCAGGTTACCTACCATCTGCAGTAAAAGCGAGGGTTGGGGTGAGGTAGCATAGGGCGAGACGAAATGTCGAGATGTAGATATTTATTAGAAAAGGATATGAAGTTTAATACTCCGCCTACTTGGTTTATGAAGTGCTAGGGAGCACATATAGATGGCAGTGTTGTGGAACTTATTAGTCCAGTTATAAACCTCACAGATATTTTAATTGTACATATTCTCTAACATTTATAACCAGTGAAAACCTTTGAAATTCCCATATCTAATGTAAAAAAATTATTAGGGAACAAGAAATCACAAGATTTAACATTCCTACATTTGCATCGCACAGTTATTTTACAATTTTTAATATGCAATTGACAAAGCTGTTATATTAGTTAATTGGCCAATAAATGGAAAAAAACAGAATAATGGTTTAAACGTATCTCTAATAAAAAATGATTAGGTTAAGTGTCAAGTGGGTTTTGAGTACAGTTTGTGAAAAGCTACAAATATTGGTTTGGTTTCTTTTCTTATCACACCTTTGTTTTCTTTATCATTTTCTAACGACGAAATAATAAACAAAGTGTACTGAATCGGACACAGTCAACATTTCTCTAGTAGAATAAAAATGCATATCTTGCATTTTTAAGTAGTCTAGAGTTTGTTTTGCTTTTATTTATTTACGTTTTGCATGCAGCTTGTCATATTTTGTTCCATCACAATTGCGTATGGGAGTTTGTGAATGGTGAATTTGTACCATAATGAACAAAAGTCTTTTACGTGTATTAGAGAAGTTTCAGGGTAAAAAACTTAACTAAACATGGTTTGTAAATTCTAATTAACTATAATAATTTTTATCACATTATTCGTTATTACTACACAAGTCTAAATATGAGCGAAATACTACTGGTGGCTTTTTAAATTTATCCCAAAACATTAATTGAACTTCGGCATAAAAATTAAACAATTCGGTGTTTATTTTTTTTACATTATTCTACACCATTCTTTCACCATATTACAAGCTAGTTTTTCATCAACTATATAGTATATTATTTCAAAATTTAAAAAAAAATATAGAACACTATTGCAATGCAGTCTTTCATTATTATTTACCTCAAAACTGGGGAATAGCAATTACTTACTTCACTAAATAGGAAGCCCAACAAAAATTTATATAACTTCAAGTTTATGAAGAACAACTCATTTCAATAATTGCTTAGGACCTAAATAATAACCATAATGTAAGTTATAAATAGAATTGCGAGCAATTACGGCTATAGTCGAAAACTCTCATAATGATAGTTTGATCTCAATAGTATAGCGTTTCCTGTATGTTTGTTGTGTTTTGTTTTGTATAGCATGTATTCAAACCATTTCTGTTTTACAATAGTGTGTGACATGAAAGTTCTGAATTTTTTCACGGCAGCACATTGCAGGTACATTTTTCTAAAAAATACTAATATTTGATTTATTCGATAAATAAAGTGAATTGTAGTGTGCAATTTTGATGAAAATTCATAAAAATTGTTCCCACATTTGGGAAAGTTACTGGTTTTGTTTAAATCGCTCTATTATCAGCTATTTTCAGTTAAAAGAGCCTAAATGACTTTCCCACATAGACAATTATTTAATAAGTAACTTTTATTAAAACCGTTTTTAATTTGGGTACCTAATAGGAAAGAAATTTGGATCTTTAGAAATTTCAAGATGACCGCTACTGCGATGAGCTCTTAAGGTTCCCTACTGATACGGAACTGAGAAAACTATGGATATCAGCATCAAAACGGCAAAATTTAATACCTTCGAGACAAACCGTCATATGTAGCAAGCATTTCCTCCAAAGCGATTTCTTAATATTTCTTGGGAAAAGAAGATTGCACAAAAATGCCATTCCCAGCATTTTTGATTTTCCCAAGCATTTGGAAAAAAGGAAAGTGCCACGAACTACTAATCGAAGTGCTCTCTCAAAAATGGAATTTATACACGACATGGCACCGTAAGTGATAGGTCTTGTTTTTTTAATGGTAATGTTAAAATATGTATGTATACATTTTTGAAGAGGTACATCTAAAGATATAGGATTGCCAGCAGCTTTCCAAGTAACTTCTAAAAGGTTAGTAGTAATTTCAGAGATCATTAGATATTGATTGTGATAAAAATCAATAATAAATATTATATAATGCAAATCTGACATAAACACATTTGTGTCTCTGATATGTTTAATTCAATCTTTACACCCAATTTTAGTATAATTATACTTATGAATTCACTTTCGTTTGTTTTGCAGAAAAATTCGTTTTGGAGATTTTATAGAGGAAGATTTGTGGAGTCCTAAGGAAGCTAATTTGATGTGGCGGGCTGCTAGCGAGACAACTAAACTCAAAAATAAGAAAATTAAATATCTGCTTCACAAAACAAGACGACTGCAGAAAAAAGTAGTTACATTGAAACATTTGTTGACTCGTTTAAAACAAACACAGAACATTTCTAATGACTGCTTAGAATTGTTAGAGGTAAATTCGTTACTCTTCATAATAATATGTAATTGTGGTTAATTTTTAACAGTAAAGCATCTCAAAGCTCCAGAAAGAAATTATGTTGAGACAACTGAAAATGACACAGACAAAAACATTTCCGCTTGAGCTTCGGTGTTTTGCGTTGACTTTGAATTTTTCTTCTAATGCTACGTACAATTACGTAAAAATGCTTTTGGTAAATGCTTACCTCGCCCTAGTACTCTTAGAAGATGGCTAACCTCGGTAGATGGTGCACCCGCTTTTACTGGTGAATCCCTGCGTGCGATTAGGCGTAAAGTAGCTGAGTTAGAAGCTCAAAACAAGATGCTGGTTTTAGGTTTGATAATAGATAAAATGATTATAAGAAAGCATGTTAGTTGGAATAGAAAAAGATATCAAAGATATGTTGATTTGGGAACTCACATTGAAAATGATTCATTGCCCGAGGCCAAGCAAGCATTTGTATTTGTACTAGTAGAACTATTTACAAGATGGAAGATACCCGTGGCTTATTTTTCGATTGACGGTCTTGCTGCAGCGGAAAAAGCTAACCTAATTCGCGATTGTTTAAAAATTGTGCACGGTTGTAACGCGAAAATTGTGTCACTGACATTGGATGGGACAACAACTAATTTTGCGACAGCAAGTGCAAACTAAAATATCCAAATTTGCAACCATGCTTTACTTATCCAATGTGCACTGAAAAAGTTTTACATGTTTCTTGATGTATGTTACATGATAAAACTAATACGCAGTATTATTATTAACTGGAAGTACTTTGAAAACAACGTAGATTTTCTAGAAAAAGTCTACTTGCATGCAGGAAACAAGCTCAGACGGAGGCACTTAAATTTCAGAGTAGAAATTATGTAGGTAAATGGCTGTTCAAGATTTTAGTAATAGCGTGGCTGATGCACCACACTATATTGATAAAGATCTTGCTCTAAAAAACTTCAGAAATTCCGAACATACAGCAAATTCTTGCAGAATTTTAAATGATGTGTTTGACGGACTTAATTCTAGAAACTTCTTGTCAAAATATATTTGGAGTAAACCATTTTCATTTGATAATGAGGAAAGTATAAAGCTTCTCTTAAATAAAGCCATATTTTACTTATCTTCTCTAACAATTCTGGATGGAACGAATATTCTTCATACCAGACGAAGGACTGGATTTGTAGGTTTGATTATTTCAATGCAAAGTGCTATGAATTTATTTGATGAAATTGTTAAAAAACAAAAATTATACAGTTTTTGCTTACATATAAACTAAGTCAAGATCGCTTAGAAATGTTTTTCTCCGCAATCAGAGCTAGAGGGGCTTCAATGATAATCCTACAGCAGTGCAATTTCAAGGAGCCTACAAGAGACTTTTAATACGTAATGAAGTCACGTCTGCAGAACTGTCTAATTGTGTTGCTCAAGATTTTACGAATATTTTGACCGTTTCCAGTTCAAGCACACGAAATGTCGATGCCTTAATTATCAAAGCTATTACCACATCCGCAGCCGATAGTTTTATTTACCCTGAAAATACTTCCCAGTATGTGATCGACGTTGTTGAATATATAGCAGGATTTATGGCAAAAAAAGTTGCCAAAAACATTGCCTGCTCTCATTGCTGCGATTTATTATTTTCAGTATGTGTGTGACTACTACGCCCAAGGTTCCGGGTTCGAATCCCGACACGGTCTGCTTGAAAAATGTTAGGCACGCATTTTTCACATAAATACACCCTCCTTCGGATGAGAGGTAAAATGGAGGTCCCGTGTGTGAGTGTTGTCACGCACGTTAAAGATCCCTACCTTGTTTGGAACAGTAAGGGTTCGGCAAAATTCCAAATTTTTCAGGTAAAAAAAACTTGCTTCCTGACCAATGTGTAGTACCTTCGGATGGAGCATTGGAAAATCACATGTAATATTTATTATTCTCTATGGAATCAACATCACTTCTGCTGCAAATAAAAACCGCGGAGGGTTATGTAAAGCATCATTAGCTGTTATAAAACTATGTCGTATTACTGAGAACGTATGCTGTGGACGTTGTAGAACACGAATAGTCAACCAATTGATATTGTATGCTTTACGCGAGATTGATTCACGCATTTACTTTATAAAAATTCACGATCACATCTTATCTCAAGATGCTCTTAGCAATCATTTATTACAGTTGATAAATACAATTTTAAAGGTTTATATTACTATAAAAATTCATTACATTAACAAGTGTAAAAACGAAGAACAAGTTAGAGTACGGCAACAATATACAAAGTTCATATTATTTAAAAATTAGTAATTTTGTTTATATGTACTTTTTATTGTTCAATTTATATTTTAGTTGCACCATAATTTGATACTAATGATAAAAATCAAAGGCAGTTTGTTTATTATTACAAGTCTGGTTGTTTTTAAGTGCTTGCGCATTATCATCTTATGGTACACTGTCAGGTTCTGCCTACAATAGGAAATTGTGGTTGCCTAACATCCATGCACAACTACCTTTATATACACGCTATTTCATAGGCGCAGTCTGAGTTGCTGCCTAGATTTCGAAGCAACAACAACTATCTACCACCGCCTCCGGGCGATCAAAGGTGAGCAGCGGAACGGTGACGACTTGAGGGAGTTCTCCAGCTATGCGGGGCGCCGAGGAATGGGTACACAAGTGAAGTCGTTGGGGATGCACATCCATCAGTCCTGTTAGACGAGCTACCTGACGATGGAGCGGCCTGTGGCGAATAGCCATCCTGTCGGTCGAAAACCACAGACCAGTGGACCCAGAATTCGGATATTGTGTAGTTGGAGGGCAACCGACGGGAAGATCCGGGAAACTGCTCACTGCATAAAAAAAAGAGGATTCCAGAAGCAGGCCTCGTGGAATCCAGACCAACATATTTATTTAAGAATATCAACTAGAAAACTACACCACAACAACTCAGCAGAAGAACTCTAACAATCTAAAAAACTCTCTTGAGTTATAAGGCACTATAACGACGCTGAGAGCGTCGCGTCCAGCTACTGCGGAGGCGCAGTCTAGTTATATCATGTCCTGGTTTTAAAGAAAGAATAATTATAGTACGAAAAGTTACTTAAATTTTACTTAAGTGTAATAGAGATATAAGTATGCAACCATGCAATTTTGTTAGAACATTGATATAGTTAATAAAGCCCAAACACTTTGTGACATTTTTAAATATGCATGCAATTATAGAATATGTAAATGATTAGCAAACGCCATTACTTACTAGCACAAACACAATACAATTTATTAAAAAATCCAAAATTTTATTTGATGCGAACCCAAATCTAATTTTGGAAACACTGCTCCTCAAGGTAAAAATAACGCTTTGTTACTGAATTACACTAATTTGAAAGTTTAGGCAACATTTCTTAACGTAACACCAAGTTGTAAAGCTTTTAAAGCTTTCCATCTTCAGTTCAGGACATATTAGTCATATGATAGAGCTGTAATGATGCAGTAAAAACACCCAACATCATACTCTTCGCAAGTCATAAAGCTTCGAACAAATGTGCGTAAAAGCCCCGTCAGACATCAAGATTTACCAAAATTCAACAACTAGTTCAAACAAAACAATACTTTATACATAAAAGAACAAGGGATAGGTGTCATAAAAGGCACTTACTACACCACTATCCAAAAGACTTTGAACCTATTAGTAAGAAATGATAGCGTTACACCCTCAATATTGTACAATTGTTGGATTGAAAATTTCATGCGATGGCGCGGCTTCCTGTGTAATATCAGACCAATTATGTCCTTGCTGTACTGCATTCTAGAAGTTTCCTGAACTACCGTTTATGAGTTTATGGAGCACAGATGTTTGATCCAATCCAATGTGCTATTGACGAACGCAAAAACGAAGTCATGACTTTGTTTCATTGTGTTGTTTTAAATCTCGTGGAAAGTGGTTTTCTGTTTAAGCAAAATAAAAATTATATCCACCTTAAAAACCGACATAAGCTTTGGAAAAGCAAATTCTAGATTTTCATTATTGACTCTCAATACTCTAAAAATGTTTGGGGTTTGTTTGTTCGGATTATTGTGCTGTACTCAGATTTGCTCAAGTTAAGCTTTCAGTTAAAGACATTTGAGCTTATACTGTATGCTTTCAGCTAAGTATAAAACTTCATAATAGTCTACATTTGAGAAATGGATGTTTTCAGTGCACACAAACTAAACGGTTGCCTGTGCGTAGAATTCAGAAAACATCATTTTATTAATAGACATAAAAATTGTTTCTCTGTAAAGTTGAAAAAGGCAGTTCTACTTCCAGATTATTTAAAAATCCAATACGTTTTACAGGGAAGTTTTCCGTGTATATATGATTCGGGCATAAATGTAAATGCGAATCTATGAACCGTGTTTACCACAACATTGGCATTGCCCGTCAATGATGCTTTGTGTAAATGTCAAAGTTCAAAGCTCTACATTTTCCCACTTAATTCCTTTCGCGTCGCGTTAAAGCAGGAAGGAGAAAATTGGAATTCGAAAAACAAGCGTCGTTATTGGCAAGAAGTACTGCAACAGCTGGTGTGCTCAAATTGTGTTTGTTGAAGTGCAAGGAATCTTTATATCTCCATTAGGGCAAACATCGCAATAAGTATAAACGCCGATTCTCATTTACTAATTAAGTTCTATTTGAAAAAGCTTCAACTTCTAAGGTTACGTCCGCTCAAAGACATCCGGACTTCTAAACCGCTTGAACGCTGTTTGCACGGATATTGGATTTCCTTATTTGTCAACTAAGTTAGGCTTGAGATACTGTATTTCTTCTTTAAAATCTAATTTAAAATTTTTATAGCTGGGGAATTTGCAATTTAGATTTCGTATTTCTTTCAGCTTACGTCTTAACATTTTTACAAATATGCGTTACATGATGAGAGGAATGTTGTTTCTAGTTTAATCTCTTGGTTATCTAAGCTTACTCTTTCTTACGCTCATACCAATTAACATACCGATGATACTTCAACTATTTTATCAGGTTCATTTCCACGCCCTCTTTCCCACCAAATTAGTATGGGGATAGAAAACATTTTTATTCCATTTAAAATTTTGTAATTTCATAAATGGATTGATATATATGTAGGATTATGCATCCAACCATACTCCAAACTAACTAATAAGCATTCAGCATGCAAACAAACAGCATGGACGCATAAAACACCCCTCAACCAATAATGGTCTTGTCTGACATCCCTCTAAATATAAATTGAAAAGTCCGAATGTACAATACAAACGAACCTTGGTATAAAAGGAGCTCCAAACGCTAGAACAAATCACTTCCCGTTGTTTTCTCTTTAATAAAGACGACAAACTTGGTGGAGGGATCTTAAAAACAGTGCAAAACGAAATCATCGCGTTCCTCGTGCACTAAGGGGTTTCTTTAAGATTATCTCACTGTGACCACCAAATCTAATGGGAGAAAATGAAGTAAACTCTTATAACCACATTACGGATACTATAACACAAATTGAACCAAATCCACTTCCAAAACCACGGCCATCAGGGCTGGCCACCTGCTAGAGCACGCTACGCCAACAATCATACCAGTATTGAAACGTTCTGTCATCAGGCCGCTTCAATTTCTACCAGTCAAGGAAACCGTCGCATACCAGCCTCAGTCTAGCAGCCGTTAAGGTGTCGAAGTTACGGAAATCCAACTACAAACACCGCTACGCATTGCATTTAGCGTAACCCGAGCCAGAATCAATTACGGCCATAGAGATCATCACCAACACGACACCAGGGAGTAATTTCTCGACCTCATGCGCTATTTTTCACTAGTGATAATTATCACCTAAAAATATCGCATGCGAAACTGTTGGAAGAGAAAGTGGTATTCTCGACGGGAAATGATATGACATTTTCAATATCGCATGGTATGCGTTGTGTAGTAAATAGATTTGCACGTACATCCCAGAAACAACCAATAGCAGGCCGACATAACTATCGCGTTATCGTATTGACAGTAGAATTAACACAACCAAAACATAATTATCAAAGCGTGCTTGTTTCAGAATTATTGATAGTTTTTAAATATGTTAAAATAATAGGTCACAGTATAAAGAATTAGACGGTATGTTACGTGTTTGAAATGCCGGTCGAGCCAAAAGTAAGCACGGGGTATGAATCCAATGAACAAAAAAGAAACGCAGAGTTATTGGAGCTCAAAGAAAATTTAAGATACAGAAAATTTAATTATAGTTTTACTAAAACGGCCAATTTCATCAACATTTGCCATTGTTTGATGGCAACAATACAGAGAAACTAACCCAAAAACTTTTTTAGGTTAAGCTTTTATATTTACAGTACTTGACATTGACACTTGTTTCATGTGTTATAATTTTATCGGGTAGTAAAGACCGCACGTTGCATGTCATGCGATAAATTTCTCAGGAGGATTTTCCAGAATACACATTTGACGGTTTCATGCAAAATCGTAAAATATTGCATGCGAAAAATATCACATCTAATCGAGAATACCCCCCGGATCCAGATCTTTGTCATAAAGCTGTATATTCAATTTTTCAATATAGAAACTCGTTCAGCAGCTTTATAAACTAAAGTGCTTTTACTCCTAGTGTTAAAAACATTTGCAATTTAATTACGTATACAAGAAGGTAAATATGTCTTGTGTTAAGGTAAGGTGGGGTAAATGCAACCGGTTGTCTGAATAGTGAACATTCTAGTGTGCATAAAAAATATAAATGCACGAATAAAATTCTGTAAAAACTACTGAAATAGTAGATCTATTCTACTATTAATTTATAAAAAAAGTTTGATAAAAACTTAGGTTCCTTTTTTACAATGTATTTTTTTTAAAACGCTGTTAATATGTTAAATGTGCCCCACGTAAGGGACAAATATAGCAATGGCCATGTAGTATGATTAACATGTTGTTATTATACGAATACTGGGCAAATGTAAAGGATTTGGGTCTTAGCCGAAAAATGATTCTAATTTGAACGGAATCAAATTAGATTCTAAACAAAGTACGGTTGGTAAGATTCTTTTAATTATAAAACGATTTTAGAATAGTATCCAAGAAAACATTTTAAATATAAGTATCCATATGCAGAATTGTCAAAATCTTAAATCTTGTACTTAAATAGAAAATGCATTCTCAAAAAAGTTAAATGTTTAAAAGATAAAATGAGTACCTATTACACGATATAAACGTCAAACAAAATAAATTCCTTCTGCTAGTCAAAGGCTCTTGCTATATTTTTTCAATGTCTGTTTCAGCTACTGTATTTAAATCCGGAACCGAAGGCCACTGAAATTTAAAAATGTTCTGACGTTTAGTTGCAATTCGGTTTAAAATTGCACCTCCCCAGCCTTCTTCATCAATTGACCTGGTTATTTTACCAACAAAACGTTTTGTAACATTTTTTTTGAACTGTATTCTGTCAAAACTCACAGGTCTTTATTCAGGTCTTAATTTGTATCATTTTCTTCTTAGTTCTGCATTTCTACTTCCTCAAGTTTTGCTCTAAAATTTTCATTATGGAAGGCTCTATATTTATTAATCTTCTTCTTCACTGCTCAAAGCTTCTTTTTTATTGCGCTTTGAATTTCCCTGTCTTTCTTTTCTGCATTAATGTTGTTAAGCCCACATCATCGTTAAAACTTTAGATACTGTAGCTACCCTTCGTCGTTTTGTTCTTTCGGGATGAGATCTTTGCCTTACAAAGAGCAGGTTTTCACATGTTTTAGGCTGTTGAGGATTTGAAATTACAGCAGCGGTGCTCAAGTCGTGGTTGATGCAAAATGATCGGAAGAACTGTTTGTAGACTTAGTCACATGTATTAAACCTGTAGTTGCAGAGATTGACGGCTGGAATTCAGAGACTATAGTACTCAATATCTCCTGGTTGGCTAAAAAATACATTCCTTCAACCTAAGCTTAGGTGGAAGGTTTTTTTGTTTGTGAACGATGATAACGGCGTAATACTTCCGGGCAGAATTCCTCGTTGGGTATGAGTGTTCTATTAAATGGATAGATCTCTCCTTTATTTAAATCGCACTTGATGACTTCAAAAAAAATGTTCTTTCAAGTTTCTCTCAAAAATTTGGAGAACACTGATTTTGACAACTTTCGCCCAATATGATTGCGTTGCTAAGACACTAACTGAACATCCCATTTGTCTTTAAAAAATATAAATACGGATATATCTATTGGTTGAAGGAGGTGGCCACCTTAATTACATCAAGACTAATGTGTGTAGAATGATCATCACAAAAAACGAGCGCGGAATGATTTTCACCGTGTGCTGGTACTATGGTACGCTCAAGGTAATTTTTAAAAGTTTATGTTCTCATAGACCCACTTTTGGAGACTGCATAGGTCATTCCAGTATACCCTGTATCCCCTGGAGCACACCACTGATCCCACGTGAGCCGGTCCTTGTAAATCATAAGCGGAGGAACTTTTTCTCTTTCGGCGATAGCCATTAACAAGATTGTGATACTTTCCCTTGCAGGAGCACTTGTAACTCTCGATGCCGTTTTTTCCTCTTTTACCTACTGCCTTGGTTTTTGTTGGATCTATACCTAACTAGTCTCATCGAGATTCCAAATGTTGTTAGGCTTGCGTTTTATGCTCAAATTATTAAGTGTTGTATTGAGAGGTCAAGATATTCAAAAATTATAAAAGGATCGGTTACTTTACGTATAGAAGATTCAACATTTTGTGGCTTTTTAACACTAACATGTTGCGTTAATTTCGATAACCACAGATGGTGGAGAATAGTGGACGCGTAAGTATGAGCAAAGTTTATAGAAGAGGAACCTTCAAGTGCTTACTAGTAATAACTTCAAAGTATTAGTGGCTGTTGCTGGGCGAGGACTGTCGATCTTGGGCGGAACTCGCGCGTTAATATTTTAAAGCAACATAACTACGATAATACACGCCTTATTACAACTGTCACGGCATACCACAAAACAAAGCACTGGAAGGCTAATTGGGGTAAAAACATAGACTATGTTATATACACATCATGAAGGGGAATTGACCTGCAAGCTACATCTTATGCGATAATTAAAGTTAATTTTAACTATTAATTCCAACAGAACAACTAAAGTTAGATTATTTGCTTTTACAGTTTCTCCTACGAGTGCTAAAGTTACGTATCTGGATAGCCAAAACGCCATTTTTCCAAAGTTTTTATACCTGTTGATAGTTAACTTTCATGTAGCTGAGGAATAGCCACGAACATGCTTGTAATTTATGTAGAGTATAGAATATGACACATTAAATTCCTTGGATGCTTTAAAAGATGTCATGCGGCCTGATTTTACTTTGGGTAACGCATTTTTCGGGTCCTTTTTTATGGTATTTAGGTCATTTATTTGTTTTAACGGAGGTTCTTACCTTGACGTCTGAAAGAAAGTATTTAATTAAATTACGTACGATTTTAAAAATCTTTATAGAGATGGGGAAAATGTAATATTAGCTTTTACATTTATCCCTCATCATCTTACTACATTTACCCCAACACACATTCGTACTGGGGTAACATCAATAATAATGGCGGTCATATACAAAATTTATCTATAAAGTGTAATTGAGATAGATATTTGGGACCAAATAGAATCTTAGAAGATATCATTACCCGTAAATACTTTTCTGTATTTTTTAAAAGCACGTATTTTATTTATTGTCCTTAATTAACAAGTACAGTACACTAAGTCACCCATATGTTGGCGTGTGTAACTCACTGCTAGGGTTGGAACGTATAGAATGAATAACACAGAGATGAGAAGTATTCTTTTAACTATAGAATCATGTTGGTGGCGCCATCTTACATGCAATCAGCATTACAATATTACATCCCATTACATTTACCCCAATATTACAATTACCCTGCCTTACCTTAATGTATAATAAGTTTATATCGATATTTTAACTTGTAAATAAATGTCATCTTTGTTGCTACGAAGCATTAACAAGGTGACATCAGACAATCAGAACACCTCACATTTGTTGTAAAGATTTTTCATTTTGATATTCTATTTTACGGTATTTTCTATAAACTTTGATTCATTTTGTTGTTACAAATTATTTGAGCACTGCATACTAACAATTATTCGATATTAATATTTAAAAGTAGATAAGCTACCTTCGTATGACCGCAAAAAATGCAATTTTTACATATAAATTTCTTATGGGAAAGTCTAAGGTCCATTCAGTTCATTTTTGTACCTTTCAAGGTAATTAGTTCCAGGACAGCGTGATGTCATCAGGACGAGTCCATTAATTTTAATTTCACTTTTTGATGCAATATTATATCCATTCATATTAAAGGTACAGCTGTGGGCTCCGAGTATGAGTGTTGACATGCACATTGAATATCCTAACTCAGGTCGGAGGGATTAGATATATAATTTTAAAGGAGTTCTGCTTGTTGATATCGATGATTGAGTATAGAAGTAAGCTACAGTGGGTAAATAAAGATTTATTAAAAATATATATAGTAGTAATCGACATTTTTTTCTCACAATAGTACCATCTTGTACATATATTTGCTACACTCACGTTTAAATACATAAATTATTAAACATAAATGTACATGTCTACAATATAATTTATATAGCGCAACCAGCATATAACATTATATTCTAATAGCAATCTAATATATTATCAATTTTTCCTATATCTACTATCACAATAAATATTTTATACGACAGTCTAATCAGAGTCCATGACTGTATAGTATCCAATTGGTAACGTTGCATACAAACCAGGACAAGTAACGTTTGTCATCGTGTGGACTAAGAATAATCTTCTCCTGAACAATGATGCTTGGACGACTAAATTAAGTTCTGAGTTATAAATACTTGCTTAAAATCTTGTATGCAGCTTACATAATCGTCAAACGTGAATCTGTTTTCAACTACAGATTTTTAAATTCACTTTATCTTCTTTGTAATGCCGAAATCTTGGATAGCAAGTGACTGTGAATCATACTCTTCCATTAATCGTAAGAATTAATCCTCCTCTTCCTCAGATGTTTCTTTGTAACATACATCTTTGATCGTAATCCAATGAAGTCAGACATAAGTTGACCATTATTTTCGTCCTTCATTATTCCCAACACTTACTCGTTAACCAGAGGAATTCTATAAATGTTGTTGAAAGGGTAGTCTGATGAATCAAAGTGCCCAATGCAGTCTCTTCGCATTAATTCGTAACAATCATTATGTATAATTCTATAAATTAGACTGTCTGTATCCGTGTATAGAATTCGGCATCCATCCCTAAAAACTGTCTTTATATACCCATAGTGAAAATCATAGATGATTAACTTGACCATATCAAAAATGCACATTCCAACATATACGTTTATTAAAATAAGCTTCTAATTTAAGAAGTTCATTGCCACTAGATTTTCTTCGAAGATAGTAACATTTTTAAATAGAGGGTTAGATATTTTAGCCTCAGCACCATATATCCCATCCCAGTTGTGCACAAGTTTCACATTTTAATATGTGCGTATATTCTCCATTGTTTTCCCGAAGACAGCATTATTCATCAATAAATTCTTCTCAAATTCATTCCTTTCATTTTTCCGAAGTTCAATATTTAAAGCAATGTAAGGTTTTAACCAACAGCTTAGTTTAAATTTCAACACTCTGTGGATTGTTGCAATTTAAGCGCATTCGCCGAAGCCTGTTTAAGATTTCTGTAGCGGATCACTTCTTTTGGAATTTAATGTAGCTATTAACTTGATGCTTTGTTTTCTATACAGGCGGTTGTCCAGTCTTCGGATCAATATGCTCGAGACAGAAAGGAATGTCCTTGTGTAAATCATTTATTTGTTCAGGATACTCCAAATCCACCTCCAAGATATAGCCTTCTGGGGAATCATCGGGAACTGATGTGACTTCAATATTGGTGTTATTCCATTCAAAGCTTCTATAGGGTAAAGGTTGCCTCATCGACCATCCATACTGATTATTAACATCGTAGCAGATTAAGTATACATCGGGCATGGAAGGATCATACATTGGTAAATATTTATTGTTTGCAGTAGCACGACTTTCCGAACACACCTGACTGAGCCCACTTCGTATACCCTTTTCTATAAACAAAATCTGATCTATATCTGTCAACAACTCGAGTTCCTGTCTCGTATGCTTCATCATTGCGTCGCGCATGCAACCTGCTAGCGTGTAATAATGGGCTCGGTCTAGTCCATGCGTCTTATGATAGCTTATACGGAATTGTGCAAAAACTTCGACCAGTAACTTCGTATCAGTTTTAAGGTATAAATCCGAATATTGTCCCAAGTGCTGAATATTAAATGGCTCACACACTTTCTGGGCATGCGCATACAGTTTCCTTTACCTTCCAGCTTGTTGTAAAAGTCTTGATGACTAGGTAGTAATGTATAATTAAGTTTTTCAAAAGGATCAACGAATTCATATGAACATAACTCCTTTACCAGTTTATAATTTAAACTGAACTTCACTCAAATCAATAAATTCATTTTTTAGTAAAGGATATTTGTTCAAATAAGATCCCAATGTTTCTAAGGATGAACTCATAAAGCGGAAGTTATCGATATATCTATAGTTGATCAGGTTTTGGGGCACATGTTTTGTAATGGAGATATATTTTTCTTTCGTTACCGGTAGCACATTTACCTGAACATCCAAATCTATAGCGAAGCTTTTAATAATGAAGTGGCTGTTATAGCCACTCAGATTGTGAAACACTACTGGAATTGTATGAGAATCTTGATACTTAATATTTCAACGCTCATGCGCAGGTTCTCTGTAGTAGTTATTTGGCACTAAATGGTTATGGTCGTGCACCTCTTTTATCTTTTAAGCCAAACGAGTTTTCACATATTTGGCAATGAGTTGCACTTTCAAAGTCAGCTTGCTGTTTAAATTTCAATGGAGTCATATCATAGGGACACATAAATACAGTTTCAACGTCTTCGACAATTTGTTGAGGCTCCATAGTAAACCACTTCATACAGTCTACACCTCGATGTGAGCGATAAAACGATAATGAGTTATTGTAGTTACGTTTCGCATAATATCTAACACTGTATGTCATATAGTCTTGATACTTTTTCTCACCTCTAGTAGGCTTCGGAATACATTCCAGATCTGCATATATAATAAATGGCACCTTAACTTTGTTCTTGGAATTCTTGAAACAAAGAGTCCTTTCTTCTTTTGTAGGCAGGCGAGGCACACACAATTGCTTTATCTAATTAGCATGTTACCCTAGTATATTCTTTGTGCTAAAGTAGTGTAGGCAATGACCACAAAAGTGTTTCTTTGCATGATCAAAACTAAGCTGCTATGAAACCAGTCGACTTAGGTTTTTAATCCATACATAATGTGCGTTGAATGTTTCATTTTTATCAGCATATTTAAAGTTTTCCATATCTTCATCATAGTACTCATATCAATATAGAAACAGTAGTAAACTTGCGCTGGTTGAGTTTCAAGGTGTAGACATTAACTGAGATATCATTTTGTGACTCAAAGTTCTTGATTTGATTAAGAGTTATCGAGAACGGGATACCTTTTAGAATCAAAACCTAAGAGTAATATGGATATTTGAACACTCTTTGAAGGTCTTGATCGACTGGATGTAACGCCGCCACTATGCTCCATACAAAGCAAGCTTGAACATCAATTTACACGTTGACAAATGCCTGCTTGCGTTTGATCTTCAAGGGCAGCTCAATGCACGAAGACCGACGCATTCAACTATATTTGTTAATGTTAACACTCAAATTAACTGTATTTTTCAAACTCCAACCGCAATCTTGCTCTTGGAAATCTTCTAATTCCATCATGATTGGTTCTGCGACATTTTGATTAAACCATTAGTCTAGATTAGTGAAATATTTAAATTCATTTATAAGTTTGAAGTAAGATTCAATTTCTAACTCTCCACAAAACTCTGTATTGACTTAACAGCATCATCCATTTAAAGTGCGTTTTGAATGCTTCTCTTGAATAGACTTTTACAGTCACCTAGGAACGCCTTTATATCTTTATGCTTGACATTGCTAATTACTTCTGTAGGTATATATCCTTTGAAAGCCGATACAGAGTCCTCCCAATACACTCGCATTTTAGCCGTTCTCTTTTTAGTTGTATGCCCGCACCTTTTTTCTGGGCTACTTTAAATGGTGATTACATGGTCATGATATTTCCCAAAAAAGCCAACAGCTGCTACTTCTTACCAACAGATTTCGTATTTCTAATCGCCTTGTTGATACGTCGAATATCAATCTTATACTAACTCAAACTTTCCATAATCACGCAGTCATTCAGTGAGGTCCTTATACATCCGCTGTACCAAATCACTAAAGAGCGAGATGTTTCTCGTTCAACGTTCTACAATAGAATGACAAAGTTAGCGCACGCTTCCGTATTTATAGCGTATCCCCACTTCAATTCTTTTATAAATTTAAGGCCGCCAATACAAGTCTCTTCTTTCATTTTCAGTTTTCTATTATGAAATTCAATTCTATACCACTTTAAGCACATCCTCATTTCAACCAATAAAAAGGCATAAAGACTACCACCGTCACTTATGCAGGCCCGAGCCTTACCCGATACAGTCCCACAGGCCCATGACAAGCCCGGGCCTTATACGTTATAGGCCCATGGCGGAATCCGGATCTCAGGCAAAGCGGAAATCTTATAAAAGGTATAATATCCTGAGATATAGCGCTTGAAGACTACACATATTGTACTGTTGTGCAGAGGTTGATGGTGTACTAAATTGGATAAGAAAAATGATGCCTTATGCAACAGATGACCGATAGATTAACAAAATATCATGCAAATAACCAAAGATGGTATAACTGTAGATCATTTGCTTATGCGACACATCATTGGAAAGCGTTCCAACTTCAACAGCAACATCAGCTTATTTTGCGGTTGCAAAAGAACGATTTACCTAACTAGGGGGCAATATATCAATATAATTTCTATCTGAATTATGATTTTTAAACAAAATTATGTATAATTGGATAATGTTTTACTAATACACGTATACGGAAATACCTTTTTATAACTGTTTTAGCCTGACATATGGTCGTTGAATCCCAACACAGGACAGCTTAGTCCCAACATACGACGAATTAATCCCGACCTATGACGATTAAATCCCGACATATGACGACTTTATACCGACAGATGACGACTTTATTCCGACATATGACAGCTTTATACCAACAGGACGGTTTTGTAAAGATGGCTACATTTTTTGAAATATAAAGGAGCATATTTTTAAATTGTTCAGATAGGATACTTCAATATGAAGTCTAGGGGATCTGATAGTTCTTTATATTCACTAGGCAGCATTTTCTTTATATTTTATACACCTGACGTTAGCGGATGACAACCTGATTTGTAAGCAGGACCAAAAATCATCTGTTGTTTATATATTACTAGGATATTTTGATTAATAGACAGCGCTGTATTAACTTAAAAATTATGTTTACATCTATCAAGAAGCAGACATTACGTTTTATGTACTATAACCAAACGCTTATTCTATAAAGTTCAGACTCTTACCACTATATTAATAATGGCAAAAGACGAAGATCAACCGTGAAATAATTTATAGCCATTGCGGCCCCTGGGAAGTCGAATGCACTACTCATGGGGCCCTAGGTAGACGAATTCTACCATGATCGGTATCAAAGCTAAGCTTCTCCAGTGTCAATAGCTTTCCGAGAAATCGCTTTGGCGTCATCAATCATAGCGTCCTAGATGCTTTCAAATTGGTGGCGACAGTCTATCACAAATATGGGTGAATCCTTAAACTAATTGTAGTCCATTAAACATCTATTAGAAATCATATCGGGGTAATATTTTTCCATCAACGTTGCATTTGAGATTTATGCTGGTAAATAGTCGTACTGTTCGAAATCCAGATTCTGACGGTTTTGTGGGAACGCCCGAGAGTTCAAAACTATTTAAATATTGGTTATATATGCATTTGTAAAACGCGTAGCATTTTCTTCCTTTTTATCATATTTTTTATTTTGAATAGCCAACTGCATCCATTAGGCTTGCTTCAAGGCATTAGCATACGTTTGACAGTTTTGTCTTCCGTATGAGAAAAATTGTGCGATCTTGTTTTGCTAGTTTGCAGGTATATCATCAAATACTATAATCGGATCTTCCTTTGTATCTTCAGGTCCTACCAAGTCATTGTAATTTTAATATTCTTGAAAACCAACACCTTTTTTTAAAGGTTGAAATACACTTCTTAACAACTCATATTTTGGGCTGGTACAAACTTTTAGAAAAACCTATACATTTTGAAATCTTAAACCATTTTCATGTCAAATCAGCGATATTAGAGCATTGGTTTTCCCACAATACTATGCAGCATCGGCTTCTCTATTCTTATCTTGAGTACCAAGTTTATTGAGGTGATCGGCGCGAACCTTTTTTCTAGGTACATTGTACAACCTACTAGCCTTACGTATATTTGGCAATATCACTTAACGTAATATTCGGTACTTACCAAGAGATGCGCTGAATGTAGAAATTGACGGAATTTCTAATCGACTTGTAACAGTTTACATCAGACTGACCTAATTAAAATTAGTTCTATACCATAGGTGGCTACAGGATTTTTGATAAATAAATTTGTTAAAATCAGTTTGTATTCCGAAAATGTGCGTTTTCAATGGAAACGTGAACAGTTAGCTGTAGGAAAGTATAATAGTATTCTATAGGGAATCAAATTTTACATCTGCCGTTGGCATAAAATTCAGGGTGTTCTATTTCACAAATGCTAGATAAAACTTGATCAAGTCAAATTTGGGTTAGAAAACCAAAAGGGATGTTGAAAATATAATTGTCAAAATTGTTGCTACATTTCAGAAAATACAAAATATTTCAAAAGTCGTAAGGTTTAGGCTTCGGAAACCTAACGAAACTCGCTTTTATTTTGATAGTAGCAACTGAAAATAAAAATATGCTGGGTAAAATATAAGTTTGATTTGTTTTGCGTTTCTTAGGCACCCTGTATAGCACAAAAATAATTTTAAAATGTAGCTCCACTAGGCTTCTATCATTTCAAAATGCATACTTCTTTCAAATCAAGCAATTTAGCTATAATACTTCGTGCCGTATAAGGTGTTTAATCCTGAATATAAATTATATTGTAAACATGTAAATCGTATGTTTAATAATTCATGTATTTGAACGCAAGTGTAAGAAATATATGTACAAGATGGTACTATTGCGAGGAAAAATATCGACTACTACTATGTATATATTTTTAATAAATTTTTATGTATTTACTATGGCTTATTTATTTACTCAATCATAAATATCAACAAACAGAACTCCTTTAAAATTATATCTAATTTCTTCGACTAGAGTTAGGATATCCAATGTGCATGTCAACACTCATACTGGGAGCCTACAATTGTACCTCTAATATGAAAGGGTATATATTGCATGAAAAAGTGAAAGTATAAATAATGGCCTCATCCTGATGACATCACGTTGTCCTGGAACGAATGACCTTGAAAGATACAAAAATAACCAGAATAGATTTTAGATTTTCCCCATACGAAAAAGGTAGGTTATCTACTTTCTTTCATTTCTAGGTGTTTTTTAGATTGCATAATAAACACACATGTAGGTTTTAAAATATTGCTTTTACAACTTTAAAATAACCCTTCTAACTTAAAAGTATACTTTAAAATGAGACATTTTTAAGTTGGCTCGCGACAAATTCTCATCCTTAATGCGGCGCGATTTTGAGAGGATTTGACCATTCTAGAGGAACCATACTTCAGATTAAATTGTGAACAAAAGCAAAAAAATGTATAACCCTTAATTCGTTGATTAAAAGTAATGAGGACAGCATTTAAAAATACGCATAGTGTTGTAGGTTTATGTTTAATCTAATGCAAGCTGAACGACTCCAGCAAAGAATTTCACTAAGGCGGTGGTGAGGTAGATTAGGTATTAAAACATCAATATTACAACTACCTAAACAAGCTATATATTTAAATATTAACGTGCATAAAAAACGATTTTTATAACGGCCATGCTAATTTGCTGACCAACTAATAATATTTTAAAAAACTATGTATATATTAATTTTTTAATCAAATGCGGCCAGAATGTGTGAGTGCGGCCATGTGGGTTCAATCATATTACCCCCAAAAAAAATTTTTGCCACCCTTTTCCACCTCCTTTTCCAAAAATATCTAAAAAACTCAACCAATATTGTGCGACCATTCGGTATAAGTGCGGCCACATGAGTTCTATTGTAAGAACGTAAAATTTTAATTTTCCACACCCCCTCATCCACAACTTGAAAAAATTGAAAAAAACCTGGCACAGTCGACCAATATTGTGCGGTCACGTAGTATAGGTGCGGCCACATGAGTTCTATTGTAAAAAGGTACAATTGTAATCCCCCCACCAAACCCCAACTAGAGAAAATTGAACAGCACCTGAAAAATCGATCAATATTGTGCGACCACTCAATATAGGTGCGGCCACATGCGTTCTATTGTAAGAGCGTAAAATTTTAATTTTCCACACCCCCTCATCCCCAACTAGACAAAATTGAAAAAAACCTGACACAGTCGACCAATATTGTGCGGCCACGTAGTATAGGTGCGGCCACACGAGTTCTATTGTAAAAAGGTACAATTGTAATCCCCCCACCAAATCCCAACTAGAGAAAATTGAACAGCACCTGAAAAATCGATCAATATTGTGCGACCACTCAATATAGGTGCGGCCACATGCGTTCTATTGTAAGAGCGTAAAATTTTAATTTTGTAGGACCCCCTCTCCCAAACTCAACTAGAAAAATGGCCGCACCTATACTGCGTGGCCGCATCCATATTGCGTGGCCGCACAATATTGGTCGACTGTTTAAGTTTTCTTCAATTTTTTCTAGTTGGGGTTGAGGAAGGGGGGCAGAAAATTAAAATTTTACATTCTTACAATAGAACGCATGTGGCCGCACCTAACTGCGTGGCCGCACAATATTGGTCGACTGTTTTAGGTTTTCTTCAATTTTTTCTAGTTGGGATGAGGTGGGGGTAAAAACTTAAAATTTTACGTTCTTACAATAGAACTCATGTGGCCGTACTTATACTGAGTGGCCGCACAATATGGGTTGAGTTTTATAGATATTTTGAAAAAGGGAGTGGAAGGAGGTAGCAAAAAATTAAATTTTGGGGGTAATATGATTGACCCCACGTGGCGGCACTCACACATTGTGGGATTAAAAAAGTAGTACATTTTTTTAAAAATATTAGTTGGTCAGCAAATTAGCAATGGCCCTTTTCTAATTCATCAATAAAAGTTTTATAATTAATATTGGGTTGTTCATAAACCGCACCAAAGATGCATTTACAGAATTAATAGTCATTTGAATCCAAAGTTGTTCTATATTGTTGTTAATGCCTCTAATATTTTTATTATGGCACTGATTACGAAGCGATAAACGAACCAGTTATCGGCAATGTGCCATAATTAATCAGCCTTTGTTTACTGTTCGTATAAACAACACACGCGCTGTTCATCTTAGTGTTGTTCACGTATCTTCTTACAAATGAAGACAATTTCTTTTTTTTCCTTTTCTAGTTTCCTACATCATTTCAGAGAGATTCTCCAGATTCTTGGGTAAGCGAATCTTCCCTACTTCTTTTACTTCTGTTTTGTATTCGCTATGTTTAGTGTGTATCCTAATTAATCACTTAAACTTATTACCAGCGATCAAAATAATTCTTTACAAATTTTGATTCAACGAGCTACGTTCTTCAAATTTACGTGATTTTTCGTGTAAAGATAAAGTCTTGTCTCTAAAGGACATTATTTATGCGATAATACATTTGTCGGGTTTCTAGGTCGAAGACCAATTTTACTATCAATTAGCACTATTGGCGTGTATCACATCGCTCATTTTATTTCGTTATCAAACTAACCAGTTTGTTTAAAATCCCCTTCATGAACTGCAGTGTTTACAAACATTGAATATTGTTTATTTATTTGATTCGTATTGCTAGTACTAAAAATTAGCAAGCTAATTCATTTCGATAATTTAAATTTATTTGAAATAGTCTTGGTTGCTGTTCTTAATATCATCTACAGATTGTTAATTGCTTAACCCTTTGAAGCACGAAAATTGAAGGTGAAAAAATACCCGAAAGCAAAAATAATTATGTATTAGATAACTCTTAAGGAATGTATATTTAAATCATTTTAGGTAACTAAAGTTAACTTCTCTCTGTAAAACTTCAAAAAAACGTGTTTCAAAAGAAAAGGGGCGTTTTTGCACATCCGTGTTCTCAGTGAAAATAAAAATCTAGATTCTAATAAAAAATGAAAATAAACGATGTTTTAATTCTTAAGATTAAAATAAAAAATTATATTATGATTATTTCTACAAACTAAAATTGGGAACCCAAGCTTTATTTTTATGATAATTAATCCTAAAAAAGATTTTACACATACTTAGGGGGTGGCTGTTGGTTGCAGTGGCAGAGCTAATACTCCCACGGTTTATGGAACTTTTGTTATCTTATGTGCGGAGTAGCTCAGCTAGGCAACCAACTTTACTGGTCCTTTTATTTAACTTACGAAACCGCATTTGATATATTTTACTTTCTGGTTTCTTATATAGATATGTGTGATAGTAAAGAATTCCCTGAATTTTGCTATTTTAAAAATGTTATTAAAAATAGCTTTTGGTTCTGTCGTTGCTATATTTTTGATGTTGGTTTGCAATTAGGCTTCCAACTTGTTATAGTTTTACGCGGTGTAATTCCCGCCATTTTGTAACATATACCGACCACGCTTTACGAGTGATGCAATCGCTATTTAAGTGAAATTTGCAAGCACAATTTAAATAAAATCAAATTACTCACGTGGTGGCATCTCGAAACTTAAATCTCAGGGTCCAGCGGTGATTTGCAGGTTGGATTGGTTACGCCATGTTGAATTTCAAATTCCCATCCGTCCTTCATGTAACTTCTGTTGCACTCGTAGGGGAATAAAAGAATTAGGTAACAGGTACCAAAGGTAAGGTACAAGGAACCTACATACCTATTTTTAAAGAGAAAAAACACACACCACTCAGATAATTGTAGCTTCGTTGAGGTCTCGTGGCTTAATACCTGCTTTCGATACTCATGCCCCTCCGCATTTACTCTGCGCAGACGCGACTGTCCGCGACGACGGATGTTAACATTTTTAATTTAAAAATACGCGGCAATTGCGTTAACAGGTTATAAAATATACTACTAGAAAATTGAGATAGAGTTGTAAACCGATTTCATAAATATGCTTCAGGTTTTAATATTAATACTTTTTGTTTGTTTTGGGTGTAACTGTTTGTTGCTTTTTGAAAGGTTACCAAAACACTTCACATCCTGCGCGAAGAAATATCATATCATGATGGTCAACGGCAGTTTGGTTGACTCCTTTACGGTGTGTAGATTGTCTACATTCTAGAACTGTTAAAAGTTTTGATAGGTAGTCCATTGTGGACTATTTTATGCTGTAATATTTGTCCAATAATTTGGTGATTGTATGTAAAAGTACTATTGTATAGATGTATCTTTTGTGTTTCTGTTTCAGTAGCTTCTCTTCAGGCTAAGCTGCCTGCGTAAATATAGTAAGTCACTAAGCGATATTCATACGTACACTTATGCCGCTGTGTAAATGTGATTAATTACTTGTTTGGTGTGTCAATGCAGAATGTTATTAATTGCTATGGTTAAATGCCACTTAGTGTTGTTATTCTAAAGTATGCGCAATTATTTAAGGGGTGTATAATGAAGTAGTTCTTTTATTTATAAAACACCCTTAAAATTGATTATTAATTAGATATAATCATATAATCAATATGAGGAGGGAAGAATTCAGATGTTTGTCCTTAAACAAGGAATTTAATATTGTTTTGTCATTTGAATTTGAAATCATTAAAATTACTTACTAGAGTTACATTTTAGATATGTTTCAGGTACAGATGTTTTAAAAAAAGTGAATTGGTTTGTGTGTCCTGTCGTTTAGTTTCTTAGATTCTCCCCCGCGCTCATCTACTGCGTTAAAATGACATTCGTTTTCTGTCTTTCCCTTCCCCTGTTATCATAGTTCTGGCGCGATCACCTCTTATTACTGATTTCGTTCTTTTCTTCCTAGTTTGCTCGTCTTCGAGTAAGACAATCACCGTCCCATTAATGTCAGTATAAGTGTGTGCTTATCAGGATAACAATAACTGGCCGTGTGAGATTGAAACAGTGGTGTGTTAGTCAGGATAACAATCACTCGCTGGGTAATGTATGGCTGAAGTTAACGTAATACTTGACGACCCTTGGATAACAATCACAACGGTTTTAGTAGTCACGTGCACTTGGATAACCATCACAAAGGCTCATAGGCATTGGAATAGAATAGAAAAGGAGCGATTTTCTAGTCGATTTGAAGCTGCTTATATATGTTTCCCCTTTTGATTGTGAGCGTGGCTGTCGAGATCGAGGTAAAAGTAATTAAGCTTTGAGAAACTTTTTCGCATGATACACTTCAAAATGAATTGTTTGTTTGAGGGTTGTAGATCCTTGCCATACTTACAGTAAAACATTAAAAACAAGAAGAGAACTTTGTAATAGTCGCACTAAAAGCGTATGTGTTTCATGAATAAACTCTACTTACATTTTAAGAAAATTAATGAAAACTGTGATTATTATTCCGGTTAACCTTTTTTTGGTTGGCAGGGCGTTACTATGTAATTATTTTACCACGAATTACCAGAAAGTAATTAGATCTTGAAATTTTGCTGTGTGGGTTTTTTAAATCAAATTTAGCAACTAACGTTGTATAGGCAATATTATTATTAAAAAAGTATCTACATCTCTTCAAGTCCACATCAAAACGTAATACAATTGACCACATCTTGAATATTAGTACAAAAAGCATATGCAATTGAATCTTCGCCGTTTTCATTATTTTTACTCGAATCTTCAGTGATCATAGTTATTACCGCTTTTGAAAATTTGCTTGACTCATTTCGTCTAGGTAATTCTCAATTTAAATTTTGTAATTAACAACGCTAAATGAAAAGTTTTCAGAGTTTAAAATATTACGTTTCTATTTATTTAAAGGACGCAAGGAATTCAATCCGGATTTAACAAATACAGACTGCACAATAAGCAACTTCAGTGTATGGTTGGTTGGGCAAATTAAAACTAAAATTGGCAACCCAAACTTTATTTCTATGATAATTAATCCTAAAAAAGATTTTACACATACTTAGGGGGTGGCTGTTGGTTGCAGTGGCAGAGCTAATACTCCCACGGTTTATGGAACTTTTGTTATCTTATGTGCGGAGTAGCTCAGCTAGGCAACCAACTTTACTGGTCCTTTTATTTAACTTACGAAACCGCATTTGATATATTTTACTTTCTGGTTTCTTATATAGATATGTGTGATAGTAAAGAATTCCCTGAATTTTGCTATTTTAAAAATGTTATTAAAAATAGCTTTTGGTTCTGTTGTTGCTATATTTTTGATGTTGGTTTGCAATTAGGCTTCCAACTTGTTATAGTTTTACGCGGTGTAATTCCCGCCATTTTGTAACATATACCGACCACGCTTTACGAGTGATGCAATCGCTATTTAAGTCAAATTTGCAAGCACAATTTAAATAAAATCAAATTACTCACGTGGTGGCATCTCGAAACTTAAATCTCAGGGTCCAGCGGTGATTTGCAGGTTGGATTGGTTACGCCATGTTGAATTTCAAATTCCCATCCGTCCTTCATGTAACTTCTGTTGCACTCGTAGGGGAATAAAAGAATTAGGTAACAGGTACCAAAGGTAAGGTACAAGGAACCTACATACCTATTTTTAAAGAGAAAAAACACACACCACTCAGATAATTGTAGCTTCGTTGAGGTCTCGTGGCTTAATACCTGCTTTCGATACTCATGCCCCTCCGCATTTACTTTGCGCAGACGCGACGGTCCGCGACGACGGATGTTAACATTTTTAATTTAAAAATACGCGGCAATTGCGTTAACAGGTTATAAAATATACTACTAGAAAATTGAGATAGAGTTGTAAACCGATTTCATAAATATGCTTCAGGTTTTAATATTAATACTTTTTGTTTGTTTTGGGTGTAACTGTTTGTTGCTTTTGAAAGGTTACCAAAACACTTCACATCCTGCGCGAAGAAATATCATATCATGATGGTCAACGGCAGTTTGGTTGACTCCTTTACGGTGTGTAGATTGTCTACATTCTAGAACTGTTAAAAGTTTTGATAGGTAGTCCATTGTGGACTATTTTATGCTGTAATATTTGTCCAATAATTTGGTGATTGTATGTAAAAGTACTATTGTATAGATGTATCTTTTGTGTTTCTGTTTCAGTAGCTTCTTTCAGGCTAAGCTGCCTGTGTAAATATAGTAAGTCACTAAGCGATATTCATACGTACATTTATGCCGCTGTGTAAATGTGATTAATTACTTGTTTGGTGTGTCAATGCAGAATGTTATTAATTGCTATGGTTAAATGCCACTTAGTGTTGTTATTCTAAAGTATGCGCAATTATTTAAGGGGTGTATAATGAAGTAGTTCTTTTAGTTAAAAAACACCCTTAAAATTGATTATTAATTAGATATAATCATATAATCAATATGAGGAGGCAAGAATTCAGATGTTTGTCTTTAAACAAGGAATTTAATATTGTTTTGTCATTTGAATTTGAATTCATTAAAATTACTTACTAAAGTTACATTTTAGATATGTTTCAGGTACAGATGTTTTAAAAAAAGTGAATTGGTTTGTGTGTCCTGTCGTTTAGTTTCTTAGATTCTCCCCCGCGCTCATCTACTGCGTTAAAATGACATTCGTTTTCTGTCCTTCCCTTCCCCTGTTATCATAATTCTGGCGCGATCACCTCTTATTACTGATTTCGTTCTTTTCTTCCTGGTCTGCTCGTCTGCGAGTAAGACAATCACCGTCCCATTAATGTCAGTATAAGTGTGTGCTCATCAGGATAACAATAACTGGGATTGAAACAGTGGTGTGTTAGTCAGGATAACAATCACTTGCTGTGTAATGTATGGCTGAAGTTAACGTAATACTAGACGACCCTTGGATAACAATCACAACGGTTTTAGTAGTCACGTGCACTTGGATAACCATCACAAAGGCTCATAGGCATTGGAATAGAATAGAAAAGGACCGATTTTCTAGTCGATTCGAAGCTGCTTATATATGTTTCCCCTTTTGATTGTGAGCGTGGCTGTCGAGATCGAGGTAAAAGTAATTAAGCTTTGAGAAACTTTTTCGCATGGTACAGAACAAAATGAATTGTTTGTTTGAGGGTTGTAGATCCTTGCCATACTTACAGTAAAACGTTAAAAACAAGAAGAGAACTTTGTAATAGTCGCACTAAAAGCGTGTGTTTCATGAATAAACTTTACTTACATTTTAAGAAAATTAATGAAAACTGTGATTATTATTCCGGTTAACCTTTTTTTGGTTGGCAGGGCGTTAGTATGTAATTATTTTACCACTAATTACCAGGAAGTAATTAGATCTTGAAATTTTGCTGTGTGGGTTTTTTAAATCAAATTTAGCAACTAACATTGTATAGGCAATATTATTATTAAGAAAGTATCTACATCTGTTCAAGTCCATATCAAAACGTAATACAATTGACCACATCTTGAATATTAGTACAAAAAGCATATGCAATTGAATATTTACCGTTTTCATTATTTTTACCCGAATCTTCAGCGATCATAGTTATTACCGCTTTTGAAAATTTACTTGACTCATTTCGTCTAGATAATTCTCAATTTAAATTTTGTAATTAACAACGCTAAATGAAAAGTTTTCAGAGTTTAAAATATTACATGTTTCTATTTATTTAAAGGACGCAAGGGATTCAATCCGGATTTAATAAATACAGACTGCACAATAAGCAACTTCAGTGTATGGTTGGTTGGGCAAATTCTTCAAGCGCAATTGCCTATCCCTAAGTTTGGCAGCTAAATTTCCCATAATTTAAAGGGTAGTTTCACTATCTCAATTACTGTAGAACAGAACATAAGATCCATTCTATATGCAGCACCCAAAAGTGAAAATGCGGACGTATGCATTGAAACTACATTTTCTACTACAATGACACCATTCACCAAGGATTACATAAAGTTTATGAACATGTCAAAGTTTGAAGCTTCGTTACATCCCATTTAATTCGTAGCAGAGGTCGTTAGAAAATAAAATGCGGAAGGATGGGAAAACGAGCAATTTAAGCATTATTGTGGTTTGAAAGAGTACTGCGTAGCCTCAGCTTTTCGTTTAGAGTTAAGTTACAACAATATAAGAATTTTAATTAAAAGGACACAAACCTCGCATACATGTTTAGGTTTAAAATAACGGAATATTAAAAACCAATATGTTAAGTTTATTTTTTTGCAGTATTTTATGGATATTTGTGCTATTATTTTGATAAAAGGTTAGTTCAAGCCTTATATCTCTGCAGATTTTTAAGTAATAAGAAATTAACGATTCTGTTCACCTCTTGCATTTATTACCTATTGTTGTGATCTAACTTAAGCATCAAAACTGGGAGCATTATTTCAAGTCGTGCGGTAACAAAAAATAACATTTAGAAGTGTCATTGTAAGACTTCCCTGCTTTGATAAGTAGAATGATCGTTATAGCGGTTGTCAAGCGATTGAATACGTGTACTTTCACCTGGACTTTTGGTCCGGAAAGTCGGTTTAGATAAGCAGCATGGCCCTGAGCAATAATGCTTGGTGCCGTGTGAGGAAAAAGAATGGGGAAAAGTAGTGAAAATGTCATGTTAGTATTTTCCTGTCGACGCTTTCCCGAGAGTTAAATGTTTTAAACAAGATGTTAAAAATATAGGCATCGGAATTACAGTAAGTATTAACCAACCTCATGGCAATTGTTAATTCGTTTTTGTAGTGCAATTAGGTAACGTGGATACACGTGGATATTTGTTAAATTTAACATAATTATTAAAGTTAGGTGGTTTGGGAAAATCACAACATGATTCACGGTGTTATAAAAAAACTTCAAGCTTCATAAAACGTTCCGGAAATGGTATAGGTACATGGCGGATACTTCATCGAGAGGTAAACCATCTGGTATGTTGTTTGTTCTATACGGACGTTTAAGTCGTGACAACATCTGGTTTACAAGCGAGTAAGTGTATTTTGTTTTACTTGACTTCAAGCTACGCTATGCCGTTTAACTTTATAATATGATTGTGATTGTGAAGAGAACCTTATAGATTCCATTTTTATTTTCGATAAGTGCAGATAAAAAATTATAGAGGGCAGTGTATATTAAGGGTTAACTTTTAGAGGTAACAAATTTAAACTATCAAGCTTGGAAATAATAATTATTCAGATTCAGGAAACTAAATTATTTCATTTTAGACAACAATAGTTGGTAATTATAATATTCTGAAGTTCAAAATTCGCTGGTCACTGATCAAATTAAATATGCTTAATCGAAACTCATACATGAAAGAGGAAGTTATTTAGAATTAAAATTTAAATGTGAAGTCTTGTTAGTATATCATTACTCATTCTTCAAATTCAAGTTAAAATATTAATAAGAAGCATGATTGCTAAATTTTTAAGATGTAGGAAATAAAAGCACTAAGTCTAATTTTTTTATGATGTACTCTTGTTGAGAAAATTATTGTATATAGATATTTTTGCTAACTGGTAACTAAGAGAATAAAATTTTTATGATGTACTCTTGTTGAGAAAGTTATTTTGTATAAATATTTTTGCTAACTGGTAATTAAAGAACATAAACTTATTTTGGTCACGTCTATGATTATTATCTGGAATGGAATGAGCTGAGGTTTGGTTCCTAGTACTTATAAAATTTTTTGAGATAATTAACAGAACGCACAAACTGTGCTAGTATTGTTTTGGTTTAATTACAGGAGCAGCAGTGCATCTTTCTCAGTAATATCGAGCAGGAAGATAAGAAACTTGTAAGGGTTATATTCACGCAATATATTTGTATAGCGGTATTGGGCTTAGGTTTCCGCATTCGCCTTATACAAAAGGACTAAGGTTAGTCATTTATTGTATTCAAAAATTTGGTGGCGCCGTATTAACTTTATTTTTGGTCGTAATTCAACCCCGGCCCACGCTCATCATCTACCCAGAGCAAATCACTCTAGTAGCCGCTTGGCCTTTAGAGGTTTCCTTACTCATGATTTCATCTAAACTAACCTCGGGCTTCATACATCAACAGGAAATCATCGTTAACTACCCTTGCGCTTTTCTGTTGGCAAGATAGGAGTATAAAGTTACATACACCCATGGTAAAAAGCTACAAGGTGTGTATATAAACCAGTTTTTTACCAATTGCACTGTACAACTAGCTATTCTGAATACGAAAATAATAACAATAATAAAAGATTAGTTACTGCTATCAAGTATTTTATTTCTATTGTTTCAAAAAGAACTGTTTTAACAAATTACAATTTTTACATTATTTTGAAAACTAAACGTGAAAAATGTATAAACAAACAAATGGCGGATTACCTACTTAACGTTGACGGACCTTTTAAGAAGGTACTACACTCTATGCTAATTGAGGATGTTGACCTACTGAAACTAATACGTTTCTAGCTACTTGATAATGAATAATTTTGTCTGGCATTAGGAGCTGTAATAATAGCAAAACCAATCATTGGAATTTCTTCTCTACAAAATAACCAACAATTTATATTAATAATCGTCCACTATGCTCGAATTACTTTCCTAATGCCAGACAAAATTATTCATTATCAAGTAGCTAGAAACGTATTAGTTTCAATAGGCCAACATCATCAATTAGAATTGGGTATAGTACCTTCTTAGAAGGTCCGCCAACGTTAAGTACGTAATCGGCCATTTGTGTGATTATTTATTTTCCATCTTGTCTTTTGACTAGTTTGTAAATTTTTATCTGGCAATTCCATCTATGCTATTATGTCGGCGGACTTGTAAAAGTTGCCGATAGTTAGTTGCTTACATTCCAGTATAGGGGCGTATTTACATTTTGCACATATTAATACACTATGATTTGTGTATAATTTCAAGATCTTTGTTGGTTAGTTTGCAGAGAGAACTGGTCCAATATGAAGAGCTGCAATATCAGGGAAACCGGTCATTGGAATTTTTTCTTTACAAAATAACTACCAATTTATATTAATTTTCATCCACTATGCTTGAATTACTTTCCTAATACCAGACAAAATTATTCGTTATCAACTAAACGTGGTTTATTTCGATCCCATTTGAATGCTACACCTGGACTATCTCTCTACCAAGTTGTAATATTCCTATGAAATGTTTATAATCATATTTCATTTTAACTTTATTGAGAAATCCCACAAATAGGGATAGGGTTACTTCTATTAAGAAGTACAATTTTTAGTTTGCATGCAGTTTTTATCTATTATCTAAGGATGCTTCATTTTAGTTTACCATTCTAATGTATATTGTTCATATTCAAAGTTGTCAAATTCATTATGATAGTTTTGAGGTTAGAAATGATATCATAATTACTTTAATTGTTAATTATTGCAGCTTTATGATTCGTTTATTCTGATTAATAATGCATAACGGTAGTGCCTGACATAATCTTCATGGGACGTAGAATGTGCACAAGCTAAATTATGACGATTTAGGAAATGGTAAAGGCCCATTTTTGGTTAAGGTTACTGTTTTGAAAGGAAGATTTTACATATGTTAGATAGAGAAAAATAACGAAAGTAATTTCAATTTGCACTCTTAACTCATTTTCCTATTTCTGTCAAAAGTAATTTCGAGTTTGTTTTCAAAAAAAAAGATACATCTGCTGATAACAGAGCATTGATAGAGATAACATTCCAACTTGAGTGGTTAACAGTTCACTTTTGGATAATTAGGCATCGAATTTGATTAACGTGATTAGTCAGTTATAGTTCAGAATTATATGCAAACAGGTTGGCGAATCTTCGGGAAGAACTGGTTCTTAAAGTAGTAACAACTTCACGTTGGGAAGGTATGATGATTAAGGAACATCAAACTTTTAACAAAGTTCCAGAATTTCTAGTAAGCTCTGGTTAAAATGAGTAGATGGAATCAACGAGGTAATTGATTTTAGTTGGTTCCGAGGTATTTACAGTCAAATTACACCTCAGGTGTTTATAATACAAACTTCGAAACTAAAACCCACAATTACCTTCAACTAGTGAATATTTTCAACTGTATAAACTTATAAACGTACCCACAGCACGTTCTTATTATTTTAAGAGATTTGAAAGTAACTTTGCTCGCCGAAAACTTTTTTCCGTTAAGATAAGTATTTTTTATATATTTAGCATTTGCTTAGGAATGTTAGAAATGTACTTCTGTTTAAATTTTTAATTATGCAATAGAGGAAAAAGTTTCATACATTTGTGTTTTTACAACTAACGTAAAGATAATTGTTTTCGGTTCTGATATACTAAAAGATATCGCCATTACTTAGAGGCATGATTCGCGTACAGGTTATTTAGCATTTGATATTGAGAACCTTTTTTTAATGGCCATCTGTATTTAAATAGTTACATTAGTGTTCTAATCATTATGTTTAAATTGTTTGTTCTAAACTAGTGTTATCAATTATTCCTCGTGTGATTTTAGACCATAATCACTTTCCTGATCTCGGGTTTTAGTATTCTCTTATTATTCCTTCGGGGTTTTTCCGTAGGAATCCCGTATTTCGAGATTAGGTGGCATACAAAATAATTCCTGGTTTATTTCCCACTCGACCGTATTCTGGAACCCCTTTAGAACACTTACACCACCCTCCCGACTGAGTTAGTCGGCAAACATTTTTGTTAGTACAGCTGATGTTTTCTGTTCTTTATCGAAGCAGAATTTTTAACGAGGTACTTTGCAGAATTTCTCCGTGGATTGCCAACCAGATTTTGTGGGCCACAACTGTACGTAAGGAAGTGCTAATCAATAATCCGTAAGCACTGAAACATTCTTTTTGCAATGTTTTCATAAAATCGTCAGCGTGTTCATCGACCTTACATGTAGTTTTCCAATGCTCCACCCAAAGGTACTACATTGGCCAGAAAGCAAATTTTTTTTTACTGGAAAATTTGGAATTTTGCCGAACCCTTGCTGTTCCAAGCAAGGTAGGGATCTTTAACGTGCGTGACAACACTCACACACGGGACCTCCATTTTACCTCTCATCCGAACGAGGGTGTATTTTTGTGAAAAATGCTCGCCTAACATTTTTCAAGCGGACCGTGTTGGGATTCAAACCCGGGCCTTGGACGTAGTAGTCACACACATACCACTACGCCACGGAGCTGCCAGTGTTATCGACCACTGCTCTGCTGTTTTGTGATAAGAAAGATGTCAAAATGGAGAAAATTGATTTTTAGAGAAATGTTACAATCAAATTTTTGATATGATAACATGTTTTCAACAAATTAAATTTAGTTATCGGACATTATATTTACCAAGAGGTTAGTAGCACCAGGCGAAACTTTTCCAAGGGTTTTCCTAAACTCCTATAAAGCTACTGTTTTCAAAAAGATTTTAAAACGGGTTCAACAAATATACCTTTTCTGATTTTTGTCTCTCTAGGTTCTGGAAATTTTGCCTGAGGTGTCTAGATGCCTGACTATTCTTATCCATTGTCTTTACAAAGTTCTACATTAGGCCTAGTTATTATGTATCAGTTGAAGCAACACCTTTTAAGATCAACCAGCGATATGTCTTATACATTAACCTGGATTTAAGAATCGCCTAATAGGTCATTCCAAATTTCTGTAATAATCTGTTTTAGCGGCCCTTGTGTAGACAGCTGCAGCCCAAGTAAAAAGCAACGACTTAAAATAACCGCTGATTTTCAAAATGTTTCACATATTTTATGCAAATCAAGACGCGTTCATATTTTCAAAAATTCCTTCATGTCGGTAGTAAGACCAAAAGGAATTGAAGTTAGATAATTCCCATTGTGAAACAACACGACGTGCAAACTTAGCTTTGTGCTGTATGAAGAGGCTTTATTCTCCTGGCTTAGGATTTATCTTGAGGGCTGTTAATAAACTATTTACGTTGTTGCAAAGAACCAAATCTCCGCGAGCTTCAAAAATGGACACGGATGTTTCTGACAGTTACAATAAATTGTTTACTAAAAGTTTCCATTGCTTAAATCTTGACATAATAGTTCTACTATACGGCAGATCTAGGCTTTTAACTAAACCATTCAACTAGTCTACCAATGTTATGTACAGGTTGGAAGTTGGAGCATTTTGTACAGAATCAGGATCTCAATGTTGATAGTATATCACTAACAATGCCACTAACTTCTTCAAAGTCTGAATTCCAAGTATAATTCTCTGGAGGTTGTGCAACTGGTAGTTATCACTATGTAGAATAGGTAGTACTGCCGAAGATATGTGGGTCAGTTAATATCAGATCTTGTCTTTTTAGGGACACCTGAACCGTGTCTCATTGGAACTAAAACGCAGAAATAACAATCACGTACGTGATATATCGGCTCTATAGTCCTACGTTTGATTTTCCAATGCTCCACCCGAAGGTACTACATTGGCCAGAAAGTGATTATTTTTTAACTTGGAATTTTTGAATTTTGCCGAACTCTTGCTCCTCCAAGCAAGGGAGAGGTCTTTAACGTACGTGACAATACTTCTCATTCGAACGAGCGTGTATTTTTGTGAAAAATACTCGTCTAACATTTTTCAAGCGGACCGTGTCGGGATCCTTCAATCACCCCAGGAACTTCTAATTAAACTCAGCGATTTCAATTAAGAAACAAGCAATCATACATTAACCTGAAGCGGAACATCCTTAAAGCGGGAAGCTATTTGACGAAGCACACGTGACGATATCTTCTACTACTTCATTTAAACTCCTATATCTTGACTACTTCAAAATTGGATTTTCGTATTTTGAATAATTCCACTGAGATATACCATACCTCTGTTACAGGAAAAGCGACGATACGTTACAAATTTAGATTTGCCCCGAAGGGACCGAGGCTCCATAGCAATTTAGGGTGAATCTGCTAGTAATACAGGAGTGGGTTCCTGCGGAGAAAATGATAAAAATAATAAAAACAAACATTTGAAATGGCTGTACTTTACAAGAACCACTTACTTTGAAGAACCTTCCCGGTTGTCATAAATAAAGACCGCCAAACCATCATGCCTCAGCAGTCGCTTTAAATATTTTCCCTACACGGGAGTCGGTCATTGAGAATAGGTATCCTTTAATTTTGGTTTCTTTAATCTTGTCACATTATACTTTACCGTTTTCCACGATACCACAAAAGCGCTCATTAAGTTTTGTCATATCAAATAAATTTTTAAAATAAAGGAATCACTCCCCAAATACGACTTCATCACTGATATGGTTGAATATTCTTTCGGAAGTTTATCTATCTTTATCTGAAAAACATTAATCAATCAGTAATGCTACCGCATAAGTTGTTCTAGTTTCTAATATTGATACACATGGACATTCTAAATCAATTCTGGAAATTCCCCTGATAACAAAACAGAAAATATAGTGCAATACCAACTTTGAATTTCACCGTTCCCTTGTCTATTAAAATACGAATTTTTCACTCCACCCGTTAGAAACAATAATCCCCACAAATGAGGCTTAAACTTAAAATATATACACACATATTTCTTAATCCTTCAAAATGTTCAAACTTTCTTTCCCGAAAATATTATGCTTAAATTTAAACAAAGCTTAGTTCTGTCGCTATTTTATAGCCCAACGAAACAACTATTTAACGTAATATCAATTTCCCACCGAATAACTGGAAACCATTTGCAACTTATACTTAAGATTTCACACGTACAAATTTATAAGCTATAAACACAAAGAAAGTGAATATTTCACTCACAGTAAATTTCAACCTTCCCTTTAAAAAGTTAAGGATCCAGAAGCACCAATTTCTTTTTAGTTTTCTTCCAGCTAACAGAAGCTTCCTTAACCGTAAACGAAATACTAAAACATATGTGGGGTGAACTCCCAAGTTCCTAACGCCTTGACCACAGTCGTCGCAACGTTTAAGCCAACGAACACATGATTGAAACGTACCTTGCACTTGCAAGCGTTGTTAAAAAAGCAATGCGCACCGCGTTTTCCAGTGTGACAATGTACATGTTTACATCTTGTAGCTGTGCTACTTTTGAATTTAACTTCCAACTTGGCGTGCTTGGTTGCTATATATCATTTTCCCTTCTACAAATTTCATTCTCAGAATGTAACATTTCTATGCTTAAGTACCAGGTTAATCTACTATAACTACGCGTATGTTACGTACTTTCTTTGCTATTTGTATTATACGGTCAAAAGAGGGCATTTTACAATGACCTTGAACGTCTAGCCTAGTCTTGAATACAGTATAGAATTTTAGCAGTATCTGCGTAATGGATGGATTATCTAGGGCTTTATTATATGACATGTAACAATGTATTTATTAATGAATAACGCAGTGTTGTAGCAAGTTCAATTGCTGCACCTTCTAATTTGCAGTACTTTTGATTTAATTATCATGTTCAATTACTTCATATCTTTTAAAATGCTATTATTAGTATTAGATATATTATAAACTCTCAGACTATACTTGTGCATATAGTGGGGTGTGCGATATGAAAGCACAAAAAGTGCTTCTATAAACATTTGTGTGCCGTTTTAAATACAATGGTAGGGGTTCCTATTACGCGTGCGTCCAAAATTAATATCTTTTAAAAAGACCATTAATGAGCATTGTGGGACTTATTTAAATCTCGGAAATATATTTAAGTTCTTAAGGAGGGCATGCAATTTAAGAATTGCACTTTAAAAGCAATAAAATAAGTCTTAATTTGTTTTGAAATTGATCCCTTTCTTATAGTTTGTAAAAAGTTTAGCTTTAGCAATTAGTAGAACACTTTATTTGCAGCGCTAAGCTAGGAAGATAAATAAAATGATTAGTTAATTTTGAAGCAGCTATTAGTTGTAATGTCGTTCGAAATACACATTTCCTTGAAATTCCCACAGTCTACATCTTTCACTATCTGTGTACAATAGTCTAAACTTCTACTTCTCTTTTTTCCTAACTCTACTTCTAATATATTCCGCACTACTCCCTCATGTTTTAGTATGTGACCTATCATCCTATCTCACCTATTCTTTACGGTTTTCCACATATTTTTTTGTTCGCCTACCACATCTAGTATCTCTTTGTTCTTAACTTTATCTGTCTATGATATCTTAATCATACGTCTGTAGCACCACATTTCAAAGAGTTATTTGCTTATAGTGTAAAATTGGAAACAGACACCGGAGGCCAGGTTGACAGCCAGTCCCCGCTTTGTTTGGAGTTTTCAATTTTTCCTTAGTCTATTGAATTGAGCTCGATTTGTACTCAATTGTGCCGCTGTTTGTTTCAATAGTGCTCATTTGCTTATAGCGAAAAAATTGAAAACAAGTCCAAGTGCCAGGTTCATTGCTAGTCCGCCCCCTCCCTTATTTTTGAGTTTCCAATTTTTTCTTAGTTCATTGAATTGTGCTCTGCTCAATTGTGCCGATGTTTCCATTTTATTAAGAACAGCTTCTAACTATTCCTTGCTAGATGCTAACATTGTTATATCATCTACAAATCTAACCATATTAATCTTTTGTCCCTGCATAATAATGCAGTATGCATTTGACAGTATTGGCTCTTCGATGTACAAGTTAAAATGAATGGGAATGGGGCACATCCCTGTCTCATCCATTTCCTAATATTTACTTCTCTATGTTCCTGCTCTAATTCTATTACCTCTGTTTGCTCTTTGAAATAAGCTATGTTCAATCTGTTTATACCTAAAACTCAATCCAATCTTTTGAGTATTTCGAACATTTTTCTCCATTTTACATTGTCGAATGCTTTTTCCAGGACCTGCAAACCCTATATACACGCTTTCCAATTTTTCCATTGTTTTCTCCACTATCACCCTCAGAGCAGAAATAGCCTCCCGTGTTCCCCTGTTTCGCCTAAACCCAAACTGATCTTTTCCTAGTATTTTTTCAGCTCGTTTTTCCATTCGTTTTTGTACAATTCTAGTTAATATTTTTGACACGTGTGCTGTCAAACTTATTGTTCGAAAATTTTCACATCTATCCGAGCTTTTCTTTTTTGGTATAGTGACTACGATATTACGTTTGAAATCTTTAGGTACTTCGCCTGTCTCATACATATAGCTTACAAGGTGGAAGGGACGTTCTGTTCCTGCTTGTCCGGCGTTCAGAGTTTCTGCTTGCACCTTATCTGTACCCGGCGCCTTACCATTTTTCAGACCCTTTATTGCTATTTCAAACTCATTTCTAAGTATAGGATATCTCAAGGCTTTCTTTTGAATGTCTGATTTCTGTTCTAATGTTGTTAGTTCTTCTACTGCACATAAATTCCCTATATACTCTTGCCATCTACCCACTTTCTCTATATGTTCTATAATGACGTTTCCTTCCGCGTCTCTTATATTTTTGCTATACGGTTTTATATCCCTAAAACTCATTCTAATTAGTTTGTATGCTTCGCCTGTCTTTCCTATTTCCATCTTAGTTTGTACCTTTTTGAACTTTTCATCATGCCATTGTTATTTAGTTTTCCTGCATTTGCGAATAATTTCCCATTTTATGACTTTGTACCTTTGTTTTCTCCCTTCGTCTGATCTATTTTTGTATTTTCGTCTTTCTTCTACTAAATTCAGAATATTCTTTATTATTCACGGTTTTTTATTTTCTTTTTGTGTGTACCCCAGAATATCTCTGCCCCCCCCCTGTCTAAGCTGGATTTAATGTTATTCTATTCCGTTTCTACTTCCTTAGCATAACAAATTTTCCCGATATCTTTCAGCAATTCATTTGATTTTTCAAATCTTTCGTGGATATGTTTATCTTTTAGTTTCTCAAAGTCAAAGTCTCTTTTTCTGTTTTTAAATTTAAGGGAGGCCTTCATAATTACGATGTTGTGGTCAGTATCTATATCTGTTTCAGGATAGCTTCTGCAGTCTTTTACTCGATTCCTAAACCGTTGTTTAACAAGAATGTAATCTATTTGATATCTTCCTTTATCGTCTTCTAACATTATGTTGAAATAATGTGTTTGTGATGGTTAAATTGTTCTTGCAAAATTCTACCAACCTATTTCCCTATCATTTCTCGTGCCTTTCTGCCCTCATCTACCACTGCATTAAAATCCCCCGTAATTATTAAACCTTCATGTCCTTTTACGTATCTTAGTATATCTTCGATGTCTTCGTACATTCTTCACTGTAGCTAGAGGTGGGCACGTATACTTGCATTATTACTGTATTTACCGGTATAGATTCTAATCTAATCATGAGTATTCTTTCGTTCTTTTGTAAGTAGTTTTCTACACAGTGTCCTATTTTTTTTCGCATAACTATCCCTACACCCGAATTTCCTTCATTTGATCCTGTATGAAATACCCTAAAGTCTCCACTCCAAAAATCCCCCGCCTCTGGCCTCCGAACTTCGCTAATCCATACTATGTCTAGTGCTAGCCAATCCATTTAAATTTTCAAGTCCTCTAGCTTATCTACTTGCTTCATGCTTTTGACATGCCACGCTCCGACTAGCAAAATGTTCCCTGTTCTTCCTTTAAACTTTCTCATCACATCCTCCAAAGTAGTCCCCTCCCGGAGAACCAAATGGGGAACTATTTTAACTCCAGAATCTTTTACCTCATATGATGTCATCATGTTACTTGCAATTTGAGTATGCTGTGTATTTGGGTTATTAGGTGATTTCCAGTTGCCTTTCATATCGCAATATAGCGGATTAGAATGCCCTACCTACTCCTATGGTGTCTGCCACTCTAAGTACCGAAGCAGCTGTTGCTCTGTTTCCGGGACCTGTCTTAGTCTGGTTCCTCACTAAAGACCTTACTACTTTGATTAGTCCTGTAGTTTGGTTCTTTAGATCACTGGAACGCACAAGCCATTCCACCCGTTCTAGTAATCTAGAACTCGTTCAAGGTGTAGGTCCATTCGGAACGGAAATATTTCTTAAATATAAATTAATTGTACACATAAATAAATACAAACAAATGAAAAGCGTACCCTAATCATGAAGTAGAGTAAATGCTTCAGTAAATAGCTCAAAATCATTTCTGCCGATTTCTCTCTCCACTGTTTTAAATATTATGAATTTGTAACTATTAGGTTCACGCGTGTTCTTTTAATTGCAGTACCTTGTATGCAGTTTCTTGTATAGTTTTGTCGCAATACAGAATTGTAGGCTCGTTAATTTTTTGTACTTTGCACACGTCATCTGAAGGATATTATATCCTTTACCTAGTGACATAATAACACAGCTTCCATGATAATTTTTGGTTAAAGCATATCAATTACGCATACGTTACCAGATGACTGAAAGTTTTTGTAATAAGCGTAAGTCTAAGGTAGAGTAAAATACTTCTAACAATGGTTAAACTCATTAGTACGAAACTAAGATCTCAAAGCTCTTAGTATCCTTTTTCCGAACAACAAATGGGTTGGAAAAGCATTGTTATTTTCTCCACAGCATCGAAGGTAATGAGGTCTTTGCAGTTTTGCGCTATTTAATCGTGAAATATAACTAACAACTGAAACGGGTTAGGAAACTCGATTCTAAAATAAGCATTTTTTAATCTCAAATTTTATATTCCACCGAGTTAGGGATATTCATATTTGAAAACCTGAATAAAGACCAATTAGTAATCCCAGTTGTACTCAAACTATAAGTTTAGTAACCATTATTTACTTGGTGCAATTCACGTCTAGCTTGATACATTTCTTGCTACCAACAACAATGAACCTAACGGTTTCAGAGTTTCTGAAAAAACAGTTTTTAATAATTGAAAATCCCCTTGATGTTCATCAAGATTTGTAAACAAAGTGTGTCACTATAATTAATTCTGATATATGTTTACGCACACAAATTGCCCTCACATTTATGCCCTCTAAGTTTGGCAGCTGGATTTTGGTGAAATTTCAAGGGTAATTTCACGTTCTCAATTACGCACTATAAAGCGGAACGCAGAGTACGTTATTCACAGAATACCCTTAGGTAAAATGTAAATGCGTGTTTATGAGCCAAATTTACCACAACATTGACACTGCCCATTAGGAGCTGTATTAAGCTTGTGAAAATGACAAAAGTTCAAAGTTCCGTCGTTTCACTTTTAAACTCATTACCCCTAGGATCAGCGAATAAATTAAAAGGAGTTGAAATTTGAAGCGAATTAAATATAGTTGTTATCCATGTTTACAGCTGTAGCTTCTGATTTTTTACACGGTTAAATGTAAATGCATACAACATTTTAATCAAAATGAAAATGAGTTTTGTATGAAGGAATTGGTTTGTAACTGCTAAATAAATAGTAGTGTTTATAATTTCCTAAAACCACATTCCTATATTAAAGTTTAAGAATTATTTGTTACGAAGTTGGATTAGCCACTTTGAATTACGTATAATTTGCGCAACTTTTGAACACAAACGCTGAATTCTTGGCACTGCTGTTAGGGGCTTATTTTCGAGTTATAACGTTGCAATAAATTGCGGGTCTAATTGTAAAGAATTTTATGTATTTGTCTGTTATGCTGGTAGGTATCTATAGTCACTTCTCTATCATTGTGTCAGGTAACGTGAATGTTAGTAATTTAATGTTGGTTTGGTTATTTGGTAATCCTGTTATTTTCAGTTCTGGTATTATTTTGCATGAGGGTGCATGTGGAATTTAATTTAAGAATTTACTTATGGGAGTTATTTGATTTATTTGTGATGTAATTGAATGAATAACTGTAAAGGTTATTATGATTAGCTCTATACGAGTGTTAATAATTCATATGTATATTCGGGTTTTAAGGCTGTTAGGTGTTGTTACATTTTTGTATGTACGTCGTTGGTCGAGGTTGACCTATTCTGTCCTTGCATTTTAATGCTAATGACTTTCTAGGTTTGTAGTGCAATCCTAATCTTTTACAGTTCACCTTGGATGTGGTTGTAATTTCGTGTTGTGTCAAAAGCGTATTGAATAAATTAGACTGAATTTCAATTTTTACAATAATTCTTTCAAGTCTTGAATAGGGTTAGTTGGTATTTTATGGAAAATGGATTTTCTTCTTCCATCTTGTAGAGTATGGTGTGATCTGCCGAAGAGTCCAGTCTGGTATGGTTCTAGTGGAGTTTTATGGTCGTTTACCTTGGCTATTCCGTTTGGGATCTTTCCACTAGACCTTTATTAGGATGCAAATTCTGTATTGGTTTGTGCGTTGAAGTTGCACGTTAAGTCTGTAAGCTTGGAGCTTTGGAATTGCATCAGTAACCTCGTGGGATATTATTCCTCTGGAGGTGTAATCACACAAATCCATATTTGTACGCAGATGTTGGAATTCTTTGTCTGCAGAAATAATATATCCTAGTTCAGAATAAAACTTTAAATTAGATAAATACCATAAAATATTTATATTAATATCCAAATTTAGTTGTTTACTATTAACAACTGATCCAGTATCTTGTGTTGAAACAATTGTATTAACAGGTTTCACCAACTGCACTGAGTATCCTCCAGTGGCGTGCAGTGATGGTTAAAGCAGGGTAGACAAAAAATTAAAAACACAAAACTTGCCGTAGATGTACATAAGTTCTGCAATGTAAATATCTAAATGTGAGTTTGACTTGTATATACGACTGGCACCACAGATTATATGTATCACTAACAAACTATTTTTTGTAAATTAAGTCAATTCGGGGTCTTTTTCTAAAAATTCACTCAATACATTGTCATAGAAACTAGAAGTTCGTTTTAGTTCTTGCACTAGGTCCTTTTCAAGAGAAACAATGACTAAGTTATTTAACCGCTCTTGTCCCTGAGTATTACGCAGGTAAGTATGAATCCGTTTTAGGGCAGAAAACTATCGTTTCGCAGATGCGCTACTTGCCGGAATTGTTACAATCAATTTGGCCAATGCCATTAGTTGGGGAAATACATGACACATATTTTTTTCTGCGCAGAATCGGATGATTTCGTACGAATTAATACCTGTAAATTCCAATGAAGAGTACAAACAAATCAACTCGTTTTTAAGGCGGTCAAATTCAAATCTTTTACTATACCCTGTTTTTAATTCTGACAAGAGCTTTTCTGAGAATTCAGAGTTGTAATTAGAAAAAGAATCGTGATGCAAAAGACGAAAAAAACATAATTAACTAATTTCTGAATAGCGATCAGAAATTTCACTTTTTATTTTATCCACTATTTCACAAAAGATGCGTCTGTAGTAAAGTTTTATATCACTTACGTTTCGTCTTCTTCTTGGTTCTCCACAAAAAGTTAAAGTTTTTTCGTATATGACATCACTTTCATTATAGAACATTTTAACAAAGAGTTTAAACTCTTCAATTTTCTTAAGGCAACTTTTGACTGTATTATGTTAAAAAGCACATCAGTCTGTATAAAAATTCTGTTAAATATTACTAAAAGTAATTAAATTCAAAGTTGCTTAAAATAAATTCATACATTGTAGCTGCAGAAACGGTTTCTGAATCCCAATTGATCGGATTTTCGGTAATTTCAGTGAAGAGTTCAATCAGATTTTTGTGTTCACTAAAAATTACATTAATGGTTCTCGAATTATAAACCCACCGAGTTTGTACAACACATGGTAACTTTATTAAACAAAATTGATTATAAAATTCTGCACGCTTGGTGCTAGTATGAAAAAATGTTGCTAAGTTCTTAACAGTTTAGTTCGATTATAAAACTTGCAGTTCTTTTACTGTTGTTGTAATTTTAAAGATAGAGTAGGTCGTCCGATTTCAGTTACTACTTGTTTTTCGTTATACGTTTTAATATTAAATTAATTCGTTGTTAGTCTCTGAATGCAATTCATATCTGCACTGCCACTACACTCACAAACAGTATATCACAGAAGCATTAATTATTCTTTATTATGCATATGATATTGTATTATTGATAAAATAAATACAACACAAAGAAGTTACTCTGCAAACGCGTCAAGGCTAGTGAAGTCGTTACCAGTCTGCAACTATCGCGATCGATGGTAAACGATAAAGCGTGACCAAGATTTACGCTTCCGCTTCCTACAAAAAGCACTGCCTATGAATGCACGCAAGAATGCAGAGGGTCATCCGTTTGTGCCTTTACGGATTTCTTATGGTATACTCACACACTGCTTCATTCATAATATCTTGTGCAGTTATTTGGTTATTCTGCGCGCGCTTGCGCTTGCCTTTTTATTTTTGGCGGAATATTGACAATAATATTTGTAATAAATTAGTTTGTTATTAGAAGTATTAAAATTAATATAAAATACTTGTTATTGAAAATGTACATGTATTTAAATTAAATTTGATGATGTTGTGACGGTCGTGGGTGTTACGACAAAATGAGATCACGTTTGGGGCTATGGTCCCGATGCACCGATGGCAAGGCAGTGCGGTGTCTAGGCTCAGCCGCAGGAGGGGTGGGCGGCAGGCTTCCGGAAGTGGGGCCGTTATGGTTCACGGAAGCTGGAATGGGCGGCAGAGTCGGAGCCGCAACTCTAAACCTAGAACCTTGACCCAAGGGTTCCCAGCAAGCACAAGGCAAAGCAATAGCCTCCCAGAGTCCCAAAATCTCAATTCCCTTACCACAATAACAAATCTTATAAAGCCAAACTTAGAGGGATTAAAAATACACAATTTAATTCCAACGGCAAAATTGCATAAATTACAATGCTGAAATAATCACAAATTTGCAGTAAATGAAATAATAAATGGTAAAGATAAACTTATTTACAATAGGCAAAATAATAGATGGCACAAACGGTTACTAAAATAAGCAACATGAATAAGTAAACATCTTAACTAAATAAAACTATTGCATAAGGCGGGTCCCGATCCGCTAAAATTTGTGTTGATTTAGATGGGACCCACTATCGGGCACTACACGTAGCATGTAACGCTGCAGCTAAATATTAGAGAAGGAAGTATATAGTAGTCGTTTTGGTATACCAACACAGACCTGGTTTCAATAAATAAAATACCATAATAATAGAAGAGGGTTGCATGGAATCATAGCGGAAGGGGTTCCGTAGCCGTTCAATAACATACGGACTGTATTGAGGGGAATATAGCCAAAAAGAAAAAAATGTCGGCGGGGGAGGTAAACTACACTGTACATTTACAAAAGCTAGCGGCGGGTATGAATAGGCGTTATGACTATTAAATACAGATTAACTTTAAATCAATACTACATAGAGCGGATTAGGCATAAGCACTTAAATTAACATGGGTAATATTCGCACAAATACTAAGTGACGGCAATGGGACTCTTAAAAATTGTTATATCTTGAATTAATTTATTTGTATAGTTTAATTCATAGGTAAATCTTTTATAAATATAAATATCAGAACACCCAGTATTGATGGTATAAATCGTAAAAATAAATAGGTGAGTAAAATACGAGTGCAACCCTATTTAAACACTGGTAGTAAATGAAGGAAAGATTTAACTTACCCTGTATGGCTGTCTAATAGTACCTTAACCAAGTTGAGGCGGGTCCAAGCACACCTGGGTCTTGATGTCTACGACGAGTAGCGTCAACGACCACAACAGGGGTATGCCTATCACGATCAATTTGCAACAGGTTCCGCACGGACAAAGCGAAAGATCATCCCATAACCATCAGCAATTACAAAGGGGGGACAACTCCAATACGGAAGTGCTAAGAGCTAATCAGAAGAAAAGGGGAAAGAAAAGCCGCTGCAAAATTATAAAAGATAAATTAATATAATTGCATGATTGGCTACTTACGTTCTTCGGCTTAATAATTAGATGATAAGATTGACTAAATCAGGTGTAAACAAGAAACGCCTTTTTAACAATGAGTTAAATAACATCAACGCTAAATGCATGCTAGTCCACCAATTTAGGCGATTCTTAAATTAAACATCTCAAAACAGAATATACAACTACATTTAGCGTAATCAAATTGTAAAATGCCATTATCGAAGTAAGTTAACGTTCGTCTGCCGGTCCTAAGAGGGATCGAGATAACAAAACTAGTCGCACGCGCAGAGTCGCTGGTAATTAAATAACAGATTTCCCATACTATACTAAGCGTTATAAAACATAAGCCTAATACAATTGAATATTTAAAATATAAAGGACGTTAATTTGAACGTTATAATGTATTATTAAAATAAAAATATATAAAATATACATATAAATTCGTACTTTTTCTAAGGTAGGCATTGCCTTTTTGCCTATAGTACCGACACGCCACTGGTATCCTCGCATCCGTATCCTCAGTTTCATCTTTATTCTAATAATCGTCTTTAATCATTTACTACTGCGTTCGACTTCTGCAGCTCCTTGCAGATCTGCAGTTATCAACATACTGTAATATACAGAAGTATAGTAACATCTCAACCATAGCAACCACAGTTGCGTTATGGGATGTAAGTCTTATTCTGCAATAGCATTATTCCTGTCAGGCTTTGCCAGTGGACCGTGTTATTTAATAAGCATTGTTTCGATAATTTGTTGTAGTTATAAAATAATACTTTGTAAGAAGTTTATTTTCCAGCAATATCTTGACAAATATTTAAGTTAATATTTTTATTAAAAATCAATTCAAGTATAATATCTTTACACAGTCTACGTAATAAATATTACAGGTTGTTGAATCCAACATAAGCGTTAGAACTGCGAGCATAAATTATAAGTTAAGCGGTGACAAAAAATATCATTTGCGAGCGTCATTATAAGAGCTCCCTCCTTTGTTAATTATAAAAATCTTTGTAACTGTTGTCAGGCGGTAGTATACGTCGTAATAGAACACTTTCACCTGAGCTGTTGCTTGAGAAGGTCATTTGTTCTGTGTATAGAAGAACATAGCGTCGTACACCTGGTGTTGGAAACACAAGAAGATAAAAGTTGATTTCGATATTAAATCTTTTTTGATAAAGGCACTATATGTCGACGCTTGGCAGAATATAGTTTGCACAAGACGAGGCGTAATTTAAAATGGTTGGCTTTAGAATAGCAGTAAGTATTACCGAGCTTTAGGGCCTTTGTTAATTTAAAAATTTGCAGTGCAACTTATAGGAAAGGCAACTTATAGGATATGTAAAACTTATATAAAATGTAATTATTGGTAATGAAAATTTTATTTGAAATGCAACTTATTTAATATGCAGTTTATTTGATGTGGTAATTAATTCAACGTGGATAATTTACTTGATGTGGATACACGTGATGTTCGTTTGATATTCTGAATCAAGGTTAATTAGATTATGTGGTTTTGGAGAATTCTAACCTAATTATTGTTGAAATAAGAAGATTCCAAATTATCAATTAATATTCCGGAGATGGTCCAAATACATTGTAAGTATTCTTGTGATGGATAAACATCTGGTATGTAATTAGAGTTTTTAAGTACGTCAAGCTGTAACCTTTGGCATGACAAACAAGTAACTTTTGTTTGTTCACGTGGAAATTTCCTAGTTCGTTATGTGATTGACCTCAGGTTATTTTTATCATTGGTGAAAGGAATCTATAAAACTTCACTTTTATCTTTTTATTAGTACAAACAAAAAATGGTAGATGGCGGTATATAGGTAGTATAAGGGTTAACTTTCAATATTAGCAAAAATTAAAGCTATTATTTGAATACCAAACTATCTAAGTTTAGATAACTAAATTGTTTCATTTTGTTCTTCAATAGTTATTAATTGGAATATTTTAACATACTATGTAATGTGAAGTCTAAGTAGTACTACCGAAGGCCAAATAAAGTTTGTAATAAAAATTCAATCATTCATAATGCTCAAGTTTAAACATTTACAAGAATACAATCTTGCTAGATTTTTATAATGTAAAAATTACAACACTCTATTTTTGTGAGATACAGATGTTGAGATTATTACCGAGTATATAAGTACATATTTTTCGTAATCATAATTTAGTCAATTTTTAAAGTAAAATTGTTAAGATAAAGTTTTGTAAATAATTTTCAACTGACACTTAAAAGAATAGAAATTCGTTTTGGTCAAGTCTATAATTATTAGTTGGAATGAATGAGGTTTGATTCTTATTAATTATGAATTTTTTTGAAGTGAATGCTCAAGCTGTGCTAGCCTTGGTTTAATCTGTTTTCAGGTGTAGCAGTGCGTCTTTAACCATCAATATCGAGCCACAAGCTAAGCATCTATAAGGATTATGTTCTCGTAATTTTTTTGTATAGCGGTATTTGAGTATAGGTTTCCGCATTTCCCTTATACAAATAGACTCAAATTAGGTCTTCATTGTATACAAAAATTCGGTGGCGCCATATTCACTATATTTTTGGTCGCAATCCAACCTCGACCCTAACTCATGTTCTACCCAGAGCAAATCGCTCGACTAACCGCTTAACCTTTGGAGGTTTCCTCATCTACGAGCCATTTTCCATCTAAACTAACCTTGGGCTCTTTACATCATCAGGAAATCCTCGTTATCTATCCTTGTGCCTTTCAGCTGGCAATATAGGAGTAAAGAAAAATAACCCATTAGTAAGGCAAAACGTTATAACTTTACTTGTGTGTCGCGCTTAAGATTTGTCTATTATTGCTTTATTACATTTATGTAAGTATCTTGTAAAGACGAATAGAGTTATTTTGTGTTGACATGTGTTTTCTCTTGATACAACTAAGTTGACCCCCCCCCCTCCCATCCAAAAGTATCAGTCTCATGCTCTACAGATATTTTGGAGGCTTAACCCCGTTTTACTAAGCCTATTATAAACTAGCAAATTGTTTTCACACTGCTCAACAGAAAGGAAGTACATACAGATAATTTTCTATTGTTTATAGTGTTCATACCGATTTCTGCGAAATTGAATTGACTACTTCGAATGACGTATTACTTGCACAATTTTTGAGCATCAACGCTGAATTTTTAGCACTGCCTGGCACAAATGAAGGAAATCAAGAGAATAAAAAAATATCAATTCTATATGATGTCCATTCTAGTTTTCTGCGAAGTGGATCTTGCATAATAGCACAATTTCTAAGCACAAACACTAAATTTTTAGCATTGCCCGTAGAAATAAAACGCAAACAAATTACAAAAAAAATTTTAAAATGTTGAATTATTCATGGTGTTCATTTCAACTTTCTACGTAGTTGGATTGACCACCTTGAATCACATATAGCTCACGCAATTTATAAGCACAAATGCTAAATTTTTCGGAATAGATGACCACAAACGCATTACAAATGAACCATATATTTATTTTTTAAAAATTGCCCATGTGTGGCATGTAAGATGGCAACAGAAACAAAAAGAAGCAATATGAAAGCAAAATGAAATATTACTAGTGTGCAAGAAAGTTGATGTCATCGATGTTTCGTCGATTTTCATAAAAGTTATCATCAAACCAAAACGCGAATCAAGCACTTCGGAATGCGCAGTTTTACAGGCCTAATTAAGTCGAAAAATGTCTTACAGGTAAGTGACGAATACAATGAAAATTACCATTATATTCACATCCTATTAAGCTAAAATGTGTCTTGTAGTAGAGTAATTTTACTTCTCCACAAAATACCTTTTGATTTAATTGGACGTGATCTTTGTTGAGACAAGTCTAAAGATATTTTATTCTTGCTTGTTTTGGTGATGACCTTACGTGAGTGAGATTTTTTTAAAATTTTTTTTAATTTGGCTTCGTCTACAAGGACATTTAGCCACAAAATTAACTATGTAACCTAACGCCACAAAATAAAATGCGTACAATATAAGGCAAGGATGGAATAGGGATGAGACACACTTCGCACCGTAGTGGCCCGTCATGGTGACCAACGCACAAAGAATTGGCCAAGGAGAGAAGGATTTTTCCACAGAAGTTAACAGGAATATCAAAATCAACCTAACACTAAAGCTTTACAGGAAAAGGTGGCATTTATAAATAAAATTACATAAAGACTTTAACACGTGGGGTGAATTTAAAGCAAGTAAGGAATTTAAGTTGAACGGAATTGGCGCTTTAAGTGCGAGGAGTTCTTTATATAACTGTTTTTTGAACTATAAATTCTTTGCATTCTAAGAAGAGTGGTTCAAATCTCCAAGTTCGTCACAGAAAGTACAAGTTGGAGAATCTAAGACACCAATTTTATATGAATGAGCACGGGTTCTGGTGTGAGTGGTTTTCATTCTAAAAATCATACTGGTGTCAGTGCGACTAAACTTTGTATATGATTTATGTATATAGATATTTGGACACAGTTTGTATTGGTTTTACTATATGTTGAAATGTAGTAGCTATTCCACTGACTAATAATTTTTGATTTGAGGTTTATAAAAAAATCGGAGAAGGGTATCAAAGTGTTGGAAATATTAGCATGTTCATTCACTGCGTGTTTGGCCAACAGGCTCATTTAAGGTTATACCTGAGTGAGCTTTTACCCACATAAATGTTACCGTTACCCCACCTGACTGTAAAAGATGAACTTGTTTAAGTATCAATTGTATTAGACATGTTTAATTGCTTACAAACAGAATTTTGAGTCCGAGATTATAACAATTTTATCGAAACTGTTAATATTTTGTATGCTATACTTTAACGCTAATAATATAGCAAATGCTTCGGCTGTAAGTATTGTAGTCATATTGTTGAGTTTTTATCCATATTCTGTATAAGAGGGAATTATGAAAGCATATCCCACTCCTTCCGCAGATTTCGACTCATCTGTGAAGATCTTTGTACAATCATGATATGGTTCTAATGAAGATAAAAATATCTTTTGATTTAGTGCGGTGTTTTCTGAATAACTTGGGAAAATTACCTTAGTAGGACTTGCCTGTTACCCGTGAGTGACCATAAAAAATTTTTAGGTCTTTCTCTATATATAGATCGACGTGACTAGTATTGTAAAAAGCGTCACAGATTGGCGGGGAATCGCGTTTGCTCCAGTATTTATTCATCAGATTTTGAGTTGATAGGTCGGAAATATTTTGTAGGTACAATGAATCTAAACATGTTTGTAATTTTAATACAAATTTGGTAGCTAGGATCTGTCTTCTAAATTAGAGCATACATTCTTCTGCTTCGGCGTAGAGGACAAGAGTAGGTGTTGATTTCATAGCTCCTAGGCACGTTCTCAGGGCCTTATTAGTTAGAATATCTAACTTACGGAGGACGTTGTTACTGGCGGAGCCGTATACAATACTGGCATAATCCACTATAGCTCTAAAATACGCTCTATAAAAGCACAGAGAGACAGATACATCAGCACCCAACCATGTTTTAGTACATAATCTCAGAAAATTGAGTATCTTTTTGAACCTACCTGAGATGTAGTTAATATGAATATTCAAAGTTAATTTTTTATCCAAAAACACCCCTAGATAACGAATGTCTAGAACCACTTTATACAAATGACTACCAACCGTTATGCTTTGGGCTTGAGCGCAAATTGTGTCCTGTAAAAATGCAAGCGTCAGTTTTTTCTTTAGAAATTACAAGAAAATTTTGGTCACACCAATCTTCGGTTTTTTGTAAAATTTCCTTAAGAGAATTAGTACAACTTTTGAGCGTCTTTTCATCGCAATAAAAGCAAGAGTCGTCCGCATATTGAACTACTTTAATGTGGTCAGCAAAACCGTTATGAATGTTCATTGTATACACGTTAAATAGAAGGGGGCTAAGTACGGAGCCCTGAGGAATAATTTGGTTAATTGTTCTTGGACTACGTTCATATCCTCTCAAAAATATTCGCCTGGTACGGAATAAATTGATAATAGCGTTAGCATTATTTAGCGGGACGCCGACTGCACTTAATTTAGCCAGAAGTAAGTCTAAATTGACGCCTTCATAAGTCGACATAATATCTAGAAAAGTTGCGCTTAAATAATTATTTCTGCAAAATGATAATTGAATATCGGAAACTACTTGGACTATTGCGTCAGTAGTTCCTAATCCTTTGGGTAAATCATACGTCCTCTTAGGAAAGATCTCGCTTTTTTCGAAAAAAACTTTCAATTCGACATTTTATTAGCCTTTCTAAAAGTTTGGACAAACATGACATGAGAGCAATTGGTCGATACGAGGACGCTTGATTTTCATCCTTGCCCGGCTTTATTATGGGTACTACAAGAATTTCACTAAATTTCGGGATGATCAATTTACTGTTCCATACCCTATCGAAAACCTTTAATAGATACTTTTTATCAGAATGGGAAAGGTTTTTTAACATTGGATAGCGAAAATTATCTATACCAGGCGATGAATCGTTATGCAAGTCCATCAAAACTTTATCGAGTTCGTTGGTTGAAAATGTTACCGACAAAAAGAAGTTATTATTTTCAGTCGTGTTAAAGTGATATTTATTTTGTACGGTAGAAGGTGCAATCAAATCTAAAAATTCCTCACAAATATTGAATTTACTATTTCGTGAAGCATTATAATTTATACGGTGCAATTTTTTTGCAATATGATATACTTCTGTCAACGGAGTATTTTTGCTTAATTTAGAACAGAATGCCTTCTATGATGTAAACATCAAAGTGGTTTGAGATAATCTGAGTGAGAATAAAGTTCAATGAGCTACAACCTGATTAAATTTCTTTACAGGATGTCAATTATCGGCGAATGTGTTTAATCTTTTGTAAACCTAGCCTGCTATAATTATTCAATTTTAAGAATTTGTCAATGGTTTTCTAAAGAGTCGCGGTTTTTAAAAGTTTCAAAGCTGTACTCTTCACGGAGCGGAGCTTTGTCAATTCCAAAAAAAATATTGGAAGTATATATTCAAACTTCAAATGCTTACATTTCATTTCATTAAGAGTTTTTATCAAAACCCCAAGCTGTGCGAGCATCAGTAATTCAAGATCTGAATGAGCATAAAGTCGCAATGCTCTATTGGCAAATTAAATTTCATAAGGACTTGCAAATTAGCTTTAAAGGTGGCTGCTAGTTTTTGTAAACCTGACCCGGTTGTGGAAATTCAATTTAGGAATTTGCCAATGACTTTATAAAGAACGGTAATAATTCAACCCACATTTCCATATTAATTCCAAATTTTATTATACATTGAAATCAAAGGATTGTTACCTACGGTTGGATCCAACGTTATAACGGAAAATAATGCAACTTTCTCAACGCAAACGTAAAAGCCTTTGTAGGAATCATCATTAAAGTAAACTAGACTATTTAAGCTGTCCATAAAGGTTTCGATGGTTCTGGAATTGTCGTTGAAAAAGTGGAGGGCATAAACTGAAAGACATGCTTTAGAATTATCTGTCTGGGAAATGGGTACACCAATGTCAGAAATGAGAAGCTTTAACAGGAAACAATTTGTAGAAAAGTACTTTAATATGAAAGTAGAGGTGCTATCAAAACTGTACTATTAAAGTTTTCTCCTTTAATCTGCTCAATCACTTCTATCTTTGGAAGGTGTAGCCCTATTGATGAAATTTTCTTTTTTAAAAGCCTTAAAGAGCTAACCAATAAACATTTTGAACGAATGAGTTATTTCTATTTTGGTTATGTTTGCATTGCAAAAGCTTTTTGAATTTACTTATTCTGAGTGTTCCCAAAAAAATATAAACATGTTACGGGTAAAATGAGCATTAAATGAATTAGATTTCGATTTACGGAGCGGAAACATCGTAACAATATATGGGTGCGTCGGCTGCGTTACATTAGCACTAACTCTGATGTTTTTTTTTCTGTCAAAATCGAGGGGCGCCAAACCGTTCGATCCCAGCAATTCTTTTGATGTAATTTTTACAAGGAAGAAGGTTTTCCGCATAAAACTCCCTTACTTTGGTCATACTAAAATGAAATTGTAAACTAAAACACTTCTTCCAAATAAAATACCATCACTCGAGTAGCTGAATATCCTTTACAAGTAGCTGATTTGACCTACTCCCTGAATAACCCGAAATAAAATTCAACCTAAACTTAAACTCTAATAAGGTAATATTATTTCAGTACATATACAAATATACTTTTGTAAATATAAATTAATAGCCTCAAATCTGGCTAGGTATTACAAAAATAAATCTTATGGAGAAATTAAAAAATATAAGCCAGTAACAAAACTATTCGCGCTCCAATTTTTTCTGTTTTCACATTTAATTATTAGACATTAAGTAATCCCAGTTATTGGAAATGTCGTTCATAATAAAACCAAAAAAAAAAAAACAGTTAAAGTACAACCTTTTCTGTGTCTTTTCATTGTTGCTTTTAAAATACTTTAATATTTAATATTTTAAACTAGTAGCCTTATGCTTGGATTAAAACACCACTCGTTTCATCTGTAAATTATTAATCAATCAGTAAAAAATAATCACTGTGATGTTCAATTATTGTTCTAAGTCATAAAATATCAATCCGTATTTACGTCCAACGGTCATATATAATTATACCTATTTCCTGTTTCTTGTTTCATTTTACAAACGATAACTATAACACAAGCCAAAATTACAACTTAATGGCGGATGAACTTGAATTCCTCAAATCTCACTCCCTTTTACACGGTCACAACGATAACAATTCCGCCCTCAGGTGCATGAAAAATACCCCACTACACGCGAGAGTAGGTTCACATATTTTATCGTAAGCTCGCTTAATTTTTACCTTTCGAACTTTTAGCTCGTTTTGCGGTCTCACACAGTGCAGCTCCTTTCCTCCATCCGCGATCTTACATCTTCGTATCCTTACATATTCGATGTTTTTAGGTTAATGTTTCCTATATAATTGACTTTATTTCTTTTCGTTGCGTTCAACAAATCTAATTTACTACCACTGCAATTCATATTAATTACCGTCAGTATCTGGTTCATACAATCTATCGAGTTTAATCTATACTTGCCACGCTAATTTTCATGCTGCTGTCTATTAATGTATTTACCTATCGAAACTGAATGGGTTCCCAAGTGTTTTTCACATTTTGACTTTGTAATTTTTTTATGTCATTGCCCTTCATTCTAATCATACAATGTATTTAAAAAAAGTATTGTTAAAGTATTATCCGAATTATTTTTTTGTAGCAACAAAATTTGAAACAAGCTGTTTAATTAAGAATAATTATTTACGAAATTTTTTATATAAAGCGCGTTCATATATTTTGTCCTATCAAAATTAATTATATATTAATGATTTAAAACAAATCCAAATTGACATAAATAACATTGGGACAAAGTAATCAAGATCCTTATTATCAGTTATAAGCTCGGAATTCCGAGCAAAGCTTAAGAAACTGTCGCAAATTAACAAAGTTTTTGAGAAATAGTATATAACGTGCGCAGAGGGTTTTCTATAAGTGAAATATGCTAGAATAGAACCCGTAGGTATTTTTATGCAAACCTATCTAACCCAGAAACCGCCCTAAATGCGAGGTCCGTTACACGTCCTCAATGCTACAACCGAAGGTACTATATTGGGTTTAAACGCGATTAATAACGCGCTTCATATAAATTTGACCTCAAAATTAATAAACCGTTAAATATAATTTATAAACTAAAACTTAAGTTAGTGTTTAAATAATGGTACCTATCGCGTTGAGTTTAGAGTGTATCTGATCAACATGACACTAGCAAAAAGTAAAAAGAGGGGGATCCGTAATACCGGACAGCAGCCGCCGGCTCTGCTTACCGGCGCAACCTGAAGGATCTATTTAAAACTATCAAAATCAGCTAAATTAGTATTTATTAATGGATTTGAATTTCTAAGTATACGGCAAATTCACTAATAGCTTCTCAAGCTATTTGTTTCTACTATATAAATTTACAATATCGTCCGCCCTAGTTTAAGTAATTTATTCTAGCTTCAGCCTAAATTCGTACCTAACGTTCACTATTGTTCCCTAACCGACTTATTCTAATTTCAATCTTCCTTTCCATATAACACGACAAAAAACAGACAAAACGCCAAACAAAACAAATGAAGTAACAGAACAATGAAATATATAAATGTACAATACAGGTACAAAAGTAAGTATATAAATATCTAAATAAAGCATTAATCATATAACAGTGCTTAGGACAACAGAATACGAGGTCCGCACAACATGACACATGGTCGTTGGCTGCTTGGCCCCTACACTATACGGAAGCCAACAGAAAGGAAAGGTAGGAATATATAGGAAGATGTATTAGAAGAAGGAGGTTAGAATTAATTGAATGCCGTAGTAGCTTACGAGGCGAAGAGTGTGAAGAAGAGTTCGAATTGAGCAAAAAACGGTAGGCCAAGTGGATAGAAAGGCGCTATTCAATTCGCCAAAACGATATCAGTAACCCTAAGTGAGAGACCGACACCCTTGTATGACAAGCGGTAGTCTTTGGGACTTGAGGCAGGCCAGTCTGAGAAAAAAATATTGCAGAAAAAGGGATAGCGAGATGTAAAAAGTTAAGTTTTTGGACAAGCGTTCTGTAAGAGGGAGAGAAAGAGAGCGAGAAATGTCTCCAAATAAAAGGATCTGGAGGACTGAAGTATCTCCTGCCTAATGAAGGAAATAAAAACAAACTACACCTTCTGCTATTCTTAAAAGTAGAAATACACAACCCAAAAGCTTCAAAAGTCAATAACAGAACGGTATATTCGGTAAATTCACAACATCACAATCAAGAGCGGTGTAAAGGAGGCAACAGCGTCTCATGCTTATATTAAACAGAAAGGAAAAATGTAATGTAATTCCTAGGTCACACATAAAAGAATAGTGGGAAAGAAACCGTATAGACTAGTGAGTAAAAACTGCGGAACGAAAACACAAGAAATAAAAAATTTCATTTCTTTTTAACTAAGAGTATTGAGTTTGTTGTAGATCAACATGTTTGCCTTATATGGAAAGCATCAAGTAAACATCAGCTGGGACAACTTCTAACTTATTGCGTTATTCATCTCAAAGATATAACAATCACAAATTGTGGTAAAATGTAAGCATAGACCAAATCGGTAACGGAGAAGAATTTTAGAGAATTTAGAGAAGATACTTTAAATATTTACGGAGCTCGAAAATAAGAAATTAAAGCCATATTGTACAGACGAAAAATCATAGTCATAATAACAAAAAAATTGAAAGCAATAATCAAGAGAATAGAGAAAATCAGAAAAACTAAACTACTTTACATATTTAAATATCAAAGGTTAAATAGGTTTTCTATGTGAGATAATAAGAAAAGATAGGTAAAGAGAATCAACAACAAATATTATGAGGTATAAGGCATTCCATAATTCAAGAAATATTTAAAAGGCTAGATAAAAGGTATTAATTATTGTGGAAGAGCATCATACGTAAAAGGGTATGCAACTTGCCTTGTGATTTACCATCAAAATCTTCAAGTTTATAGAATAACCGCTCGTGTCACTTTGGTACGTTCTGTTTGATATTTAAACGATTTAATGCTTTATTACCTTAAAAACTCCATTCAGTCCCAATTATTTAAATTTACTTTGCTGTATTGCTATAATTTCAAACCGCTTAGATAGGCAACTGGACTAGTGGATTTAACGAAAGATGTATCTACGCGGTTTGAAATTATAGAAATGTAGCAAAGTAAATTTAAATAATCGGGAACTAAATGGTTTTTTACGAAATGAGGCAGTAAATTCTTTAACATGAATAGAACAGAATAGAACATTGCAACTTTAAATAAAATTAATTTTAGAACTAAATTAGCAGAAAATTTTTTAACGCGTTAGATAAAACTTGATTTTTTTTCCAAACGTGATCTCCTCACAAAAGAGATGCCTCCTTTTTTCAAATAATTGTGATCTTTACTTTTGTCAAAAGCTTTTACCAATTTTTTAACACGGGCAGAAATGGCAAGCTGAGTTTGTCGATCTTGATCTCAAATAATTCTTTTGTTAATGTTAAGTACATAAATGTCATCAGAAACACAACCATCAATATGTATATTCCAAGAACTAGGAAAGAAGACGAGAATTAAGTCGCCTCGTGCTTTGCGATACGTGAGCAATTTTGAAGATATTTTCATCTTATTTAGTATTGTCAGATTCAATATATGAAGAGGTATTGGTAATAATGACACGATTAACACGTTCTGTTAGATTTACTTGAGGATGACATCTAACATTAAACCAATATATCTGAACTTTATAATTTTTGACGAAGCTTTGGAATTCTTTAGAGATAAATTGCGACCGTTGTCACATTACCTTTCTTAGATCTGGACCTAACAAATCAAGAGAAATTAATTGAAATGGATAAAATACTTTTTTAAACATAAATCGTTCATCTTAAAGAATTAACTTTTATTTTTGAAAAAATTTATAAAAAAGTCAACTCAGTTCTTATTAGTCACTCGGCGATAAAAATAATCAAAAGATCAGGCGAAGTAAAATATGTAAAAAAAAATTGTTTTACAAAAGTCAATTTAAATAAAAATTTTATTATTGAAACGGGAGATGAATGATTATTAAACATTGAAATCTTAGATGAATAAGTAAATCTCACTATAAAGTAAATATTTGAAAGATTTATTAAAAATTATTAATATTTTATTTTACGAAAATTTACACTAAAGATGAGTATACTTTAAGGTATAACAGAAAGGAAGTATATTCGACAAACGCAAATTGTAGATGAGTCAAATTCATTTACAAAAGCACGTTAAGATAAACATTGTGGTGTTTCAAAATAAGTTAATTTATATAGTACTCATTACGAAAATAAATTATTTATAGGTTAGGTGCTAAACACGAAATGCGAAAACGTCATTGTGTACAAAATTTTAAGCATAATATTAGATATACGTAAATTACGTTAAAGCATTTGCAAAAAGTCAAAATTTTAAACCATAAACTTTCTTAAAAGGGTCAAAAATTAATTATTACTTCAAAAACGTGCTTAAATACGAGAAAATTTTCATCTTGTATATTATTTTAGGGTATTTTACAATAAGCTACTCGAAGTAATGCAAAACTAATCCACTAGAGGTCGCCCACAATTAATTCGAAAGTATTAACACATATGCAAGCTTTACAATGAGGAACGAAATTATTATAAGCTTTATCCTTTAAAGAACACTAAGAAAGGCTTTTAATTCTTATTCTAGTACTTAAGAGAGTTTTATTTGTTACCAGAGTTTTAAAATTTTCAGTTAATGAGGTTAGGTAATAGTTTTTATTCACCAACGCAAGTGTTCGAAAGGATAACATACTAATGTTAATAGACACAAAGGACCCACAATTAGTGTATTAGACGTAGTTTACAATGCAATCAGTAAATTTTGTATTAATTGCGAGAAGGGAAGAATTAAACCTATATATTTTATAATTAACAAACAATGTTAGACCACTAAAGACGATCGATTAGTTGTAATGCCATTGATGCTCGACTTCTAATTATTAAGGTTCAATCGCGAAAATTGCAGTATTTTATTGCAAGTTATAAAGTTAAAACACGATTCATGGCTTCTTGCTGCAGAACCAACCTCAAAGACGTAATGATTTTTATTGTCCAGATTTTATACCATTATTGTCTAGCTAATGATCGCTGAAATGCCCTATACAAGAGGTAAAAAGGGAGGAAAGAAAAATTGTTACACTACATACGAAGCATGCGGTAACGACAGTCTCAGAAATCTTCGTGAAATTTCTCACTAAAGTGTCCATTTAATTACTCAGTGTATCAAAACTTTTTTGTCCCTCACGAGATTAGGTTAATCAAACCGGCTGATATCTTGCATCTAATTAGAAGAGAGAACACCATCACGCAAAGAGCGCGTGTTCACATCATTTTACAAAGAGCGATAAAATTCCCATGAAATAACTTAATTTATAATGAAATAGTAATTTATTGAATCTCCAGTGCTGAATTTAGGAAATAAAAGAAATTTCTTTTTTATATGAAATACAATAGATTCAATATATATAAATACTGAGCTTGGATATCCAGAAAATAAAAAGTCATTTACGGGTCAATTCACTTGACACATAACAGGTTAGGAGATTAATAAGGGGCAGAATAAAAGGTAACATATGTAGAAGCAGCCAATGGCTCAAGTTTATAAAATAAATTACAAAAATAATTCGCCAGCTACAGGGTCGTGAACGAATAACTCAGGGTAGATAACAGTGAAGAACTGTGTCAAACCAACCCTGAAGTTGCGACATTGAGAAAGAACTTACAACTTGAGCAACAAATGAATTACAAATCCTTGTTTTTGGTTCGTTACTTAATTTATTTCCTTTTAAAACATACTCAAAGGAATTCCATCTGAGTTAAGGTAATTGTAAGCAGCAAGCTATAGCAGTTCTGTAAGTTTGATATACGGTTTGATTTTAATCGAATACAGGGTGTTGCACATTCAATTTAAATTTAATAAACGTGGGCATCCTACTGAAGATGATTTACTTGTTTGCCTAGTATAAATTCTGAGGGTTTTATAATCCTTTGGAAACTTACAGCTTCACCGGTTGAATCGACAAAACTTGTTTTACCGCATGTTGTTGACGGAACACCTTGAAGATAAAAATTTGTAATAACTAACTAATGAACGATATTTATTTACGACATCGGTGTTGTAAGTCTAGCAGTAAATCGCATTACTAAAATTGCAAAGTGTAAACTTTTCTATTTAGCTTGTGGGTCACGGCGTAGGAAATAAAATGAAAAAGTTAGACGCGTTCTTCTTGCCTTAAATTTTTTACCATTAGTGTGTGTTACAATTTATGGACTAAATTGCAACATATCTTGTAATCGAAATGAAGTATAACTAAAATAAACAAATAGATATAAAATTGCAGTATTATATATTTAAATAATAAAAATAGAAAACAAATTGCAAATTATTATCAGGAATGGACCAAGATCATGCTTCCCGATGAATAAATTAAAATTGCGTCTTTTGAGTTAAATAAAAATATATCAGAAATAATACAGTCTGTTACTCATATTAGAAAATGATATAGCTATATGCATAATAATGCAATTTAATTTAGAAATTTCTGTGAAATAGTACAAGTCACACAAGAAACATGCAGAATGAATTCCAGATAACATTTATAAGAACTACAGCTGTATGTATAAGAAATTCAAAGAGATTTTTAACTTATACCTTAATTTCTCTTGCTTATACAGCAGTAAATTAATCAATAATTTTATTAATATCCTATTTATCGCAAATGTCATATTCTATTGCTATTAATGAGAACCAAATTGAATATTGCACATGTTTCTTATTGTTTTCAATCGAGAAAATCGTACAAACATACGCAATATTAATAATATGCGTTACACTATGCATATATCTGCAGAAGTTAAAACTAGGTAATTTTTTCTTTATAGACTGTAATAAGTTTAAATGATTTTTAAAGTTTTCAAAATGATTTTTTAGAAATAAACGTTTGAATGATATCATCATCATTAGGTCTTCAGTCCTAGAATTGGTTAGACGCGTACCATCATTGTTCCCTATTCTGAACTAACCTACAGATTTCCCTGAAATATGCAGTTTGCATCTATAACTGTCTGATCTATGTCTACATCTACCTCTTTTTTCCTATCTCTGCTTGTAATATATCACATACTATTCCCCAAAAATGCCTTAGAACGTATTCCGCCCTACTATTTCTCTTTTTCCCCAGATATCCTTGTTCCCCTACTATTTCTGTAACTTATTTGTTATTATCTTTGTCTGTCCATGCTATCGTCCTCATACATCTGAAGCACATAATTTCAAAAGGCTGCTACCGTTTTTCTGTCTGCATTTCAGCCTGTCCGTATTTCATAGGCATACAGTGCTGTGCTCCACACATATGCTTTCAACAATTTTCTTCTTATTCTGTTTGTTCTCTTTCCTCATAGGCAATGTTCTTTCTTGTTAGATGCAGTTCGATCACTTTCTATTGTTTTACAGTTATATGCCCTATTTCTCCGACCTTCAATGGTTGTGAAGGGAGGTAAGCAGTCTGTGGCTGCCAAGTTCTCCCAACACTTAACCATTTGGCGATTTAATATATTTTCCAATTTATCTTTTCGCACAGTTAACATTAGTTGCAGGTATTTCTGAGGTGACCTTATGGCGGGTTTACACTTGTCAGATACCAATGTTGTTCTATGAAGATTGTATATGGATCTGAGGCGACCCTATGGCGGGTTTACACTTGTCAGATACCAATGTTGTTCTATGAAGATTGTATATGGATCTGAGGCGACCCTATGGCGGGTTTACACTTGTCAGATACCAATACTGTTCAACGGAAATTGTATATGGTTTTGAGGTAACCTTATTGTGGATTTATACTTGTCAGATACCAATGCTGTTTTACAAGGATTGTTAATATGCTTATTTTTATGTAATTAGTTATTTTATGTATAAATAGAAATCATGTATGTAGGCTGTATTTCATGTTAATTTTGCAAGGAAAACCCAGGAAAAACTTGCAATGCTACCTAGATATTGTGGGCATTTGATTTTCATTTGTTATTTCTTTTGTTATTTCTTTTAGTAATGGAATCCATTGTTTACTGAAAGTCACGGATTCGTTTGCAACGCAGTTATTTTTATGTAGGGTTATATAGGCAGCTTCTTTGATTTTGCGTTTTTGGTGGTTTTCTTCTTTTTCTTCTTTTCTTCTTTTCAGGGAGTATGTGTATTCAGCTCGTTCCCTTTCTATTGTTTTCTAATTTTATACCCTATTTTACCGAGATTCAGTGAAAGAGGTTAAGCAACCTGTGGCTACCAAGATCCCCAACACTTAGACATTTGCCGAAATAATTTTCCAGTAAATCCTTTCACACACTTAACATTATTCGAGAATATTGCCCAACCAATTCTTGTAGTTACTTATAATAATCATCATGTTTACGCACAGTTATCTTTTCGTCATTAGTTTATCCATCTTGGGATTGGTTGGATGCGTACCTCCATTGATTTCTATTCTGGGCTAGCCTACACATCTCCCTGGAACCTCTACAGCCTACATCTTTTACTATCTGTGTGCAGTAGTCTAATCTAGGTCTGCCTCTTCTTCTCTTTTTTCCTATCTCTGCTTCTAAAATATTCCGCACTATTCCCTCATGCTTTAGTATGTGGCCTATCATCCTATCTCTCCTATTTTTTACCGGTTTCCACATATTTCTTTCTTCCCCTACCATTTTTAGTACCTCTTCGTTCTTAACTTTGTCTGTCCATGATATCTTCATCATACGCCTGTAACACCACATTTCAAAGGCTTCTACCTTTTTCTTGTCCGCTTCTCCTACTGTCCAGGCTTCACAGCCGTACAGTGCTGTGCTCCACACATATGTTTTAAGCAATCTTTTCCTTGTTTCTATGTTTGTGGTCTTTGAGCACAATAGTTGTTTTTTCTTGTTAAATGTAGCACGACCTTGTGCTAATCTTTGTTTTATATCTTTTGTGCTTTTCCCATCTTGCGTTATTTGGCTTCCTAGGTAGCAGAAATCCTTAACCTCTTGTAAGTTCGTGTTAAATACTTGTATTCTTGTTTTTGATTTATTTTCCCCATCTTTGCAAACTAGAACTTTAGTTTTAGTTTTGTTAATTTTCATACCGTATCTCTCTGTTAGAACCGTTTCCATTTCATTAAGAGCCGCTTCTAACTCTTCCTTGCTAGACGCTAATACCGCTATATCATCTGCAAATCTAAGCATATCAATTTTTTGTCCCTGCATAGTAATTCCAAATGTCTTCCTGCATTTGACAGTATTCATTGCCTCTTCTATGTACAAGTTAAAAATCAATGGGGATAGGGCACATCCCTGTCTCACCCCTTTCCTAATGTTTACTTCTCTACGTTCCTGCTCTAATTCTATTACTGCTGTTTGCTCTTTGTATAAGCTATGTACTATTCGTCTATCCCTATAACTCATTCCAATCCTTTTGAGTATTTCAAACATTTTTTTCCAATTTACATTGTCGAATGCTCTTTCCAGATCTACAAACCCTATATACATGCTTTCCCCTTTTTCTATTGTTTTCTCCATTATCACTCTCAGAGCTAAAATAGCCTCCCGTGTTCCCCTGTTTCGCCTAAACCCAAATTGGTCTTCTCCTAGTATTTTTTCAGCTCGTTTTTCCATTCGTCTTTGCACAATTCTAATTAATATTTTTGACACGTGTGCTGTCAAACTTATTGTTCGAAAATTTTCACATCTATCCGCGCCTTTCTTTTTTGGTATAGTTACTATGATGCTACGTTTGAAATCTTTGGGTATCTCGCCTGTCTCATACATATAGCTTACAAGTTGGAAGAGACGTTCTGTTACTGCTTGTCCAGCGGCTTTTAGAGTTTCTGCTTGCACCTTATCTGTACCCGGCGCCTTACCATTTTTCAGACTCTTTAATGCTAATTCAAACTCGTCTCGAAGTATAGGATATCCCAAGTCCTCCTTTTCAATGTCTGATTCCTGTTCTAATGCAGTTAGTTCCTCTCCTGCATATAAATTCCCTATATATTCTTGCCATCTACTCACTCTCTCTACGTTTTCTATAATGACGTTTCCTTGTGCGTCCCTTATATTTTTGCTATACGGTTTTATATCCCTAAAATTCATTCTAATTAATTTGTATGCTTCGTCTGTCTTTCCTATTTCCATCTTAGTTTGTACTTCTTTGCACTTTTCATCAATCCATTGTTCTTTAGCTTTCCTGCATTTTCGAATAATTTCCCATTTTATGGCTTTGTATCTCTGTTTTCCTGTTTCGTCTGATTTATTTTTGTATTTTCGTCTTTCTTCTATTAAATTCACGATATCCTTTGTTATCCATGGTTACTTATTTTCTTTTTGAGTATACCCCAAAATATCTCTGGCCGCCATGTCTAGGCTGGATTTAATGTTATTCCATTCTGTTTCTACTTCCTTAGTTTCAGATATTTTCCCGAGATCATTCAGCAATTCATTTGATTTTTTTTCGAATCTTACTTGAATATCTTTGTCTTTTAGTTTCTCTAAGTCCAAGTCCCTTTTTCCGTTCCTCTTTTTCAGATTTTTAAATTTAAGTGCGGCCTTCATAATTACGATGTTGTGGTCAGTATCTATATCTGCTTCTGGGTAGCTTCTACTGTCTTTTACTTGATTCCTAAACCGTTGTCTAACAAGAATGTAATCTATTTGATATCGTCCTATATCTCCTGGCATCTTCCACGTATATCGTCTTCTAGCATGATGTTGAAATAATGTGTTTGTGATGATTAAATTGTTCTTGTCGCAAAATTCTACCAGCCTATTTCCCCTGTCGTTTCTCGTGCCTAAACCAAATAAACCTACTACCGCTCCTTCCCTACCCTCACCTACCACAGCATTAAAATCCCCCGTAATTATTAAATTTTCATGTCCTTTTACGTATCTTAATATGTCTTCGATATCTTTGTAGATGGCTTCTACCTCTTCGTCACTGTAGCTAGAGGTGGGCATGTATACTTGTATTATTACTGTGTTTACCGGTTTAGATTCTAATCTAACCATGAGTACTCTTTCGTTCTTTTGTAAGTAATTTTCTACACAGTATCCTATCTTTTTCCGCATAACTATCCCCACACCCAAATTTCCATCCTCTGCTCCTGTATGAATTACCCTGAAGTTTCCACTCCAAAAATCCCCCGCCTCTGGCCACCGAACTTCGCTGATCCCTACTATGTCTAGTGATAACCTATTCATTTCGATTTTTAGGTTCTCTAGCTTACCTACTTGCTTCATACTTCTAACATTCCACGCTCCGACTCGCAGAATGTTCCCGACTCTTATTTTTAACTTTCCGATCGCATCCTCCGAAGTAGTCCCCTCCCGGAGATCCGAATGGGGGACTATTTTAACTCCGGAATCTTTTACCCCAGAGAATGCCATCATGTTTGTTACAATTTAGGTACGCTGTGTACTTGGGAGATAATGTGGTGGTTTCCCGTTGCCTTCCACATCGCGGTAGCGTGTCTTAGACTGCCATACCGACCCCTATGGTCTCTGCCAATCTAAGTACCGAAAGAGCCGCTGCCCTTTTTCGGGGACCTGTCTTAGTCTGGTTCCTCACTATCGACCCTACTACTTTGGTTGGACCTGTAGTTTGGCTCTTTAGCTCATTAGAACACGCAAGCCATTTCACCTGTTCTAGTAATTTAGAACTTCGGCAAGGTGCATGTCCATTCGAAATGGTTTGAATGATATAATTCATTAAAATTTCTATGCAGTTATTGTATCCTAACTGTATCTTCCCATTAAAGCCTAACTAATGGAAATATGAAGGTTTTGAATTATGTATAAATATATAATGAAGGAATATTTACCTAAACAAGAAAATACTTTTAGTTTTTCATGTGTGTTTGTTTTTGAGTTTCGATATGTTTTATAAATATAACGCTAGAACTTGGTGATATAAAAATAATTTTAATAGATTTTAAATATTAAAAGAAAATAACGTAGACTAAAATATTAATTTAACGTAATGATTGTTTTAATTCGATCACTTCCACGTTATTTTTTTAGAAAATCGAGGTAGAAGTCGTTGATTATAAAAATTAGTGGTTAAAAGTTAAACAGTGCCTTAATTTATATTCGCTCAGCGCAAAAACTCTGCGGGCAATAATACCATACCTTAGAGTTAATCAGGAATCCTTTGAATTCAATTCTTTCAAATGAACAGCAGAATATTAATTGAAACCTAATCTTATTTAGCGCATTCAGTAGGCTACCTGTGGATTAAGGGAGAGTTGCATTATTTTTGCTGAATCCTTTATAGATACTCCCTGAATGTTTGTTGTGGTTCGTTTAGCATTTTTCTTAATCTTCTTTAGGAATTAAACCACTCATAGTTTTTAAAAGCATCTTTATTTACGTTTCGATCCATGGCCTAGAATCGTTGCCTAAAAGTATCACCATTAGTGTGTTACAATTTATGGACTATATTGCAACATATCTTGTAATCGAAATGAAGTATAATTAGAATAAACAAGCAGATATAAAATTGCAATATTAAATTTTGACAACGATCCTAGGTCATGGATCGAAACGTGGTTTAATTCCCAAAGAAAATTACGAAGAATCCTTTATGGGATTCTATGAGAAAATCAGTTGTGATAAACAACCCCATTCTTCACGTATGGTCAAATTACTTTTCCATTTAGCTTGTGGGTCAAGGCGAGTTATGTATCCTCCAATTTACCTATGTATTAAATAATAGAATCTAATAGGAATTATTAGAAATTGTTATATGAATCATAAGTCAATTGCAACAATGTAATTTAAGGATAAACCAGACAGGTTATTAACAGTTCATGAGAACGGATAAGCAACTTTGTATCCGAGACGACAGTGATACTGCAGGTGGCAGGTCACAGACGGTTAAGATATCGCAATTTCCTAGAAATAAGATTGAAACAATGTAACAAAGTGTAGAATTAAGAGTAAAGCAGACATGAGATCTGCAATTTACCACAGCCATGTGAGGGGGCAGGATATTATAAAAAGCTCGGAAGCTCAAGGACCCGGCAGTCGGTCAAAGTATTCAGCCTTAACATTGCAGTTTGCTTAGGCGACTCACAAATTAGTTCAATTAATTAATTAATTTTGGTTTAAAGTAAGAACAGTTGTCAAAATTCCACATTAATTTCTGTATCAATTAAAAATTAATTTGTTAAGTTTTGGAAACGTTTTTTAAAAACGCAGCGCCCAAACAAGGCTCGAACCTTAACTGGTGTTAGGAAATGAAATGAAAAAGTTAGACGCACATGGTTTAAGCGCCCTTCCTGCCTAAAAGTATCACAATTAGTGTGTTACACTTCATGGACTATATTGCAACATATCTTGTAATCGAAATGAAGTATAATTAGAGTAAACAAGCAGATATAAAATTGCAGTATTATATAATTAAATAATAAAAATAGAAAACAAATTGCAAATTATTATCAGGAATGAACCAGGCTATAATGCTTCTCAATGAATAAATTACAATAGCATCTTTGAGTTAAATAAACATATGATATGAAAAATAATACAGTCTCTTACTGATATTAAAAAATGATTTATTTATGTGCATTATAATAACACAGTGTCGGTAAATAAAACAGTTTAATTCAGAAATCGGTGTCAAATAATACAAGGTGTACTAGAAATAGATGCAGAATAAATTCCAGATAACAAACATTGTGCTCTTTTACAAGAACCACAGCTACATAAGAAATTGAAAAGATTTTTAACTTATAATTCAATTAATATAAAAGTAAATTAATCAATAATTTTATTAGTATCCAATTTATCCCAAAAATCATGTTCTATTGCTATTAATGAGAAGTTGACCAAGTGATTTATTGATAAATTGAATATTACACACGTTTTTATTGATTTTAATCGAGAAAATCCTAGACATATACGCAATATTATTAATATGCATAATGCTATGCATATATTTGCGGCAGTTAAAACTAAATGAATTTTTGTATATAAACTGAATCAGTTTAAATGATTATTAATATTTTCGAAATGATTTGTTAGGAATAAATTTTTGAAGGACAATAATTCATTAAAATTTCTATGCAGTTATTATTCCGACTGTATCTTCCCATTAATTCTCAACTTATGAAAACATCAAGTTTTTGAATTTTGTTTAAATATATAATTTAGGAATATTTATCTAAACAAGAAAACACCTTTAGTTTTTCTAGTATTGCATTTATTTTGTATAATCCATTATAAAAACTTTTGGCATAAGGTTACAATACACTTTACCCAATAAGTTAATGGTTTGGACGTGCAGTTCTCAATTTGACAACGTCTACATAAAATTGCCTTTGATGTTGAATCTTATATCGTTAAATACTCTAGATCATGAAGTACGAGTACGTGGTTTGTGCGTTTTTGGCCTAACATTCTAACTTAAAATCAGATAGGACACCGAAATTGATCGGTGAAAATCAAGTAAATGCTAACATATTTATAAACAAGCCATGCATTGGCCACAGTCATATCCTGTATTCTAATGAATAATGGCCAATAACATTTTTTACCCCTGATTAGTGACATATTTAACGACAAACCAGACTAGTTTATCAACACCCCCATATAAAAATTATAATTTTTTTAAAACTAGTGTCAGTGGTAACGGGCGTTTTACTCTGATTGTTCGGCCCCCATCTACCGGCTTGGGAAAGTGGCTGTGTAGAATAAAAATTCGCTGCTGCGGTAACACATTTATTGTCGTTCCACTTAACAAAAAAAATTTTTCCATTTGTATCAAATTTTAAATCGAATGCTCCTCAAGCTTCTTCATCACGAGCTTTAGAATCTTTTGGAGGACATAGGCAATCTGTTTTCTCTCAAGCTTTCTGTAGCTCGATGTGTTAATCTACTAGTAAATAGATTATAGAATTATATCCAGTGGCTTGTAGTATAGGTGGCTACGTGGCTTAGTTGGTTTGCGCGTAACTACTCAGTTCAAGGTCCGGGATTTAAAACATGAACCGCTTGGAAAAGGTTAGGCGAGCATTTTTCACAAAAATACGCCCATGCTTGGATGAGAAGTAAAATGTAGGTCCCGTGTGTGTGTTGTCACGCACGTTAAAAATTTCAACCTCACTATGAAGAGCAAGAGTTCGGGAGAATTCAATAGTTCAGGTTGTTACGTTCCAATTTTGCTTTAAAAATTTCCCTTGTTAATTCATAAGACCGCTTTACGATAATTTTGTTAAATCAACTACGTTGCTATTCTCACATCCGTCATCATAATTAATAATAAATACGCTCTCCAATACTCTGCAACTCAAATCCCTTTTGCTTTAAAAACGACAAGTTTATGCTACAATTAAATAGTCAATATCCTGTATTAGGCATCCGTTAGTTCGGTATAGCTTGCGATAGCGTATAATTGCTTCTTTTGTGTTTCCCATTTAAAGACTTGTCGAGATGATAGATCCTACTATTATTTGATACTGTGTTTTCCAGTTTTCTAATCGTTCGATAACAATATGACTTGGAGCTCTGATTATTTAGTTAAACAAATTAAGATTCACTTTCTCTTCCTTATACTAGACGAAAACATTCGTTAAATTTTTGGTTCCATTTTCTTCGTGCGGATTTCGCGCACGCAATACAGCGTGCTAAGTAGTGATGGTTTTACAAACCTATACTGTTCGGTGATATTAAATTAATTCACCTATAACCATTCTAGCTTTCTCTGGTAGCCCTAAACCTACGATGGATTGCCCCCTTTGTTGTGATGGAAGGACAACCCCAAGGTGGGATCACGCGCCCCTCTGTTTTGCCCCGTCTTTAGAGACGGTAGGAGCCAGCACGACGGTGGTAACTCGAGGGTGAGTGATTAATATACTATTTACGTCAATTGGCAACCACACTGGGTGGCCTTAACCTGATTATCATGATGTGAGATAGTAGGAAGCATGAATGTTTCACCTATTGTGATAATTTTTTCCGTTTAATTATATGTACGTAATTGTAGACGTACGATGAGGATTTATAACTATTGGTTTACCTTGGGTTTTTTCGAGTTATAAAATTTTATTAGATAAGACATTGTACGGCCAATGTGACATAAATAATTTTATATATATAACCATTTAAAGCTGTGGTTTTTAGGCTTGCGTTTGGGTTTTTTTTGTTGCTGAATTATGTATGGGGTAGATACCTAAAAACGACAGCTCGCCATTTTAAAAATGATTTCCTTTGATTGTGTGTATATGAGTAACTTTTAATTATGGATTGTTCTTTTTTTTGAGCACTATTGTGCTTTTGTACATATTCTTTTTTGTAAATTAGAGGTTTTTCGTTTGTATATGTTTAATTGTGCATGAGTTAATAATTTATTTTTATTTCAGGCCTTAGCTAATTTTTGTAGGTATTATACCCAGCCCACTCACCGATTGAGCGCGGTCATTTTCTTTTCTTTGGTTCTTTTTTTTTGACTACGTCGCTGCACGTAGCAAAGTCAAAAAAACTTGATTCCTGGCCAATGTAGTACCTTCGGATATGGAGCATTGAGAAATCAAATGTGGGGCTTGTAGGATCGGCGACTTCGAGGTTTAGTTGGTTCGAATGTGACTACTAAGCCTAAGCTCCAAGGTTCAATTCAGACATGAATCACTCGAAAATTATTGGACGAGTATTTTTCACAAAAAATGCGCCATCATTCTGATGAAATAAAGTGCAGGTCTCATGTGTGAGTGTTGTCACGCATAGTAAAAATCCCCACCTTGCTTGGAATAGCAAGGGTTCGACAAAACTAAAATTTTTGAGGTAAAGAGAATTCGCTACCTGGACAATGTAACGCTCGGGTGAAGCATTGGAACATCAAATGTAGGGGCTTATAGAAACGACGGCTTCGTGGATCAGACAGGTTTGCGTATGACTGCTGATCACATGGTCCCGGCTTCAATTCCTAACACGGACCGTTTCAAAAATATTAGGAGAATATTTTTCACAGGAACACACCCACGTTCGGATGAGAGGTAGAATGTAGGTCACGTTTGTGGGTGTTGTTATACACGCTAAAGATCCGTAACTTGCTTGAAATAGCAAGGATTGGGCAGGTTTTAGGTAAATAACTGACTTCTTGGTCATTGTAGTACTTTCGCGTGGAATATTAGAAATCATATGTAGGGGCTTATAGGAACAAAAATGCACTCCAACACATCAATTACTACTCTCGATCCTAAAACCAAGCCTTCGCGTACACTATTTGTAATTATTTTGGCGATGTATATAATGTGTTTCACTTTACAACAGAACACCTAAATAACTTCTTTATTTTTAAAGCAGTTGTGTAGACCACGACAGTGCATCCCCTTGTATAAATTTGGTTTTGATAAATTCAAAATTTAGCCAACTATGATTAAAATAAAAATGGAGTTTCACGTAGTCATAGTAGCGATTAAGACAGAACAAAAAGAGTAGGAAAAGTTGATCTAAATCACTCAAATACTCACATACCAAATTTCGGTAAAAAGTTTTCATTTTTAAATTTTTCAACATTTTTATGCAGTTAGCAGTAAATAAATTATTATTGCAATAATAAGAGTGCCACGAAACCATAAGTTCGCAACTTAAAGTACAACAATTTACCGAACATTATTTTAAATATGATCTTTTTAAACTAAATTAACTATAGTAAACGAATACATCTTTCCAATCGCCGTTTGTGATTTAGTAAAACTCGTGGTAATACCTCTAGAGAATGTTTTAAGGTCTAGATGTATACACGGCATTTTTAATAGTTCTTAAAGAAAAAGTCGGGATTTGCAATATCAGGCGATTTTGGAGCCCGCTCAATTGAAGATTATTACGACCTATCCATCTTAACGGAGAGTTATCATTTCACCATGCTCGCACTATTCTTGGGTTATGAACTGGGGCTCCGTCTAGATGCTGGTGTAAATTTCGCCTCACACAGTAGCAAATCATCAAGCACATCCATAAATTCAGTATTCAAAAAATGTATAAATCCTTCCAAATTTAGCGTATAAAAAAAGAAAAACGGGCCATGATTCGTGTATTAAAAATTCCATCACGCTTTAACCTACTGTGAGTAATGCCTTTTCCAGTTGACAACTCAGTTTGGGATTTCTGTAACCCAGTATCTACAGTTCTGGAATGAAATTACGCCGTTGGTAGTGAAGGTAGCTTCATCACTGAACATCATCTTTTTCAAAAACTCTCGGTCATTTAGAAAATTACTTTGAACCCATAAACAATACTCCATGCGTCTGTGAAGATCTCCTACTTCAAGACTGTGTAAATATTTTGGCTTACACCGTTTCAATTTGTAACGATAAAGACATCCCCAAATTTTAGAGTAAGAGATATTTAAAATTTCTGGCCACATTTTGTAACCTCTTATACGGATTTGTACGATACCCTTCTATATTGCTGCATCTTAATGGTGTGCTCGATTGTTCAGATCTCGCGTGGACGTGCTTTAGAAACACTTCAGGTAGTGTTGAAAATGTTATTTAAGTACGCAACAGTGTGATGACGGATTGGTGTACGTTTAATGTGTCTTGCACTAAATTCTCTAACAGCCTTTTTGGGTAGAACATGCATTGTCAGCAACAAGCCTAATGATTTTTACTTTTTCTGCAATACTTAAATGTCTATTGGTTTTTGCTCCGCAAAGATCAATAGCTGCAATTAAAGTAGACTGCTTAGTGAACTGAGGTTTCTGTACTTCAAACAACTCGCAAATTGTTTTCTTTCTCCATGACACTCTTATTATTGCAATAACATTGTTATTATTTATATAAAAAAGTTGAAAAGTTTAAAAATAAAATTATGTTAAAGAAATTTGGTATGTGGGGGTTTAGAGTGTTTTGGTACAACTTTTCTTAATACTTTTTTGTTTTATCTTAACCGCTACTATGGCTTTTCCTGAAACTGTACTCTTATTTTAATCATAGTTGGCTAGATTTTGAATTTATCGAAACCAAATTTATACAAAAAATTGAATTGTTGTGGCCTATACAACTGCTAAAAATTTCATATTGATTGCTTTTGAAAATAAAGAAGTTATTTAAGTGTCTTTTTGAAAAGTGAACACACTGTATATCAAAATTTTAGAAACCAGTATCCACTGTTTTTACACAGAGACCAAAATTTATATCCAAAACCGATTGGAATTTACGTAATCAGCTGTTTCTTTTCGTGATGCCCATAATATTTTGTTATCTTTTCAACGCCTTAAAACCACTGTCTTGATTGTCTAGGAGTGTATTATGTTTAAAATGTAAATATTTTTTATTTATAAAAATCCATTTCTGGACAGATTTTTCATAATATCTAAACCAAGATCTTCATCTGCATACCAGTAATATCTTTCGGAATGAATTTGGTTATGACGCGAAAATAAAAGTATGCCAATGGATGCTTTGATCTCATCTGGAGATTACATGAATCCAGGATAATTTTTTGTTTCTGCGTATTTAATTGTCTCTTTGACTATATGGGTTATAACAGTATTTGTATAAATATCTGCAAAAACTTCAATGTACGATTTTCTGTTCAGATTTAGTGATACATTTTCAGAGTTTGTTATAACTCATTAGTTTTTATATACTGGTGGCATTTTTTCCATGAAAATATATCCTCAGTAAGGAAAGTATTTTTTTTTATTTCTTAGGTGTTCTTCTTTTGTGTCGAATATTTGAAGAACCTGCTACATTGATGTCATATGATTGGCATACAACTCCAAATTTGAAGATGATTTGCATGAATGGTACGTATTTAGCTTCTGAAATTGCTAATACATTACCATCTGTTTTGTATTTATCTGTTAGTGAATCAGAATCAGGTGGAACAATTATTAAACCTACGTCATCGGCTTCCATAGATTAAGATCAGTTATAATCTCTTCTAAATTATTCCACAACAACGTCTTTTTATACATCTGTAAACGGAGCATGATATTGGAGAAGGTACAGAAACCGCGCCATAAAAATATGTTGTATTTCCACAAATAAAAGAATAAAATCTATGAACTGATGTGTGCAGAAAGTGAAGAAGAAACCAGAAACGGGGCGGCACTTTAAAAAATAGCACAAGTACCAGCATCATATTTATAGGACATCCTCTTAATCTATCTGAACACCCAAACTAAAACAGTTTACAACAAAAATACATTCCTCTCGGTTAAAACAAATATTCTTCATGTTAATGATGAATTAAAAGTATAAAATTGCGTACGAGTATCACATTATAATTAGATGCATATGCTGAAACATAAGTCTAGTAAAATAACGCTAGTTGAATATTTTTTGCTGACACGCTCTTTTAAGAAACTAATTGAAAAAATACAGTTTTCTTCATTGAAATATTCCATTTCTACCGAGGTTGCACTTTTAAGTTTAACGAATATTTTAATTATGCGAAAAAATTATTTCAAACTGTCCCAATAATAGGGAACTGGCCTATAACGGGTAGGATTATGTATTTCGATGCAATTATCTTTGAATTATTTGTAATAAGTATTTTTAAAATTTTGAACAATATATACAAATTTTAAGTCTTCCTTAAAGCACCTTAATTGTTCATATCCATCTTGTAAAAAATTTTAGCATCGAAAACTATACTAAACAAATTTATTTTAATAATAGTTGAGACTATTTAGGGGTTGCACCTATGTTCGTAGTATGTTACCGTGTTCATTTTCTTATTCTAGTTCTTTCAAATCCAGCGGATATTTCTAAAAAGCTCGATAATTCCCGAGATGTTTCTATTAATTTCTCCCCTCCCCAACTGCAATTTGGCATGTATTTTGGAATGGAATCTATTGAAAAAGCTGAAATTAAGTTTAGCAGTTAGCTTAAAGATTTATATAAAATTAATTTTGTGTAAATATAGCTTAATTTTGTATAATAATTATTTGTTAATTGCTAGAAATAAGGACACACTATTTAGGCTAAATTTCTTTCTGAGCTGTAACGCTGTAGCTAGATTAGTCATGAATACTTATTGCAAGTGAAATTCCTCGCTTTGAAAGTCGGTCAAGGTGCAATTTTATAATAAAAATTATTTAGTTAGTTAGTTATTTGCAAACCTAAATAAGCTTTCGAATTCATAATAAATCTTTGGTCCCATATGGAAAACATCAAATAATCCGTTGTTTCCTACCTTAATTAAATTGCAAGGATAAACCCCACGTATTGTTACAATAATAATATTGAAAATACGTCAGGTGTTTTGAAACCCTGCTAAGAACGTTTTAAATAGAGTTCTTATTATTAAAACTTATTGTTCATATATATATACCAAGGTTTTAAACTTGTTTCATAAACACTGCGCGTGGCGTCAAGCATTTCTTCTGATTAGCATAAAATTCCGTGAAGATAAATACTTCCCAAGTCGAATTGTCTTCATGAATTGTTTTCCTAATCCAATCACTTCCAAGTCATTTTTGAGCAAATCGGGGTAGAACTCGTTGATTGTAAAAATTAGTGGTTAAAAGTCAGACAGTGCCTTAACTTATATTCGTTCAGCGCAGAAACTTCCCATTAACGCCCAACTTATGGAAATGTCAAGTTTTTGAACTCTGTTTAAATATATATTTCAGGAATATTTATTTAAACAAGAAAATAGTTTTAGTTTTTTCATGTATTTTTGTTTTTGAGTTTTTAAATATCCTATAAACAGAAAGCTAGTACTTGGTGATATCAAAATAATTTTAATGCATTTTAAATATTAAAAGCAAATAACTTAGGCTAAAGCATTAATTTAACGTAATGATTACATTTATTTTGTATGATTCGGTACAAAACACATTTGGCATAAGGTTACAATACACTTTACCCAACAAGTTAATGATTTGGACTTGCAGTTCTCAATTTGACAACGTCTTGGATTATAACGTTTCTGCACAAAATGAATTTTGTTGTTGAACCTTAAAACGCTGAATACCCTAAATCGTGAAGTGCATGGTTTGTGCGTTTTTGGCCTACTATTAAATCCAATTTCAAAAAGGAAGCCTCAATTGATCAGCGACAATCTAGTAAAGAAACATCGGAACTACTTATATCTTTGTAAACAAGCCATGAATTGATCACCGTCATATCCAGGATTCTGGTGAATAATGGCCAATATCATTTTCTACCCCTGATTAGTAACATATTTTCCGACAAACGAGTCATGTTGATCGACACCTCCCATATAAGAATTATAATTTTTTAAAACTAGTATCAGCGGCAGCGGGCGTTTTACTATGACTGTTTGGTCTTATCTCTATTCATTGTCGTTTCACTTAACAAAAAGAATTTCTCTATTTCTATCAAATCTAAAATCGAATGTTACTTAAGCTTCTTTACCAAGAGCTTTAGAGTTTCTGTTTTCTTTCAAGGTTTCTATAGCTCGATATGCCAATTTTTGCAAGTGTTTCAACAAGTATCTACTAGTAAATTGATTATCGAAATATATCCAGTGATCGGTGGCAGGTCCGGGTTCGATTTCCAACACGAACCCATTGAAAAATGATAGGCGAGCATCTTTCACAAAAATACGTCCTCATTCGGATGATAGGTAAAAAGTAGGTCCCGTATGTCAGTCACGCACGCTAAAAATTCCAACTTTGGTTGGAGGAGCAAGTGTTCGGCAAAATTCAATATTTCCAGATAAAATAACTCGTTTTTTGGTCTCAATTCTATACCTTTGGATGGAGCATTGAAAAATCAAATGTAGAGCTTGTAGAATCGGTAACTCTGTGGCTTAGATGGTTCGCGTGTGACTACCAAGTCCAAGGTTCCAGGTTAGATTCCCGACACGGATCGCTTAGAAAATGAATTAAAAGCATTTTTCACAAAAATACGCCACCGTTGGATGAGAAGTAACATGTAGGTCGCGTGTGTGAATATTGTCACGCACGTTAAAGATTTCTACCTTGCTTGGAACAGTAAGGGTTCGGCAAAATTCACTACTTCAGGTAAAAAAAAACGCACCTTCTGGCCAATGTAGTAACTTTGGCTAGAGCATTGAAAAATCAAATGTAAGGCTTGTAGGATCGAGCGGTTTTATGCATCGAATCGGTTCGAGTAAGACTGCTGGTCCTAAGGTTCCGGGTTCTATTCCTGACGCGAACTGATGTGTTAAGTTTGCATTTGTCACAAAAATACTCCCTTCGTTAGGATGAGAGGTAAAATGTAGATTTTGTTTGTGGGGGTTTGTCAGGCAAGCTAAAGACCTCTACTTTGCTTCGAAGAGCAAGGGTTTCTGAATAACTAACAAAATTTCAGCCCAGACTCATCTCTATGTCTCCTTTGGGGTGGTAGCCTAGTTAACTGTCGGCAAACAGTTTATAGTCTTACCATTTTCTAAGCTAAAACTTTAATTTTTTATAATATAATACTACTGCGAATCGCTTGCAACGTAAAAACCTATGCAGTAATTATAAAAACCATAATTTGTTTCTTAAACACGCTTGATATATATTATATTGAACTGTTACACGAACTCTGCATCGTGGGGTTATGTCTCTCCCACGTGTAGGGCACTCTTAATCTTAACAAGTTAACTGTACAATTAAGCACGTGCAAAAATTTAAAACTGTTTCAGGATTAATTTTGCATATTACATTGTTCATACTCAAAGATTGTAAAATTCGTTCTAAACCTCAGAAGTGATATCAGCAACGTAACTTTCTATTTTAAAATTATTACTGTTTAAGATTCATTTGTTTCGATTAATAATGTTTCACGCTGGCGTCTATGATCTCATCATCTGGACACGAAGACGTTCACATAAAAAAACTTGTGCCGAGTCATAAAATGGAAAGTCCTTTTCTCTAAGTCTAGAAAAAAGTTTCAAGAAAGATAACATCACATATATTACATAGGGAAAACTGCGCAAGTAATTCATTTGTTCGAATTCTGCTGAAGATCTCTGAAATCGTTTTATGATGAAAAAACGTTATGGGTAAGCACTTCGTCCTCCCCATTCAAACAGTTAACATGTAATTTGGATAGGTTAGGTAACATTGAACATCAACTTGATTGCAACTAGTCAATAAAGTTTGGTCATATAGGTTCCATTAAATCGACAACTAGATACTGGGAAAAAGCACGCTGATTCAGAATGTTTAGTTGCTATTTCGAACTCCAAGAAGGATCTGGTAAAAACAGAATACGTTCTTGGGATAAAAGCTTTTAGTGATGTCCGAGTTATCCATAGTCATAAATCACTCATTAAACTTACTGTAAATGAATGAACATTTTTAATTAATGTCATGAAATTTATAAACCAATCCACAGTACGTTCTTGTTATTAGGTTAAGAATTTAGTCATATAGTTGGCCGAAAACGTTTTTTATTGTGTTAAGTAATTTGTGGTATATTTGGGTTTTAATTTTTATTTAAGTATGCTTATATATATATTTTAACGAAAGTATAATTTTATAGTAGTCATATATTGGTATTTTTCACAACTAATGTGAAGATAATAGTTCCAGTTTTTCTAATAAACTTTTTTGCAATTACCTACAGGCGTGATTAAAATTCAGGTAATTTAACATTTTTACACAAGAAACCTTTCCTTTCAACTAGCAGTTCTAATAGGTAAATTAGTATTTTTATGATTAACAACAATAGTGTTCTTTATGATTTCCCATGTAAATCACTTTTCTGATCTCAGGTTTTGACACCCTTTTGTTATTCCTTCTGAGACTTGTCCCTAGAAGGCTGTATACTTCCAGATTAGGAGGCATACAAACAAACTATTTCCCGATTAAGACATATTCCACACGCCATAGCATTCCGAGACCCTCTTTGAACACTTACGCTACCCGTCCCACTAAGTTAGTCGGCAACTATTCTTGTTAGTACAGTCGAGGTTTTCGGTATTTTACCGAAACAATTTTAGCAAGTTACTTCACCGAGTTTCTCTGGGGATTTCCGGCTAGATTTTCAGGGGTCAAAACTGTACGTAACACGGTGTTTCGTAAATTATAAGGTAAAAACATTGTAATGCAATTACAACATACCCTTACGATAAATATTTCAAGTTTTTCCATTTTCAAGGTATTTATAATACAGGGAGTTTATAAAAGAACGCCTTGATTTTAAAAAATCATAATTGAAAAACGAAACCAGTAATAAACTTTCGGGTTTTGAACTTGAGTTCAGTATATTGTCAAGATTGTTTTGCTAATATTCGATCGCAGTGCTTGGCCTTGGAGCGAGCGTGGCGGGGGAAGAGTGCTACTACTTCCGCCGGCCGGCAGTCGCCACACACCCGTCATGGATACGCCACAGCAGAAAGATCAGTGTGTGATTTGGTTTATTCAATCGAATTCAGTGATCACAGTTCAGCGTAATTATCGACGTGAATATGTCGGTGATGCACCTACTAAGAAAACTATTCTACAGTGGTATAATCACTTTGGGGAAACAGGTAGTGTCTTAAAAATTAAGCCACCGGGTAGGCCTTCAGTCTCTGAACAGAATGTGGAACGGATCCGTACATCTTGCATTCGTAGCCCTAATAAGTCATTGGCAAGGCGAAGTTTGGAGTTTGGAATAACTAAGCCTACCGTGTGCAAAGTGATGCGAAAGAGGCTTAAATTACTTGGATATAAGATTCAACTTCTGCATCAAATCAAGCCCAATGACAAAGTGAAAAAGATTTGATTTAGCGGTCTACATTTTGAACAGGATTAAAAAATGTTTTCAGATGAAGCGATTTTTTACGTAAGTTTGTCTGTCAACTGACACATCTGTTGGATTTGGAGGCAGCTGTAGCATCCGTCACGTCTGATATGCTGCTGAATACTTGGGAAGAAGCCGCGTATCCTTTAGACGTGGCAGGGCAACAAATGGTGCATATATAAAACTTTATTATGCATCAAATAAACTTGAGAAGATTCTCTTTAATACTATATAGGTTTAATAACTATTATTTTAACTCTACTGTGTACAAATAAAACTTTAAATCAAGGAGTTCTTTTATAAACTCCTTGTATACTAAGAGTACATTGGGAGCCAATGCTATAACTAAACTATATAGTGCTACATAGTGCTAGGAGAAAAAGTAGAGCAACATATCGTCGCTTTGAGTTGGAAACAAGCAAAGGCGCATTTAATAAAAAGAAATAAATCCTGACTATGAATTAAGGGCATGTTGCTCGCAGAAAACGTGATTAAGACTGTCAGAGTTGTTTTGCGAGAAACATAGTTGAAGCAATTCATGAGCAAATCTCAGCTTCGTCTTTACTCTGTATGGAATTAGAAACCATCTTTCACAACATAAGTCGCTTTAGTTATAACACCAGACAACGAATTTTGCCATATTCATGGAAGTAAAAACTCCAGAAATATATACTTCCAAATTTTGAAGGTTTGTATGTATCCTCATAAAGTAGTTACTTCACTTCGTTAAAGCTCCCCTAAGGATCCATATTATAAAATGTTCTTAAACATACCAGTAAGAATAATCGTTGAGTGTACTACTAACTTTGTTGCTGGGAATAGAGCCGTTTTACCCGTATTATACAAGAGATAATTAGATCAGTGCACTATTAAAGTTTAGCAAGTCTAGATAGTGCAATAAGCTTGTTAAGGAAACATCTTCATTTCATAATGCACAGTTTCCCATCACTTTTATCCATAACCTTAAAGTTACAAGATGTAAAAACTTAGAAACAAGCTCCAGGGGCTTTCAGTAATGGTTACTTTAGTCCTTTCTGAAACTTGCTTTAATGCATTTCAGCTGAGGTTGAACTTTTTTTATACAATAAGCGATATTGAATCAAAAAAGTTATATAAGTTTGAAATATGGCATGAATTTAAAAGTGGCAACATACCAATCTAGATTTAATAAACTGACGCATCCTACTGCAAGTAATTTTGATATATGCTTTTATACGGATTCCAGGCATTTAATATTCGTCAAAAAGCTTAGCAACTACACCTAGGTGAAAATAAATTTCTTTTACCCACAAAGTTGTTTGTGTAATACCTTAAGGTAAAAAACGTTATAAACGTTTTAATGGCCAAGACTAGAACAATACTGGCATGTCAGTCAAAGATTAAGCATTTGTGAAAATATCTGCAACACGTCAATTTAATTTATGGCTCGTGTTGTTACAAAATAAGCTTCAATCGAGAATTAAAGATCTTTAGTTCTGTAATAGACTAAGTAAGATTTCGACTAGATGTAATTGAAGTGTATCAAATATTGTATTTAAAACAAAGTGAAACTACTTGAAAAATCATAGATATATTGTTGTAATATTCTATATTTGATAAATACTAAAATAGCATTAAAATATCACAAAGTTTTGAAATTAATTCTTAATGATATCGGCTTTTGCTACGTCTTTTCAACATTTTTGTTTGTATGTTAGACTTTCTTGATTATTGGCTAATTTAAATCTGAAATGTTCTATTTCCTTCCAAGAATTATTTATTTCAAAATTCTTTGTACGAGTAATTTATTACATTTTATAATCCTGACGTTAATAAAATGTACAACTTTAGTGTATAGGAGTTTGCTGTCTCTCATCTAAATCGGAATAACCTATACGTTTATGTTCAACTCGTTCGGGACCTGTTTCGTTGTTATAACGTTTTCTGCGTTTCTATATTATTTACTTCTATATCTGAAAATTTTAACTCACACTACCAGATTCTAGAGGAGCTGTTGGTATCCAATGTTGTTTCATTGAAAATTACAGTCTATTTAAAAGAAGTAGGCAGCTATCAGTTTGTATGTAGCTAGGGCTACAGAATCTAACTTTTAACCAATGTCATTGTAAAAAATTACTGCCACTAGTCACATTGTTATAAATTTATAAAACCAGTATTAATTATTTGTATCACAGAAGATTCAGGAATTGTCTCTTAATGGAACTTCGAGCCGGATATATTCACAAATGAATTAATATTAAACTTGTTCTACACAGGAAAGGTAGTTGACAAGAAATTTCTACAAGACTACAGTTTGAAGCAACTCATACACTCGGGTACAGTGGTTGACAGAAATTTGTACAAGGCTATAGTTGGATGAAGGCAATTCAGATGCTAAGGTTTCAAGGAGCTCTTACAACAGTACACACAATTAAATGTTGTTCTACAAAGGAAAGATGCTTGATAGGAATTTGTACACTTCATCGAATAGATCAAATCCTTTCATTTTTATTTTTATTATTGGGTTTTTGAATGTATCATTTTGGATTACAAACAAGTTCAGGTAAAGCAATGTTATTTTAAGCTTCTTTCCTGTATATGGATAACTGAAGCCTGTGATTACATAACAAAGGGATGATTTGGTATAGACATTTGCAGAAACAAAGCAATGTTTAGTGCTAGAACAATATTCAATTCTTCAACTTTACAAACAAAAGTCCTTTCAGTTGTAGTGTTAAAGGCATTTGGAATTTAATTACGTAAGTTAGGCGTCAGGCCTCTTGGAACGACTTTTTAAAAAGCTTTTTCAAAAAACTTCTTCTAACGAATTTATTTTGTACTGAAATTACATTTAGTTTTAATTTACAAGTACGTTATGTTAATTAACGTTGGAGATCAAAATAATTCTAAGTTGAAATTCACTTTTTAATTAAATAAACTAAATTATGGTGAGTAGCTGAACTGACAACAATGTTAAAGTTGAGAAGCTCTAGACTGACTGGCCATCTTGGGCTCTCGCGGGTATTTATGCTATCCCTGCCCCTCACATTAATTGTTGGAACTGCAGAGCTCATGTCTGCTGTTTTCTTTATTTATTTATACAATGTAACAATCTTAATTCTAATAATTGCTGTCTTATAACCTACTGTGCCTTGCACCTGCAGTATCACGTTACGTCTAGAATAGAATGTCTGTTTCCGTTCTCACTGTCTGGCTCGTTGAACTTTCATTAACCTTTTTATTATGTCCTTCAGTTTTACATTGTAGCATCTAACTTTAGTTTAAATAATTTTTAATTCTTAATAGTTCCATTATATATATTCTAATTTGGGAATATGTAACTCTCACAAAAAAACATTCGTTAACATTTGCTATGCGGTATCATGCCTTAATGTTAATATTTATACCAATATTTTCATTTGCAAATAAGTGTTATCTCTGTTGCTACGATGCATTAACAAGATGCTACGTACATTGACGTAACCTTAAAGAAACCAAGAAAAAGAAAGAAAGGATGGCCGGGCTCAATCGGTGAGGGGGCGGAGTTTTATAACTATAGATAAATTAAAAAGAAACCTGAAATAAATAGAGAAAAAAAATTAATATATACACTCACTCATTCACACTCATTCACACTCAGAACAAAACATACAAAGGAAAAAAAAGAACCTATAATTATATTATAGCTCCGTAAACGAGGCACGCGAGCCACTGATAACAGTTGGTAGCGATATTACATAATGTAAAAATGGACCCGCAAATTTTCTATGACGTCACACAATATACAAATTAATGCAACATAATTACACCAATTTTAAAGGAAATAAATTTTAAAGAAAACCCCAAAGGGGGCGCTCACGTGAACATGTAGAGCTTCCTTCAGGATTACTCCATGATGGCGGCGCCTTCCTTCAGAATTACTCCATGATGGTCGCCGGCTGCTTTGACTAATCTTTCTCGGGTGTGGAATTCTTGAGCCAGGTTGAATTCAAATATAATATCTTCTTTTTCCTATGTAGAGGGGCGACAAGAACGGGTATGAGGAACGATAATTAATAGAAGGCAAAAAGGGACCTACATAACAAAAAGATACGGTAAGACACAAAAAACAACCTTCTTCACATCTCGGAGGCTAGTTCTAACGCGTATATCAAAAATCCCCCACTATCCTCCCTCGTACACACGATTCGGCGCGAATCTCGCGCAACGCACTATCTAAAGTGACAGAAATACGCACACGTCCTTTTAAAGTTATGGCGCGAAATTCTCACCTATTAAAAATTAATAAGAATGTTTACGGCCGATTTCGACACGTAACAATCACGACATCTTAAAATCTAAATCCTAACTAGCCTACATAAATCCTAAGTTACCTACATGAATCCTAACTTAAATCATACAAAATGTTTATTTGAGGCGCCACCTGTTTTTTTCCGACCGATAACACGTCTTCCGGATTACCAGAAAACGGAAAAGTGCACACACGAGTCTTTGGTGTGGCGCAGTTATAATCGACAGCACAAATTTGTCGGAGAGTACGAAACACTACTTAAACTAAAACAAATGCGACAAGTCGCCTAACCTATATACTAACCCAAAGCTAACATTACAGTTTCCTAAGTGCAGACGCACAGAGCGTTGCATCTAGACTGTTTCTTCGTTGGCAAAAAAGTGCCCAAATTTAAAAATGTTCAAAAGAGTGAGTTACTCTACGCTCTAGCAAATTTTTAATTACTGGTACTCTGGTTTAATAAACAATACACATCAAAACTTGTCCATGGTATGCTCGTGAATCAACAAATTTACCAAACGTACCACCTTACTAAATCCTTACATTGCTAACCTAACAAATTACATTTCTACCATCAAGTTAGCTTTTTCACTTAATATTCAGGAAAAATAATTCCCACGTCTGGTCATAAATACCAAACGTTAGGAAGATAAAAAGATACAACAAAATCTCAAGTTATTATCGAAGATAATAGATAAGATAACGATATTGAGCTTAAGTTATTATCAAGGTAGTAGGTAAGATAAAGATATTAAGCTTTAGTTATCATTAAAGATAATAGATAAGATAACGATATTAAACTAAAATTATTATTAAAAGTAATAGGTAAGATAACGATATTAAAGTAAGGTTATTATCAAAGATAATAAATAAGGTAAAGATATTAACCTAAGTTATTATCAAAGATATAAAGTAAGATAACGATAGAGTGGCTCCGTGGAGCCGTTAAATGGGAATTTCTCGTGCCCCCTAAAAAGGGCGACCTGTAAAGCAGGCCCGTTTGCAATAAACGGCACAAGGGACCTGCAAAGGCATTTGGCTGCATCCCTGCACTCGGCGTTAAATGATATCGGTGATATAATCATCCGATATCTACACGATATATAGCGACATATATATACTCATGCACTCACACATTTACACACTCATACATACCTTCACTGTTAGCGCCCTTATGCGCTGACAGCGGCACCGCATGACCTCACGAAAGATTTTCAGAGACGTGGTCCAGGTGTCTGTAAAAACCGCGTTGCCGTGGATCAATGTAGTAAGCGTAAGACTACGGAACCCAAGGTCCCGGGTTCAAATCCCGACACGGCCGACTGCTTGAAAAATAGCAGGTGAGCATTTTTCACAAAAATTACGCCCTCGTTCGGATGAGAGGTTAAATGGAGGTCCCGTGTGTGAGTGTTGTCACGCACGTTAAAGATCCCTACCTTGCCTGGAACGGCAAGGGTTCGGCAAAATTCTAAATTTCCAGGCAACAAAAAACTCGCCTCCTGGCCAATGTAGTACCTACAGGTGGAGCATTGGGAATGTAAATGAACTGTCTGTAAAAACCCCTCGCGCAAACACACGGTGACTAACGAAAATAAAAAAGCAGTAGAAATAGGAACGGTAGAAAGAGGGAGGTAGGTATTTGGAATGCATAAAAGGCACTTTCAGGTAGAAAAAAACATAGAGACAGGGCTCGCATTGAGCTAAAGAGACAGAAAATGTGGATAGCAAAGCGCTACTCAACCAGCCAATGTAGTCAGTAGCCCGGAGTAAGGGAAAAATCACTCTTATGTGGTAGACGTGTGTTCAGGGACCAGAACAGGTTTACCGAAAGAAAGATAAAGCAGAAACGGAGACAGCAGGATACGAAAAAGTAGAGTTTTTTGGACAAGCGTCCGAGAGAAGGTAAAGGGTTGTCCCTGTTAAAACACAGATCGATCTGAAGGACCACCTGCGATATTAATCCGACAAGTTAAGGTATATCATAAGTTAAAAAATTCACTAGATTCTTAACGAGAACTAGTACAATCATTTTCCTAATGAGTGCATCCACTATGATAAGAAAATCTGACAAAAGTTGACACAACAACTTAAAAGTATCACTACAGATACAATCATACGAAAAGCCAACTGTTGCAAGGTAATTTTTAAAACGGTAGCGCCCTAAACACACAAAGATGCCTAATTATAAGCAGTTAAATACAGACACACTGTCCCAATATGCTAAAACAACCGAGAATTTAATAAGATATCAATAGAAAGCAATAGCACCTCACCACGAAGTTTAATAAAAAACAATGAAAAAATGTTTATATGTTATGATGATTTAGTAGAAAGGGAAACAAGTAATGATATAGTATAATGTGGGCGACTGTAATAATTCAGAGGAAAACACATGGAACAGAAGGTTCTAGTTTTTTGCAACGGCGAATATGAACTATTTCTTACAATGGCATAGGCCGCTGCGCCTATGTGAGCCAAATAAGAAAGCATTCACTCTAACATCGGCTCAAACCAATCATAAAAATTCAATGAGTTATTACAACTAAAGTTACGACAATTACCACACAATTAAACGATGTAAGATAAACACTAAAAACCAAATAATATGTTGTAAAAAAAGTTCGAGGATTAATTAAATGAAACGACAGAGTTATACTGGAGGGTCTAGACAATAAAGCGATATATAACTAACGGTAAGTTTAAGGAAACGTCAACTAGAAGCAAAAAGTTTAAGGTAAATAAGTTAAACGTATAAAAGGTAGGTGTATAAGAGAAGGAATATGTAATTAACGATACAAATTGATAGTGGGGACTAAAAACATTAGATACATTGTTAAGGAAATAAAACGTGAAAAAACTTTTAGATGTACGTAGGGTTGAACAATTTTAAAGATAATTTTATGCCATCTAGTGTGGTTTAAATCGATATGTGAAGAGATAAGAGTAATCCAAACTCGATTTACGGATAAAATTGTTGAAGAACAGAAAGATATCTTGTAACACATATATTTATTAGGATGAGAAACTCTCGTTTAAGTTCCACCCAACCTAATGAAAAAAATTCCAACATCATTCTTAAAAAAATGATTCACAAATTGCTAAAACGACAAACTTACCAAACAAATTGTCGACTAGAGTTACATAATGCTGAGCGACTGGCCCTTCGATGGGTCTCGTCTAGACTTACATACAGCTGGGCGACCAGATTCGACAGTAAATCTCGTTTAATAGATCTTAAAATGTTGCGTTGTAATATCGATATATCTAAAAAATATGCTATCAAGACAAAATCATACTCGCTATACAAAAGAAATATTCTACGATACATGTATAAAGAAACAGTATTCCAAATTATTAAAATATTCTTTCGATATCATGGAAATTATCAACAACTATCGTAAATGAGCTTAAATATAAAACATTAGCGACAACTTCATTATTGCAGTGTTTAAAGGAGCAGATATAAAGAGATACAGTTTATTACAGCATTTTAAACGGTAAAAGATATAGTTAGATAATTACGTTAACTGTATTTGAAGGTAAAATTTATTTAAAAGGAATTTATAGGTTATAGTTCTTTAAATTAGTAAGAAAACACTTTTAAAACGGTATCAGAGCAAAATAGTGTTTAAGGAAACAGATATACTAAGATTTCGTTACTATACGTTTTAGAACATATACTAAAAACTCAGTTAATTACAAAATCTATACTTGGAGATGGAATTTTCTTTATGTAGGTAATTGTAATTTACAATTGATTATTTAGGTTATAAAAAGACACTCAAAATTATAGAAAGATACATTATATGTATTATTTAAATGGTAGCTTTAAAAATTGATCTCAGAATCAAGTTAAGATAGACTAAAAAAATTTCAAAAGTAAAGGGATTATTCTAACTACATTTTACAGCAATTTTGAAAAAAATTTTTCTTCTTCTTTTTCATAATGGATAGAAAATAAACTATTTACTTATAATTAAAATTACTTACATTCAAAATTATATGATCCAAACGTATGTAAGTGAGGTTATATTATATAATACACTGCTGAAATAAAAACACTTTTAATTCCATTCCAAACTAATCAGGTACTTATTTAAGAGAATTCAAGTTAGATAGCACACTATTTTACAGTTATAAGAGAATTAATTGGACTAACAATACATTATAAAAAAATATACCAGAAAAATCAATAGTCAATATGGCTGCTTCTGTTAAATTAACACAACAGCTGTCATGTCGTTTCAGGTAATTATACAGTAACTTCTAGAGCTACCACCCTAAATTTTTATGAGTTAATAGATATTAAAAAATGTTCATAATTATATTTTTTTTTAAATGAAAAAACTAGAAATATAGATAATTAATACATTATAAGGTATGAAAAGATCAAAAAAATTTTTTTTCACAACCTAACCACGTTGAATGCGTCACTATTATATCCCCGTAAACGAGGTACGCGAGCCACTGATGACAGTTGGTAGCGATATTACATAATGTAAAAATGGACGCGCAAATTCTCTATGACGTCACACAATATACAAATTAATGCAACATAATTACACCAATTTTAAAGGAAATAAATTTAAAAAAAAAACCCAAAGGGGCACTCACGTGAACATGTAGAGCTTCCTTCAGGATTACTCCATGATGGCGGCGGCTTCCTTCAGAATGACTCCATGATGGTCGCCGGCTGCTTTGACTAATCTTTCTCGGGTGTGGGAATTCTTGAGCCAGGTTGAATCCAAATTTAATATCTTCTTTTTGCTATGTAAAGGGGCGACAGGAACGGGTATGAAGAACGATAATCAAAAGAAGGCAAAAAGGGACCTACATAACAAAAAGATACGGTAAGACACAAAAGACAACCTTCTTCACATCTCGGAGGTTATTTCTAACGCGTAGATCGGAAATTCCCCACTATGCTCCCTCGTTTACACGCGTCGACGCGAATCTCGCGCAACGCACTATCTGAAGTGACGGAAATACGCACACGTCCTTTTAAATTTATGGCGCGAAATTCTCACATATTAAAACTTAAAAGAATGTTTACGGCCGATTTCGGCACGTAACAATTAAACAAAATATTTACAGAACACAGTAAAAAAAAATTATTCATGAAAATGGCGAGCTGTAGTTTTTAGGTAATTACTCCCTGACAGTAATTAGAAAAAAAAAGAAAGAACCAAACGCAACCCTAAAAATCACAGCTCTAGATTATTGTACGTATAACCTTAATCTATATTTACAAATATAATGGCCACAACATTTTTAAATGTGCCAGCGTCTTTAAACTGTTTTTACATAAATAAGTAGTATATTTTTAGTAATTTATGAAGAAATAGTAAGGCAGTAATAAAAGAGCAGTAAATACCAAAATAGTTCAATAACTTTCATATATAAGAATTAAATTTAGAAATGCCATATTGGATCAATAAAGTCCCAGGCGTCCTGGTTCCAAAGTAAGAAGCAAATACAAAGAAAAAAACTCACCCTCGAGTTACTGACGTCGGGGTAGAGTCAGTCGCTGGTCCACGTCAGCGAGTAGGTAGGCCTACGACCAGGAAGAACGCGTTTGGCCTCCCATTACCAGAAGAAACGACAGCTCAAGGGATTAACGTGTCCCCCGCAGGAAGCACGCTAGATAATGCGTGCCAGAAATTCGCATAACGCAAAAAAACGGAACGAAGCACAGCAGGACGGATGTTTTCTAGTTGCTATTCGAACAGAAAGTCAATATTAAATTTGTTTAGCTAAAGCATTATTTACGAAAATGAACGTAACAAAGATGAACTCAGACAATCAGAATACCACATTGCTGACCCTGGCGTTATCAACCAAAAAGTTAATGCCACAAACTTAACACCGTTTAATTTAAATGCTTAGAGGCAATTGAAATCGTTTAAAATTACCGGGCAAGTGAGCAAGATTGTCGTGCGAATTCCGCCTTCTGACCAGTAGAGCTAGAATTATGGTTATCTCAAGCAGAACACAGCTTTGAAATTAGCGGTATTACATAAAGCACTACAAAATACGCTTACATATATCCAACCTAGAAGCGAAATTCGCATAAGTGATCCGAAACATAGTTAAAACGCCCGATAGTGACAAATACATGAAAATCAAAGCCAAATTAATTAAACGGCTAACCTTATAACAAGAAAACCAAACTTGAAAGCCGAACCTTCACAATTCTTGAGGAATCTACAACAACTGAGTAACGATCCTGTCAGATATTCTATTATAATCTTTCTGGTTAAGGTGCTTACCAATGCTAATGCAAGCGATGCTAACTAAGCAAGTACAAGCATCCCTGGAGAGCCTAGAACGTTTAGCAGATGCTGTCTACTAAGCGCAATCTGCACACATACTAACCCAATGCGGATAAAAGCTCTAGTCTACACCTCTTGGAAAAGATTACATAAAAAGTAGCAACACTTAAATTCTAACTAAAGCAAACACAAAGTGCTACAAATAAACAACTCAGCCAAAGTTCTTCTAAACCACTGTTCCGAACACGGTAACGTAGCCAAAGTCCACAGCGGCAGCAACAACCAGGATTTGTGCTTATTCCACTATAAATTCGGAGCTACAGCTCACAAGTGTACATAAGCTTGCAAATTCGCTGCCCAGGAAACGACGAACGCAGGAATTGGAGTCGGTTTCTATAAGAACTGAAGAAGGTTCAATAAGGAAATTATTATAAGTTACATAGATAAGAACATATTGGGACTATGGGCAAATAAAAACGCCATGATACAAAAGCTGGGTAGAATTAATTCTAAAATAACTAGAATTGAAATGTATGTAAAAGCAAATAAAAATAACGGGACAACGAATTTATAATTAGTGAGGTGTTAGTGACGTTGTATCAAACAAATTTGATTTTGTGTCTATCTGTCTGTGTGTATGTTAGTCTACCGGTCAGTCGACCTGTCGGACTTTATCGTTCTATTTATGTGCATGGGAATCTTAGCATCCCGCATGCCTTTTACAACTTTCATAAAATTTTGGTGATATGTTTAAAGATTATGCGGATCAGACCCTAGACGGTGCTATAAATTCAAAAATTCCATATTGAGAGTACGACTTGCGCACGCGCAAACCTGAAATTATTCAAACTGCAATTCCTTACGATCGAATTGTCACAATCTTATAAAATTTAGAGGATAATTGATAATTGACCTTTAAATGATCCCAAATGAATTTTATCTTGATCGGATCATTAATAGTCATTGTGTATGCACAAGAGTAAGATCCTTGCAACATACATAACTTTCACTATTTCCATCCGATTTTGATAAAATATTTAAGGATTATGTGGATTAGGTCTTGCGTGGTCTTTTATGAATTTTAGTGCCCATAGCTTAATGATACGCCCTGCGCATTCGCTCGACTTTTTTGATGCACCATATGCACGCATTGCTGTCGTTTCTCATTACAGCAGTATTGTTTTTCGTATATTATACGGACATTGTGCAAAGAGATTTTGCAACGATTCAGTAGTCAAATCCACCTCATTCGACAAGTCGTTGAATGACGCTTATGTTTTGTGTTTCAAATTATTGTAATAAGCACGTGTAATAATCTTTTTTGTTTTAGAGTCTATACACGCGCGCACACCCCCGCACGCACTCACGCGCGCACAAACACAGACACCGTACGCACACACTACACATGCACACATACACATCACACACGCACACACACACACCAACACCACAACACGCACACACGACCACGCACACATGCACACACGCACACGTTCGCGTTTGTACGCGCGGACTCCCACAGATATCATACACACACGCACCACACACACACACACACCTCACACACTTCACGCACTTTCACACGAACATTCTAGAAAGGTACATGTCTCATCTACTTGGCAGGTGCTTTTTAATTTAGCCAATGCTTCTAACTCTTCCATACACACGGTTGTTTATTAATATTTAACTTATACTCGTAACATAAATGTAGTGGGATCGAAATATTTTTCGGTCAGTTCCCCATTTATAGTTGAAATAACTTTGTTCTTGTACCTCTTATTGCCGTATTTACTAATACTGTTCATCATCATTTTGTTTTCGACCTTACTTAAGGTCGGTTTGGCACAGCTCTAACTTCTTTTCTATTCTGTGCTAATCTAAAAAGCTCTACATACCCTTCACAACCTAAATTTCTAATAATTTGACTAATATAGTTTGGTCTAGGTCTTCCTATATCCTTCTATCTTTTTCCTATCCAGCTGACTCTACATAGATATTAGCAACCTGATGGTTGTTAAAGAACTCTAACATGTTTACATGATTACCATTTATAAGGAAATGAAATATAACCTGGTTATCCGCTTCAAAAAGGAAAAGTGTTAAATTATATGTTATGGTAAGGCTTAAGCAACGAAACGCTACCAACATGCCAGACCGCTAACAAATTGTGAGTTTGTCATGGTGACATTTAGTTAACGGATTTTTATTTTTTTTTGTTTTGTTTTCGAACTTACTTAAAGTCGGTTTGACGCAGCTCTAAATTCTTTTCTATTCTGAGCTAGTCTAAAAAGGTCTACATAGCCTTCACAACCTAAATCTCTAATAATTTGACTAATATAGCTTTGTCTAGGCCTTCCTACTCTATTTTTATTTGGTAGTCTATAATCTAAAACTTTACTAAATAGTCCCTCATGTCTTAACTGGTGCCCTATCATTCTATCTCTCCTGACCTTCAATTGTTTCCACATACAGGATCCTCACCTATCCTTCTATAAACTTCCTCGTTTGTTACTCTATCTGTCCAACTAATCTTTAACTTTCTCCTATAACACCAAGTTTCAAAAGCTTCTATCTTTTCTTATCTACTTCTTTAATTGTCCAAGTCTCACTACCGTATAGTAGAACGCTCCATACGTACGACTTTAAGAAACTTTTTCTATTATCTAAACTAATACTATTAGCTATTAGTAAGTTTTCTTTTTAAAAACATTTTCTAGCTTGAGCTATTCTAGCTACTATATCCCTTCTGCTACGTCCATCCTTTGTAATTATACTACCTAAATAGCAAAATTCATCTACCTCCTCTAACTCGGTATTACCTATTTTTAATTTTGGTTTAGAACTAGGCTGTAACTCACTTGTCATTATCTTTGTCTTTACTGAATTAATTCTCATACTATAGTTACTTTGTAGTATCTCATCTAAAATATTTAAAAACTCTCCTAACTCGTTTCTAGACTCTGCTATAATGACTATATCATCTGTAAAACGTAACATGTCTATTTTCTGTCCCTGTACACTAATACCTATCTCTTTTCTCTCTCTAGCTAGGTTTAAAGCTTCCTCAATATAAACATTAAAAATCAAGGGAGACAGTATACAACCCTGTCTAACACCATTTCTAATCTTAGCTTCCTTTTCTATTTCATCAAATCTAATTACTACGCTTTGGTTTTTATATAGACTGTAAATAATTTTTCTATCCCTATGAGAAATTCCTATTTTTTGCAAAACCCTGAACATAACAATCCAATTAACCCTATCAAATGCTTTTCTAAATCTACAAACGCGAAATGAGTCTTTTATTTTTTGTACCCTTTTTGATAATTACCCTAATCATTAGTATCGGTTCTCTAGACCCTCTGTCTTTACGAAAACCATATTGGTCTTCGCCTAAATAATTCTCAGTCAAAGCTTCTACTTTATTTTTAATTATTATTGTTAGTATTTTGGAAGCATGAGAAGTTAAACTAACCGTTCTAAAATTCTCACACCTATCAGCTCCTGACTTTTTTGGGATTGGAATAATAATATTTTTTTCGAAATCTATTGGAACCTCACCTGTGTCATATATTACATTTACTAGTTCATATAATCTGTCTAAAGTTTTCTGACTTGCATATTTTATTAATTCTGCGGGAATATCGTCTATCCCTGGCGCTTTATTTAATTTAAGATTCCGAACAGCTCTATCAAATTTCTCTCTTAATATTGAGAACCCTATTTCTACATCCTCTTCTTGGTCGTACTCTAACTCATCCATATCGTCTCCCTTATATAAATCTTCTAAATATCTTTTCTATCTATCTGCTACCTCAACTTTATTTATTAGAAGCTCATTATTCTCGTCTCTAATACCATTACATTTTTTCCTATCTTCCCCAAAGAACTTTTTAACTGCCCTGTAAGCCCTGTCTGTCTTTCCTACTCTCAAATTATCTTGTATTCCCTTACAATTCTCCTCCATCCATTTATTTCTAGCTTTTCTACACTCATGTACTATCTTATTTCTAACTTTATTATATTTTTGCTTACTTTCACTATCCAATTCTCTGAAAGGTTTAAGCTTTCTTCTATTCTCTATTAAATCTAATATCTCCTTTGTTACCCACGGTTTTCTCGCTTCCATTTTTTTCTTACCTATAGTCTGTGTTGCTGTATCATGTACAGTCAGTTTTATTTCTTTCCATCTATTTTCTACATTCCCTCCTACAGCTCTCTCTTTGCTCTTATTATCTAATACTTGTTTATATTCCTCTTTTACCCTACTATCATTAAGCTTACCTAGATCCCATCCCTTTCTTTTAGCCTTTCTCAATTTTTTGAATTTTAGTTTACACTTCATTTTAACTAAGTTATGATTCCCTGGATAACTACGACAGTTTTTAACTTGGTTTCTAAATCTTTGTTTAACTAAAATATAATCTATTTGGTATCAAACCCTATCACTTGGGGGTTTTCAGGTATATCTTCTCCTAACATGTTGTTCGAATAGGGTGTTTACAGTTACTAATCTATGTTCCTGGCAAAACTCAACTAATCTTTCTCCTCTATCATTTCGTCTGCCATACCCAAATTTTCCTACCATTTTTCCCTCACTACCTTTTCCCACTGACGCATTAAAATCGCCCATAACTATTAAATTCTCATCTCCTTTTACTTTTCTCACTATACCATTTATATACTCGTATACCTTTTCTACTACCTCATCCTCGGACTGAGTAGTTGGCATGTAAACCTGTACTAAAACAGTGTCTGTGGGTTTTGTACTCAGTCTAACCATAATTATTCTATCACTAAATTGTAAGTACTCTTTAACTTTATGCCCTAATCTTTTACCTAACACTATTCCTACCCCTGCCTGTCCATTAGTTGAAGAAGTTGTAATTATTCTATAATTATCTTTCCAAAAGTCATTACTATCTGGCCATTTCACCTCACTAATACCTAAAATGTCCAGCTTTTCCTTTCTCATTTCGACTAATAAATTCGTAAACTTATCTACTCTAAGTAATGACCTTATATTCCAAGTCCCTATCACTAAATCGAACTGTTGTTTTATATTCTTACGATGACGAGCCCCAAGTACCCCCTCCCGGAGATCCGAATGAGGGAGTATTTTACCTCCGGACAAGAATTTTACTTGTGAGCTCTCCATCATATGTATTTCGTGTTTTAGGCCACGCACACCTGGGAAATATTGTGGTAGGCTCCAATATCTTTCCACAACGCAGTTTTTAAAGATTTTAGCAAAAAGTCGTATCCGTCACGGCCAACCCCCAACAAGCTTGTAAATTATTGAGGATCGCATAAGACCAACCGACCCTCCTCCAATATCTGTTAGCCAGCAAGGCTGCTGCCCTTGCTGCGCCTTTTAATCGCCTTTTACGATAAGCAGGCTTACTATAGTAGTATTCTTTATCCCCTACTATAGGGAGAAGGAAAGGGATGAGAATGATAAAATATTAATTAGACAAGTGTAAAAAGTATGAAGAGCTACCTCTGAACTAGCAGACCCACCAGCCCACTCAAGCCAAAAGGCGTCCCGCGGCAAAGTAACAGTTACTTTGCCACAATACACCCTTTGGCTCAAATGGGCTGTCGAGTCCGCCAATTCAGAAGTCACTCCTCATACTTTTTATACTTTTTACACTTGTCTAATTAATATTTTATCACTCTTATTTTTAATATTATAATTTTATATTTATATTTGATTTTCTTTTTTTCCTGATGAAGCCCCTTACAAAAGTGGGCGAAACGTCGACCTTAGGTTATAAAATGACACGGTCCCAACCCGGTCCCATAAATATTTATAATGACTCCGCCTGTGAAGCCTCCGACAATATCATTTTCTCCAAAACTTATATTAGATATATGAACTGCAATTGAAAACTTAATACGGTGTAATGCGATGCGTTATGCCAACAGTCAATAAGTTAGGAAAGAAATAATAGTTAATCTTGAATGGACTAATTAACTTGTTATAGAAACATCCTGTATAATTTTAATTTCCGTGTACAATAGTGTTTAAAAACAAGACACGAGTAAATCCATATTTTTATTCCAATGCAACTGAAAACCACAAAGATAATCCTTTTATTTCTGTAAATACATAGGAGAACTTGAATAACCGGTTGTAAATTATTTTAAACCACAAGCATGTAAACAAATCAATTACAAGGATCAAAATTTATAGTAGAAGCATGAATTGTTTTAAAAACCTTTTAGAAATATAAAAGAAAATTTGTTGATATACATTCCAAATGAGCTTTATGAAGTTGATTTAATAAATTCCATGCAATATGACATAGTTTAAATAGTCAGTGTTGCAATTATCATAAAATTAAATCACAAATACACTTTACTACAATGTAACATCCAGATGTCGAGTCGTGAGAATACAAACGTATAGGGTTTCAATGATGCAATCTTTTTATACAATAGACTACAATGTGTGCAATTATATGGTTTCAGATAAAGAAATAAAATATATACTTATGAAAATTACATGGTATAACACATTCTTACCACATGTCTTTTATCATAAACTCGATAGAAAATTGTGCATTAGTGTTGAAAAACCATCGACAACATATGAAGTAGAAGGGGGACTACAATGAGATGAAGTAAGTCATGACTTGGTTACTGGAAAACAAAATTGTATCAAATTTACTAATACTGTTAAGTAATAAATATTTATTTATTGCATCACATATTTTATTACTGAAACGCATATTTCTTAGACAATAAAATTTAAAATTAAATGACATTTCTAACACTAGTACTTTTATTTTTCGAGGTTGAAAGATATTGCAACCTAACAAAGAAAGTTTATATAAAATTTAGCTTGGACTTATTGAATGTAGCTTTGCTATTGTAGCACATGGTAACCGAATCTTTTTGTATAAATTTCCCAACTATTTATTCTGGCTCTCTTAGTTTAACAGTTACATCTCTAAAATTGAATGAAGTCTGTAGAGTGTCTTTTGTGGCTTTTGGTAGTTCATCCACATTACATTGTGTGTTATTCGTAAAAAAAAATTCTATTTTCTACAGCGAAAATTCTTCGTGAGGGATCAGATGTGAAGGCAACCAATTAATGTTTTCAGTAACACTTTCGTTATTCAGATTCAAAACGGAATTATAGAGGTGAAGTATGTCGTTCAGTTAGGAAATCATTATCAATAATATTTCAAGTTAAAGTATTGCTATTGTTATTTATGACCACCTATCGTTAACTAACGCTCTCAAATGAAGTAGAATTCTACACGTTTGCCAATGTGAATACACAGAGGAATTAATAATTTTTAAACTGCGTAATGATGAACGCTACAACAACACTCAAATTGCAAATCAATGTCGCACATCCGGTGGAACAATGACGCAAATGCAAATAACGTTTTAGAGAAAGTGGAATTAAGGGTAGAGAATGGATAATTATAATAAATAGAAACAAAATATTTTATGCAACTATTTGTAAGTAATACTCTATTTAATAGAATGTGAAAGCGGCTGTTAATATTTTCATGCATTTAAAAAATTGAAGCTGTTTTGAGTAACTGTGAGAAACCTCCAGTCATCCCATTGCCCCTTCAGAGTACACAATAAAAGTAATACGACACATTTTAACGCTAGCGCGTTATTTATGCACATAATAGGCAGTAGAAATGAGTTTACTAATTTCAGTTAGTTAAAGGAGTTTCTGGCACGAAAGCAGCTTGCAAAATTCAGTACTTTGGTAATTTACATTTAATAACGTTGCTATTTCAATATAATGTTAAATTAGGATAAAGAATTAAAATAGGGAAGCACCTACTTTATTAAATCCGAACGGTAATAGATATTGTGACTTTACACCCATCGCATTAAATTAAAAAAAATAGAAATAGCCACTTAGAACATAACCGGTATGTTAAAGTTATTTGTACAAATTCACATAAGTTGAAAAACCGTATACTCATTAATACAGCTATAAAAAATGTGTTGGGAAGTAAACAAACGACGCAACTTTTGATATGACCGTTTATCTGGACTGAAAGGCCTTGACCTCAAAAATCGTGCAATTAGGATACACCACCTGGTGATAACGAAAGATCGTAAAATAGCATGGGACGTTGAAACTTATAGAAACCACGTATAATAAAAGAGGCGATCGATCATTTTCAGTTGTTCGAGACCATACAGAGCAGAGCTTTGAATTCGATAAACACGCAATTGTCACCGTGTGGGACAAGGTTGAGAGTCCGGTAGTTAACGTAACGGTATCATACTTCGGAAGTGTTAGAAGCCAGGTTTTCAGACGCGAATAAATACGTGGATACGAAAATACCATTAAGCCTGAAAATCTTGGGAACTTTTATTCAACACCGAGTTGGAGTAATTTATTTACCTGCAACCATTCATGCAGTAGAAACGTTGAATATTGAATTTTAGGGTATTTCCATTCGACTTGTAGCAGACTTGGATCTAACTAAAATGAGTTCTTGTGGCACGTTTACAATAACCTTCTTGTAATCTTCGAAAAATCCAAAAATAGTTTTAAACGGTATAGCACATCTTAACCGACCATCTTTGAATATGGTTTCAGATCTCCAACCGCTGTGTGTAATAGATTTTGTTTCTGATTCTTCCATGGACACTAAACCCTTAATAGTTCTTGTAATTCCAGGAATTCTGTAGATTTGATTATTACCCAATTTGTATTGAATTTCTTCAAACAGAAAATACGGTGCATTTCTAGTAAGCTCGTAAGTTTTAGGATCAGGTTCTGCTGCTTTTGTACGATCTGCAGTTGCTGTTGCTTCCCTTAATGCTTCCGTAGGCTTATAGATACCCCTTATAAATATAAAACTTTCACGGGAAATACAATGTTGTCACTGCTCTGTATTTCAACTGAAATCCTATCTTTCTTTTTTTGCATTTAATGTGAATGGGAGGTATGTATAATAATCTTCTTTTATGATGGTGTCATTTAATTTATAACTTCCAAATACGTCTAATTTCGGTACATCTTCATACTTTAATCTTCCAAGTTTAATGCTTTTTTCGCTGTCAAAATCCCGACTACTCTTATTCCTGCCCACCATTATTTATAATTTTCAACCCCAAGGATTTTAAAAATCGTACGTCTTCGACTTTAAGTCTCTCGATAACTTGACACTTTGACGTCGTTTTCACTTTTGATTGTCGAGGTGCGTTGTAGCGTGTTTTATATACAAAATCGATCAGGAGGTACCGCACATTACTTTAAGTGATATTACCAGTCTCTTTCTTAGCAGAAATGCAAGAACTATCCAGTATAATTGCTGCCCTTAGGAAGTAGGAAATCCAGGAGCTACGATCGCTGACCCAATCAAAATCACAAGAGTGGAAAATCAAAGTTTCAAACGAAACTGAAAAGGCAAGATGGATACTGTTGGCTATTCAAAATCAAAAATACAAAGGGAACAAGAAGATGCTACAAGTTTTATGAATGTTTATATAACCAACGTCAAAATGTTTTTGAACTCTCAGGCGTTTCCTCAAAATCATATGAACCAGGACTTTGACTAGAACGACTATTTACCAGCCTATATGTCATACTCATCTTTTTTGGAAAAATGCTACCCGAACAAGAGTTCTGGCAAATGTTTATTGGATTACAATCAGTTCAAGGAACCACCTATATTTGTAATCGACTGTCGTTATCAATTTGAAAGTATCAAGGACTATACAGTAGACGTAAGGATGGAATTGGAATATACAATAAATTTCGATTCGTCGATGAAAGCTTATGCTTTAGTTATACACGACTCTATGTTTGAATACAACCTTTTCACAGAAATTGTTAATAGATTTATTCATAATTAAATATTGTATTTGTTTTTAATAAAATTGTAAAAAAAGTTTCTAATTTTAATAAAATTTTGAGCCGCCCTTTCCTACGGCCCAGTGCAACCCGGCGCGGCCCAGTGCGGCCCTTTCCTGTGGCCCAGTGCAACCCGGAGCGGCCCCTCCCTGCAACCCAACGCTACTTGATATAGGTTAGTATAAAAGGCGTAAATTTTTTTACTTTGAGTTTAGTCTTAAACTTATATTTGAAAGATGTACACCAAGGAATTATTGACAAAGGCGCTAGGAGAACTCCAACAGGGGGTCATAAATTCACGATCTGCTAGTAAGAAGTACAAAATACCCAGGAGAACATTACGCCGGTATCTCGAAAAAATTGATTTCCAAAATAAAGATGTGAAGCAAACACTGGAAATACTGGTGCAAAACTTTGATGAATTTTTAGTTTTCAGTGCAGTCAAAATGACATAGGCCTTTGTTTCTTCTAATATATGAGATACATTTGCTGGACCTTCAAACTGTGGTAAAACAAATGCCTTAATATCTTTGATTTTACATGAGAATGGACTTAGGTTCCAAAAGTTCTACGTTTTTCCAGAAGCTTATATCAACCAAAGTATGAGTTGTTAAGAAGTGTATTTCAGCCTTTAAAAGAAGATATTGGTTACCATGAGTTTGGAAACTGCAATGATTTGATTGAACCCGGAGATGCAAAGGAAGATTGAATTGTTATGTTTGACGATATTCCTGTAAACGAGCTAAGCAAAATCACACAGTTTTCTCGTTCGGTAGACATAAGAACATAGATTGTTTCTACTTGTGCCAAACTTATGCCAGCGCTTTAAAACACAGGCTTAAAGATAATGCAAATGTTATTGCAATCTGGAAGCAAGACGATACAAATCTTCGACATATATTTATGGATCATGTGGATAGTGATATACTATTTCCCTAAATTTAAAGAAATATGTATGAGATGTTGGAATTGCCAAGATTCGAGACAATTTTATAACTATTGTGAAAGATTTTGATTTGGATAAGGGGCGATATAGAAAAAATTTTGATAAATATATGGATATGTGAGATGTTGTGGCTGGTTAGTTGTTATTCAGAATTTGATGACGGTAGATGTGCAGGACTTTATTGCAAATAAACGCAACTTTCAGACAATGCAGGATGCTGTAAGAACAAAGTTTGTGGAGTACAAGAAAGGGTACAGTACTTCCCAGCATGAATTCAAACAAGCTCATAAACAAATATTGGAGCCTTTACAAGTTACTGCTTCGCAGTTATAAGGAATAGCAGCAAAAATGCCAAAACCTATAAGAGAGATTAAAGAAGAAAACCAAGATAAGCTTTTGAAGAAAATTAAGCAACCGGTTTTTGACTCTCCTATACACCATCATTATGCAGACGTGTTTGTTAAAGATGAAGATGAGAATATAGACAAGCGGTTTATGGAGTAAAGTATAATTCTCAAACCGATACATGGAGTTTGGGGAATAGCGTGCTAATCTTTAAAAACATCAACTCCGAAGACGGTGATTTCAGTCTAGAAGAAGATTTATCAAAATACTCGGACATGATCAGATTAGCATCGATTATTAGAAGAACGTTTAATCCATACGCACTGCAAGATTTAACAGGATTCCCAACAAATAACAAAAAGTTTAAAAATTGTGTATTAAAAAATCGAAGTGATTATGGAAAAAGACCCAAAAGAATACATCCAAAAAGGAAGGGTGCGAAGAAAGATGGTGGTTTTCGATCCAAGTTTTATAAAAAATTAAATACGGCTCGTTTCCACTACGTCCATTGAAATAACATACATGAATTAATAGACCGTCTAAAATTGCTAAACGCATCCAATCTAGCTGGGAACACTAGCGAAGAAAACAGTAACAAAATGGTATATATAATAGAAGAATTAAGAGAAGAAGATAATACTCTAAGCTCGGTAAACAATGCTCAGTTTTTAAATGTCTGTGGATCGCTTAGGGCGTTTTGAACATAAGCGTTTGCAATTTGGTCAGCTAGGATCTCCTGGACGTGGTTTTATAATAATTACAGACGGTGGGGGGTACGGGATGCAGCAGAAACGACTTGTCAATATATCAGAGCCAAAAGATGATAGTGATCGTGTTTGTAAAAAGTTTGTTATTAATCTCGTAAATCAAGCATTTACCCCAAGCTTAAAAAGTTCAAAAGATTCACTACGTAAAATAAAGTTTACAATGCGGGAAATCAGCATATCAAAATGCTTAATCAACCTATGGAAGCTACCAATGCTGTAAACAAACAATATGTTGATCAAAAAGTTGAAAAGCTTAAATCTGACATGAAGACGATGGTACAGTTTTTTTTTATAAAATCGATAGACAATTCCGATACAAACGATTCAGAACTCAATCACGGCTTGTTCTCGATTTACAGTTCAGCACCCGAAGATATTAGAAGCAAATAACACTACAAGCCAAAATTGAATCTTACACCGAAGATAGTACTGGATAGTAGCACACCGATTAGAGCATTAGGAAAAAAGAATGAGTATAAAGAAACGATTGTAGGAGAATTAATCAAACCGGCACGGAAAACTCCCCACGTCGTCACATGGTTTTGAAGCATGTGAAACGCGATATAATTCAAGCTGATTTATGCGAAATGCAATCTTATTCTCGTGTTAATAAAGGATATAAATACATTAAAATTGTACTGGACTGTTTCACAAAATACGCTTTAGCTGAACCGTTAAGAAATAAAACTGGAGTAGAAGTTACAAAAGCGATAAAAAAATACTGGAAAAGGTGTTGCATAACATAACCACAAAAGTCAATTTGCAAACGGACCAAGGGTCTGAGTTCTATAACCGTTCGTTTAAAAAACTTATGCAGAAATTCAAGATAAACCATTCATATTCTGTAACTAAAGCCAGAATGGCAAAACGACTTAACAGAACAATTAAAGGTATGTTGTACAGGAGGTTCTATTTCCAAGTAAGTTATAAATGGCTCAAACTTTTACAAAATGTAATTGAGAAATACAATAACAGTAAACATTGATTGATAGGCATAATACCCGAGGAAACAGAAAAACGCCCAGAAAAGTTAAACCTTTTTCAGATAGTGGTGCTACAAGTCAAAGAAACTTGCTTAAAATTGGAGTGCAGATATCTAAATATAAGACTGTTTTTGATGAAAGATTTTTACCCAATTGGAGCACTGAATTGTTTGTAATTAAAAAAGAACTGCAGACAAATCCCGTGACATATATATTGATTACATGATTTGAGCGGTCAATTAATAAGGTTGCTTTTATACAGAAGAAATACAATCAACGCAAGCTCCAGACACGTACCTTGTGGAAAAAGTTATGCGAAAACGGAACCATGTATGTGAACTATTAGTGTCGTGGTTGGGAGGTGGTAAAAGTTGGATTAAAAAGGAGGATCTGCTATGAATAAGGATGTGCTACAATTTTTGGCATTAAAGAATCAACCATTGACAAGAACGCAACACCATTGCTTACATTCAGGATGTTCAAGGTTTCCATTCAAAAGCAGTCAGTTTTTTATAAAGGAAGTAGCTATTTTGGACGCGATAAATTATAAATTGTGGCACAAAATTTTGGTTCTGCCTTTAGAGTCCACCCACTTGAACCAAAATTTCAAAAAACATAACACATGGGTGCAGAAAAATCACATAGACTTAGTTGGGAAAACCAGTCGACCAGTGGGATGTCGTCATTGCACTTAACTTCATATTTAGAAGAGATAATTCCATCGCATACCACTGTCTATGTGAAGGGTGCACAAAAACGAAATATCGTATTCAGGTATTTACAGCACAAACATATTGAAATATTGAAGAATTTAACTTTCCGATTTTGGAAACGTTAGGGGATGGGACATGAAGGATTTGGTCATTGTCTTAATCATATGGAGCACCATTTAGCATGCGCCCAACAAATGTTTTACTTATTCAAAATGTATGGTAGTGTGTATTTAAGTATAATACATTTTTGACTACTTGGTGTTATTATATAAAATTCTACGAAAACATAAATATTGGTAATAAACAAGTAGGTAGAAAATGCAGCTAAAAATATAGAAATAATTGAAAAACACCCTTTCAAATTAGAATAAAAGCGGCTGGAAATTACAAGTTACAAACGGAAGGACTTACCGCACAAACTACGAAAAAAGCACTACAGACATACAACGCGTTTTTCTTTGAATATATACTGGAAACGTAAACGATAATTGAATTCTTTGAAGCTTCACTACGTAACGGATAACGATTATATATTGGAAAAATTTTCGAAATAATAATTACAACCGACGGTAATTTTATCCTAGTATATACTTTACATTAAGAATACCCGAGTTTTCACTTCTAAAGGATTAAATTTCGAGCTCGCCATGTATTTAAAACAATAACTATAAGCTTCGCTTTCTAACATTAAACACTAGTTAACCACGGTCTCAAAATGAGAAACTAATGGTTAAATTTAATAACAATAAGCATGTACTTTCTCTCTTCAGGTAATCGATTTGAAACTATGCAAGTCATGAATTCTAATACTATGCATGATAATTTATAAAATTTACGCTGACAAGAATTTTAAAATACTTCCAAATCTAAATTGATTTTTGAGGTATCTCATTTTGAGAAAAAGGTGCAATTGCTAGTATTTAGGGCTTTTTAGGGTAGATCTTATTTGAAGTACTAGAATTAGAATTCACGCAATACTTTTATACAAATTTGAGGAGGATCCTCCAGGTGGAGCTCCACCGCTCCTTATAGCGATCTGTGTGTTTTCAAAGAGCAAAAATTGGGCTGGTCCCGCTATATTTGCACTATTTGTAAGATTCTCTCTCCGAAGACGTATTTTTATCTCATTAGGTTAATAACGTCAATGCGGTGCCTTATAAGGGGAGAATTATACAAAATGTTTTATCGTCGTCTGTTTCCTAATTAATTTAACGTAACCCTTCAACGAAAGATCAGAAGTTGTGAGTGTCTGGGATTCGCATAAGATGTGTGCGTATGAATGAGATTAATTTTGTTTTGCAAAAGATGCCGTGAAGATTTACGTATCTAAATTGCTAATAATAAATGTGTCTATACGTGCTTTAAAGCTTACACTCGCAAGCAAATAGAATCTTTAAATTTATTTTTCATATTTGATGCAATAAGTAAACAAATTTGCAAAATTCTTCTATGCTTTTAACCTGTATTTTGGCAAATATGTGTGTGTTTGCATTTTGAACTAATTTTTGAAGCTGAATAATCTTTCTTTAAAGCATCTCGGTTTTTACTTATTCGAACATACTCGCCAACTGCATACTTAGACGACTTGTTCCCAATTTTCGTGTGTTAAGCGCTGATTTGAGTAAACCTTTTTTTATTATGCCTAGTGCATTTAGCCAGTTTTATTCCCGTACTGTGAACTGTATTGTTATAACGCCGTATAATATTATCTAAATTTCAAAGCCACCAATTATAAGAACCCTGTAAGTTAAAATCATGCCTTTTAAAATTCTAATTACAAATTAAACAATGCACGCTATAATTTGTAAATTGTAAATTTTTGTGATTTTCTTAGAATTATCCAAAACTGCTTCCATACCCGCAGCCACACCAAGGCGGATTTATTTTGAAGTGGTGAAAACAAAAAAAAAATTTGAGAAACAATCGATTAGTATTAAAATGTACTCGAACCCACTGTTTTCCCGCAAATATGGTATAATGTATTCTAAATCTGTCTAAAAAAAGGTCGTTTAATCTCCTTACTATAACTCTGCGTCTTTTTAAATTGATTTTTGCTGGTTTGTGAATCCCATTTATAAAATCTTCTTTTATGGTACTTATTTTCATGACTACATTATAACAAAACTTAGTTGTGATTCATACATGGATATATACACAAAGCTTCATTTGCTTTAAGTATTATAAAATATAACTTTAAATGGAATGTTTAATACAAAATCTAACTGTAAGGTAGTATTTTTCCGCTAAAACTTCTGTTACAAAAACTTATTGCATTCATTCATTTCCACATCAAATGTTGAACTTCGTGTAGTGCATACACTTTTCCGTTTATATCAATTTCAACAACTTGCGGATGTACTCTGACATGTTCAATTATTCCTTCGTCATAAGGAAATTCATATTTTTGATTTAAGTTGATAATAAGAAACGTTGTACTTCCTTCAATGAAAGTACTTGAATAAAACATCATTACTATTTTATAATGCAAGGTATATAACGTGTAGTTTAAGAATCTCTCTAATAGTTTTTACATTTCAGTTTCATGTTGTTCAGCATAATCGGTTCCGCGATGACGATTTAAGTGTTTTCCAAATTTATCGATTGTCATGTTATTGCACATTTTTATCTTAGCGCAATTCTTTAATAATTAGTTTATTTCGTTAGCGTGACTTGTGTGTTCAGCTGCCTGACACGAGACTAAAAGTCGTAATCTTTCAACACGTTCAATAGGATCATCCCAATGTTGGTAATCTATTAAACTATTTGACAACTTTATCTATACACCTCGCCCTAACTCCTTTTTATAACTGCTTATTGTTCTTGGCCTTCGTGGTGTCAGGGGTTAGATATTTAATGTAGATATTATTTGGTTTATTTATGTGGTGCATTACCTTAAATCTGTTCTGATTCAGAATCAGTCCTTTTATGAGCACTTGTTCCTTTAACCAAGTCCAAATAATTGTTCAAGTTACTAGGACTGTTTTTAGTCGGCTGTACTGCTAACTAAGCGGTTAGCAAGATCATGCACCACCAACAGTTTTGCTAACCTACTTTGAGTACAAAGTAACAATGTTTTTAGTAGACTGACAGACTTAGACTTCAAAGTAACGCACCTTTTTAGTCGATTGACCTACATTAAGTCCACAGTCATATTGTTTTTAGTGAATTGATCTACAAACTAACGCTGTCACGTCGTTTTTAATTGAGTGACCCACAGTGAGTTCGAAGTGGCATAGTTTTACTACTCTACTGGCAACGTAAGCATTACCTTAAAAAATATTGCCGAATTGATATACTGTTTACTTATTATACAAATTTTGCTTATGTGGTTTGTTATTGATTGTAATTAAATATTCTGTGCAAATATTTTCATCTGACATGTTTCACTTGCATATATTCCTCATATGATATTGCTTAATAATATTCTCTTGAAAATACGACAGCCCTTGGGAGGATCAGAAACTGCCAAATTAGCTCAGTCTACCGTCATGAAAGTTCAAAAAGGTTTAGGTTATTATAATTATGGTAGCATTATAACGATCAGCACCATACCATTTGTATAAAATGAAAATGAAAAATTTTATTGCAGAGTTTATTCGCATCGTTTCTTCTGAAACTTACTTGGCAATCGCCTTTGATCCTACATTAATTAATCTGTAGACTAGAACAGACGCTATAAGCAAAGACAAACTCTCAGTTTTAATTATAAGCCTTTTAATTGAACTGCTTCAAATGGTTGTAATCACAAAATGAACGAACTATCAAATTCTACACTTTATGGCATCAAGCAGTTCGAGCAATTGTCTTCCAGACTGATGACCGAATGATATCAAGGGATATTTAGACATTTGTGATCAACAGAGTTCCAAAAGTGTTTGTAAAGTCGTAGTAAAATACTTGATAATTTATCAGTTCGATATTAAACAGAATTTCAACGTTAAAATAAACCTACTTGTATGTGTGCGATATATTCATAGGCAAAAGCTAAAGCTGAGCAGTAAAACAGGTGAGTTGCTTTTACGATATGTGAAAACACCCCAAATCGCTTAAAATCAAGTTGTATTGAAGAACAATATACAGTGTGTTAATTAAGTATGTATTCCAACTTTAGGTGTTGATTATTTGGACAATTTTAATACAAAATGTTCCTAAAAGCATAGATCCGAAATGACTGCGTTGAAAAGATACGGGGGTGTTAAAAATTCTAAACTTCTTATATCTGTACAAAAATCTCAAAAACGAAAAAAGATTTTTTTGAAAATTAGTGAACGTTTATAGTTCCACAAAAAATATCATTTAATTCAAAAAAGCACAGTCTATATTGACCAGGGCCCTTATTCTTGAGTTCATAGGAAACTAGTATTCCCGTGACAATCTTTTCACACTCATTTCTCGTCCCCCTTTTCCCTATTGCATTTACTATTCTTGACATCACAGGGAAAGGGATGTGCATAGGAAAGGAATATGCAATGTTGCCGGCTGTATTTATTCTATTGCCTGTGCGCTTGTTGTTTATTTCTTAAAGGAAAACAATAGTTTAGTAATGTTAAAAGAGAATTTTTGTCACAGATTACAACCTAAAAAGGTTAGTGATTGTTTTATGGTAATTTGGTTGTGTGTTTGATGTATTCTAGTGTGGGAATCGAAGAACTAACTGTACGAGCTTCTGCATATCCCGAAAAATGTCTATGAAATCCCAAGGATCTGCATTTGTAAATTGTAAATGAAAGAAAATGCTAGTTGGATTTATAGATTCCTATCATCACGTATATAGCCAAAACCAGTTAAGCTGACCGATGACGCATCTTGTTAAAGCATATGCATCAATGCAATCAAAACGTATTTCTAGCATTCTGGATTAGTTCAGTTGGTTACTCAAAATGGCGCATGAAGTTTATATTGTGACAAATGACAAATACTAGCTGAGAATGTATGTCCCAGGGCTTTTATAAATGATCTTTTAATTTCTAAGAATTATAAAAAATATTTGTTGGATATGCAGTTGACAATGGCGTTAACATAAGTATATAGTCAAAACCATTTAAGCCGACCTATGACTCACCGCGGTACATTATTAGAAATGATAATGAAAACTGCATTGTCTTTGTCAGCATAAACAGGATGGATAGAAAAAGGTACGTTTTTAAAAATTAGTATGGCAGCATCAAAACGCATGTCTATTATAACTAATATTTATGTACTATTATAACCTATAAATAATTTTCGTTTCCTTTCACTTTTTGTTGTCTTTTCACGTAGTTCTTGCTTTTTGTCGTATTTACGTTTTTACATTTAGCTCAACTCGCAAATATAAATTTTTTTTCAAAACTAAAAGGATATTTTACACATTATAAAAGGTAAATACAGCCATCCTATAACAACATTATATACTATCACCTCTTTGCTTTGCTTTATTCAAAATGCTTTGAAACAAACATCTCAAGCCCCAATCACACCAGGTGATTTTGAACGTCATGGATTATTTCGAAAGAGAGCGTTATAATGAAGGTGCTTTAGTTCCGTTTGGAAATGTTATGCAGGTACAAAAATAAATACATTTAATCCTCCAAATCAATTAATTATTTCTTCAGCGAACTTCTGAAGCATGTGGTGTTAGCCTTAGTACTTTAACTAGGATTAAGAGAGGAGGCTCACAAGCTGTAAAGGAAAATTCTCCAAATTATTCGCCGTGCAGGAAACGCAACCGAACAAAAAGCAAATCTTGAAATGCTGAAGATTTTATAAAAGATGCAATTAAGCGTAAAATTTATGAGATGCACTCGAAAAGTAATATGAAGATTAATTGTAATTAGTAACTAATTTTTGTATTATTAGAACTTCATGTAACTGCAACTTCAAAAAGAGCTTGTTACTGCCGGCATAAATTTCAAATTAACTAGCTTAAGAAGACTTTTACCTACCATAGGATTTTTTTATAAAGTAGATGATGGAAGGCGAGGATTGTTCGAGAAACAACATATAGCTGCTGCAAGAATAAAATTCTTAAGAGACTACCATTCCAATAAGGAAACGCAACTATATGAACCTTTTTTTCTTGACGAGCCTTGGGCTTTTTAGTAGGAGATCTGCCAAAAGGAATTGGCATTATAATTCTCACAAAAGCATCAACAAGAAGCCATTTGAAATAGGAAAACGGTTAGTTTGATACGTTCATTTACGGCCGATGTATTAAAAATCACATCGATTTCGTTTCTACTTTTCCATACGGCAATAACATCCTATATACTTTACCTGTTTATTATAAATACGCTTGCGAATAATTTTCAATTTCAATCTATCTACTCTAAAACAACGAGTTTACACTATAAATTCTATAGTTGGCACCGTGTTTGAGTATCCTGTAACTGGCTACACATGACTATAGCGTAAAATTAATTCTTATTCTGCTACGACCAAAAGACTCGTTAAAATAGTGTATTGTATTATTTGATAAAGCTTGGGTCGAGTTTTCTAATCTCTGTTTTGCTATGTTGATAACGCGGGGGGATTGAAGCTCGAATTCTTGTTATTTAAAACAATTTTCAATTTGATTCTGCATTTCGTCCTAATATGTTTTTTTCTAAACTACTCGTTCTATTACAACAAGTGCGATGCACGCTTTTTTCTTTATAAGAAGTGTAGATTTTGGGCGTATCGCTAAGTGCTCCTGAGTTATTAATACTAGTAAGACTCTCTTTGTAGCTCTTAGCTGAAGGCCAAATTGTTTTACGTATGCCGATTATTTTACTTATTTAGAACCAACTGCGCTGGTATGTGCTTCGCTGTTGCAGTGAGTGTCGCAGCGCTTCAGGTCTGTTGAGGTGACGCCACATCCGAACACCAGCACTCTGACGCTTCGCTGATTCACCTCCATGGATGCAATGGGCACACGATTTATTCTGGCACATGGAGGTATGTTGTGTTAGTCTTCCCATTAATCGGGAGCACCTCTTGTATTCCTACTTTTGTTGTTCGTACGTCGCTGGTGCTCCATAGTACTTTACTACCTGATTATTAGAATTTGTTATACCGTAAATGATTTTTTTTTACTTTAACACCCTGGTGTTATGAGCAAGTATAAACAGTAATTTTCATTTCTTTCTCTTATTATTGAATACTCAATGTTAAACGAAATGCGCACTTCGTACGTAAATTTTTTAAATTCGTCTTTATAATAAAGCTATTTATTAACTCTTTTTGTTGATTCAAACCGAATTCTTTTTTTGATTAATTTTTTTTATTGTAAATAGAAAATCGATGACGATGTATTTTTTTGTATTGCTAGGAATCTCCCCTCACAGCATTGGTAGTTAGCCCGGTATTTCTACGTTTCTTGTGTTCTGTTTCGTCATCGTTAGTTGTGCGGGTCCTCACTGTAAGTATCCTTTGTATTTCTGTCTGACTCGTACACTTCATAACGTAGCATAATATTGACGCCCGGACGTGAGGCTTCGAGTTTGTTTTAGTTAATTTTTGGCCCCGATTTTTGTCTTGGGTAATATATGTTCTGATTTGGTTTCGCTTAATTTCTCACCAATTTTTGTTTTGCTTCTGGCCTGATTATTTTGTACTGCCCAAGTTACTACATTATCCGTTTTTCCCGGCATGATACTACTTATATTTTCTTCTCATACGTGCGAACTTGTATTGATTTTTTTTTATTTCTGGGGTGGTTCGATTTTCTTAAAATTTAGTTTTGCTTTCCTTCTTAATCGCTCAACATAGGTGGTTAGCTAATTTCAGATTATTGGAATTGTGTTTTTGCCATGAATTCTAGACCCTTTGAAAACTGTGGGGCTCTATTTCTGATTTTATTGACTTTCTTTTATCACTTTCGTATTGAATAATATCGTTTTGTTGCGACTCACTTCTGATATTGAATAGTTTATTCGGGAGATTAAGAATTCTTTGTTGTTGTGTCGTCGCAAGCTCCGTGCGTGGTTAAAACTGAGCTAGCCGAGGAATTACAATTAAAATTGATAAAAAAAATAATTTTTTTGAGACAAAAAGGGGGACACCGGGTTATTGTAACGATGTCATAGCAATATATATATATATATATATATATATATTGCTATGTATAAACAAGAATTGGAATTATCGTTCTCCGACGTTGGGCTGTTATATTAATATTGCTATAAACTCCCTCCAGGAAATAGACTGGATTTTATCTTGAACCAACCTTGTCGACCAATCACAAAATTTGATACGTTACCGCCTTACTCGTTATCAATTTCGTATTCAATTTATAGCTCCTCCTTGATTGTTTAAATTATCAAATCACTCCCATCAACTTTATCTTATGACCTCGACTAGCATTTATTTGGAATTATAAAATTCAGTTAATTCAATTCTATATAATGAAACAAATATTATGTACAGTTTTTGTACATTATTTAAAATACACTTTTCAATTAATTAATGTTGTAAATCTCATTTATCAAAAATCATATACTTTTTAATCAAACCCAAAGTCACAAAAAAACCCTGTTATTTTTATAAAAAAAGAAGTGTGGAACGTTCAAAACCTCTTATCATATCACGCACTTTATACGTATGCAAGTCCTCTTTTTGTTGACTTTTTCACATTCATTTATATTAAGCAAGTTCAATATTCAAATAAAAAAATAGAAAAAAATGTCTTATAACTAAAAATCTGACCTGGTCTATTTTCTTCGCATTGACATATCCATAACCAGCTAGTATTTCCCATGCATTAAGCCATCCATTCGAATAAAATTTATTTTCCCCCAATTCAGGATTATTACATGCCCATTTGAAATATTGTCTATCCACACGCTTGAACCATTGCATTTAAATTATTGCCATCACCCTCTGGACTACCATTACTAACTTATACTTATGCACCCCAATTTATTGTCATCTCATTCAGACTTATTACTTCTTATCAATTTCCCCAAACTTAGAATACCATCTACTCTCCCCGGACTCAGAAATTGTATTATTATTCTCCCAGGACTCGGAATTTGGAATTCTTATCATTTATTTTCCCCTGACTTGGAATTGCATTATTCTCCCGGACTCAGAAATTGTATTTTTCTCCCCGGACTCGGAAGCCCTATTATTATTGTGCTTTAGTTTAAATAAATTCTCTATAAAATCTACTTACGTTTAATCGTAATTGTCATCTTAGTCGCACTTATACAATTTTTCACTTTAAATTATTACATATCTCACTTTGTCTCAGAGTGGCGCACCTCGGCCTTTGTTGAGTTGAAAACTGAGTTCGTTATCACTGTGCCTCTTAATATATCATTGACCTACTCTGCCAGTGGGTATGGTCTACAAACTCGTCGCTCATTTTAACCAATCAAATCTTTGCATTTAAAGTAGTTTCTGATGTAATTTTCTATGCTTTTAAATAATTGTGGCCTGCTCGCAGCTATCTTGTTATCAAACATGCGGTGTTTTAACGAAAAAATCGCTTTTCCATAAACAACTGATGCAATTCGACTTTTAATTTTCATATATGCATGTTATTTACGCAATTTTTAATCACTTCTCTTTATCACAGTTATTAACTACTTGTACGCATTCACATTATGCTTCTCGAAGCTCTATTTCTTATCTCCGTATTAACCTAATTGTCTGGAACTCTTTTGAATGCGTGTTTAATTACACTTTATTATGTTTACTACACAATACGCGTGCTCCCACTAAAAAATGTCATTATTTGCTTTACCTAAATTAACTAAAACTCTATCTACAGGGTGTTAAATATTTACTATTTACTTAATGCATGTCTTCCTTATTTCTACGCTAACTATGCGTCTTCCTATGTCTATTTGCGTTGCTTAAAACTATTCATACTTTATATACAGGGTGTTGACTGCTTACTATTTACAAACTATCTCCGTTTCTCAATTCTTTTACTAAATAAATGCAGTTTTCTGCTTCCTATTATGATTTCTTATTTCTAAACGACCTTTACTATAAAGTACGCCCTTAAACAACCCCTTATCATAGCATAATTCCCCTAAATTAAAATATAAAATTTTAGAACAATGCCCTTTTTTGGCGCCCAACGTGAACTTAAACTCACATTGGTATAAAATTGTTATGTTTTTATTTCCATTTTAAAAATCTAACTTTTCCTTTATTCATCCCATGTTTACTTTCATCTAATCTCATACCTATGTCCTATTATACTACCCTATTCATACCTATACCTATTCTTATATTCAAATCCTATTCTATTTTTCTATGTATACCTATTCATCAATTTATTTTATATTTCATTTCATTTATTCATATTCCTTTGCATGGGTATCTCAACTAAATCAAATTTATTTCTGCCTTCCCCGTTACTATTCTTGAATCTGGGTCCTTTCAATTCATGTTTCCTAGTCATAATTTTGAATCTGGGTTTTTTTTATTCGTATTTCCGAATTCTATTCTTATTATCTATCCTATGTCCTAAAAATCTAACCCTACTTTAAAAAAATTCACACTTTCCTAAATTCAACATTAAACCAGCTATATTCAGCTCTAAGAATATCCTATCTAAATGTACGTAGTGTTCCTCTACACTATCACTAAATATCAATACTTCATCCATATAGTGGATACTAAATTCCTCATACGGTCCCAAAATATTCTTCATCACATTCTCTAATGCATTCGTACTAGAGGACAAACCAACCTGGACCACCCTAAATTGGTATAATTTCCCTTCTACCGAAAAACCCGTATACTTCCTTGATTCTCGCGCTAATGGATTCAAACAAAATGAACTTTTTAAACATAATCTGCCATAAATCTTTCTATTACCTATTCTCCCTAATATTCTATCTATCCTTGGTGGAAAATTGTATTGCGGCTTCGTTCGCTTATTAATTTCACTTGTATTTATACACAACTTAATACTATTATCACTTTTCTTCCCGACGACTACTAATGAATTCACAAAATTCGTACTGGAGCTTTCTATAATACCTTCACGTAACATTTCTTCAATTTCTTTCTTCACTCTATCCCTATATACTAACGGAATAGGATATATTTTAGTGTTAAACGACTCTGTATTTATTACTTCCAACTTGTGTACATAACCAGTGGCAATTCTCGACTTTGACCCTATTAATTCTGAATGCTTATTCAATAATATATTCACCCTATTTCTTAAATCATCTGGACACTTAATATCTGCATTTTCATTATTCCCATTATCTATTTCATCACTAAACTGATTAATATTCACGCAGTCGTCTTCTATTTCAATATTCCCCTCTTCATACCATTTAATATATTTCCCATTACTCTCAATCTTTTTGCATTCCGCATTTATCTTCAACCCCAACTTATCTATAATGTTCATCCCAAATATAACATCTATCTTTAGTCCAGGTACTACCATAAAATCATTTTCCCATTTCATATCTCCCATTTCACATCTCAAAATTACCATTTCATTTATCACACTAAATCTCTTATTATTTGGTGCCACCAAATTACACCTTGTTATAGGTATCGCTTTATCCCCCAATTTTTCTCGTTTAACAAATTTTTCCGCAACAAGTGATGCCTCTGCTCCAGTATCAATTAACACTTTAACTATTTCATCTTCCACCTTTAAATTAATTATTGGTAATAAGTTCCTTTCAAATCTTCCTAATCCATTATCCATTTTATGTTTAATGAACTCGCGCTGGTGTTCATATCCGTTAATTCCTAGAATTTTCCTTGGTTCGTCCGTACTCAAAAATCCTGATTTCGCGTTGAAGGTCCTGCCTGACTCATTATCCCTGTATCTGTGCGATTCGTATTCCTTATTTGCGTGCTATTAATATTTCTTGCTTGTGTCCGTCGGTCAACATTTTCCTGCCTATTTATTCCTCTACCATTATAATTTCCTTCATGATTTGTTCTCTCCATTCGTTGCCTTGGTATCTGACCAGTATTCCTGTTTTACCTAAAGTCATTATTAAAATTGCCATAGTTCCCCCTATTAAAATTTCTCCCACGATCATAATTATAATTGTTCCTTTGATAATTATTCCGAGTGTCCTTATTCCTTATAAAATTCGTGCGTCGATCCCTAACATTATTTTCTATTTTATAATCAAATTCCAAATCATCATATCTCTGCAAATAACCAATAAATGTATCCCTATCTACTATATTCTGCGTCGTTATGTATCGCTTTACTTCAGCGTTAAAGTGACCTGCTAAATATCTTATAATCTCTTTATCTTCTAAAGGAGGATTCAATTGCTTCGCTACAGTAAATTTCTCAATCGCATATAATTCTCGCGTCGTTCCTTTCTCTGAATCGTATTTTCCTATACTCAGGTTATCCCGAATTCTATTTTGCTGATTGTCACTCCAGAATTGACGTAAAAATTTCCGCTCAAACTGTTCAAATGTTTCTATTTCATTCTCAACTAAATTGTACCATTTTTCAGCATCTCCCCTTAGCATCGCTTTGATTAAATTTAATTTATGTAACTCATCTGTAGAATCCCGTATTAACATATTAAAATTTTTCAGAAATATCTTCGAATTTAATTTTCCTTCCCCGTAAAATTTAGTAAACTGTTCAATTGAAAGATTCGTTTAAACTAGCCTAATTGGTTCTCTATTAAAATTTATTGGATTACTTTTTAAATTATTTATCTCTTGATTTATTGATCTGAACTCCGTTTCGCAATTTTCTTCAGTTTTACCTAATTTAATATTTAAAACCTAAATTTTATTGTTGGTCTCGCTTTCGTATTTTCCTCGTTTTGTTTTAACTAATGTAATATGGTCCCATACGCATTCTATTTCTTCAGAAACTCGCCCAATTCTCTCTTGCATTTGTGCCTTAATTTCAGCGATCGTTTGGTTCGTTTCCTTCAGTCCATTACTAGGAATTTTGATTTCATTCCCCAACTTCTCGCCGTTTTCATCCATTTTTGTTGTAATTATTTCTATGGCTACCTCACTCCTGTTCATCTTATTGTTTAATGCCATTAAGATCTCCATCATTTTGGTTTCTTGTGAAATTCTCGGTTCTTCGCTCAAACTTCTCTCAAACGTTATGTTTTCTTGGGATCCCTTCTCCATTTTGAAATTATTATATTTACTCTAAACTTTTAAATACTACATAAATCTACGTAACTTTAATTACTGTACAAATTTCTTTATTTTTCGCTAATTGAAACTCTTTAAATGTCCGGTTTAGTTTAATTAATTTATTTCAAATCTCACGGTCGTATTTTTAAATTTATTTTTATTTTAATTCGTGCCTCTTAATCTCAGGTTGTATTTTATTGTGTTTTAATTCGTGCTTATTAATCTCAGGTTGTACTTTACTGTGGTAAAATCGAGCTCTCACGTTGATGCGACATATTAATATTGCTATGTATAAACAAGAATTGGAATTATCGTTCTCCGACGTTGGGCTGTCTTATTAATATTGCTATAAACTCCCTCTAGGAACTAGACTGGATTTTATCTTGAACCAACCTTGTCGACCAATAACAAAATTTGATACGTTACCGCCTTCTCGTTATCAATTTCGTATTCAACTTATAGCTCCTCCTTGATTGTTTAAATTATCAAATCACTCCCATTAACTTTATCTTATGACCTCGACTAGCATTTATTTGGAATTATAAAATTCAGTTAATTCGATTCTATATAATGAAACAAATATTATGTACAGTTTTTGTACATTATTTAAAATACACTTTTCAATTAATTAATGTTGTTAATCTCATTTATCAAAAATCATATACTTTTTAATCTAACCCAAAGTCACAAAAAAACCTATTATTTTTATAAAAAAAAGAAGTGTGGAACGAACGTTCAAAACCTCTTATCATATCACGCACTTTATACGTATGCAAGTCCTCTTTTGTTGACTTTTTCACATTCATTTATATTAAGCAAATTCAATATTCAAATAAAAAAATAGAAAAAAAAGTCTTATAACTAGAAATCTGACCTGGTCTATTTTCTTCGCATTGACGCATCCATAATCAGCTAGTATTTCCCATGCATTAAGCCATCCATTCGAATAAAATTTACTTTCCCCCAATTCAGGATTATTACATGCCCATTTGAAATATTGTCTATCCACAGGCTTGAACCATTGCATTTAAATTATTGCCATCACCCTCTGGACTACCATTATTAACTTATACTTATGCACCCCAATTTATTGTCATCTCATTCAGACTTATTACTTCTTATCAATGTCCTCAAACTTAGAATACCATCTATTCTCCCCAGACTCAGAAATTGTATTATTATTCTCCCAGGACTCGGAATTTGGAATTCTTATCATTTATTTTCCCCTGACTTGGAATTGCATTATTCTCCCCGTACTCAGAAATTGTATTTTTCACCCCGGAATTGGAAGCCCTATTATTATTGTGCTTTAGTTTAAATAAATTCTCTAAAATCTACTTACGTTTAATCGGCAATCGTAATTTTCATCTTAGTCGCACTTATACAATTTTTCACTTTAAATTATTAGGTATCTCACTTTGTCTCAGAGTGGCGCACCTCGGCCTTTGTTGAGTTGAAAACTGACTTCGTTATCACTGTGCCTGTTAATATATCATTGACCTCCTACTCCGTCAGTGGGTATGGTTTACAAACTCGTCGCTCATTTTAACCAAGCAAATCTTTGCATTTAAAGTAGTTTCTGATGTAATTTTCTATGCTTTTAAATAATTGTGGCCTGCTCGCAGCTGTCTTGTTATCAAACATGCGGTGTTTTGACGAATCTAATCGCTTTTCCATGAACAACTGATGCAATTCGACTTTTAATTTTCATATATGCATGTTATTTACGCAATTTTTAATCACCTCTCTTTATCACAGTTATTAGCTACTTGTACGCATTCACATTATGCTTCTCGAAGCTCTATTTCTTATCTCCGTATTAACCTAATTGTCTGGAACTCTTTTGAATGCGTGTTTAATTACACTTTATTATTTTTACTTACACATTACGCGTGCTTCCACTGAAAAATATCATTATTTGCTTTACCTAACTTAACTAAAACTTTATCTACACGGAGTTAAATATTTACTATTTACTTAATGCACGTCTTCCTTATTCCTACGCTAACTATGCGTCTTCCGATGTCTATTTGCGTTGCTTAAAACTATTCATACTTTATATACAGGGTGTTGACTGCTTACTATTTACAAACTATCTCCGTTTCTCAATTCTTTTACTAAATAAATGCAGTTTTCTCCTTCCTATTATGATTTCTCATTTCTAAACGACCTTTACTATAAAGTACACCCTTAAACAACCCTTTATCACAGCACAGGTTACACTAAGATTTTTGCTATCATAAAAATTTTTGATTAAGAGTATCGTCATTGATAAAGTTCTGATTTAGACGTCCAGAGCGTTTGCGATTATAATAGAATGAGTTTAATGGGATTGGCCTTATAGACACTGGCCAAGTACCTGGGTATACACCTACAGCCACTTGCTGAAACTGCAAATTCATACGTTAAGAACGCAGGACATTTTATTCAATCGCTGAGTACCGATAGAGCACAAGCGCAACTTCCAGTAGTGAGTTTTATGTGGTGTCATTGTTCATCAATGTCTTAATAGAGTAGAAACTTCTCCTTTTAAAAGAGAAGTAAAACATCGAAGCCCATATCATCGAGTTACTATAGCATTGTTCCATCAACACATATTTTACCTTCAACAAACAATGATACAGATAAGCGAAAGGAGCACCTTTTGGGATGACCATTATCATCAGTGATTGCTAACTTATTTCTGGAAGATATTGAGGTGCGTGCAATAGAAACTACAAATTGCTATCGCACATTCTCTTATCACGAGATAGGAGATAGTGTGCATGCATTTTAGTCTAAATGTGTATAGTACAATCTAGTATTTGAAATGATACGTCATTTATCTTGCTGCTGACTTTCTGAAGTCATTTTATTAAGATAAACATACCATGAATTTGTATACATATAAAACTCTTGTGCTAAAGTATATGCAATGAAGATGAAATTATGGAAATTCTTTTAAACAATATTCTAGCATAATGGGTTAAATAATTTAAATTTGCAAAATTTAGATCGCATTCATCGAAAACAAGCATTGTTCTATATTTTAGTACAATGACATTAATTTGAGGTTTAAACGAGTTGTAGTGGTATAACGGTTATTCAACTAAATTAATTTTATATGAAATGCAAATGCAGACCAACAATTGATTTAATTCCAAGCGTGTCGTGTTTACATGTACTTAATAAATGGAATCCATTGAATTAATAAGAGTTCTTTGGGACTATATAAAGCTCTAAGCGGTCGTTAAACATGTCTATTAAGGTAACGGAAGTGTAATAGTTTAATCGATGGAAGAATATAAAGCTCTGAAAATTAAATAAGCACGTCTATGATTAATTCGAAGCCGTTTTAAGGTTCCCCAGAAAAACTTAAGTGGAAGGCAACAAATAAAAAACAGGAGATTAAGCCTACAAGCTTGAGGATACAACTTCAAATACTCTATACAATCAGCTTATTCCTCTATATTGATTGCAACGTATTATGCTTTGTATATATAATACACAGATACGAAATTGTATAAAGATCGTGCTGTAAATTTCTCCAATTATCTATGCTCTACGTACACAGGAGAACGCAGTTCTTCACTTGTTCCCCTGAGCTAACTCTTTCAGTGCCCTGTAATATAAGTCTTTCTTACGTTGATGTATATATTTGAACCGTTGCTTTTCTCTACATACTTTGTCTTTTGCCGTTCATTACTATCTTGAATCTTGATGACTAAGTATATGACCTACTACGCCGTCTTTTAATTACAGTGGTAGTGCTTCCATTTTCCTGAAGCATTTCTAAGAATAATTTGTTACTAACTCTAGCTGATCTGAAGCAGACATCTTATCTAGAAAGCTTTCGATTTCTGAACGACTTTTTAGCTAATGTCAATGTGTCACGAACATATAGTGCTATGCTCCAAACGTAGTCCTTCAATAGTCTATTCCTATCAGCTAATGCTATCTTAGGTTTTAGAATTACGTATTGCACATCAAAGACCTTCCTACTTGGGATATTATCTTCCTTATATCCCTTTCATTTCTATACTTATTTGTACTCCAACTTCCTATGTAGCAAAACTCTGTAACTTCTTCTATAATCTTTATTCCCCTAACGTTAGTATTACTTTTTCGCCCCGCTATTCTGTGTACTACATCTTATTATTAATAATTTGATATTTTCTATTTTCATATCTAAATCTTTATTCATTTGTTTCTTCTATTTAGTCTTACTTCTAATTCTTTTATTTATTTCTACTGTAAAAGATATATTGTTTTAATTTGTAATTAACGTATTTCTTGTATGTTTAACATAGGAAGATGCTGTTCTTCCTTCGATATGCTGTAATCTTCTGCACACATACTTATTGAAATGGTGGTACTCACAGACCAGCTTAATAATGGACAATGAAGCTCCTTATCTCTTGATAAGACTTGGCGAATTAGTAATGTAATGAAACATTTATTGATAAACTTTTCCAAGTAAAATTCTAAACGAACACTACATGTTTTGGGTCTTATAGTTTCAGGATAATAATATGAAGCGTTGTGCTCACATCAAGCACCCGTAACAAGTGAAGTGCTAATGCAAAACTTGAATATAAAAATGGAATCTTGCGTGACTGCTTCGTACGCATTGTTAACAACATTTAATAATTTTATGCAGTTTTAAATGCACCGTTCTTTCACAGTTTTAAAAACTATATATCCCCAACAGCTACTAATATAATTTTATCATCGGCATAAATCATCATTTTGTTCTTTTTCCTTGAATTAAGGCACCTATTTCATTAATTTTTTTTAATTTATTTATCGCTTGCTCTTTATACAAGTTAAATGAAAACGGTCACAAAGTTCATAGCGGTTTTACGCCCAATTTATGAACGGTGTCACCTCCTATTTCGCCTGCACTTGTTTGTTTCCTATATAAATTGTAAATTATTTGGCTGTCTTTATAGTCTATTCCTTCTTCGTTTAATATACTAGACCGAACCTATTAAACCTATTGCTATAGTTTTTCTTTCTTCTATCGTTTCCTTTAATTTTTTTAGTCAGAATTGTTTCTCTAATACCACTGTCCTTATTAAATTCAAACTGATCTTCAGATAGTCTCTCTATTTTATTCTGTAGCCTATTGTAAAAGAATTTAGATAATACTCTTGAGCAGGGCGACCGACGGACTTAAAGATTTTACATTCTTTTCCCTGATTTTTTGTAAACATTACTAATTTGTTGTTTACAAAGTGTGAGAACATTTCTCCATCTAGATATATATATATATATATATATATATATATATATATATATCCTGTATATCAACATATATATAGTACTTTCTACTGTTTCGCCAGCATATCTAACTGACTCTGATAGCAAGTGATAGGTTTCTATAACTTTTCTTTAGTTTATTGCATTATTGGTTTTGATTTTGAGTTTTTAGTATTCTATGAACCATTCTCTTTCCGTATCTTCTGCTTTATTTAAGTCCTCCATATTGGCTCAATCCTGCTCAGCCAAATCAAAGGTTCTTTCATCTTTTCCACCCATCTGTAATATCCTTTACTTCCAGTAATGGTATGCTTGCTTCGTACGATTACTGGAAGTATAGGATATTACAAATGGGAGGAAAAGACGTTAGTACCCTTGATTTGGCTGAGCAGGATTTTTGAAACCAATAATTTCTACGGTAAACACGCCCACTTATTGTATTTCCACCTTCCTAGCCAGCGTTCTTTAACTGGCTATCTCTCTTGGTGGGTATAATATAAAAGACAGCTTCGCGTTTGTTAAACAATTTAGGAAATCCATCTGTCCAAGGATCACATTCTCATCTTCTTGGTGGGTATAACCTTTTTATTTACTATCTTTAGTCATCACCATCATTAAAGGAATTGGAACAAGATTAAACCTTATTGTAGGATGTCTGAAGAACTGTTTCATGCTACCGTTAATTTTGTTTTCAATAACACTTACTTTGTCTTTTTTGATAAATGTTACCCCAAACTTGTTGGTACACCAGTGGAATCACCTTTGTCTCATGTCACAGCCTAAATTGTTATGGACAACTTAGTGTATACGGTTTTTTAAGTATTACCTTATGAGACGTCTTGTCTTGGTAAGTATGTTGATGACATCATCTGCTCCTTACCTTGTTAATTTATTGACCAAACTGTTACAACGTTCAATAATTTTAATGACAATCTCAAGTTCACCCCTGAAGTGAAAGTAGGTGGTAGACTACCTTTTCCCGATGTCCTCATTATCAGGGATCCAAACAATCTTTTAACCTTTGATTGGTTCACAAAACTCACTAATTCGGGTAGGTACTTGAATTTCTTCTCCAATCACTAAGAGGTACCTTATGGTATTGAAGAGATATCTGATTTGCAGTCCATCAAGAATAATAAAAAACTGCTTGTTGACTCTTTATTAAATTATGGTCATTCTGAAAAATCGTTACGTAAGTTAATATACAATAATTAATATTAATTAATATAAACAATAGTAATTGGACTTTTAGAAACTATGATATATATATATATATACATTTATTTATATATATATATATATATGGATATATATATATATATATATATTTTAGGTAGTTAATTACACAAGGTAAGTTGATAGATACTATCGTATTATAGTGAATAAGATGAAATAATAACTTAGACCTTTATGCAAAGCCCAAATGGTCATTTCAAATCGAGCTAGTAATTGAAAGATGGAAAATATAAGGTCTTATAGTTGTTATTAGGCAAGCCAGTCCATGGTTAAAGAGTCGCCTATCTCGGCATAATAGTGATTGTCGTAAGGATTCGAATAGTGCACTTTATCCTCACATGTATATGTAACCAAGCATGCATCTATCATCTTGGACAGTGAATCGAACTATAAGACCATGTTGTTCATAAAATCTTTCAATGAAAACAAAGAGTTTAATCCAATAAACAACGAAATGAATGTCGATAAAGCCCATTACGTCTGATCTGCCTTATATAATATGGATCATTTACACGTCGTTCAAGTAATTAACATCAAATATTAGCTTTCACCTTGCACAGGAGTAACGTAGGGTAGGAACGTGTGGTCGACAAACAACCTATAAACGGTTAAAGTTTCTAAGAAGGAACATGCAAGCAAACAAGTCGTTTCTAGTTAAAACTGAACGTTGAAAATGTTCTTGGTATTAATTTAAAAAAGAGGGAAGATAGTTTATTTCAAAGATTTTTAGTTAAATGCACAAGATCGTTGTAAACCAACGAACAACAAGTTTATTTGAGGTAGGGTGTTAAAGGTTGTATAAATGGATCGATATTAGATAGAGAAGCCGTATTTTAACATGTATTAAAGTGAGACAAAAATTAGGTGTGCCATGACTTTGAAACTACGAAGGAGATAAGGACTAATATAATGAAGATAGGAGAGACGGAGATAGTTGGTAGGAATACACATATAGGAAGGAGATGGGCGATACTCGAGAGAGGGTAGATGTGTTAAAATAATATTATACTTGTGAACTTGGGAGATATAGAAAAGACGGGTTAGACAAGGACACGATAAACGGGTAACTGGCATGGAAAATTTTGGATATAAGAAAGAGGTAGGTGACTGTATATACGTGCATGCAAAAGACGTGTTTTAAATGCTTGAGTTTGTATCAGCGATGAGGGAATTCAACGAAGTCGACGGCCGTTGAAAATTTTTATTTGATTTTAGAGGTAAAATGTTTATTTTGTATGCAAAATTCTTAGAGTTTCGAGACGGTTGGCATACGACTGTCAATTTTCAACGGAATTGTGGATAGTTAACGACACGATTTTGAAAATCAACGACGGTTGAGTGTTGTTTGGTGAAGAGCGTTTTGAGAATCGTCAACCGTTGTAGAAATTTACCAAGAACATTTGTTGTTGTAGTGGTGTATTTCTGGAAGTGAACTTAGTCGGGGAAGTAACTTTGGTCTATATAAGCCACTAAGTCGCTCTCTGCAAAATTTCATCTAAAGCTTCAAACATCTTTAGTACTTGAGTCAAACGACTAAGTGAGTTTTTATATTTTATAAGAATTATTCCAACGTACACAAGTTGGTGTACTGTAGAAATGAATGTTTCAAATGTGAAATATATTTTGAAAATCGAAGCATGTGGATTAGTAAGTACAAATTACTTTCTTATTTTGGTGGCTGGTGCTTGTTGAGCAATCGAGTAAAATTGTGGATGTAATTGGAACGTTTTGCTGATGTATGGAGGATTTGGACTTGCAGTAGAATGGAGGAATAAAATTTTGGATAAATGATTGCTGTCCCAAATGGCGTGAGTCAACTTGGGGTGATTCCGGTATGTGCAGTCGTGGGGAGGAGCTACGTCTGCGATGTTTTTATGGCAGATACCTGTTTGGGCCACATCCAGGTAACTGATTTTTTTTTGCAAAAACATTTATTTTTGTGGTTGTTTGGTGTTATGGCATTCTGTGCTTTTGGTGGTATATTTTGGTGAATTCTCTGGACAAAGAAATCGAGTGTTTAATAATTTTAATGAATTATGTAGAATATGTTGAAGTCGAAATTTTGTATTATACAATAATTGTGTATCAACTGCTTATGTAAAAGGTAAATGGGTTTTTGGTGATTTTCAGTGCAAAATAAAGTTTAGCACAAGTACAAAAAGGTTTACTATGAGCTCTTATTAGACCAGGGATTTAAAGTAAGGTGTTGGGTTGAGCTCAGTTACTTTCAATAATTTATTTAGTGAGAGGAGTAAAATTGTATATAGAAATATTTGATAAAAATGAATTAGTAATCGACGTGGATATATGTATTCAATGAATGTATGCTGTAATAATTGAAAAGGTTTGCTGTAAGATTTTCCTTTGTAAATAAATTGTGATTTTTTTGTAGTCGAGTTTCTTTCATAAAAAAAAAGTAGGGCAGGATTTTATAGGTAACCGTAGAGCAGCCGTGACAAACTTCACTGATGCAGTTAAGTTTCTTTTATTATAGAAATAAGCTGGGAGTATTTTGGCGTCCAAAAGGAAGAGCTTCTTCAGAGAATAAAATTAGGTATTGAAGAGAGGTAAGTTAAAAGGGGTTCTGTATTCTAGCTGGACTACATGAAATTTATGGCTTTCAAAGTGTGGAGTTTTTAGAGCCAAGCTTCACAGTAATAATGCCGCCCAATTTGTGGAGCACGAATTAATTTTAGGCTTCAATCGAGAGTAGACTTTACATAGAATTTATGGCTTTCAAAGTGCGGGGCTTTTCCATGTACACCTCGCAACATTATGGCACTCAACGATGGTGTTCGAGTTTTTCAGAGATAGTCTTCACAACAATATATATATATATATATATATATATATATATATATATATATATTACTCATATTTAGACCAGGGTAGAAAATTAATGGATTACATCAAATAATTTTAATCACCGTGTATAAGGAAGTTTATTAGATAATACGCTTTATTAAAAACCCGTGGAGAATAAAAATTCATTCGTTTTATTAAAAATAAGAGATTTAAAGACGCTTTAGAAGCAGTATTAAAAAGCTCTGCGTGTAATGTAATTATTCCTAAACAAATGGAAATTACGTGCAAAATTTATATTAATTAACCCTATTTCAAGTAACCGGTATTGAACAAAACGTACAGATAATAAGTAATATTTGGTTAGGATTTGCTAAAAGTGAAAGGGTAGAAGTCAATTTTAGTTGGAGTTAATTGAACCATTATTAATAATAAGCATAAAACTTGTAAAAACCCAATAATAGTCAAATCGTAGGAAGGTTATTTAAAATGTTACGTTTGAACACCCCTGCGTGTTTTTAAAAGGCAATTTCAGTTTAATTTGTTTAGATAAACATGTCGATTCTAAGGATATTGGAAACGGTCAGAGGCTTTAGCACGAAATACAAAACAGGGTTTATTTAAAAAGCTCTGAGAACTAATATTATTTTGAACACCTGCGTAGTTTAAATATCACATTCTGCGTAAATGTTGCAGATAATTAATAGTTTCAAAGAATCTTGGAGAAACCGGGGCTTAATATTCACGAGAATGTGCGATACGGGGTTATTAAACCCAGATAACAGTCCACATGGACTAAAATATAATCGATAATAAAGAATATCAATTTGCACCAATACGAACAGGTTAGAAAAGGAAAGAAAATGCGTCAAGCAAAGACACATATAGTAAAGGCGAGATTTAAGCAACGTCACGAGGGTCACAATTGGTTGAAAATAGGATGCAAATATCAGAGGTAGAAACAACAATTTCTGTACAAAATTAATTAGTTTTTCTCGGACATGCTTGCGTGCCGTGTGTTGAAATTTCTGAGATTTAACTGGGGTGAGTACTAAATTCGTCGACGCGCGAGCGACAGACTGGGAACATAGAATGAGGAATTCTTTAGAATTACCCGTTTTGGGGAACAGACCGACAGACAGGCTTTTTGCTATATATACCGGCGGTAATATGAATTTCGGCCTCTTAGACTTTTGACTATTCGATGCGTTAAAAGCTCTTACATCCGCGAGTTGATTCAATACGTTAAACAGTGCATGTAGTATGATAAAATAATTTAAAGTTTGCTCGTATATTTTGGTGATTCAAAATAGTTGGTTATTTACGTGCTAACATGAATGTACTTCAGGGCACTTAGATACAAGGTAATAAAATTTAGTTTCACTGTACCAATTAGCAAAATTTACAACGACAAATGTATACACAAAAGTAGGCAGTTTTGGCGTATATTGGTGAAAGAAGTATGAAGTTATTTGCTATTTTTCGGGGGTGTTAATAATTAAATGGTTCAAATACGTGTCTGGATCCACGAAACAAGGGTCAGATATACATAGATGAGTTCCGGAAAAGCCCAGAAACAACTGGTGATGGAGAAAATTTTAAAAGCGTTGAGAATTAGAAGCCGTAAATATAATCCTGTTGGAATGGTGTGATTAACTAAAGGGACGATGTACTTTGAAGCTACGAGGACAGTAACCTTCAGGTAAATTATACTATTTTGTTTGACATTTTTGTGTGTGTTGAATAACTTTATAATTGATTTACTTTAAATGGACATTAGTGAAATTGTACTAACCATAAAATTTTAATTTTAAGATGAAATTTGCGTAGAAAGGAGTATTTAGTTTTGATGTTCGGTAATATGATGAAAATTTGGGTATGTCTTTGAGCTTAATTAGACGAACCTGGTTAATTAACGTAAAGGGTGGTAGATGCTCCCTTTATACTCAGACTCCGGTCTGCTTATATTGTTATATTAATTAGTAGGCATCCAACAAGGACTTTAATTTTGGATGCACATTAAAATGATAATAAAATTAATCTTGAAATTCTTTTTAAAACTGAAATTTATGCTGAGTTTTAATTTTGAAATTTTAATGTATTCTGAATATTGATGTAAATAGAGTTAACGTTGATGTTTTTGGTAGGAATGTGTTGTTTTGTTTTTTATGAATGAGGAGGTTTATAACATTAGGTGAGCAGCCGAGGCGAAAAGAGGATCACAGCCGTTTATGACGCCCAATCTGTAGGGGCTCGAATGTTTTTTTTTAAGCGCCAGTTCCCGCATACAAAGGAGCATATCACAGCAATATATATATATATATATATTAAAATATTATAAAATGATCTAAAAGATATCTGAGGGTAAACACATTAATTTACAGCCCCTATCAATGTTTTCTAAATTTAAAACACAATAAACTGAGGATTGATAAATAATTACTTGTTAAACTAAGCTAAAATGCTATTTACTGGGGGTGAAGCGTTTGAGATTTAAAAGAAGTGTTTTGGGTAACTGTTCTTCAATAAAACGTTTATCTAATGTAGTTGCAACTGAATGAGCTTCGGTTGATTGTTTGTAAATTTCGTGTTAACTGTTTGATGGATACTCTATTACATTAATTAATTAATGTACCATAATACCTGTAAGAGAATTTATTTTAGCATGTTTAGTTAGCATTAAGTAATTTTAAGATTTGTGGAATGTCAACCAATAATAAGTAGTGTAAGTGACACAATAAGTATCTAGCTGTTCCAAAATAGGAAGTATACATAATGATAATGGATCAATGAGTGTAGTTTTTAAACATTTTGTAAATACAGTATTGCCCGAAATAAACAGTACTGAAACTAAGTTGGCGGTGTTTTTATGCGTGCGCTGTCACACTCAAGTTAGCTAGTATAGACCTGTCAAGTAAACCTCAAACAAGTAATTAGTAGGGCCTAATTGTTAAAAATGGTGTTAAGTACAGAGGAGAAAGTGTTTCTGGTAGAGCATTATTTTCGTTCATACGGAATCGGCCGACGTAATGGTGCAAGTTTGCTATACGTGTCTGATCAATTCACACAAAGGTTTAATAAACGTTCTCCAAGTAATGCTGTAATTTTGAAGGTTATTGAAAAGTTTAGAAATACAGGTAGTGTATTGTGCCAACGAAAAGGAAACTCAGGGCGTCCCAGGACAGTTAACAACAACAATAACTATGAACGTGTTTTGAGCAAATCTTAGAAAATCCGAAAGTCAGCCAGGCAAGGACAGCGTTACAACTTGATTTAAAAAGAACTTCCTTTCAAAGAATCCTGAAGGAGCTGGGTACATTTTCGTATGTGATTCAGGTACATCAACAACTACATCCTCGGGATTATCGCAGTAGAGTGGAATATTGCGCCAGAATTCTCGCGTTACAGTATGAAAATCCTGAATTTTTGAAAATGTTTGGTTTTCAGACGAAGCACATTTTCACTTGTCAGGCTATGTGAATCGTCGCACAAATCGATTTCTGGGCTTTGCCAGACCCGATGAGGTTCAAGAGGTTCCTTTACATAGTAAAAAGTGAGTGTCTGGTGTGCTGTTTCCGGACACGGAATCATTGGTCCGTACTTTATCGAAGAGAATGGTAGGCAAGTCACACTTAATCAACAGAGGTACAGACAAATTTTAACACAATTTATCCCTGATCTACGTCAATTCTGTCGTGCACGTAACTTGGCATTTCGAAACCAATTTTTCAGCAGGACGGGGCAACTTGCCATACTGCTGCCGCAATTCGTCAATTTCTTCAAGAACATTTTCCAAGCAAATTCATATCACGATTTACTGACTTCCCTTATCCTTCACATTCTCCAGACCTCACACCTCCAGACGCATACATTTGGGGCATGGCTAAAAATGCCGTTTTCAAACGGGCACCACAAACCATCGATGAATTAAAGGATGCCGTTAGAGTCTTCTTCGCAGCCCTGAGACAACCCTTATTCAATAACATGACCAGAAACATAGAACATCGTTATGAAGTCTGTCTCGAACGAGGAGGTGCACATTTAGAACATATAATAAAGTGTCAATAAGATGTATTTTTTAAATATACAAAACAATTACAATTTCAGTACTGTTTATTTTGGGCAATACTGTATTAGGCAAGTTATAATTTTTGAAATTTTTTTGTAAAAAGACGTTTTTTCTGAGGAGCTTGTAATTGTATTAAAGAAAAAGAAAGAATATATCTATTTAAATTTTACCCCTTTTTACTTAATCATGGTAACATTAGAGCTATATAAAGAATTTAATATTTGTGGAAGACTATTAGTGCATCATATAATAAGTAATAAAAGTTTTATACAACCATGTGCAGTTAAGAAGAGTGATTCCAATGAAAGCTGAGAAAGGGTCATCTTTAGTGTTGGTGAAGAATAGCATCACTGCGCTTCGAATAATTTACAGTGGTTTCCCAGTTTAACAGGACAACGTTTTGTTCACATGTGGTCGTGTAGTACGAGAATACATATTCATCTAGCGGATTCTAAGTATACTGTTCCTAAGTTATTATTTTATTAGTCCTAGAACATAAAAGAAAGTGAATCTAATAAAAACATAAAATTAAAACTTACTTTCTACAAGTATTAACTGCAAGCGTTCGCAAAACAATTTTGTTTTATCCTGTGAAGGGGTCCATGTGAACAACTCAGGCACCTTCAGTAGAATTACAGGTATTTGAAATTAATTCTTGTATAAGCACCATTTAAAGATATTTGTTAGTAATTTGAATCTCAAACGTTTATCTAAATTATACTTTTGCGATTATATTTATCAATCTTTGAAAATAATAACGCCACATCTACACTGCGAGAGGTTAAGCGATATTAAATAGACGACGCTTTATGTGGAAGTGCTTAATGTGTCTGTAAGACGACCTGAGTCCACGTTTTCTTACAGAGTAGAAATATCTTCATATAATAATTCCTGAGAGTGAGTTTCAAAAGCCGTGGCATAAATAAACACAATTTTTCCTTTATTTAATTTTACTGAAATACAGAAGTTTAGACTAGAGTGTTTGCGTAGGGGTTAAATATAATATACATGTAATTAAGGTTGCGGAACTATCAGAAGTAATTATCGCTATTTCTAAATATGTGAAAGGCCGACACCACCTTTTTTATCTGTGCAATCATTTATCCTTTGATACCATTCTAGACTGCAAGCTGCTACTTTATTCTCTCAATCACCACTTGACGATACAGCCAGACTCCACCAACTCTGCTACTGGTCGAATTTACGATGGATAAACCACCAAATCGATCGATCAACAATGTCTACTGCATTTTTTGTGCATGCCTCGCACCAATAACCATATATAAAGCACTTTGTACTTACTTTCATTAAGTATGCTTCGGATCTGTAAACTATCTTTCTCATTAATTTGTATACTGCTAGTACAAACTCTACACTAACTTGTGTTCACTACTATTAGCGGACGCGTCGATGAAAATCCAAAGAGAGGCCCCTACTACCTCCTGCTGGTGTTTATATTGCGATTTGTGCTCCTCTCAAGCTTCAAAATACTTGCAACTCCCTTGATACAAACAAAACAGCTTTCTCAGTAAAATTTTAAACGGTTATCACATTTCTTAAAAACCCCTCACAAACAAACGCTCAACTGCCACTTTAATTCCGAAAACACCCGTTTAGTCTTCACCAATTCTCTGTAAATTTCTACCGTAATATCAACTGCTACCGAAATCTCAGAATTTTGATGATACAAACAAAATCTTTTCTACGAAAGCACAAGTTTCGCGTCGCAACGGATATGCACTTCGTCAAATCTTAGCCACTACTCCCAAACGTTTATAATAAACACGCCTTCTACGGAACTATGTCTTCTTTTATCCAACCCACACAATCTTCTATCCCTTACTTTATTTTCAACTTGCTCCTGTTCTTGACGCAAAAGCCCTCTCCATGCAATATTATAGATACATACAACTGCTACACACTTACATGTGATATTCCAGTGCTGCACCCGAATGTACTACATTGGCCAGGAGGCGAGTTTTTGTTGCCTAGAAATTTAGAATTCTGCCGAATCCTTGTCGTTCCAGTCAAGGTAGAGATCTTTAACGTGCGTGACCACATTCACACACGAGACCTCCATTTAACCTCTCATCTAAACGAGGGCGTAATTTTTGTGAAAACTGCTCACCTGCCATTTTTCAGTCGGCCGTGCCGGGATTTGAACCCACGACCTTGGGATCCGTAGTCTTACGCTTACTACATTGATACTCGGCGACGTCCAACTGCTATACAGCTACCTAACAAACAGGACCATTCAGGTCAAAGTTGAGGACGTACTTTCACCACCGACAAACATCAACGCAGGTGTCCCACAAGGAGGTTGCCTCTTCCCGACACTATTTAACGTCTACGTACACGATATACTTAACCAACCCGACTCATTCTACGCAATCTACGTCGACGATGCACTAATCGTAACAAAAAGACGCAACATCCAAGATGCCACAAACAAAATACAAAAACAGCTCGTCGCACTACCAAGCTGGTTTGATCAATGGAGGATCAAACTAAACGTACAAAAAACAGACGCTATTAACTTCTCAAACGAAGGACAACCACACAGAACCCACCACGAGTTGAAGGACAACAACTGACTTGCAACTCCACGATAAAATACTTAGGTATACATATTGACAAACAACTCACATTTAAAAAACACGTAACAGAAACACTGAACAAAACGAGACACGCAAAAGGCTACCTTCACGGCATACTTACTCACAAAAACGGACCACCACTAAAGACATACAAAATGTACTTGAGATCAATAATTAGCTACGTGGCTGAGGCCTGGTACACATACACTAACCAAAAGAACAAACGTAAACTAGAAACACTACAAAACGAGACTAGGAGAACCACCACAGGAGCACCCTGGTATGTACGCAACGAGACACTAAAACACGACCTACAACTACCAACACTAGAAACCTACTTTACATAATTAGCAACAAATACTTACAACACCATAAACACCACAGATCTAGCACACCTACGCGACATCGCAACTCCTTATCCATATAACACAAACAAACCCAAAAGAAAGCCACATCCCCGACACATACTAGATGTTGGTCAGCAATAAAAAAAAAGACAGTGGCTCCAAATAAACATGCAATCATCAACCAGTCTTCATCAAGCAGCCACCACCACTCACCTCTAACAATCATCGCGCAGCCGCCAGCAGGAATCAATCAACCAATCAGTCATCATCAAGCGATCACCTTCCACCTTTACCAACCAGCGAAAAAGTAACAAAAATCCACCAGACGGGCAAACAACGCCCTGAGAAAAAGTAAAAGACAGGATATTTACGAAGCAGCCAACATTTTTAAAATTAATGCTGCATGAGGAAGATGGGAAAATAAGCCCAGCATCGTCAAGCTGGATGTAAACATGTTAGAATTCTTTAACAACCATCAGGTTGCTAGTATGTATGTACAGCCAGGTTGATAAGAAAAAGATAGAAGAGTATACGAAGACCTAGACCAAGCTATATTAGTCAAATTATTAGAAAGTTAGGTTGTGAAGGGTATGTCGAACTTTTTAGATTAGCACAGAATAGAAAAGAAGTTAGAGCTGCGACAAACCGACCTTAAGTAAGGTCGAAAACAAAATGATGATGATATAATGCCCCATTTTACCCTGATTCGGTTTTAATTAGGGACAACAGTATTTGACGATTTTTTCAGTAATTAAGTATGTCAATAGTTCAACAATAATTGGATTTGAAAGCCTAATACACCATATAACTATTGTTATATTTTATTTTTTAGTAAATTACTCTGAAAAAGTAGTAAAGTTGAAATTGTGTCCTAAACTGTCCCATATAACCCCGTTTGACGGTACAGTATATAGGTACGTAATATTTTAAGTTTTTATAAAAAAAAAAATTAATCCTGCGCCTAAAGGTTCCCGTTGAGAGTTTTATTAATTATTTCACATCGTTTGTGATCAGACTACGGTCAATGGATAAATTAATCTAAATGTGTTAAAAATTTGTATGTAGGGAAAGTACTCAATATGTTAGATAGTGATGTGGTTTTTCCTACTTCCGAATGGAGTACCCAAATATCAAATGATGCAATTGCTGGAACAGTATATTTTAAGTGTCGTAAAAATAATTATATTTAGGGAAGTGTGTCTAAGTTAAAAACCATCACATTGTATAGCATTTGAAATTAGATATTAGTATTGTGCTTCTAAAGGTGTTTATAAAAGTAGAAATAGTGTCAACTAGGATTTTATGCTTTACTTATGAAACATTAGTGCTAAAGTTACTTTTCGTTATTCCCGAGTGTTTATTTCATACACAATACCGTAGAATTGTTATAATTATGCATTATAGGGTAAGTTTATATAATCTTTGTATGTATTTATTACATAAATAATATGTTTAAATTATTCGGATTAAATTAGCGGTTATCAATAGAGAATGTGTGTTAAAGCTTCCGCTGTTTATCAGTGTAAATTTTACAGAAATAGATGCGTACGTAAAATTTCCTTGTTAGTTAACATTATGAACAGTCACCCGTAAGTAAAACATTTTATAATTGTTTACCTGTATGAAATTTCCTGTTGTCAGCGGCAACTTGTGACTTGTACAAGTCGAAACACCTTAGAGAAGTTACACCCCTTTCAAAAAAATTTTAAACTAACAACTTACCAGAAAAGCATTTCTTAAACACAAGGTGTATCCGTCTTTAAGATTAGAAGATTTATCAGTAATGTTCTGATAAGAGTTGGATATCGATTAACTCCTTCAGTTGTTTTAATAAAATATTTAGCAAAATTTGAAAGTCGGTCCTTGGTTATTTTACTAGGCAAGTAGACTTTTATTCATACTAAGTACGAAAAACTACATTCCGCAGGCACACTTGTTGTGAGAGAGTGTTTATAAGATTATTTAAAGATGTCAGCATCTCACCGTATAATTTGTTACAAATTTCGTAGTTTGGTTGTGTGATAAGGTCATTGGCATAAATTAATTGTAACTCACTTTTAGAGACATCATTTTGGCATGGGTAATTTACAGGAATAACATTCTTTGAAATTACATGAAGTATCTACAGCAAGGTTTCTGTGGTCAAACAGAACTTTATATTTTTTCAATACTTGTTCTGAAGGTGCGTGAAGTTAGCCGCAATATTTTAGACTTTTTCAAAAATATTTATATCATAATTAGCGCCCATTAGGCGCCATTTTGCGCCGCTGAAACTAAATTTTACGCCGTCTTGGCAAACAAGTTATTAATAAAATAAGATTTTTCCGGTCAAGTTCACGAAGCCGCACTTTTTTTCAATTTACAGAAAATCTATATTCCATAATTTGGCGCCAATTAGGCGCCATTTTGCGCCGTTGGAACGAAATTTTGCGCCCTCCTGTGTAACAAGTTATTTGGAAAAATACTAATTTTCCCGAACTGTATATACATTCATATCTTGATTTATACCAAATTATAGACTAAATGTGTATGAAATAAGGCACCCCATTATTTTGAAAGTTATTCCAGATTGTTCTAATCTTGTACCGCATTGTTCCAATTCGACATTATTTTATTCCAAAAGATTCCTCAAAAATTTTGAAAAAACCCATTTTGTCACTAGCACCACATTTATCGAAAATCGCGGTTTTGGCAATCGCTTAAGATTGTTCTAGTTGTTTCAAACAATGTTCCAAAAGGACAATTCCGTGTCTAAACGATTCTTCAAAAAAACAGCAAAAAACATTTTTTTGCTGGCACCCCATTTTTCAAAAATCGAAATTTTGGCCCTCGATTAAGATTGTTCTAGTTGTTCTAAACACTGTTCCAAAAGGACAATTCCGTATCTAAACGATTCTTCAAAAAAAACAAAAAAAAACATTGTTTGACAAACAAGACTGCAGGGCCAAGAGTAAACATACCTTTCCCTTCTTGCTCCATTGGATAGCTTTTTGCTCTGAGCTGGTCTAAGCCTAGAAAACATAGTTCTGTAGTATGAATGTCCTATCACCAGCGGTTCTTCCAAAAATCTATGTTTTTACTATATCGACAAGAGTAAACATAGCCTTCCTCTTCTGTTCCAATGGCTACCTTTTTGTTCTGAGCTGTTCTAATCCTAGAAAACATAGTTCTACAGTATGAATCTCCAATCACCAGCGATTCTCCCAAAAATCAGTGTTTTTACTATATCGACAGGAGTAAACATGGCCTTCTTCTTTTGCTCCAATGGCTAAGTTTTTATTCTGAGCTGTTCTAAGTTTAAAAAACGTAGTTTTACAGTATGAATCTCTAATCACCAGCGGCTCTCCCAAAAATCGATGTTTTTACTATATCGACAGAAATAAACATAGCCTTCCTCTTTTGTTCCAATGACTAACTTTTTGTTATGAGCTGTTCTAAGCCTATTAAACATAGTTCTGTAGTATGAATCTCCTATCATCAGCGGTTTTCCCAAAAATCGGTGTTTTTACTATATCGACAGGAGTAAACATAGTCTTCCTCATTTGCTCCAATGGCTAACTATTTATTCTGAGCTGTTCTAAGTTTAAAAAACATTGTTCTACATTATGAGTCTCCTATTGCTACATGTTTTCCCAAAATCGATGTTTTTACTGTATGGACAAGAGTAAATATATATTTTCTCTTTTGTTCCATATAGCTAACTTTTTGTTCTGACCATATAGTAGTCATTGTCTTCATTACTAAAATTAGAAGCAAATTATGAATGGACGTGCTTGGCAAAGGATCTTAAGTCATGGAACGATACGCCAAAAAAACGTATACACCTATAAAATCTACGTGGCTTTTTCCTAACGAAAAGAATATCTCACCAACCACAACGAGAACGAACATATAGTTATATTTAGGAGTACATGTTTATAATAAAATATTTTAATAATAATAATAATAATAATAATAATAATAATAATAATAATAATAAAATAGGTCATATATTTGTCAAGATTTTGGTGTAATGTATTTCAAAACAGTTTTTCTACTCCCGTGTATAAAGTTCCACTTCACACATTAATATTTATACGTGAAGTACTATTTCACGCATCCGTGTATTTTTGGGAGAACCGCTGGTGATAGGAGATTCATACTGCAGAACTATGGTTTCTAGGTTTAGAACAATTCAGAATAAAAAGTTATCCATTGGAGCAAGAAGGGAAAGTATGTTTACTTTTGGCCCGGCAGTCTTGTTTGTCAAAAAACGTTTTTTTCCGTTTTTTGAAGAATCGTTTAGATACGGAATTGTTCTTTTGGAACAATGTTTGGAACAAGTAGAACAATCTTAATCGATGGCCAAAATTTTGATTTTTGAAAAGAGGAGTGCCAGCAAAAAAATTGTTTTTTGCTTTTTTTTTGAAGAATCGTTTAGATACGGAATTGTTCTTTTGGAACAATGTTTGGAACAACTAGAACAATGTTAAGCGATGGCCAAATCCGGGATTTTTAATAAATGGGGTGCCAGTAACAATGAGTTTTTTCCAAATTTTTCAGGAATCTTTTGGAATAAAATAATGTCGAATTAGAACAATGCAGTACAAGATTAGAACAATTTGGAACAACTTCCAAAATTATGATTTTTAAAAAATGGGATGCTAACTTCACACACATAACTAACGGACACATCTAGTAAGCGAACATAATATAGTTGGCAACCAGCGGTGACCTCTTATCAGAAATTAGCTGTCGCCCGCCTCTTCATGCATGAAGAATTTGTAATTTGCATATCATTTTTTATCATATTTGAAAGTATTACCATGGAATTACACCCCCTCGTTAGGAGTAGTTTTACATAATTTAAATACTTGATTAATAATATATTTTTATAAAGTTTCAAGTTAATAACAGGAAATAAAGTTTTCATACCAACTTTAATTCTCTCTCTACACGCTTAACAGTTGTTTCTTAAAAAACGCTTATACAAGTTTTTATTATTTGAGACTAAGATCTTAAATGCCGATTTTAATATCTCTAACTAAGATTTTGCGAAAGTCAGCCGCAAATTGTATTTTATTTTTATTCATTTAATTCTTCACTCTATATTATACTAAAATATATCTTGTGTACTCAGCTAATTCAAGACGCCATTGGTTATAATGTATATATTTGTTTAGGCTAGAATAATATTTTCTATAACGCATACATTGTATGTAACGTTTTAAAATAATACAATTATCTCTCAACTACGATACTTATTGTAAAGAACGTTAATTTCAACATTGAAGACATGCGTCTAAGATAGCCAGAGAAACAGTTTTCTTCAAATAAATTGTTATACGGCGCGTGCAAAATTTTGTTTCAATGGCGCAAAATGGCGCCTAATTATCGCTTAATTGTGGTACAAAATTTTTTCAAAATTCAAAAAAGTCGCGGCTAATTTCACGATTTTGGGTTGTTTGGAGAAATAGTTTTTTTTAAATAAATTCTTACACGGAAGGGTGCAAAATTTTGTTTCAAAGGCGCAAAATGACGCCTAATTACCGCCTAACTTTGGTATAAAATTGTTTTCAAAATTCAAAAAAATCGCGGCCAACATCACGCTTTTAGGTAGTTCGAGAAAAAGTTTTTTCAAATAACTTGTTACACAGGAGGGCGCAAAATTTCGTTTCAGCGGCGCAAAATGGCGCCTAATTACCGTTTAATTGTGGTACAAAAATTTTTTCACAATTCAAAAAAGTCACGGCCAACTTCACGCTTTTAGGTAGTTCAAAAAAATAGTTTTTTTCAAATAACTTGTTACACAGGCTGGCGCAAAATTTCGTTCCAACGGCGCAAAATGACGCCTAATTGGCGCTAAATTATGGAATATAGATTTTCTGAAAATTGAAAAAAGTGCGGCTTCATGAACTTGGCCGGAAAAATCTTATTTTATTAATAATTTGTTTGCCAAGACGGCGCAAAATTTAGTTTTAGCGGCGCAAAATGGTGCCTAATTGGTGCCTAATTATGACGTAAATATTTTTGAAAAATTCAATAATGTTGCGGATAACTTCACACTCCTTTGTTCTGGTTCAAATTATACCCTGCTGTGACTCAAGTGATGATAATATTAATAGTTTTGCTCTAGCTGGATATAGTGCAAATAGTATCTTAGAATCATATACGTTTCTTTTGATGTAGGGAAATTTGGGTAATGAGGTTAAAAATTTTAATGGTTTGTCTTTAGGATGAAATTTTCAGAAAACCGTATGAGATATGGATTTTCTTTTTAAATAGCAGAGTCATGTATCATATCAGGAATAAAAAATCAATTGTTTAATATAGTAAACTTTTCAGTAAAAAAATTAGAAGTTCTTATGTTCCTTTGGTAAAGTGTTTATTACCTTGGTTGCGGTAGTAGGAACCTCATGACTCAAACCTTGCTTGATATGTGTGAGTACACTTCAAGGGTTAATAAGAACTTACTAGTGAATGTTCTTTTTACCCTATAAAATTGAACACATTTGAACAAACCATTTAGAATACATAGATTTTAAGAAAACCACATAAATTGTTTAATTGTTAATCATATAGCAATTTGTTATAGCAAAATTGCAAACAATCTAGCTTAACTATTGTAAGGTTTAATTGAAATCAATATGAAGTTTTAAGGAGTGAAAACAATTCCAAAAACTACAATAAGGACAAAAGTTACACATCCTTATATAGGAACACTTTTTCACAACCTATTTAAAGCAAATTTACTTTTTATTAAAATTATTAATACTTAAGTAGCAGTTTATTGTATCCAGATATACTAAAGATGTTAAAATAGGTAAATAAAAATGCTTAACAATCATTTTTCTATTTACTGAAAAGTAAGAAAATACAGGATAGCATAAATATCACGATTATTTTATTATTACAGTTTTTATTTCTTCTTTAAAAATTTTGTTTGATGATCGGATTTCAGTGAGTTCATTTATGTAAAATGGATAATTTCCCATGTTTATGGGCCCATAATAAATAAAACTTTGCTTGACTAACTCTTCGGCAGCATGTGAATGTATAGTTCAGTCCTTTATGCAGAAATTTCATTATACATGTTCCATCACCATTAATTTTCAAAATTCTTCCCAGGTAATAGTTATCACGAAGCTGGTAATAAACAGCATAGTAGAGGTCTACCTTTAGCATTATATTATTTATATTTTTGCTTCTTGGGTTCCTTTTTTGATAAAAGTTCTAAGGGTAGATCATCTGAATCGCTGTCAGTTGCGAAAGAACCATCTGAGGAATCGTCACATAACTCTAACTCATTAATCTCTTTTTCTAAATCAGAAGAGCTATCAGATACAATTTCCTTCTTTGGCTTTTTTTTTTCGTTAGTCTAGCAATTTACTTTTATCAAATCTTTTTTCTTTCTTTTTTGTTTCTACAGCTTTAGAATCATTTTTGGTACCTTTTTTAATGAACTTTTTTGCAGATTCATTATCTATTTTAGTCGTTTTTTTCTTTTATGTTTTCCATGGACGTAATTTCTCCATACTGATTTGAAACTTTTTTTCGCTTACGTTGTTTTATGGGTTCTGGTTTGCTTCTTGAGAAAACAGATTCTCTTATTAATGACTGGAATTCTAATGTGGTCTCAATCACATTGTCATTTCTCAGAACAACATATTTTGAATAAATTCTTGGAATTGGTCAGTTCCCTTTACTGTGGTTGGAAGTTTTCAGTGTTTGTTGTAACATGGGCCTCCCTTGATGTACTTTTTCTTACTTGTTGCGTCTCAAATACCGTAATACTTTTTGACGTGCTAGGCAAGTTAAGAAACTGTAATGGCACCGCACTTTCACAAGAATTTTGATGTAAATTTGAACTGTCGGCAAGAGTTTCATTTATTTGCAATTCATTATTACCTTCATGATCAGAGTTTTCTTGTTTGTTTGTTTGATTTTCAAAATCACTTAAGGTTTTACCCTCTGCAGCCCAGTTTTCATTTCGCTTTAATACCAAAGGCATAAAAAGATTTTTGGGAAATCGGGTTTTGTTCACAGGAAAGAGACCAATTGATAGAAAACCTGAGCGAAGGTTGGCAGAAGTAAAGTTTTTTTTCCACACTGTAGTCAAGTTTTCGACAAACGCTTTTTTAGGTAGAGATTGACTTGATCGATTTTTCCTTTGCCATGCCAGCATAACATCATTCCACCCTGATTTAATGCTTCTAAAACATGTTTTGTCGAGGGGTTGAAGTTCGTAAGTTAAATTTGCGGGGAGATTAACCAGAATGACTTTATGTTCAATGCATTTCTCTGCTACAAGTACTGTTACCGAATCTTGAGTGTGACTTTTACATCCGTCAAATATCAAAGTTACAGGTTTTTCTTCTTGTTCTGCTAAGGATGGGATGTGTTTAATGAACATACGATTAAACCATGCGCCAAAAATAGAATCTTTCATCCATTCTTTCTCAGAAACAGTAACAACAATTTCAGGAAAAGCTTTATCTCTGTACCAAGTTGACCGCACATACTTCCCTTTAAAAATGATAAACGGTGGCAATTTTTGCCCTGCTGCTGATCCGGATGCCAAAACAGAAGTCATTTCACGCCCACTACTTCCTATATTAAGGGACACCCTTTCGGTGCCTTTTTCTGTAATAACAAGAGCACTTATGGGGTCATGATAAAAGCCCATCTCGTCACAATTGTAAACAAGATTTGCATCATCGTATGTCTTCCAAAAGTTTTTCCAAATCATTAAAAAATTTATACACCACAAATGGGTCAGCCGCTTTTAGCCTTTTAGTTGACAGTTGTTCGCCTTTTCTTTTTGAAAGATCAAGATATCGTTGAAGAAAACTGCGGAACTACTTGTCACTGGGTCGATTATTTTAAAATCTGGTTTTAATATTGTTTTGCTGAACAAATGGTTGGACCAAATCTTTTGTCTCTTCTTTAGTCAAACCCTTCTCACAGTGACCAATTACTTTCAAATCAGCTTTTAGCTGAAGCTCGTCAGCTGGTGTTAAATCAGTTTTTCGACCGCCTCTTGTTATTTCTGGGTTTAATTTGCTAGTTTGCCTAGTTTTTTTTTTAGCGTTGATCTTGGAACTTTATAAAAATTTGCCGCATTTACCTGATGCATTCTTCCAATTCGAACGGCTTCAATTGCAGAATCCATTGCTGCTTGTTCATATTTTATTCGGCCCCCTTCGTCTTTGCTTTTTTTTCTATATGTTCTTGGCATTGCAGTTCTTTGTCTTTACGCTATACTGATCACGAATCAAGTCTCTTAAAAATCTAGTCCATAACTACTTTTTTAATGTTCTACAAATCGAGCATTGCACCTTTGATCTGTACGCTATTCTTATCACTTGTTGAATATCTAACTTTAAAAAACTTAATAGGTTATCATACTGTCTTAATGTTCTATAGTCTTCATAAACACAATTGTTGTTCTGGACATGGCACTTTTTTTACACTATACCTATCACTACTTGGGTCTCTTTTCCAAAAAAGTCAAGTACCCACGTAACTATTAAGTCTCAGTGTTATATAAATTCTTCACCAACACGAACTCTGAAACAGAGAAATATATTTTACTTTAATCTTAAGTTTTTATTAACCTGTTACCTACGTAAGTTTTTACTACCCCAAAACACTATTTTTTCTGGGGTAATAGGAACTTAATTTTTTGGAAAAAAAACAACCTGGAAGATTTCTACCAACAGAACCCATTACGTTTGACCTAAACCTGCAAGGTAGAAGCATAACATATTGTTACCTATACCATGTTTGAAACTTTTCAAGCTGAAGCTATGGACCTAAATTACTTTTTTTCTAAGAAACAAGTCCATCTTAAGATTATAACTATAAATTACTGTGGCACCTGCAAAAACTATGTAAAAGAAATGCTATCCTTCTCTACTTATTTGGACAAATTTTTCACTAAGAAAACAAAGTTCGTTCTTATTACCCCATGCTCTTTTTACCCCAGCTCTATATAATTTTTTTAAATTGTAATTTGTAGATTGCAGTAGTTTGTATCAAGGGATTTCCTTTAAAAAACATCAAAAGGCAGATCTTTAAGGATGAATAGGTACGTTGCTTAACAAAATATCTAAATACAGAAAACTCAAACCACTAACTACTTTTAAAAATTCTTTACCATTCCCAATAGAGGTCTGATCAAAATTCACATCGTCTATAACTTGTGCGAATCTTCTTTCAATTACTACGAGTGTAGTTCATTGGAAACAAGTTTAGAGGCTGTAAAGTAGGGTTTATTTAACGAATTTAAAAGAAGTCTCTGTTAACATTAAGCCACAAGTTCCACTGGTGGAGTAGTCTATAGATTCCCCGCTGGTAAAATTCTTGTGGCTATTTTGAGAAACACTGTATCACAACAATTTTTAAATCAGTATCCAAATTGAACCACTGCCATTTAAATCTTGGTTTAAATGGGCCAAACACATGAAAACTGCATGGAGATAAGCCGGGACTGTAAGATGGATGTTTTAAAATTTCCATTTTATATGACGAAGTAGATTTTGAATCGTGTGCACTACATGGAGGTGAGCGTTATCATGCAGAAGAATGACACAATTTGTGAGCATTTGGAGACGTTTATTCTTGAATCTGGCACGTATACCTTTTAGGGTGACTGCGTAGCGCTAGCGTTAATGAAAAGTTTTTTGCCTTCGGAGATTTGTACAGTACCACTGTATACTCCAGCGTTTGGATTCAGGTGTATAGTGATAATACCAAAACTCATCACCGGCAACAATTTAGTGTAGAAGAGCATTGCCTTGTGGTTGCTAGTGCATCAAATGTTGTATTGATAAGTTCGAACGCACATTCTTTTGATAATGAATATGCTATTATGAGATCGTATGAGCGAGAACATTACGATAACCAAGACTGAATGATGGAATGAATAAGTCCCACATTGATGTTCAACATTTGAAAAAGTTCTTAAACTTTGATGCGTCTACTAACACGCCATGCAGATTCCAACTTTCTGAATTTTCAATGATTCTGCAACACGTGCAATTCTGGGACAGGCCAAACTTTTAGTGGATTCTCTTCCCTGTCGAAATTTATTGCACCCTTTAATCTCTGTGGTATGAGAATAACTATAGTCACCATACACAGCATGCATTCTCTTATAAATTTCCTTTGGTCGACACCCTTCAGTGGCCAAAAACTGAATAACGACACACAGATTATTCTAACGAAAACTCTATTTCTACAAACAGCAGTTCTTTATTTTAGATATGATTATACAAACCTCCTCAACATCTCGTAGTTACAATGGAATTTGCTAAAAGCTCTCGCAACAATTCATTTTCAGCTAATTGCTAACTGTACAATTACTAGCTTCAGAAACTACGATGTTATTTTCTTAACTAACTTAATATCGAAGCACTACAATTAACTTTCCAAGCACTAATTGTTAATTTATATATCCACTGCAGTAGTTTATATCACATAAAGTAATTTATATCGACAATAATTTATATCATATCTTTTAAAGCTTTAAACCAAAACACATTATAATCAAAGGTTCAATCAGAACTGAACTCCAATATCCACGACGATAATTTATATACATATTCAAAACCTCCAAATAATTTTAAAACGTACAAGAAATTATGCAAATAACACCTCAAATGTACCTATTCTAATCTAAATATCTCTTAATTGCAAAACTTTTGTACCTGTCAATCAAAATTATTTGAAAGATGAGGTGTTGCCCGGACCTATCAATTATCTTTTGTGTACAAACGTCTCGCTCACATTCCAATGTAATTATACTGGTCAAAGGCAGACCGATCGACGCTAAATTATCTTTAGACGGGTTTTCTATCGCAGATGCCATTTTTAATTCAGTCACAACACTTAGAAAAAAGTAAGTTGCAAAATTTCTCACAGATGCGTCTTTACTACTTACACAAACAATACGTATAAAGGAATTCTGTCGTCATAGAAACGAAATCATGGTTACACTGATCAACGCATTTATGTTGAACTATCCTCGTAGTTAGTAGGTCGCGGATCGCTCAGATGTCCGATGCAGCAGGGTGTAGTTTAACTCACTTGCATCTAAATACATCCCTAGCAACTTTAGAATGATTGTATAGTTTCCATTGCAACTAGCGTAAGCAAGTGCATTGAAATGAGGCAGATGGACATATGATTCACCTCCAATTTACTTCCTCGCACTGTTCGTATACATGCCCCTTGTTGCTTAGTACAACATACCATAATTTAAAGCAGCAACGATTGCAGAGTTTAAAGAAATTGTATCATTTTAAAAATATATTGGATATTTCATTGCAGTTCATCTGAGAAGATAACAAAAAAATCGATTGAAATAATAATTGCAAATAGTTCATCCAAAAAAAAGATTTTATGTGTATCGCCGCTTCACTGTATACAATTACTTATTTTAGTTTCAAGTCAGACCATGTAGAATTTAGAAATTTCAGTTGAAAGAAAGCGCTACTTAAGAAGGTTTGCCATTTGACTCTATATACTTTTTTTTATTATATACAAGTATATATTTTTTTATTGTGTAATTTATTATGTTTCAAGTCAGAACTCATTAAACACTTATGCGGTGTGGTGTAAGCTTATAATAGAAGATGAGCCGCAATTGCACATTACTACGTCAAGAACGATTCGATATTTAGCTGTGGGTTGTATTTTTGACAACTTGCAATGGTTCTGTAATAAATCCGAAAATGACAAAGGCATATAATTGAATGTTTAATGTTCTTCTTGACCGTTGTTAAGGCGTTATTGTAGCATTTTTATATTAACAGTTCAGTTTCTTTTTGATTATCTTATATACAGAGTTTAGTCATTTTTTGACACATAAATGTGTGCAGTTGATATTCGCGTTTAATTTTTTTTTTAATAAAATTCTAGTTCTTTAACTTTGTGTGAAAGACTGATTGGAATTAGATTTTTTGTTTATGTACAGTAATGCCTTCTCCTTTGATTTCACGCACAACATTAGTATCGTTGACAGTCAGTAATGTGCGGTATTTCCTAAATCTAGAATTACCATTTGAATTTGATCATGCACTATTTCCATTTTCTCATTATCATAGTTTGTTGAGCGCGTATATACTGGAATTGTCATAATGTACGAGGTGTGACTATAAAATAACGAGACAGACGCTGTAAATCCTTTTATTTTAAATTTATACATACTTAATTATTATACCCGTCAATATACTCACTCTCCCGCGATCCCTACGCCGCTGCGCGCAAATTTTCCATATTTCAAAAGAGCGCTCTAAATCGTCTTCTCTAAGCTCGTGCCGCTTTTCCTTTTACAGCGAAAACGGCCCGAAAGCTTTTTCCTTTTAATGCAGATTTGACTTTGAGAAACAGGTAAAGTTCATGGTGCCAGATCAGGCGATTAAGACGAATAGTCTAACACTGGAATGTTATATTTGGCTAAGAAAGGTCGTGGAAGACAACCCAAGCAGTATTTTAACGTTGCAACGATGTTAGTATTTCACACCTGACGTCGAATTGTAGAGTAGCACAATCTTAAAGCGACAAATTTATACGTATTTGATGATACAATTTTGAGTCGATTCGGCGTCAGCATTCGGCCGAAACAGTCGGTAAAAAGATGCGAGTTTGGATCCTTTTTAACATAATCGTGTAGCCTCAAACTTTCGCACAATATGACATTTAAGTCGGCATCGGTACAAATTTCAGAACTAGTTTTATAATAACTGTATATAATAGTAAGTAAATCTGTACGTATTTTAACAAGTTAGTTTACTTTACTAAGATTGTTACGTTCACCTTCCGACGGTCTACGAAACCTTACGCCTTTTATTTCATTACTCATTCACATAGATTCTTCCTCCAATACTCAGACACCATCCTGTATATTAGACCTTCCTGCAATAAGTACGCCTTACTACAATTTCATTTAAACCTATTTACTGCAAAATGAAAAGTTCTTCTATAATTTAAATAGTCAGTACCCTGTTTGAGGTATCCGTTGTTTTGATACATATCACTATAGCGTATAATTACTCCTTATAATACCCAATCAAAAAGACTCATTGAAATAATGGATCGCACTTATTTGATTAAGCTTGTTTGGACAAGCATAAAAATGTAAACGAATGTGTATGAATTGTAAATATTGCAAACCTTTTACAACTCTCATCGGTACAGAATAATATCATTTTAAATAGTAATTTTCTTCAATAATGTGAAATCTATATTTTTAAAAATTTTCATATGCAATGACGGTGTACATTTGTGTTAAAAGACATCGTGACATCCCTTTTAAATCTAATACAAACACATGGCAAATAAGTATACAAATTCCGTCTTATTATTGTCTTCAGTCCTGGATATGGTTAGGCGCGTACCTGTATTGTTTCCTATTGTGAGCTAACCTACACATTTCTCTGAAGTTCCCACAACCTACATCTTTTGCTATATGTGTGCAATAGTCTAATCCAGGTCTACATCTCTTTTTCTCCTTTTTCTGCTGCTAGTATATCCCGCTCCATTCTCTCGTGCCTTAGAGCGTATCCCATCATTCTATCCTTCCTATTTTTTACTGTTTTCCACAGATATCTTTTATTACTTTGCTATTTCTAGAGTCTCTTTGTGCTTAGTTCTAAACCTTGTATCCATGATATATTTATCATACATTTGTAGCACCAATTCATAGGCTTTCTATCTTTTTTCTATTCGCTTCACCTACTGTCCACATTTCACCGCTGTACAGAGCTGTATTTTACACATACGCTTTCACAATTTTTTCCTTTTTCTATGTTTGTCGCCTTCGTATATAGCAGCTGCTTATTCTGACGGGTACCAGACGCCCTACCTCTTAGACATTGCGAAATCAATGGTTTTCTAATTATTTCTCTCAAATAAGAAAATTGCAAAAAACACCTGTAGTTGTTTACGACATTCGTCAAGTTTAAATACAATTCTCTTTTCATCATTAGGTTTTCCTTTTCCCCTTTCTCTGCTTTTAATATATTCCGCACTATTCCCTCATGCGTTAGTACGTGTCCTATAGTCCTAGCTCTCCTATTTTTTACCGTTTTCCACAGAAATAGACATTGTGTTGGTAAAACGTGAGATTTAAAAGCACTTATTTGCGCTCACTTAATTTACTACGAACTATACGTGTTGGAAGAGGCTTTCACCTCCAAAGCTCCAGGTATTAGGTAGAAACCGTCAGAATTATAGGTAAAAACGTGAAACCTAACTCAAAATGAGCAAATACCCAAACGGGTCCATAGGAATTGTTCGCTTTAATTATAGAGCAGTCGCCAAAATATTGTATTTGCGTGGACAATGCAAGCGTAATCCAATTCGAAGAGAGACTTACCTATCACCTCGATAACCGGAATTTGTAGCAACCATGTGAGCTCGGTAAAGTGGTCTACCTCGAACATACTATATAAGTTTAGAATAATCGAAAATAGTGGTAACGTGAGATTTATTTATTTGTTTAAAGAAGAGACTGGTTAAAAAAAAGCGAAAACTGATACTTTAATCTTGTGAAGCGGTGCATCCGCTAACCTTAGAAAATCTTTCAAAAATGACAAAATTCCAAAAGTCGTTAATCTTACACAAATTAGATAATTGTATTGGAACTATTACAAGAACATACAAATCAGATGGTTAAAAATTCCTACAACCTTTAACTTTATGGTGCAGCTGACGTTTTAAGAATTGTTCAAAAATAGTTAAAAGCTGAAACATTTGCAAATATTACATTAGAAACTGTTGATTATTCTGAAACTACAAGATTAAAAATTATAAACAACTTTTTTGATTATAAGTTGCGATGCTGCGGGAAGTTAACATTCGCATTTCTATTTTGCCATTTTTTTAACTAATTCAGCGGAACTATTGGCATAACCTATTAAAAACTTTAGAACTATTGCGGGAGCAATTGGAACTGCCGTTAAGCACTGGGGTGTTGATAACTGAGATTGCAACCTCGCAGGTGTTCCAGTTGGGCCATTAACATAAATTTTTCGCCAGTCAGAAGGGTTCTGGAAGGTGATATCTGTATGTGGCACTAAGCGCTAACGGGTTAAAATGAAAAAGCTGAGTTGTACTTCCAATAAGAACAGGCACAAATGAAATTTAGAAATTTTTTAAATAGTTTTCGAATCCTAGCAATAAAGTAAAAGGTTATTGGTGTATTTTGATTACTTTTTAAGGTTAGTGACTTGTACTCAGCGTAAATGTGTCTTGTATATGAAAAATATTGAACATACTTCACTAATCAATGGATTTTTCGTATTGAAATACTAAAGTGCGTGGAAGTCCGTTGTATCAAATATGAGATTAATTTTCAGCGTCTCACTACATAATCAGTTTATAACTTTAGCTAAAAAATTCATATTATTTCACTAAAAAAATGCCTACGCAAATACAAAGCGTACGCGTATTCTGATAATGGGTGGCTGTTGACTATCCTTACTTGCTTTATCATGACATTCCCAGAAAAATTCGTTGGACACTGCCAAAACAATTTCATAAATTTCTTTCCTGTTATAACGAGCATTTTATGAATGTCCTAAACTGGAAAATATGTAGCAAATCTATGTGCAGACATACATTTGCTTTTTCTGAATAAGGTTGGCATACATTAAACTGGATCCGAACTGTCAGTTTGTTCTTAAATGCTTGACACTTAGAAAATGGGAAATTCAAGATATGCAACCAGCCAAGATAATTGTGACTGGCACATTCAGACCGAAATCTTAAGGGATGATGTTTGTTGTAAAGGTTATTGAACGCTTTATACCGCACAGCTGTAAGATAGGTGTCAGCTGCACATTTGATTGATATGGGATGTTGTGTAAACTTCCTCGATTACCTAAATCTCCATTTTAGCCTGAAATATTACCTATAACTAATGTCTTTAAGCTAAACGTATAGCTATCTTATTCAAAAACTGTAAGTTGCTGCAATTGGAGCTATGGATGACGTGATTAAAAAAATGATTAAGAATTTAAAAAGCTTTTTCTTGTGCATTTAGTCAATATTTAAAAACCTTTGCAATGTATCATTCAATGACAATAACAAATTTTCTTAACCCTTTAATTTTGGTAACATTCTTTTTCCAATCGCTTCAAGACTATGGCCATTTTTATATTTAGAGATATTAGTAACCTTGCGTCATTTTAGATTTACAGAGTAGATAGTTTTTTTTGTATAAAGGATTTACTATATACAGCACTTTTATTGTCAAAAGTTCCTTATTCCTGCCTTAAAGTTAATGGGTAAATAAATGACTACAAAATGTGTTATTTATACAAAGTTTAACGTAAGCAAGTACACACATATGTACCCTCATACGCACACGCACACTGCACTCCGCAAACCGCACACCGCACACCGCGCACCGCGTACCGCATACACACGCTTACGCGTACGCATACGCACACATATGCACGAGCACGCGCGTGCACACCTTCAAGCAAGCGCAAACGCACGTGCTACCGCTTAAGCGCAAACGCACGCAGTACGTACCCACACATACTCATATAAAAACTAAAATAATTACCTCGTCGCAATCAATATACAGGGTCAGACCAGAAATTTTTTTTTGTTGAAATTTCTTTCAATCATCAAAAGATTTTAGTTGGAGTTGCATGTCGTCCTTCAAACATTGGCTACTTAACCGATATTAAAGACGCAATATACGAATACCTGCTTTTTATAATGGTATAATCATACTAGATGATTTTAATTTAAATCTAAAGAACGACACCTGTTATTGCCCAATTAAAAACTATTACAACTTCTTGTAATGTACATATAATACGTTACTGCAACCCATTCGGGTAGTTCATTCTCGCATTGACCATATTATCGTAAGGGTTAAAGATAAAGCGACTTCCTTTGGTCAAATACCCCCACTCTTGAAATTTCGAAGCATGACCTTATTTACGTTTTCATATTAGGAAACCGCCCCCATATATTCAGAAATATAAGAAATGTAAAAATTTTAAGCACATAAGTTGTTACAGAGGTAAACAATGTAAACGTACTGTAGTTAGTTGCATGCCTACACAGAGGGCGTACTAGGTTCACAAAAATTACAAACAAAATCAAATAATTTACGCTTTAAATAATTACAGTAAGTTAATTAATATTCACTTTCTAAATTACTGCATGTTAACAAGCTAGGTAGTAGATAAATATTCTTCTAACTAAGGGTTGTCGCGCTATTGACAACAAAATATAAACAGAGAATACAGAAAATATAAGGTACAATAAAAGGATAGATAAGGAAGTAGCAGATAAACACTCCACTACATAGTTTATAAAGTACTACTCCCGCACCAGCAATTAACGATAAGCTTGTCAATACCACCACTTCTCCGTTCGCCGTCCTAATTGGTCGGAAAGGCGACGTATATATATATATATATATATATATATATATATATATATATATATTACAGTGGGAAATTATATTTAACATTCTTTCTCACAGTATAAAACGGCTATTACGCAAAAACAAAGATAATTTCTAGAAACCTAATTTCTGAAGCTAAATTACACAACTATGTGTAATATACCTAAATTAATTATAAAAAAACTCCTACAGTTCATTATTCACTAAAATCTTTCGTGCAGCGCTTTTAACGCATAACAAAATATTGAATATTATTTTAATATGATACCTTGGAATTATATAAATTCTTTTGTTAATGTATGATTTTCAACTTAAAAAAATTGTAAATGCTTCTTTTGATAGTCATGTACCATTTAAAAATATTCGCATAACCTAACCTAAAGCTCCCCAGGTTAACTGATCAAATACAAAAAATGTTGCGCATAAGAGATGCTGCAGCACAGAAGTTTTAAGACACCCACGGTTAAAATCACCGGCGTTATAAATATTTCGGTAACAAAAAAGCAACTCATTAAAAACTCAAAACTACGTTACTTATTTTCTGTATTTCCTAATTTAGATTGTGGAAAAACTTAGAAAAAATTAAAATCTGTTGATATAAGTAAACTTTCTATTCGAATTGTAGCATTTCTTAAGTTAGATGATCTAACTAATCACTTTGTTCCAATAAACTACATTAACCCCAATTGCATCGTAACTCATATTCAAAAATAACCAATTTCATTACTTCTTGTTGCCCAGGGTTTATCTTTAATTCGTTTTGACAGTGATACAGTTGCTAAATCCATTTTGGGCGTAAAATCGATTGCTAACGGGGCTTGACGAAGTACCTAAATCTATGTTGTTCCTACTACTGCCATTTGCGCTAGATAACCTTGTTTTTATTATAAATCAATCTTTCTGTACCAATAAATTTCTTAAATATTTGCTCTTGTTTGCCGCTTACCTAATAAATCATTACCATCTTGTTTATCTGAATATCGACTTATTAACATTCTACCGGTTTTGTCTAAATTCATTGAATATATAGCATTGGATCAGTTATCTGATATCTTGAATGCCAGTAATCTATTCGATCCATTTTAAAAATCACAGTATTTCTTCTTCTCTCATTCAAGTACCTGACGATAAGACCGGTTTTGCTTTTGTTACAGCTAGTTAGGATTTGTGAAGAGTTAAAGATCTTAGTTAGTTGTTTTGCAAAAAGAGATGCGTCCATCTGACGAGCTGCAACAACAGCGAAATCGGTTGCGGCCTGTTCTTTTTACAAAATAACCAACAATGTTTACATTAATTTTCGTTCTCTATGCTCGAATTACTTTTCCAATGCCAGACAAAATTATTTATAACATTTAACTGGAAACGTATTGGTTTCCGTTGACCAACTTCTTCATGTACAGTGGGCATGTAATCGGTCATTTATTTACTTTCATTTTCATATTTGCCTTTTGGTTAGTTATTAAAATTTTGTCTGGTAATTCCGTCCATACTAGCATGTCGGAGACTTGAATGGCCATCGATAGTTGGTTTGCTACATTCGAATATAGAGGGCGCATCAAAAACATGTTGTATTTATAAATTCACCAGGATTTGTGTATAGTTCAAGATCTTAAGTGGTTATTTTGCAAACAGCGATGCGCCCGTCTGACGAGCTACAACAACAGCGAAACTAGTCGAGAACTTCTCTTTTTGCAAAAACTAACAATGTTTAATTAATTTTTGTTCTCTATGCTCTAATGTTGAACAAAATTATTCACAACATTTAACTGGAAGCGTATTGGTTTACCTTGATCAACTTCCTTATTTAGCATTCGGTGTAGTACCTTCTTAGAAGGTACGCCAGTGCTCAGGTAAGTAATCGATCATTTATTTATTTTCATTTATATATAAAACTAAACTATATGGTATATCTTTCACAGTAATGATAATGAATACATGTTCCTAATACGGACATAGAAAAAGCATCTTCTAATTTGTTGTAATAGCGACAAATGTAGATTAAATTTGCACTAATAGTATGATAATCTTTTTATTTTGTTTATCTGCAGCAATGAAACATTTGATTAACGAAACTATGTCTTGAAACACTAACACACTATAACTTCACTTCCGAAAATTTACGCGAACTTTTGACATTAAAACGGTATCGTGTTTTTTGAAGTCTCTCTCAAGGCTCATATCATATTTTATATTATCATAGTGCAACGTATCAGAGTCATCTAGTATGGAGAACATCAATGGTTGTATTGCTGCACCACGGATGTTGCAGGCACGCGCACACCTGGGAGTATGAGTAATACATTCTAGAATAAACGTTTTACGTAAATCTAGATCAGAATATGACTCATCATAAACATAGGACGTTCTCCGGGGCGTGGTAATTCATACGGTGACTCATCTTTCTAGATTCGTCTCGAGTTTACTAGAACCGTTCAAAGTTGGTGTATAAATGGGAACGTTCACACACGGGAGTTAGTTTCTAGTTAGTTTTCTATACGTGAAGCGAAGGTTTGTATAAATTACGCAGCATAGTAGATATAAATGTGTACATATAAATTACCTACCGTAAAGCTTTTGTGAAGTATTTAGTTAGAACTTTGTGTTTATTTAATTATTATTATACACAGTGCGTAGTATACTAGTGTAACCTTTACTAACAAATTATTCAGATCTGCTTATACTTTACAATAGTATTCAGTATTCTTTACAAACATAAATATGGACAGCCGATCTAGATCAAGTTATAGAAAACTATCAGGAAAACAAATAGTCGATCAGAAGGCGGTTTTGGATAAAACGCCAAAGTTAAATACATTTTTCAAGCGTTCCGAACGCGTGGAAGAGAAAAATAGAAACCTCTTCAAACCTTGTGCGTCTACTTCGTCTCCTTTACTTAAATGTTTTGTTACGTTTATTTTCGACATAGTTAATAATAAACACGCTCTCGAATAAATTCCTTAACTCAAATCCCCTTTGCTTTAAAAACGAAAATTTATACGATAAATTAAGTAGTCTATGCCTTGTTTTAGGTATCCTTAATCTCTTAAATTTTTCAACATAATTAATAATAAATACGCTTTCTACAAATTTTCATTTTGAACTTATTTATTTTGAAACGACAAGTTTATGCTACAATTAAATAGTTTATATCCTGTTTAAGTACCTGTTATCTTGGTATACATTACAACCGCGGGTAATGGTTTACTCTATTGTTCCGATGTAAAGACTTGTTGAAATAAAGTCGCGCACTATCTGATACAACCCGGGTTTTCCAGTTTCAATCGCGTTTCGATAAGTGAGGGTTTGCAGTTCGAATTCGTATTTGTTGGACCATTGTTTAATTTGATTTTACAGCTTGTACGTCGAAATACTTTCTACAGCATTTGTCACCGTATTTCAAAAGCTATGCACGTTTGTTTTTTTTGTTCGATAATTAGGACGTATCTAGCGTGGATTAGTGAATTCCCCGCGCGTACTCATTCTAATCAGATTCTTTTTAGCTTTTTTTAGCTAGAGGCCAACAGTTTCTTTTTTGTGTAGGCTCACCTGTTCGTTGCCGTGGACCAGCTGCTTTTGTCCGTAGATCACTGCTGTAGTTACGGTGGCAGAGTGAATGGATCCTGAATACCGCGGCGTATCTATGTTGACTCACCCCCGACGGCTTGTAAGCTATGTATCCAGATACATGCAGGTACGCAACTTGTTTTCTTTTGTGTGTGTCAATTGCATATTCCGTATCAACGTTTGGTGTAGTTACGTGACACTGTAGGACTATTGTTTGTTGCTGCGATTCGATATTATTGCGCTACGGGTGCGATGTACTATTTTTAAACATGCTTGTCAAAAGAACGCACACGTTTGTTCGCTTTACGGACTAGTTTATTTTACAAAAAGTATTAGGTGAAATTTTAAAAACGTTCGACAAAAGTTCTCATACGTTAATTCTTTCCTCCTGATTAGTTATTTTACAAAAAGTATTAGGTGAAATTTTAAAAGCGCTTGATAAAAGCTCACATGTTTATTTACTGCTGATTAATTTAATTTTATGTAGATACAACATGCGCACTTTGTATCTAATGTACTAAATTGTTCATATCACCTAGTTATTTGCTTTGAAATAGTAACGCTTAATTTATTTTCTTTTTGCTTGTTTGTACAGAATCCTTTATTTATTTTTGCGTTAATAGATAATCGTGGGCGATGTGTTTTTTTTTGGTATGTAGACGAATCCCCCCACTCTCCGTGTTTGATAGTTAGCCTGGTATTTACTTTTCTTCCGGCTACGTCCATGTACGTAACAGTCTATCCATTTCAACATTTTTGAACAGTTGTGAAAATTTTGATTTTGTGAGCATTGAAGCTGATAGTATTTCGACATCTTAAGATTTCCTTACTATGAAAGAAAGTCTGCTTGATGAACCAGCTAATAAGAACGCTTTACTTCCTCCTAGACATTATTTATCACAAAGGCGCCTGTGGGTTAGTTAGTTAGACTGTTAAAAACAAAGAAATTAAATAATCGTATCGCACAAATTATATGCACTGACCAACTCCATTGCACTTAGCTTTCCAATATCAAATTACTACAATATGCCTACAGGTTTTTATTTACGTCGAATTTATATTATGAAATACATATATAGGATAAGAAGAATGAGTAATGCCAATGATTTGAAAATAAATTGGGAGATATTTATTATAAATACTTTAAACTAGTGTTATGTAATAGCATTCAATACCACTAAAATCATATTTGTGTAGTAGGATCGCGATAATTATTCAGTGAAAGCAATGAAGTGCTGTACAATCAAAATATTTAAAATGTGATACGTAATGTATTGTGGTTAGTTGATAATTGTGCAGAATTGTACTATTTGTGCACAGCAATCGCGGTTTAATAAAGCTCCGCTTGTTTTGTTTTATTCATGATTTGTACAATATAAACCAGGCAGTTTTATTATATTTGTAATCCGTATATTAATTATAGTGGCTTTGCTTTAGATTTTACCCCTGAGTAGCAAATAATCTATCAGCATAGTTCCTGTGTGTACTTTATTACTGATTATTTTTATTACAGATGCTCACACTCACCGATTGACCTGATTACAATGGATACTAAGTGCAACAATTATCAAAATCTTTTAGTAAAATTAAAGACAAGTTGTAACATTTCTTTGAAATGTTGATAATCATATCCATTTTAAATAATTTCTGTATTGATATATCCCACCAATAGGGTTAGGATTATTTTTTAAGGAAATATAATATTTAGGCTAAATACTTTCATTGCCTAAGGAATGCTTATTTTGGTGTCTTACATTGTACATACTCAAAAGTTGTCTAATTCATTATGGTTACTATAAGGTTACAGCTGATGAAGTTACTTGTTCTCTAAATTATTACAGTTTTGTAATTCATTTGTCTTATTAATATATAACGCTGGCGCTTATGACCTCAAAATTTTGGAACAAAGCATCACGCGCAGGAATTGATATAGGATATTTCTCTGGTTCAAATTAATATGTCAGTAAGATAATTTTACATCGTTAGATAGGGGAAAAAACGACAGGTAATTTCAATCTGTTGTCTTATTCACATTTGTCTGAGTTCTGCCGAAGATAGTGTCGTCTATGGAGAGAAAATAATTTTTTTGTTGAGCACCTTCTCATTACTATCGAAACAGGTAACATGCACCTTGAGTAGATATAGTTAACTGTTGATAACAAGAAATAGGACGGATGAATGTTATTATTCAATTAGATTTGAAATAATACCTTACTGTGTTCGTTACTTTTAATTTTAGGAACGATTGGTTTCCCTAAAACAACTTGATGTTGAAAAAAAGTTACGATAATTAGAACATCTAGTTTTCTCTTCAAACTTTACAGATCTCAGTAAAATCTGGTCAAAACGAATTAAGTCTAGAGTTGTTTCCAAGGTATATACAGTCAAAAATCACTCATTAAGTATTTATACTAAACCGTCTGAAACTATAACCTGCAGTAACTGTAAATAATTAACATTTTTAATTGGTTGCATAAATTTATAAACGTAGCATTAGTTTTTTTGTTCGCCGAAAACATTTTCCATTAAGCTAGGTAAATTTTTATATCCTTGGTTTTTTCTTTTCGTTTTGCTTAACAATGTTTATATGTACTTGTAATAAAATTATAATTGTGTAACAGTCCATGTTGGTGTTTTTCACAACTAGTGTAAAAATAATAGTTTCAGCCTTGTTGTAATAAAATATATTGCAATTACCCAGAGACATGATTAATATATAGCTAATTTAGCATTTGACTTCGGAAACCTTTCTTTCAACTAGCAGTTTTCAAATAGGTATATTAGTGTCCTTACTGTTAACGATTTTTTTGGGTTCGTTTTAACATTTGCGGCTCTATTATTCTTCGTGTGACCTTTGGCTAGAATAACTTTCTTGATTTCGGGCTTTGGCATTCTCTTGTTATTTTCTCTGCGTCTTTTCCCTACAAATCCTGTATTTCTAAATTAGGTGGCGTCCAAGATACCTCCCTATTCTAACTAGTGTTTAACACATGATAACATTCCGCGACTCTCTTCAAATATCTACACTACACTTCACACTGAATTAGTTGGCAACTATTCTTGTTAGTGTAGTCCAGGTCTTCGGAACTTTATCGGTTTACAGAACTTTAGTGAGAGACTTCACCGAGTTGCTAGGTGGCTTGCCGGTTGGATTTTTTTGTAACCAAAATTGTACGTACCAATGTATAAGATAAAATGCAGTGGCAAACGTAAAAGTCTAATTTGTATGCAATGCAGGGTTCTGGACAAAGAAACCACCAAGATTGTCACGCAACAACTGTATAATAATCTCAGTTTCTTCTGTATGGATTACGATTCATCTGATCATAAGTACTTGCACAATAAGGTAAACCTTGTTTATCAAAATTTAATTACAATTTGAAGAAGTAGGTACTTCAACTGAAAAAGTGGCAGGCCATAACAGAAATACACGACATTCTGTACCGACACAACAATAAACGAGATACATTGTACAAAAAGGTAAATGACATTCATATACCAAGAACCTCATTCGTTGAATACGGTTTTCACACTTTGAGAAAAGTATTAAATGGCATACAGCAAGTTCTTTTCAATCTTACGTCAGTATCAAGGTTCAAGTGCATAATCCAGCTACGGACGACATTAAACGAAGTTTACTTCAAACACAACCAGATCTGCCAAATATCACCAAATCCTTAGATGACATGCAAAGCAAACTTAGGTCAACTAAACAGAAGGCTTCTAAAATGAATTCTCATGCCCACATATTTCCAAAAGTATTAGTATCAACTGGTTCCCAATTCCCAGACAAGAATCAATGTTCCTAATGAAATTAACACACACTAACCAATCGAACTGTCCACAGTAATATTACTAATACAGAGCCAAAAACTTTAAAGAAATGGCAAAATGTTTTACTGCAAAATTCTTTGCCACAACTTAAAACATCACCACTAATTCATGTTATAACAGGAAATCTTGGTATACCAGAATTCATTCGCCGTTCCCCTTATTCAAAAATACTGATATTTCAACGGGTTATATATAGGAGTTCAAGTAAAGATCGCGCTGAACAACTAGTCAATGAAAATTTTTAGTCACCAAACATCTCTGTGAAATGGTCTCTAGAAAGTATTTCAAAACCGCAACAATCAAGAACTACACATGACATCAAATGAATAAGTAAAGATTTGCAGGAACTCGTTTCACCTCAACACAGTGCTATTACAGTATGCTAAAGAGACATTGCGTGCATTTAAAGATAACCTAACTGTAAATATGGTTTCTTGTTATGATCCCACGACTCCACCTATGTTAAATTAACTAAATAATCTATTAATGCGTCGGCTTTGTGCCAAAAACACTATCTACACAGGATTCGAACCTACATGGTTACGTACAGCATTTAAGTTTCTAAAATTTTCCAGTTGTCATTAGCACGCCCGGTAGCGTAATTGGAAAACACAATAGCAACTAATGCTGAAGATACAGGTTTGAATTCTGTGTGGGACCTTAAATTTTCCAGCTTTCAATTACTATCTGTATTTGAAATGGTAATTTAGTCTTTGCATAAAAGCTTAAGTTATAATTTCATCTTATTAACCAATACCTCGGGTATTTATCAACTTGCTCTGGGAAATTATTTAATATGTATGTTCAGTAGGTGGCATGCAGCCGCAATTTTGAGCGTCGCTTCTTGCCTATATCTGACATAAGTCAAAAACTTGACACTATCTGATATGACTGACAAAAACGCTAAAAAATGAAAAGTTAGGTTGATGTATAGGTACGTACAGGATTTAGATTTGTATAATTGCCCAATTGTCATCACCAGTCTCGGTAGAGTAATTGGAAAACGCATCAGTCGCGAAAGCTGAAGATACAGGTTTGAATCCTGTCGGGGACCTTATATTTTCCATTTTTTAAATACTAACTCGATTTAAAATGATCACCAGGATGATATTTCGATACACACGGAAGTCAGTTTATATGATTAATTTGAGCTTTATTTGCTCTATAATGCAAACGATTCGCATTTTAATAATTGTAATAAAATTTGGTTTTCACGGCAAACAAAACGAATTCTAACGCATACCTATAAAGATAAACGGTTGTTTAAGGGTTATAGCAATGGTCATGTAGTAATCAGAAATTATAATAGGAAGCAGAAAACTGCATTTATTTTGGAGAATATTGAGTAGTTGAGATAGTTTGTAAATAGTAAGCAGTCAACGCCCTGTATATAGAGTATAAGTAGTTTTAAGCGACGCAAATAGTGACAATAGTACGCATAGTTACCATAGAAATAAGTAATTCATGCATTAGGTAAATAACAAATATTTAACACTCGGTATATAACGTTTTAGTAATTTTATGTAAGGCAAATAACTATATTTTTCAGTGGAAGCACGAGTATTTAGAAGTGAGCATAGTTCATGTAATTAAACACGCATTCAAAAAGAATTCTAATTATTTATGATAATACGGAGATAAGAGATAAAATCTAAAGAAGCGCTGTGTAAGTGCGTAGAAACAATTAACAATTTGTAATAGTAAAGGTAATTAAAAATGCGTAAAGAAATAAACATACTTGAAAATTGAAATTCGAATTGCATCAGGTATTTGTGTATAATATGGAAAAGCGATTATTTTCTCAAAACACCGCATTGTCTGATAACAAGGCATATGTAAGCAAACAACAATTACTTGAAAGGCCGAGAATGTTACATCAGAAAACCACTTTAATTGTAGAAAATAGAGACCTTATTGGTTAAGATGAGCGACGCGGCTTGTAAGCCAAACCCACAGAAGAAGGGGGATAACTCATACATTATCAGCGAGAATGATAACGGAGCTCAGTTTTCAACTCAACAAGGCCAAGCTGTGTCACTATGAATCAAAGAGTAACGCTTACGTAATAATATTTTGATAGTAAAAGTGTTTAATGACAGATAGTGCTACGAATATGAAAATTTCTAGTGTCGATTAACGGCTCTAAGTTGGACGACAATAAATCTAAGTTGGACGACACAAAATCTAAGTTGGACGACAATAAATCTAAGTTGGACAATAATAGATCTAAGTGTGATAATAATAATTCTAAGTCTGAGGCTGGTGAGAATAATTCGAGGGTGTATAATAATCCAAGTTTGAGGGTGACGACAATAATTTAAATGTAATAATTCAAGCGTGTGTTTAGATAATATTTCAAATGGGTATATAATAATTCCGAATTAGTAGAGAATAACTTCGAATACGATGGACGGTATAATAATGCATGAAGAATTCTAATTAATGTTAGTTGATAATGGATGCGTCGATAATTTTGGTTGCGGGAAGGAAATAAAGAAGCACACAGACCAGGTTAGATCTTTTCAGTTTTAAGACATTTTTTTATTTGAATTTGAATATTGAATTGCTTAATTAAAATAAAATAGTGTAACAGAGTCAGCAACGAACTTTACATACGTTGAAAGTACGTAATATAATAAAGAGGTTTTGAACGTTCCAGGCTTCTTTTGATAAAAAGAATAGTTTTTGGTGACTTTAGATTGATAGCAAAACATATAAATTTTTGAGATAAATAAGACTTATAATATTGATTGATTGAAAAGTGTATTTTATTAATTTCAAAACCTGTACATAATATTTGTTTTCATTATATGGAATTGAATTAACTTCATTTTATGATTCAAAATAAAATCTAATCGAGGCAGAATAATGAAAGTAGTGGGCGTGTAACTTGATCGAGATAAACACAGAGAGGTGGAGTTATAAGTAGAATACGCCATTGATACCGAGTGCGGCGTTATAATAACAAGTTTTAATTGGACATCCAACGTAATCGAACGATAGTTCCAGGAGTTCATAGCAATATATACATATATATATATATATATATATATATATATATATATATATACATATATATGTTACTTCGACGCCTCTTTATCTTGTAATGTTTGGTTATAAAATTTTTCCACGGCTTTTTGCTCACTTTCCTGAAAATAAACTATCTAAACGAAAAATTCTGCTGCGAGAAATAGACAACATTTATTTACACTCCAAATAAATTTAATATACAACACAAAACAAAATTAATCTCCTCTTCTCTCTCCCACCTCATTTACAAATTATATACATCCCCTTTGATATACACCCTTAGCAGTACACTTCAAGGTCTATATTTACACCATATATCTAATTAATGTAAAAATAACAAGCCATAATCTAACTTATTTTACTTTTTCTAACCTTATGTAAAATTATATACAACCCCTCCTTTATATGTCTTTAACAGTACTCTTCAAAATCAATATTTACACCATATAATATCTAATTAATGAATTAAAAGAAAGTAATAGGGCTTCACCACACTTTTGGAGCTCACGAGCTCATAGTAAAACACTGACTTCTTTGTGCTAAAATTTGCACACCAATATTGAAACACACCCTTTTTGCACATATTATAAAATACTCCCAATACCATTAATTATTTACACAAAAATATTAAAAATTAACCCATATTAAAATATTCCATCAGAAACATTCCCTTATTTGTCCTTTTAGGTTAATATACAATTATACACCCAATCCCCAAAGTCATTAATTAACATATTTACACATGTACAACAATAAAGCACAGTTACCTAAGATACATATTTACACAAGGAGTCTGCTGCCTGGAACTGCTGAATGCATAAAAAACTCTATCTCGGATTGCTTGATCCAACTACTGCTATACCCAGATTTATCACGAGGTCCTCCATCGTCAACCAAACTACTGCGGTAACTCAAACTTCTTCTTTTATAACCATAATTTTCGATAATTTACCAAATTAATTAGGCGCCGACATTTACTCCATAATAATTACATTATTTTTAAAATAAGTGTAAAATAAAATCAAGTTGTTTTTACTTAAAAGCTTTTATTGTAGTTCAAAAGGATCATGTAATCGTATAAGCATATCGGAGTCTCAAGTCGAAGTGTATTAATCAACTAAAAGCGCAAGAACGCTGAAAAATAAGAGTGCTTCCAGTCAAACTTCAGCTGTATGTATGTAAGTTCCCCACCTCCAAAGACTGCTACAATTCCTAAAAATTTCTATATCCACAAGGCCTTTCTACAAAACTTCTCATACTCACACTCGCACGTACACAAATTCCGTATATTTTTCCAATTCTTAGTTACACAATATTAAAAACATTTCGATGAAGATCACTTGCAACGAACACCAAACAGCACGTGTACTAAGGTTTTCCTAGTATTTTTAAAAATCAATATTCAAAACAGCTTTGGCATTTACCCCAAGTCAAACACAACTAACATCTAAGCTAGCCTCTAACGAACATGTGTTGTCCTCATCTCACTTCTACCTTCGTACTCAAATTACCTTTCTCTGTTACCTAGTTTTCCCTATTTGTATAACGAACGATCGCTAACCCCATCCAATTCTGCGTATTCTTTAGTTTTTCGTCCTTTTTAGAAGTCATAAATTTGTGTATCGCCCCATTAATTGACAGCGGAAACGAAACTACCTGAAACTTCTGTTGTTTTGTTCAAGTCTTATCATCTCTAATACAAGGAAAAGGAAAACAGTTTGAAATCTAGCTAAAAGATTTTCAAAATATTGCTACCACTTGTCTGTAATTTAATAAGAAGGTTAAATTTGTGTGCAAAAAATCTTAAATTTTAAATGCCGCATTATACACCGGATGTTTCTTGTATATCATGCGCTATATTTTCTGAAGAATTATGAAAATTAATCTTTAGCTTCCTAAATTTTACTGCAAAATTATTACATTCTAAACTGTTTACTTTAAAAGAGTTATTTGATGTATTTTCACATGCTGAATGTCAAATCAGTTACAACGTAAAAAATAACACCCTTTCAGCCTCCATATATCACAGTATATATATATATATATATATATATATATATATATTTCTGTGATATACGAGCACCACAACTTGGGCGTCCATAATTATGCTGTGTTAAGCCCTGTTACTCTCTCACAGCCTCTTATATCACTCAAGCACTTGTGAAAATGTAAATTTATAATTATCTTTTGCCTCGACTAGCTGATTCAATTAAATAAAGCACTTCTATAATGCATGGTATAATGATTGAATGTTTACAACACTTTTAACTATCTTCTCCCCTTTTTGTATCATATACATCTGTCAAATTATTACAAAATCAAGCCAGCAAAACGAGCTTTTTATTACATTTAAAGTCTTATTGAAACGTTTTAAGCGGTCTGTAACTTTTCATAGAATTTTTGAAAGAAACCACCAATTTGTCGGCTTTTACACTTTAAATTATGATTAAGATAAAACAGTTTAAAAATAAATCATATCAAAAACATTTGAGATAAAAGTTTCAAAAATAAATCATATCAAAATCTCTAACCTGAATAATTTTTATAGGTGCTCCCAAAATATCCAAATCGTTATTGGTACGTTTATTGCAATGAAAGATTTTTCATTTTCTCCATAGAATAATTACCATCAATTTGCTTTAACGGGCAGCATTCTCCAATATTGTATTTTGATCGTAATATCTCGTAATTTATGGTTCTACAGAAATCGTAACATTATTTTACTTGTAGTTTATGATTGTATTTTATATCGTAATTGACATGGGAAATTCAGATTGACATTCCGAGAGGAATTTAGATCCACCTTCAGATCGAAATTCAGATCGACATTCAGAGAGGAATTTAGGTCGACATTCAGATCGCTGTCTCAGAAATACGGCATAATTTTCACAATTCTACACTTTATGATTTCACTGTTAACAAATATCTATTATTCACGTAAATATTTGGCACTTTCAATTATAGTCACTGCCCAGTTTCAAAGTATACTCACTTGATATTCAATTCTCCAGATATTTATAAGATCGTCCCACTCTTGTTTGTGATTTACTGGCTTCACGTGCTAGGCGAGGTCAAGTATATTATCACTTGTTGTGTTTGGGAAAATTTACCAATTGTATGTATTTTAATTGAATGACGCGGTGCTTGAAGTCACGTAAATTTAATTGTTATATCTTATATTTACTTCAGGAATCCCAGGAATTTTGTACATATTGAGCACGTAGTCTTGTTTGTTAGCTTATTTCTAATCTAAATTGAATAAATTTGGTATTTGTTTATTTCCCAATAAATTGGATTTTCGAACAACTGTGATTCTCTTAGATCACGTACGCTTTTAAATAAAGCATAATTTCTACGTGCGTTTACGATAATATCTTTACACACTTTATGAATGTTTATCTAGCCACTTCATGCAGGTTTTTCACTGATTTAATTTTAATGCGTTTCATTACCTTTTTAAATTCTAATCTCTGCTAGTAGCTACACTTGGATATGTGTTTTAATTGTTTGTACTGCTATATACAGTGTGCTCGCAACTAATAATTTTTATAATAACCTATTTACTCTCCTAATATCTATAATTTCGTGCTTCTGTTGCTTGGGAGTTTCCCTTGCTTATTCTACGACCCCAATGACTTAACCTACCTCTAAATTAACCCTATAATTACAGCAATATATATAATATCGCGTAAATTATAGGTTAAGAGGAATAGATAAGTCAAAAGAATAATTTTGTGACGACCGTGTATATAGAAAATAGGAATAATTTATTTACGCTCCAAATTAATTAGTTTTGACATTTGTATTAATAAATCGGAATGGTAAATTTGGATAAGTATAGAAGCTTTGTGTACGTGAAAGCTCAAGGATGATACGAATATAATTAGCTTTAATATTTTGAAGGGTGCAAGTCAAGCACATTAAATAATAAGGAGAGCTTTTGTATATAAAATTAATAATGTAAACGCATATTTTCCATTTAACTAAACAAGCGTTCGTTAAAAATAAATCCTAAGAAATTCTACAGGTTGAACAACATGGAAAGTACAATTTCAAACGGACAATCGGTTCATAGAAAGCCTGACAAATAAATAAACAAGTTCAAGGAACCAGAATGTACGTTAGAACACAATTATGTAGAAATTTTAGTTAACGGTCGATGCGAAGGCTACGAAAATAACAGGGGGGTTTGGAAGCAAGTTGAGACGGAATACCATTAGCATAAGGTACACGAGGAAAACAAATAGAGACGTTGAATAAAACACTCGTTTAAAGTCAACCACAATATCGATTTTATGTTGCTAGAGTGGGATTGTAAAAGAGACGGTAAATATAAGTTAGACGAGGGTAAGATAGTTGGAGGCTAGACCTAAGAATGGGAGAAATGTTTGTGATTGGCTGATTGCTAGGAGATGAGAGAAAATTTCAAAAAGATCGCGACCGTTGTATTTTGTTAACCAGTGTTTCGGACTAAAGCGACGATGGAATGAGAATTCTGAGTTGTAGAAAGTTCGTTGCATATAAAATTTGCAGAATCGGCTACTGGGAGAGAGCTTTTCGATTGAAGTAGGGTGCAGGAGGTGTGTATCTACCATTATAAATACACTAGAAGATGTAGTAGGGCTCTCTTACTTCACTGAGCTCTTACTTCGCTGAGCTCTTACTTTGCTTAGCATTTACTTGACTTACTTCTACGGTAACATCCAAGTTTACAATTTTATAAATCGGTGATAGTGTAGCCCGTCTTAATTAAAAGTGTTAAAAGCACAAGTGGGTGCTATATTGTAGACGGTGCTGTAGCTACATTCAAAGAACGAACGAAGAATGTTATTGAGGTAAGCGTGCCTAGAGAATTTTTGGAACGAGGATGCTGGGTGTTTGGTAGATATGGTAGGTGATTAACTTGGTTTGAACAATTATATGGGTAGAAATATTGAAGACCGTTTGCAGGGAATTGGATAGCGATTGGAAATGAGTTTGATGTACATATAGCAGAGACGTTTATGGAATGCCACAATGAGTGGACAAGATCTTCAGAGGGGACGGTGAAAAATACTTACTCCAGGTAACGAAACTAATTTCTATTTTTATTTCTTGAACATTTTGTGCTGTTATTTTGTGCTAGTGTGATTTGACACATTGGGTGTGTATTTTATAAACATAAAAGCTAATTTGAAGGGTACATGAAAAAGACAATTGGTATTTATTATTTAAAGGTGTAAATAAATACAAAAAATTTGATGTAAAAAGTAAACGGGTTTTTAGGGTTGTTGAAAACAAAGATGCGATTTATTTATGCATTTAGAGTAACAGGGTTTATACTGAGCTTACCATAGACCAGAGTAAAATTCAATTTAGGGTTTTAAGACAGGCCCATCTACTTATATAAAACAAAAACTGTTGAAATAAATTAAAGTCATGAAATTTAAAGGATTTAATGATTGAGATATTAATATTTGATGACGCTGTATATCCGAATTTGTAAATATTGAACTGGTAACGTAAAAATTCTGATTTGTATGAATAAAAGGTTGTATGTTTCGTTGAATTATTTGAGTGGTAATTTTATTTGGTAGTATAAGTGAGAAAGAGCAAACTTAGGATGGTAAGTATCTCTGAAGAAGCAGATTTTAGAGCTAGCCGTGGTATGCTGACATAAGTGGAGTGTTCCAGAGATATTGAAATATATTCTTTATTTTTCATTTTCAGGAAAATATTTTATGACGTCCCAACGCTAGGACTCGATTTAAGAGCTTATCCACTGCAATATATATATATATATATATATATATATATATATTGCTGTGATAAGGGGTTGTTTAAAGGTGTACTTTATAGGAAAGGTCGTTTAAGAATGAGAAATTAGCATAGGTAGCAGAAAACTGCATTTACTTAGTAAAGAATTGAGAAATGGAGATAGTTTGTAAATAGTAAGCAGTCAACACCCTGTATATAAAGTATAAATAGTTTTAAGCGACGCAAATACACATAGGAAGACGCATAGTTAGCGTAGAAACCAGGAAGACATGCATTAAGTAGATAGTAAATATTTAATACCCTGTAGATAAAATTTTAGTTAATTTAGGTAAAGCAAATAATGGTATTTTTCAGTGGAAGCACGCGTATATTTATATGTAAACATAATAAAGTGTAATTAGACACGCATTCAAAAGAGTTCCAAACCATTAGATTATTACGGAGATAGAAATAAAGCTTCAGGAAGCATAATATAAAAGCGTACAAATAGTTAACCATTTTTGATAAGAAAAAAGATTAAAAATTGCGTAAATAATATGCAGATATGAAAATTAAAAGTGGAATTGCATCAGTTGTTTATGGAAAAGCAATTAGATTTATCAAAACACCGCATGTTGATAACGAAGACATTATAATTTGAATAAGGGGCCGCTATACTTGCGGTTACGTCCCCAATGCTCCACCCGAAGGTACTACATTGGTGATAACGAAGACAGTTCATTTACATTTCCAATGCTCCACCTATAGGTACTACATTGGCCAGGAGGCGAGTTTTTTGTTGCTTGGAAATTTAGAATTTTGCCGAACCCTTGCCGTTCCAGGCAAGGTAGGGATCTTTAACGTGCGTGACAACACTCACACACGGGACCTCCATTTAACCTCTCATCCGAACGAGGGCGTAATTTTTGTGAAAAATGCTCACCTGCCATTTTTCAAGCAGTCGGCCGTGTCGGGATTTGAACCCGGGACCTTGGGATCCGTAGTCTTACGCTTACTACATTGATCCACGGCGACGCCTGATAACGAAGACAGCTGCGACCAGCTTACAATTATTGAGAAGCATAGAAAATTACATCAGAAACCACTTTAAATACAAATATTTGATTCGTTAAAAATGAGCGACGAGTTTGTAGATCATACCCACAGACGGAGTGGGAACTCAATGATATATTAGCAGGTACAGTGATAACGAAGTCAGTTTACAACGTAACAAAGGCCGAAGTGCGCCACTATGAAATAAAGTGATACGTAATAATAATAATTCAAAGTGAAAAATTGTAAAAGTGCTAAAATGAAAATTACGATTGCCGATTAAACGTAAGTAGATTTTGGGGAAATTTATTTTAAACTAAAACATATTAATAATAGGGCTACGAGTAAGGGGAGAAAATAAACTACGATATTCGAGTACGTAGAGAATAAATGGGAAAATAAATAATGATAAACCAATTCTAAGTTTGGGGAAATTGATAAGAAGTAATTCTAAGTCTGAGTGAGATGACAATAAATTGGGGTGCATAAGTATAATAATGGTAGTCCAGAGGGTGATGGCAATAATTTAAATGCAATAGTTGAAGCGTGTGGATGGACAATATTTCGAATGGGCATGGAATAATCCTGAATTGGGGGAAGATAATTTTTATTCAAATGGATGCGTCAATGCGAAGAAAATAGACCAGGTCAGATTTTAGTTATAAGACATTTTATTTTTCTATATTTTTTATGTTGAATATTGAATTTCCTTAATATAATATGAATGTGAAAGTCAACAAAAAGAGGATTTGAAAACGTATAAAGTGCGTGATATGATAACAGGTTTAGAACGTTCTACACTTCGTTTATAAAGATAATAGGTTTTTTGGTGACTTTGGGTTTTGAGTAATAAGTATATGATTTTTAATAAATGAGATTTATAACATTAATTAATTGAAAAGTGTATTTCAAATAATTTACAAAAACTGTACATAATATTTGTTTCATTATATTGAATCGAAATTAACTGAATTTTATAATTCCAAATAAATGCTAGTCGAGGTCATAAGATAAAGTTAATGGGAGTGATTTGTTAATTTAAACAGTTCAAGAAGTAGCTACGAGTTGAATAGGAAATTGATAACGAGGAAGGCGGTAACGTATCAAATTTTGTTATTAGTAGACAAGGTTGGTTCAAGATAAAATCCAGTTAAGTTTCTGGAGGGAATTTATAGCAACATTAATAAGACAGCCCAACGTCGGAGGAGATAATTACAATCTTGTTTATACATAGTAATATTAATATGGTCGCCCAAACGATGGGGCGCGAATAATTTAGAGGGACATATCAATATATGTATATATATATATATATATATATATATATATATATACACACGGTGAGTTTTTAGTGCGGCAACGGCCGATAACTCCGTTATTATAAAAGCTACGTAAACCAAATTTGGAGGCATATTAGGCATGCCTAAAGTGCACATTTTAAAAATATTTGGAAGCATACAGGGTGTTTCATAATTCCAGGGCATATTAAACTTATATTTTTTTAAATGGAATACCCTATATATTATTACATTTTTGAAAAGCCCATAAAAAGAGCTTTAATTTGATATGAAATTGTATCTGTCTATTCCTTTTAGTTTTTGAGATATTCAACTGTCTTTAGAAAAAATGACCCCAATTGGATACATTGCCACTGCACTAATACACAACTTATGTTAATTTTCAAGATGCAGAAAATTTTACCATATACCATAGTATATTTGTAAATATCACTTTTTTGAAATTTCTTCCCAGTATACAGGGTGTGTCAGGTTTCGCAAAATGCAATTTTTAAGATTTTTTTAAATGGCACCCTACCAATTTTATTGCTACAATGGATAGCTCATTAAGTGTCCTTTCATTTTGTTAAGCATTCCCTATACCTAAATCCATTACTTTCTGAGATATTTTTGATTTCTTCAAATTTTATGAATGTTTTAATTTACATAAGTAAAATAACTTACTATTGGAGAATATTATAAAACAATTAATACATTTTGATTAACAATCAACTACAGTTATCCAATAACAATTTTCACTAAAGATATGACAACCTACAATAATACGCTACCAACAGAATTCTGCCAGATCAACAATATGCATTTTATAGAAAATATTCAAACAGGAAATCAGGCAGGCTTTGAAAAAATAACTATTACATGTAAAGTGTCATTTAGGTTTATTAATTGTAGTGTGTTGTCATATAACACATTATCAGTTCTGTTTTAAATGTAATCTTTGAAGGAGTTTTCAAAATGAATTTTACAGTGGAAGAACAAATAAATATGATTTGGGTATTGAGAGCAAGTTTAAAAAACTTCCTACTTGCATCAAGAATATACCAAGAGAGATATCCTGTTAAATGACAACACACTACAATTAATAAACCTAAATGACACTTTACATGTAATAGTTATTTTTTTCAAAGCCTGCCTGATTTCCTGTTTGAACTTTTTCTATAAAATGCATATTGTTGATCTGGCAGAATTCTGTTGATAGCGTATTATTGTAGGTTGTTATATTTTAGTGAAAATTGTTATTGGATAACTGTAGTTGATTGTTAATCAAAATGTATTAATTGTTTTATAATATTCTCCAATAGTAAGTTATTTTTAGTTATGTAAATTAAAAACATTCATAAAATTTGAAGAAAATCAAAAATATCTCAGAAAGTAATGGATTTAGGTATAGGAATGCTTAACAAAATGAAAGGACACTTAATGAGCTATCCATTGTAGCAATAAAATTGGTAGGGTGCCATTTAAAAAATTTTAAAATTGCATTTTGCGAAACCTGACACACCCAGTATACTAGGAAGAAATTTCAAAAAAGTGATATTTACAATTATACTATGGTATATGGTAAAATTTTCTGCATTTTGAAAATTAACATAAGTTGTGTATTAGTGCAGTGGCAATGTATCCAATTGGGGTCATTTTTCTAAAACAGTTGAATATCTCAAAACTAAAAGGAATAGACAGATACAATTTCATATCAAATTAAAGCTCTTTTATGAGCTTTTCAAAATGTAATAATATATAGGGTGTTCCATTTAAAAAAATATAAGTTTAATATGCCCTGGAATTATGAAACACCCTGTATGCTTACAAATATTTTTAAAATGTGCACTTTATGCATGCCTAATACGCCTCCAAATTTGGTTTACGTAGCTTTTATAATAACGGGGTTATCGACCGTTGCCACACTAAAAACTCACCCTGTATATATATATTTACATATTAAGCTATCATGCTCGGGACGGGGGCGGATAGGCAGCTCACCTCCACCCCGCGACCCTTTTGGACTTTGATACTGTTGTTTAAAGTTTATGAGATTTTGTTTATGGCTACCGGTCTTGAATCTTTGATTCTTTTTGGAAACTTTACAACCATTACTTTATACTATCGACTGCCTACTGCCATGTCTTCAATTAAAATAGCGTGCAGTTATTATTTGTGCTTTAATAGTTAGTATTTCAACCGCTTACACCCAGTTATAATACAGCATTTTGCTAAATACAGTGACAGCTTTTACATTACTGGTGCTTTCCAAGATTGAAACATATTAACCTTTTGCTATTTCCGTTAGGATAAAGGTGAAACTAACCCGTATATATCTACCCGAGTATTCCCTGACTACCGCTTCTCAGCTATCAACCAATGGATCCGTTGAAATTGAATTAGTTTTTCTAAGCGCCTGAGATAAAAAAATAAAACATTGACAAGGAGCGCACTTCCCTAGAATCCTGACTTGTCCTTCTTCTGTAAATACACTGCTATCTCTAAAATAGTGTAGTGGAAGTGGTAGACATTTTATTTGCAACTAAAGTTCGTTTTTTATAATAACGGAAAACTATTGATAATCTAATGTCGCTGTAGAATATATTAAAATAACAAAGGCCAAGAATGTCCGCTTGAAGCTTCTTTTTATAAAAATCTGGCGTTTATTTACATTGTAAGTTGGTACAGGTTAAAGTTGAATATATTCAGTTTTCTTTCTTGCGCTTCTGATGCAAATGTGCTTTTTGTGCATGACTATGTAGACCAGTTTGGAAAATTCGGTACTTGACTCTTTTCCGTATTTCATTTCTCATTCAATTCTATAGTGGCATAATATAAAGGAATCATTTGTGCGAAGCCTTAAAAAACATTTTGAAAGGTAATATATAGCAGATCCTGCTTCTAGGTGACGGATTTTGCAAAGGGATTATTATCTGGCATGTTGTTATATTCCAAGGGCGGGGTTTGAACTTTCGCAAAGGAATAATAGAGACATTTTAGTACTGCATATATCTAGAGCTTAATAGAAAAAAGGCCAATGTCTATTTACCTCGTTTAGAAAAATGTAAATTGAATGGTTTGTAAGATTTTATCTTTTAATTAGGGCATATATATTACACTAATTATTAAAAACGTAAATTGAATACGTCTAGTTCTTAACATTATTGGAGTTATTTCTTGTAATAGACAACTATGAACTAAACTGCAATTATTATTTCAGTGACTATATTTAAGACAAAAGAAGATAGTTGAGTGAATGGCTAGCAAGTAAGAAAAACCTCCAATAGTACGAACGACTACTATGAACAATTAGTTCAGCGGTAGATCATGAGATCGTTCGGATGAGAGGTAAAATGGATGTCCCGTGTGTGAGTATTGTCACGCACGTTAAAGATCCCTACCTTGCTTGGAACAGCAAGGGTTCGGCAAAATTCCAAATTTTCAGCGGCTTTTATTGTCGCGACGTTTATCCTATTTAATGATTAATGCGTTATCTTAATATTGTATTTAACTGTACCAATTTATTGGAAGAAAATGATTTTTATTGCTTAGGTGATAACTGTCCTAAGCGAAATTATATTTTCTAAATAAAATATAAAATATTATGCTTAATTGAGATTAGTTATATGTGAGATCCATAATTCAGGGTGCGCTCATATTTTTAGTTCGTCTATTCAAATTTACTAATTGTTCTCTTTCATGTCATTTATAGTTAGCGTAACGTCGCAAAAGTTTTGACCCATGGCAAAGTGTGTCTGAACGAATGTAAATTAATGCGATATTTTAATAATACTGTTCTTAATTCATCTAATAAAGAAAAAGTTCCCGAGATTTTCTTTTAGGCATAGATTTCTTTTTAACTCAAAATTTTTCTTATCTTATCTGAAACAAGGATCTCGTGTTTTAGTATTGAAATTTCAAAGGTTGAATTATTATACAACCTTTATGATGAGGTTGATTAGTAAATGTCACATCAAGTCCTTAATGTCAAACTAAGATGAGTGTGTCGTCGTTTTTGTTTAATCAGTAATTGTATACTAGTTTTATCATTATCAGTTCAGTTACCACATCAAAATGTAATTATTTCTGGGACTGTTATATTTGCTTTCATGAAGGCATATCCGATGTTATTGCTATAAAATATGAGTTCTTATTATAAACATAATACTCAGATAAAGATAAAATAATATTATAAATGTATATTTTTATAAATTTAATAAATATAATTGAGATGTAAAAACTAAGCTACATATGTACATGTTATTTTAAACCTCCCACAGGGTTTGAAAACGTAATACGACCGTAAGAGAAATTTAGATAAAAAATAGTACAACTAAAAATTAACAATGACATATGTAACAATGCTGTCATCCTAACCGTACACGCTGTAACTATTATGAATTATAAATACTTATGGTTCCGGGTTGGGACCGCGTCATTTCATAAACTAAGGTCGACGTTTCGCCCAGTTTTGTAAAGTGTTTCATCAAGATAAGAAAATAAATAATAAAAATAAAACTAATAATAAAGATAAAAATGATAGTATTAAGTAGATAAGTTAAAGTGTAAAGAGTATGTAAAGTTACTTTTGAACTAGCAGTGTCACCAGCCCATTTAAGCCAAAAGGTTGTCAGGTATTTGTGAATAAAATACGTAGCAGAGCAAACTAAAGTATTTATTTATACGAAGCAAAAGAATTGCAAATATAGGTACATAAAATATAATTGAGCCGTTAAGATATGACTACCCGGAACAAGTACATTAATCGGAACTGCTCCGTAGAACCTGGGAAAGCATCTGCGTTGTGTTAAGGCGCATGAGCGCTAAGATATTGAATATGTCCAATGTTAATAGCATACATCGATCTATTATTGGCATATTCCAACAAAGGTGTCTTGTGGCAAAGTAACTGGTGATAGTAGCGAAAGTGGTGGTTTTTATAGGGCGAGAACTTGATGCATGTGTGAGCATGAATAGAGAGGAGTGTCGTAGCTTGTTTTCCAAATGGCGGAAAGGTACTTGCCATAACCATAAGTATTAATGACTCCGGCCGTGAAAGCCTCTGACAATACCAACTATTATGAAGGTTAATATTCACTTAAGACATCATCACATTTTATTTTATTTTTATTTAATTTTTAATTCGCAGCATCGTCAGCATCAATACCAAGTATTAATGGACGCGCATTTTCTGCATTGGTAAATACTTCTATACCACTAGCTCTTAATTTCTTTTTCTTTGGAAGCAACAGTTTTTGCCCACACTTCGGGAGAAATTCTTAAATGAGTATCTTTCCAACTAGTTAATGATTTCTCTACAGACATGCCATTGCTTCCAACGTGTTCTCGATGGAATACTTTAATGATAACCCAGATGCGTTCAATAGGATTGAGAATACAGTGATATGGAAGAATTCGAAGGCTGAATGTTTATATTTTCTGGTTAACCTGCCAACGGCGTATAATGATTTGGGTTTATTACTAAAATATAAGCAACAGTTAATTTAATTACTACCAAAAAAACAACAGACTTACTGTTTTAACACTTTCAGTAAATCGTCTTTCATCATAGTGATATCGAATTATATGTTATTTACAGTTGACCAATGTTGAATATCAGCTTTACGATTAACAGCAGTTGGTGATTTATTTAATGGTGCGCTATGGTGGCTAGAATTACCCATAGCAATTGGGGAAAGTTGTTCTAAGTTCGGCTATAGCGGAAATTCAAACCATCGCAAAAAGGTCTCTTGATTTATTTCATCAAGATAATCACGGTCCCTGGCTTTAGATGCAAAAAGCAAGCCTCAGCGTTTGCTATAAATCTATTTTTGCAACCCGCATGAAGAAGAACAAATCTAAAGAAATAATTTAATTCCTTTTCAAACACACCAAGTATAAATAACTAACTTTGTGCCCCTAAATGAGAGCTTATTTACCCTCTCAACATTTGCATCTTGTCATGATTTATCAATTTAAAAAGCCAACTTTCATCTAAGAAAACAAACCGTCTTAGGCCATCATTGGTAGTTCTATTGTATTCCCCTAAAAAAGCCCTGCTCTTTGTTGCAATGGTGGGCAATTCCATCAAGGCACTATGGGGATCATCTTTCTTGTAGAGTTTAAATATATATTGATGTAAGAAGGGGTCACGAGAGGTCATTGAAACCCAAATTCTACAAATAAAGCCCACTAAAACATAAAGGAATCCGAAAAAAGTAGAAATTTCCGAAAATTCATTACTTCACCCTGTATAATACAAGTTTACTTTATGCCAAGCGGAAAACGCAAGTTCCGTGTGTATAAATACACCCTGTATAAATATCGTATTGTAAATTCATGGCAATTAATATGTACAATAGCGCAAGCACAAATTTAAGCCGTGCTTGTAAATAATCACTCTAAGATAAATACAAAGCCATTTATTTTCACTTATTAATTATCAATACATTTTCGATGTATATAAAAATGCTCTTTATTTGCTGTAAATAGCATAAAATAGTACTAGGTTTACGCATTTTGCATAAGAAACTACATTCAATCTTGTTAAAGACGAAATGCTTTAATTTTAATTATGTGTATTAAAATACTTTTTACCGTGGAAGCAAATATTTTCTATAAAAATGCAACTTATTTGCATTATAAAACTTTAAATTAATCATATAAATTGACTTTTGTATTACATAAATACATTTTAAATAAAGAATTCTCTGAGATAGACGAAATTAAAAAAGAAGTGTCGGGAGAATACGTCAATTTCGTATAAGCTTAGTAATAAATAAACATGTATTTTACAAAATCACCGGAACATTTAAAATCTCAAAAATCGATAACAATTATTTATTAGCTTTCGCAATCACTGTCGGAGAGATGCAATGCGACACAATAACCATGTGTATATAGGAAGACAGGCAGCATACATAAATCAACACTAAGGAGGTAATAAAACGCAACGGTTTCGACGCTAATAAGGAATTCAAAATTTTTTTACATCATTACGGTGTAAAATGTTCCGTATGAAGCTAGAACGTACTATAAAGGAAATAATCTTTGTATATTAACGGAGATGAATGATATTCAATCATAAATTCGATTGCAAAAATGTCGTATTGAGAAGAAATTGTTTTAAAGTACGCAATACGCATACCGTAATTAATAATTACCATGTATCAGTGAATACAAAAGTTAGTTTTAAACGTAACCTGGTAAATATGAAAATTGGTAAATGCAATTATTTGATTTTGTAATATACAATGAAGATGGGAAAAGCTTCGATATAAAAAGCTATTTAAAATTTTATTGAATAATTTAACCGAGGATGCACATTGGTTTCTACGTGGAGATTTAAATAATCTGGAAATCTTGTAAGCTGATTTTGAACATCAATTTAAAAATAGAATCAGAAGCTACTTAATACTGTTAATTACAAATTGGAAAAGCGCTTCGTGGATTTTTGCAAATATTACTTTTAAAACATTGCTTGTAACTGATATTTGAGTATTTGTTATTTAAATTTAAAGTCATACGTTTAATCATATAATAAACTTTTTTATGGGTATTTACCAGGAAGTTTATGATCTGAGTGCGAAATACTATAACCTTTTTATAGATTATCTATCAAGGATTTTTTTGGCAAAACAAACCTTACAAGCGTGAGAATCAAAGCCAGGTAAACTATCCATAAGAGCATAGATTCAGTTCTGAAACTTTAAACCTAAATAGGGTACAAAAATTTTGACAATTAAGTAAATAGGTACTTGTTAGAAATAATTTTATGTTTAAAAGAAACTAAACTGTAGATGTTCCATTTGATTTTGAATGAGAAATATATTTCAGACTGTATAAATACTTTGTGATATTGCTATTTGATTTCATTTTATAAATTCCATTATTTCCGTTGAGCTAACCAGGCAAAGAAAAGTTAGAAAGGAAGGTAAGTCAACAATTTCAAAATTTACAACTTGTTGTATCTGCATTACAGCACTCTTTTAGCGACGCCTAAAGTCGGCCGTTGTTACAGAATTCTTTTAGTGACGTTCCAACCCATCAATGTTGAATATTAATAACTTAACCTTACAAATATTTCATTTGACAAATAAAAGCTTTTTACTTTGAGTGTATTTCTTAGCAGGCAGTGACGCCTATGTTTGCTTGGTGGCACTATATGCACAAAAGGTTAGTAAGGCGACAAAATAAACGCGGCTATACCGCACGTAACTGTTAACTTTATGCTATTTATATTTAGTAAAATTTTACGGAAATCAAGCGACTTTCGTTGCCTTAATTTACCTACTTTGAGTTACTAAACGTGATGTGGCCGCAGGATTTGCGTGAACATTGTATAAAAGCATGTATGTACACATAGATCAGAGAAGGCGCTGATAAACTCCATTCTGTCTTATCTTCTCATGTGGGTCGGCCTAGAACAGTTCGGTTAATTCATTGAGATATTTTAATTGAAGACTGTAAAGTTCATAAATCATTTGAACAATAATACGTTTGAAAAATTAATTAATTACAGTACAGAAACTCGTATATAGATCGAAACAAATTGGTGTGGTTAAATGCTCACAGCTGCTTTTGAAAGTATTAAATAACAAGCGCTAGGCAATTTATTTTGAACCCTTTTGCAACGTGTAATTTTCCACATTCATTTATTTTCAGGATTATGTAATCGTACGATTTTCAACCTTGTACTTTGCTGCTTCTAACCCGACCCGTCTATGGTGCTTTGCAAATGCGTTTCCCAATATAATACTAAATGGTTGGACCCCCGCTTTATAATGTTATTGTGTTTAATAGCTTGTTATTATATATATATATATATATATATATATATATATATATATTTATATACCGGGTTATCTAAAAGTCCCGCAACCCTAAAATATTTTTTCTGGACCGCATATTTTGGAAAAACTTTTCATACAAAATATTTAGGATTGTCCTTCAGCTATCTGGTTGTGGTCTTAAACTTGACATTGACATTGACCTTCAAGGTCAAATCGTTGTCAAGTTCACTTTTTCGAATAGACACCCCTATTTTTTATTGCGGATTCGAAAAGAGCTCAAAATTTTATAAATGACATTGACCTTAGCCATCACCTTGAGATGACCTTGAAGCCAATTGGGGTCAATTAAGGAAAAGTATTTCCAATATTTTAGGTTTTCTAGAGAAGTTTTTTACAAATGCTCAAGATTGTGCTCCACCTATCTGTTGATGTACTTGAAGTTGACCTTAACCGTGACCTTGAAGGTCAAATCGTTTTTTAGGTCAATTTTTTTAATAGAAACCCCTATTTTTATTGCGGATTTGGAAAGAGCACAAAGTTTTACAAATTACCATAACCTTGGTAATGACCTTCAAGATGACCTTCAAGAAAATTGAGGTTAATTTAAAAAATATTTTCAGGCAAGGTGGTAAGTGTTCCTAGCCAGTTAAGGCAAGATGGTAAGTGTGCCCAGTCAGTTAAGGCAAGGTGGTAAGTGTTTGTAGCCAGTTAAGGCAAGGTTTATAAGTGTTCCCAGTCAGTTAAAGCAAAGTGGTAAAACTTCCTTAGCAATTGAGGCAAGCGGTGAGTATACTTAGCTTGTTGAGGCCAAATACTGATGTTCCCAGTCAGTTAGGACAAAGTGATAAGTGCACACAGCCATTTGAGAAAAGGTGGTAAGATAGAGTTTTTAGCTAGTTAAAGCAAGACAATGCATGTGTGCACCCAGCCAGTTAAAGTAAGGTGGCAATTGAGACAATTGAGCTGATTTTTCGAATGCTGGTACGATTATCTTTTTGAATAGTCAATGCCACACGCAATTAATTATCTTCAGTGCGGGCTAATTTTGGGCGACCTGATCTGGGTAGATCTTTCACAGTACTCGTATCCTCCAATTTTCTTTTCAATCTGCTTACAGCTGATTTCTGAATTTGTTCTTGTCCTACCCTAAACGACTGCTTGGAAACATTTGCGACATCCTCTAGCGATCTCTGTTAATTTTTCCAAGCACGCATCATGATGACGATTATCCGTTCTCATTCACTAAGTTTAACCGTAACAACTACAGAAAAAAAAACACTAATTATTCTGAGAAGGACCGTTGCTGATATTTATGCAGTACAAGCTACTTACCTTTAATTATCATATCAAAAGCTACAACTAGCACAGCTCTGAAAAAATATACTCTCACTATCTTGAGAAGAACTGTGTGATTTATGCAGCTTAAGTGAATATTTTTTAATTGTATTTAAAATTACTATCAATTTATAATACAGCATTGATCAATTATAAGAAAAAGCACTATCAGATATTGGAAATACTTTTTTTTAATTGACCTTAATTGTCTTCAAGGTCATCTCAAGGTCATGGCCACGGTCAAGGCAAATTATAAAATTTTGTGCTCTTTCCGAATCCGCAATAAAAAATAGATGTGTCTATTCGAAAAAGTGAACTTGACAACGATTTGGCCTTCAAGGTGATTGTCAAGGTCAACTTTAAGGCCACAACTAGATAGCTGGAGGACAATACTAAATATTTTGTATGAAAAGTTTTCCAGAAAATGCGGTCCAGAAAAAATATTTTAGGGTTGCGGGACATTTGGATAACCCGGTATATATATATATATATATATATATATATATATATATATATATTAGGTAGTTAATTACAGAAGGTAAGTTGATAAATACTATCGTATTATAGTGAATAAGATGAAATAATAACTTGGACTTTTATGCAAAGCCAAAGTGATCATTTCAAATCGAGATAGTAATTGAAAGATGGAAAATATAAGGTCTTGGACAGGACTTGAACCTGTATCCTTGTTTTGCCGGAACCATGCGTTTACCAATTACGCCACCGAGAGCGATGACGACAATTGGGAAATTTACAAATTTAAATCGTGTACACGACGATACATTAACCTAACTTTCAATTACGTTGGGCATTTTTGTCAATCATATCTGACATTGTCAAGTTTTTGACTTATGTCCTGTCCAAGACCTTACATTTTCCATCTTTCAATTACTACCTCGATTTGAAATGATCATTTGGGCTTTGCATAAAGGTCTAAGTTATTATTTCATCTTATTCACTGTAATACTATAGTATTTATCAACTTACCTTGTGTAGTTAACTACCTAAAATATTTATATATTTAATACTTGGTTTATAGCCATAATTTTGAGCGTAGCTTCCTGTATATAACTGACATAAGTCAAAAACTTGACAATGTCAGATATGATTGACAAAAATGCCGAACGTAATTGAAAGTTAGGTTAATGTATCGTCGTGTACACAATTTAAATTTGTAAATTTCCCAATTGTCGTCATCGGTCTCGGTGGCGTAATTTGTAAACGCATGGTTCCGGCAAAATCAGGATACAGGTTCAAGTCTTGTCCAAGACCTTATATGTTCCATCTTTCAATTACTATCTCGATTTGAAATGATCATTTGGGCTTTGCATAAAAGTCTAAGTTATTTTTTCATCTTATTCACTATATATATATATATATATATATATATATATATATATATATATATATATATATATATATATATATATATATATATATATATATATATATATATATATATATATATATATATATATTTAAATTTTATTATCAATTTCTGCAGCTTGCAAATTGGGATATTATCGTCCAAGGAATGATACGATATTATTTTTGTATCAATTTATTAATATTTTCACGTTTCGGCAAAGGTTGTTGCCTTTATCAAAGATACACAAAAATTTTTAAATATCAATAAGGTAAAAAATCATTTTAAAATATCACAGTACTTACTTAAAATCTAATGCCTAATAATCAAAAGAACCCCAAACATAGGGAAGTTGTTAAAACTTTAAAACAGCTGACATGTGAATGACATGTAAATGACATATGAACAGAGCACACCAAGGGATTTTTGCTGTGCTCTGTTAATACAGTATTGCCCGAAATAAACAGTACTGAAACTAAGTTGGCGGTGTTTTTATGCGTGCGCTGTCACACTCAAGTTAGCTAGTATAGACCTGTCAAGTAAACCTCAAACAAGTAATTAGTAGGGCCTAATTGTTAAAAATGGTGTTAAGTACAGAGGAGAAAGTGTTTCTGGTAGAGCATTATTTTCGTTCATACGGAATCGGCCGACGTAATGGTGCAAGTTTGCTATACGTGTCTGATCAATTCACACAAAGGTTTAATAAACGTTCTCCAAGTAATGCTGTAATTTTGAAGGTTATTGAAAAGTTTAGAAATACAGGTAGTGTATTGTGCTAACGAAAAGGAAACTCAGGGGCGTCCCAGGACAGTTAACAACAACAATAACCATGAACGTGTTTTGAGCAAATCTTAGAAAATCCGAAAGTCAGCCAGGCAAGGACAGCGTTACAACTTGATTTAAAAGAACTTCCTTTCAAAGAATCCTGAAGGAGCTGGGTACATTTTCGTATGTGATTCAGGTACATCAACAACTACATCCTCGGGATTATCGCAGTAGAGTGGAATATTGCGCCAGAATTCTCGCGTTACAGTATGAAAATCCTGAATTTTTGAAAATGTTTGGTTTTCAGACGAAGCACATTTTCACTTGTCAGGCTATGTGAATCGTCGCACAAATCGATTTCTGGGCTTTGCCAGACCCGATGAGGTTCAAGAGGTTCCTTTACATAGTGAAAAAATGAGTGTCTGGTGTGCTGTATCCGGACACGGAATCATTGGTCCGTACTTTATCGAAGAGAATGGTAGGCAAGTCACACTTAATCAACAGAGGTACAGACAAATTTTAACACGATTTATCCCTGATCTACGTCAATTCTGTCGTGCACGTAACTTGGCATTTCGAAACCAATTTTTTCAGCAGGACGGGGCAACTTGCCATACTGCTGCCGCAATTCGTCAATTTCTTCAAGAACATCTTCCAAGCAAATTCATATCACGATTTACTGACTTCCCTTATCCTTCACATTCTCCAGACCTCACACCTCCAGACGCATACATTTGGGGCATGGCTAAAAATGCCGTTTTCAAACAGGCACCACAAACCATCGATGAATTAAAGGATGCCGTTAGAGTCTTCTTCGCAGCCCTGAGACAACCCTTATTCAATAACATGACCAGAAACTTAGAACATCGTTATGAAGTCTGTCTCAAACGAGGAGGTGCACATTTAGAACATATAATAAAGTGTCAATAAGATGTATTTTTTAAATATACAAAACAATTACAATTTCAGTACTGTTTATTTCGGGCAATACTGTATGTCATGTACATGTCATTTTAAGTAAGTACTGTGATATTTTAAAATGATTTTTTACCTTATTGACATTTAAAAATTTTTTTGTAGTATCTTTGATAAAGACAACAAGCTTTGCCGAAACGTAAGAATATTAATAAATTGATGCAAAAATAATATCGTATCATTCTTTGGACGACAATATCCCAATTTGTAAACTTCAAAAATTGATAATAAAATTTAAAACTACTAGACTAGTCCAATTGACTAAATAAAGGAGCTCTATGTGTGTGTATATATATATATATATATATATATATATATATATATATATATTGCTATGTAGTTTCTCCCCACGTTGTTGCGTCATATAAAAATTGATATGATAACGCCGTACTCGGTGTAATAAACGTTCTTCTGAACGCCACCGCTCTGTGTTTCTACTTTTAAATTTTTATTATTATGCCACGGCTAGCCCGTTTAATTTTACACAGAGTGCACCACGTTACGATGATTAATTTTCTTTCACCCTTTTTACGAGTACCCTTTTGAATTGATAAAACGAAGTCAATCAACGTTCATATAATGAAAGGAAATAATATTCACAATTTTTGAAATTCTTTAAATACACCCTTCAATCAATTAATATAATGTGGATTATTTATCCCAAAATTTGTTTTCTTTTAGTTTAAAATAAAGTCACCAAAAACTACCCCTTTACAAAAAAATCTGGAACGTTCGAGACCTTTTGGGTGTTATATTGCTTTTCCCACTACAAGCAGTCTTGCAGATTGTCGCGACCAACCAGGTTTGTTTACAAACTGATTTCTGATGAAACTCTTTAGTATTTCCGTGTCATGGTGTTTATTTGCGATCTTTGATTGCCTTATTATTTGTTATCGTGGCCAAACTTTTAATTTACGTCTGTGTTTTGTATAGATAATGCTTTTAGATAATTGTACACAAATAAATGATGTAACTCTAGTGCTATATTCGTTCATGTATTTATTTAGATTGATCTTCGAAAGTGCGTTTTCTTATCAAACTGCATTTGTTCCTTCTTTATCACAAGCGTAATTGCATGAGGATTTATTAGTTTTTGTCTTATCTTCTGCGTCTTTATTTATAAACTTGTTAAACATTCTCAACGTAGTTTTAATTACATGTACGATTATTTCTCTGATATTACTCAATACACCCCTAAACAACCCCTTATCACAGCAATATATATATATATATATATATATATATATATATATATATATATATATTGAAACAGTGAGGGTTAGGATACGTTTATATACTTAAAGGGGTGGGATGCGTTCACATATCTTATTAAAATAAAAATAAAACATAGGGGGACATTTATTCATACTGTTAAAATCAATAATTAAAAAACAAGGGTTGTAAAACACATGCCATAATTATAAAAGGATACTTGAGATTCTCGGTGTTGAGCCTCAATAATTAATAGTAACCAGGAGATGTCATGTGCTAGCTTCTTCACTGGTGGTGGACGGCATCAACGTATGAAAGAGCATGATTCATTTGTTGGAACGTTTTGAGAACATGGAATCCAAAATGAAAAGCCAAACTTATTATTCTGATGTAAATGCCTAGGATTAAGACCATCTTTCGTTTGTATTATATAGCCATCAAAATTTACAGTATTTTAGTAGTGTAGTTGTATTATTAGGGTTGCACCTCAGTTTATAATGTTTAGAGTGCAATATTAAAGTTAAAACTTAGTTAATTAAAAGATTGTTTTTGGTTATCATGCGTTTGAAATAAATGGCATGCATTGTATATAATATATTAAGGAACTAGTGGGCTAGGACAATTTTAAAAGACAACTAGTGTGTAGATTAAAAAACAAAATGATTGCTATTGATGTTGTCATGGAAACATTATAATAAGGATTAAAAAGAAAATTTTTGGAGAGAGTTTTTATGAGATTTTTTGTAAAACAAGCCTTACATTTAAATTTAGTGTTATTTATTAATAGAAATTGTAAAAGTGACTAGGAGGTAAATAGCCCTTATCGAGCAAAGATTGGTGTAATTAAAAGAGCCATGCATAGTGCTTGTGATACTAGGATATTTCTAGAGGAGTTTTAGAAGAGCTTGATTATTGCTAGAAGCTTGCCCAAGTCCAAGGGCCCAGAAATTGATCGAAGCACCACAACTGTTAGCATAGGTACCAGGAGCCTAAGGCAATCAGCGCACCCCAATTGTTCCAACAGTGAAGAACATCGTGAGACAGCTACTACTAGCGAAGACCAGGATCAGTAATAAGTATCCATTAATAACAAACTTAATTTCCGTAATTGATTTAGAATCAACTCTTACAAAGGGTCATTTGTAATATTAGTAAAGCTAAAACAAACAATTGTGTTAGGTTTTGTATGTCACTGTTGAAAAAGTTAGAGAATTGTACATCATTGATACCTTGTAAGACGCTGTCCACTGCACAGGATTTTAAGAGGTATTTATTTAGAAATAAGTCTTCTGATTGCTATTATTGATTGAAGGATTAATTCTGTGAATCAAAAGTATCCAATACCACACAAAATATATTTGACAACACATTCAGTACTCAATAATATATCAATACCTAGTGAAAGGTTACATATCACATCAGTCTGTCAATCGTGGCATAAGGGTGCGTGTGTCAATTATATTTTTAAAAGGGAAAACTTTACGATTATAACGCCGACTGCTCTGGTTTTGGAACCCAGACTAGGGTAGTTAATTCGGCAACAAAAATTATTAGAATGCCTTGAGTTAGGAGTACTCATAGCCGAGGCATAATAGATATTAACTAGGAGCTGAGCTGTACGCTGTACTTGAAGCACCAACAGAAGATGTTATATTCGATATATAACTCATAAAGGGGTCGGGTTTATTGTAATATATATATATATATATATATATATATATATATATATATATTAAAATGTTATAAAATGATTAAACAGATGTCTGAGGGTAAGAATACTAATTTACCACTCCTATTAATGTTTTCTAAATTTAAAACTAACTATAATAAATAAAGGAGTGTTATGTTATTACTTGTTAAACTAGGCTAAATGCTATTTACTGGTGGTAAAGCGTTTGAGATTTAAAAGAAGTGTTTTTGGTAACTGTTCTTCAATAAAACGTTTATCTAATGTAATTCCAACTGAATGAGCTTCGGTTGATTATTTGTAAATTTCATGTTAACTGTTTGATGGATACTCTATTTCATTAATTAATTAATGTACCATAATACCTGTAAGAGAATTTATTTTAGCATGTTTAGTTAGCATTAAGTAATTGTAAGATTTGTGGAATGTCAACCAATAATAATTAGTATAAGTGACACAAGTATCTAGCTGTTTAAAAATAGAAAGTATACATAATGATAATGGATCAATGAGTGTAGTTCTTAAATATTTTGTAAATAGTTGGCAAGTTGTAAAATCTCCTAGGTGATAAGTATTTAGAAAATAGGTAGTTGATTTTGAAAATTTTTGGTAAAAAGACGTTTTTCTTGGGAGCTTGTAATTGTATTTTAAAAAAAGAGTATATCTGTTTGAAATTTATCCCTTTTATTTACTCATCGTGATATTGGAGCAATATAAAGAATTATATGTTTGGAGAAGAATATTAATGCATCCTACAATAAGTTTCAAAGGTTGTATACAACCGTATGGAGTTAAGAGGATTAATTCCAGTTATAACGAACAGAGGGGCATCGTTAGTATTGGTGAAGAATAGCATCAGTAAGCTTCGAATATTTTACAGTGGTTTCCCAGTATAATAGAACAACGTTTGTTCACCCGCGGTCGTGTGTATTGCAAGAAGACATATTCATATAGCCGATTCTAAGTATTTTGTTCCTGAGTTATTATTTTATTATTCCTAGAACATAAAATAGAGTGAATGTAATAAAAACATAAAATTAGAACTTACTTTCTACAGGTATTAGCTGCAAGCGTTCGCAATGCAATTTTGTTTTATCCTGTGAAGAGGTCCATTTGAGCAACTCAAGCGACTTCAGTGGAATTACAGGTATTTGAAATTAATCTTTGTATTATGCACCATTTAAAGATATTTGTTAGTAATTTGAATCTCAAACGTTTATCAAAATTATACATTTCGGATAATATTTATCAATGCTTGAAGATAATAACAAATAACGCCACATCTACACTGCGAGAGGTTAAGTGAAGTTAACTAGATGACGCTTTATGTGGAAGTGGTTAATGTGCCTGTAAAACGACCTGAACCCACGTTGTTTTACAGAGTAGAAATATCTTGATATAATAATTCCTGAGAGTGAGTTTCAAAAGTCATGGTATAAATAAACATAATTTCCTTTATTTAATTTTACAAAAATACAAAAGTTTAGTAGAGTATTTTTGCGTAGTGGTTACATATATACATGTAATTAAGGTTGAGGAACTATCAGGAAAAGTTACCGCTATTTCTAAATATTTGAAAGGTAGACACTATCTTTATCTGTGCAATCAATTATCCTTTAACTCTTTGATTTTAATTATATTCTTCATTTACAATAATATATATATATATATATATATATATATATATATATATATATAAATTGCTGTGGTTCTCCTCTCTTCGCTCTGAATTAAATTAAATTAAATTTCACCAATAGGAAAAATACAAGTATGATGAGTCCGCAATATCTTTCTCACAAACGATATTTTAAATACAAATACAATGAGTCCATAATCTCCTTCTCACAGACACAGTTTTTAATTACTCTCTACACTACTACCTTAGTTAATCAATTTGATATAAATGAGAACTGTTTATTAACAAATGCTTAATTGAATTTTCATTATAATTCCTATTTACAGCAATTATTTTCAGAAAGTCATCTATTGTAATATCCTTTTTATTAACCGTGTTGAAGGTGCTGAATTGTGCATGTTTATTATACCTTATGCAACCACAAATTTTTGCGCAATTTGCAAACTCCAAAAAATTATTTAACTGACTTACACACAAATCTACTATGAATATCTAAATTCTTAATCTTAAACAGACTTTTATGAAATCACTCAATTGAAAGAAAATTGCCCATAATTCAAACCTTTAGAGCTAAGCGTCCTATCGCTGTTTGTTTTCAAATTGGCAGTCTACTCTTCAAGATAACGATTACCAATACTGATAAATCAATATCCATGTTCCACTCTTTCTCAAAACCATTATAAAAGTCTAAGTTTCATGCAAAATTTATCTATAAATTTTTATAAATCAATACCAACTCATTTTAAATTGCAACTAATATTCAAACACTTGATTAAACTCCAATCTTGAAATTTTTTTTGGTTAGTATTAAATTCTCTATTTTGCATTTTTAATATATTCTATACAATGTTTCGAACCCGGAACCTTGGGCGTAGTAGTCACACGCATACCAACTACGCCACGGAACCGCGCCTTACACTACCCGCCCCACAGAGTTAGTCGGCAACCAAAATTTTTTGCTAAAACAGTCGAGGTTTTTGGTATTTTTCCAAAACGGAATTTTTAGCGGAGTACTTCACGGGTGGGTCCGTAGTTGGTATGTGTGTGACTACTACGCGTAAGGTCCCGGATTCGAATCCCAACACGGTCCGCTTGAAAAATGTTAGGCGAACATTTTTCACAAAAATACACCCTCGTTCGGATGAGAGGTAAAATGGAGGTCCCGTGTGTGAGTGTTGTCACGCACGTTAAAAATCCCTACCTTGCTTGGAACAGCAAGGGTTCGGTAAAATTCCAAATTTTTCAGGTAAAAAAAACTCGCTTCCTGGCCAATGTAGTACCATCGGGTGGAGCATTGAAAAATCACATGTAAGGAGTACTTCACGGGCGGCGGCTCCGTGGCTTAGTTGGTATGCGTGTGACTACTACGCCCAAGGTCCCGGGTTCCAATCCTAACACGGTCCGCTTGATAAAATGTTAGGCGAGCATTTTTCACAAAAATACGCCCTCGTTCGGATGAGAGGTAAAATGGAGGTTTCGTGTGTGAGTCTTGTAACGCACGTTAAAGATCCCTACCTTGCTTGGAACAGCAAGGGTTCGACAAAATTCAAAAATTTTCAGGTAAAAAAAACTCGCTTCCTGGCCAATGTAGTACCTTCGGGTGGAGCATTGGAAAATTTCATATAAGTAGTACTTCATCAGGCGGCTCCGTGGCGTAGTTAAAAAATGTTAGGCGAGCATTTTTCACAAAAATACGCCCTCGTTCGGATGAGTATGTGTGAGTGTTGTCACGCAAGTGGAGCATTGGAAAAATCACATGTAGGAGAGTACTTCACGCAATTTTCTGTGAATTAGCTGCTGGATATTCTGAGGGCCAAAAACTGTACACAACACACTTATCATGCATACGATGACCATTACTTACTATACTACCATATCTTCAGCATTTAGTGATACTACCGCTTCTAATCCACTTCCCCATAGTCTTATTAGGATATTCATGTGTAAATTCATCAGGGATATTACCATATTTGGATCAATAAAGCGCAATATTAAGATTTCGCTCCATACCGATGGAGTATTCTCTAATTTAGATTCTGACTCAGGTAGAGGTTTACAAACTTTCTGCATTCAAAAATAGGAACCTACGAATAATAACTCACGTAGTCAAGGTCGAATGTGGAAAGTGGGCCGTGGGAGGTGTGAGGTTGAGGGTGGGAGGAGAACTGTAGATCTAAACAAACATGGAAGACATGACACACACAATTATGAGCATTACTATCAAAACTTGCTTATTATACCAGTTAAAATAATAAAGAACTGCGCTTAACCACTAGCATATAAGACAATGGAGCATTTTTCGGAGCCTTAGTTATCGAAATATCGTTGAATTGTTAAACAGTTGAAAATAATGAATTTTGCCAGTGTTTAAGTCACAAGTGATGTGCGCAATTAGACCTAAACAAACCCATAGGTAAGATCATCTATGAAGAAAGTGATTTCAAGCAGTATTTTCATCACTTGACGTTAAGTTGAATTTAATTTATATGGAGGCGTAGCAGCAGCCATTCAAATTGTTTGCTGCAGTGGTATTTGCATACATTATGCAGTAAAATGAACCACTGCGATTGGACGAATTTCTGAGGTTTTCAAGTAGACTTTAGAATTAGACAATTTGCACAAGATACTAAACATGTCCGTTGGAGTAGATTAGCTGATGGCGTGGGCGAGACAGTATTACAACTTGATTGCGATTTTAAATTGAAGCTTTTTAGCGATATATGCAATATGAGTGTATGGTTGTTAAACAATTTTCAAGAAAATGCGTTTAATTTGACATCTCGAAAGTCAAAATGTTGTTGTTTCGAATGAACATGCGCGCTTTAAGCTATTAAATACAACAGAACTATTAAGCTAGAAATTGGAAACTAAACTGCCAAAGTATTTCAAAGTTTTACGAGGAGCTTGTGGCCGTTATAACGATCATAGGGGGAAATATAGAACTAACAGGAAAAGAAAAAGTAACAATTTTAATGAAAAGTGAAAATCGAGCCAGCCAATATTTGTTCAATTAAAGCAGCAACGCAAATTACCTGACAGTGTTGGAAATTATATGCTACTCCAACCAATATTTAGAAGATGGGAGCGTGGGACGATTGCACATGCAACTGTTTAGTCGATTGGCTATACCAGATTCATCCGATTTCGCATGTGGCAGTGAAAGCTAGCTTTCGAAAAGCAAGCATGATATACATTTTGGATTTTCAAGGGTTCCAAATTAAATCAAGTAACTTCTTTAACAAAAAAGTATTCGTACAGAATACGCAAACTAACGTATTAGAGCATGCAATTTTGGAAACGCCCTTGTCTAATGCGGACATGTGTTAGGAGATCCAAAACCAGCGGTAGTAGATGGGATGGGAGTTGGGATTAAGAGACGAAAAGAGAGGTGAGAGGCAGGAGATGAGACGTGGGTGATTAGTGGTGGGAGGTGGGAGATAAGAGATGGGAGATGGGAAGTGGAAAATGTAAAGTAAGTGGTGGGCTTACGCCTAGAACTATGCAATTCCTTTACTTATTGTCCGCTTTTTACGGTTTGATGGTTAGTATTTCTTAGAGCTGTGAAGTACTAACCAACAAGATCGAACATTACTATTCCGTTAGGATTTAAATTGAATAAAAAGTTTTAAGTATGGCGTAGTATTATAGGAAATAATGTATCAGATTTTTTGTACGTATGCTTGATATTTCATTCTTCCGGAAATTGATAAAAATATTTAAAATATCTATTTTCTGTTATTTTGTTAATAGGAATATTGTTTATGGCAACAATTTATATTTTTATTTACTTGTAATGCCATTTAAGGAAGCTTTATTAGTCATCATTCGTAATAAATCTGAAAGTGTTACTTTTAAATACTTAGATATTTACTTGCGTAAGGGAGGTGAGACGTCACCGGGCTCGCCATCGCAAACCGTGCCATCAAAGAACGTTCCATCAAAGCCAAGACCACCCAAGAATGTCTCTATGTAAGTGCGAACTGTACCAGGTCGCCGCTTCCAGGCTGTCGAGTCTGGCCGTGCGCGACAATAGGGCGGAAGAGGACCTATTTATGAGAACTAATCAAAAATGGTATGTCTACATGCTCAAGAATCAGAGAGACACTCTTGGGTGGTAGATCGAAAGTAGACCATTTTCAAGAAACCCACCGCCACATTTCCTCCAGAATCCCACATTTCCTCACACATCTGGACCAAATAGTTTTCTTCGACTAACCATTTTTCATCTTTCGAGATAAACCTATCTTAAATTTTTCATCTTTCGAGATAAATGAGCATCCACATTTCCACACACGAGATAAACCTATTTTTAAGATTTTTTTTACCGCTAACATTCTGGACCAAATAGTTTTCTTCGACTAGCCATTTTTTTATCTTTCGAGATAAACCTATCTTGTTTGGTATCGATTAATATTAGAATTTTCTCAGCTACCCGAATTTCTAGGAATTTTTTAGATAGCATCATCCCCCAGGGAGCTACCCTAATTTTAAGATTTTTTACCTATAGCGACTTTTGAGCGTTCTTATAATTTTTTTAGTCATGCGATACATCTTGTTAGCTTAGAATTTTACGCAGAATCCGAATCTGCAAACAGATTTGAAATCGGACCACGCCCTGCAAAGTTATACTTTAAGCTCTCAAACCTCATTAAAATTTTTGCTCGTATATATTTAACTCCATTTTTTAAAACCTTTTTCGCTACCCAAGGTATATGCTTTAACCAACATAAATAAATTAAACACACAAAAGTTTAATAATTTATTTATCCAACTTACAGTTTAATAAACTAATTACAATTTTTACAAAGTATAACATTATTTCCTGTGCGTAACCGAAAGTTTAACCTGTAACAAAAAAGATTAATGGGTTGTTTAAATAGACCTGTAATAAAAAGAGATTAATGTAAAAAAGAGGAAACGCGTTTTCAGTCAATAAAACATATTGTTGTTAATCCAACAATATGTTTTACCGTCCAGCAACACCACGTGGAGGTAAACACATGCCGCCGGGAACAAAGGAAATTTTAAGGATAGGGGAGGGTAGATATGCTTATAACTAACTTATATACTATATATACACAATAAAATATATACAAATATAAACAACTTAACCTATATCCTTATGCCCCCATGCGTAGGTTGATATGCTTCCGGGGATGACGTAACACTTGTCATCTGCGCCCGATAAACTGATTTTATTAATAAGCTGTGTATAAAGTTGGTGTTTCTTACTCCGGATTGATACCATCGTATTCATGAGGGCACCAGAATTATTATGTACAATGTCCTTAAAACTATCTACACTAATCCCCGCCACCACACTACGACTAACACCCTTAATTTTTTTAACAGTGTCTTTCTCACTTACTATGCAATACGATTTGGCCCTGGTGCCGACGAACTCCAAGACCAAATCGCCACAAAACTCATCCTTAAACTTACCCAACACCTTTTTGTTTATAAGTGGTATATTGTATTTATTGTTTGGAGGGTAATCACTTGTATCAAAATGTATTATGTTTGCGCTAATGTCACTGTACAAGTCTGGCGTCTCAACACTATAAACCAAAGAGTCTGTATCAGTATAAAGCAGGGACAATCTGGGACCATACAGAGGAACCATGGTACTGTAGTGAAACTCATACATAAGAGTTTTTGACAAATCTAAAATTGACAATCCTGCATAGATTGGTTTATTATAATTAATTTTAACACGATCCATCTGTATAATCGCCAGATTTTCCCCCAACACGGTACAACTGTTAAAGTTAGGTTTAGCTATTAGTCCACTCGCGCACAACTTTTTCCCGTCGTGTTCCCATCGCGTGACTATTTTGACATCGACCCTTTTGTCCACGTTCTCCATTGTTTTACCAAAACCGCATTGTTCATAAGTTTGAAAAATCTTTTCAAACGCGTTAGCGGCAGAGGTACGGAGATTCGTGTTGAGATCAATGTAGGGTTTTAACCACGTCGACTGATCAAACTCCAACACGCGATGCACAACAGTTAATTGCAGACCGTTACGCAGAGCCTGCTGCAAGTTGCGGTAGTGAACAATGTATTTTGTTTTGTCCAGAAGGGTGGCGAGTAGCTTAGGCGTCTTCGAAAACGGTGTTGGAGGCACCATCGATGCAGGGCAGAAAGGCAAGTCATTGTGATCGTTGTGAAGATGTTCTGGATACTGTATGTCAACTTCCAAAATATACCCTTTTTCGTGCGTGCTTGGTATATTTAATATTTCTTGTTTTATACGATGTACCTGGTCCGTGTTTAACCATCTAAAGCCGCTAATGGGCAAATGTTGGGACATGGCCCATCCGTATAAATTGTTAGCATCCAGATACGTTAAGTACTTGGATGACTCGTCAGGGTTGTAGTCTTCCATATATTTATTGTTGGCTTTGGCATACCGACTGCTGCACTGGGTTAACCCACCACGTATCCCTTTCTTGATAAAATGTTGCATACTGACATCGGTCATCAACTCGAGCTTCACCCCAGTGCGCTTTAACATGGCATCCCAACTCAAACTAGGAGCAGTCACGTACTGGCATGGGTCTAGATCATAGGTTTTGTGCAGACGTCTCTGAAGTTCTCGAAAATGTCTGCTAGTAACAAAACGTCCGTTTTCAAATAAAGATCGCTGTATTCCCCAAGCGTTCGAATTTTGAATGTTCTCCATACATTCTGTGCGTGTTCATAATCTGCATACGACACCGCTGTGGCGGTTAGACCGTTGAAGAAAGCATTTTGTGGTGGTAGAGCCTTCTCTTCCAATACGGTAATATCTTTCACGTAGTCGTACGGGAACACACCCTTCCGATGTAATAGAGCAAACTCTTCGGTATTGGGGAAACAGCTCTTTAGTTCAACAAACTGTTCAGCATTCAAGTTGGAGGCTAGTTTATTTAAGCTAGATGCCATGAAGCGTAAGGAGTCTACAAATCTCAGTGTGATGAAAGATTCATCAGTTTCATCGTCGTTTTCCTTATACAATCTAACGTTTTTTGTAAACGATATAAATCTCTCCTTATTATTCGGGATTACAGTAACCCGTTCTTTGTCGTATCCCAACTCTTTCACAATGAAATGTGAATCATAACCGCTTAGTTTATGAAACACCACCGGGATAAACTTTGGAACCGTGTATTTAATGTTGCATTGGGAGTGTGCGGCAAAGCGAAATCTCCTGAGAGGTGGCAGTGATCCTCACCCTCTCATTTCCCAAAGGCTGCTTACAGATGCCACACTCCTCAACCATATGAAACAACAACTCATCTAGGGTTCCATTGGAAGCATGGGGTGTTTGTTTTAAAATTTTTCCCAATCGTTGGGCTTCCTCTTTCATCTTTTCCATAAAAACTTTTGCGGCTTCAGGTCCTCTGTACAGTTCAACTTTGTTAAACGAGTCATCGTATGAACATTTGATATAGTATGCAAAACTGAAGGGTTCGTGGTGTTGTGTGCTGTTGGTGAAGGAAGAGGTGGGATCCGGAACTGCAGAGCTAATAGGCTTCAACACACTTTCGAAGTCAGCATAAATCACGAACGGTACCCGCATTTGTTTGTGGATGTTGGTGAACTCGAGGATGTTGTTGAAGTGGTTCGGCATGGTTGTCACCACATGGTTGCAGTCGTTTGTTGAGTGTTGGTGTATTTTGTCTTCGGATGGAAAAAACACCAATCATCCATCGCAAATCCATTTGCGGGTATGATCACGAGAGATCTGCTTACCCACTAGCTTCCCCAAATCTTTGATCCAACAGTAGTGGGACTTGCATCCATCCTGAATGTACAGCAGGTTCACATGCCGAACCCTTTTATTAGCGGTGAAATGTAGCGGTCCAACGATGGACTTGCCTTCTACCCCAAAAACGTTGATGCTGATGTCGTTCTGCTCCTCAAACCTGGGAATGTCCTTTATAGGCATCGGGAACAGTACTCCTGTTACGTTGAGTACCGTCGAGTAATGCGGGTAGCTACTGACCCTTTGCGGATCGTGAACATCATCAGGGTGAAGAGCAGCCACAACACACCAGGCAAAACATGCATTGTCTTGATTCTGGATGTTAATGATGGCTCCCTTATCCTGAATCCATTTGGGGAGCTCGATATAAGATGAACCCCGCATTGGTTGGTACTTGTTAACATTTACCTCCAAGTACAACACCTGTTTCAGAGTCCATCCTAAAATTTAAAAATTAGAAAAAAATTAATAATTGTAGAAACTAACCAGAATCTCGTTCTTGGAACTCGTCCGACTTAGCCGACATCCTCTCCACAAAGGTGTTGTAGACCGCTTCCAGGTCACTGGAGGAGGTGACCACAACATTTTTGGTGTTAAAGGATTTAACATCCTCTACACCCTCTGCCGCAGCCATCTTGGTGTAGCCACCAAACAACTCGCAATTAACCTTGAGGGAGGTGTGTATAGCCAGCTGTTCCCCGACTAAGGTTATGAACCTCTCCTTCTGCTCGCATAGAAAATCCAATAGACCTAAAAATACAAACTAAGCAAATACAAAATACTTATAAAAAATACATACTTGTAGAGTCAACATTGTTAATGCGGAAAGTTGTAATTCGACTTTGAACGCGGTTGCTACTACTTCTACACCTCCATCCAGGACACGGCTAGCAGCGGTCTTGTGCGCGTTAGATCGCTGGTGGGCTGCCAAGTTGACAACGTCAACATTGCACTCCACGCATCTCCGCGACTTCTTGGGGCAGGTCCTCAACCGTTGGTGCGGTCGGTCGTTTGATCCCAGATGGTCCGGCAACGGGACAGCCACACCATGTTTGGCGTCCTTGTGCCGTTTTAGGCTATCCTTCCGCGAGAAGGATGCAGGGCATGCATCGCAAACAAAAGACCGGTGGATTTCGATCCCACGTCATGCTGCTGGAACAGATGTCGTTTTAAATTATCACCCCTTGAGAAGACAGCCCCGCAGACGTTGCACACGAATGATGCCATTTTCTATAAAGAAATTAAAACTGGTCAAAGACTTTTAACAGTTGTAACTAGCCGAAGACTAAACAAAAACTGAATTTATATCGCCTCGTACCATGCTTTTATACATAATTGGTATAATTAGCTACTTTACTTTTAAAAACCCAGCGTCGTTTAACCTTGAGTAACATTCCAAAATAGTCTAATCACACCAGTAAAATCAATTAGCTAGTTTACTTTTAAATTAGGAGAAACCCAGCGTCGTTTAACCTTGAGTAACATTCCAAACTAGTCTAATCACGTCGGTTAAAATCAATTAGCTTCTTGCTTACGCACTACAACTATAATTATCGGATGTATCACTTTAACTTTCACTTCTACTCTAATTGTTTACAGACATTTCAAGCCTGGAATTTTTTTAAATGAAAACATTAATGAAGAAGACGAAGGTCACCTTTCACAATAAACCTTAGAAAGTTTGGGTGATTTCGGTAACAAGGACAGCTCAAATCGTATAAAATACGAGCACGATTCCTCTATGTTCAGTACAAAATACAGCATAAAAGTAGATACAATGATATCCATTAAAGACGGTATAGTAATGTTTCAGCGGAGTTTGAGTGATGCTAGGATTAATATCGAACGTGGTTATATTTATGGTGATGATGTCGGATCATGTTATGACGACCCCAGGTGGATAAAGTTGCAACAAGCATGGACTGTTTGTGATCAATTCGACCGGAATCAAATAAATTCCCATGAATTATTGGATAAATTTGAAGAATTAAATTTATTGAGAGACTTTATGGAATGCTTTTTGAGCTATATAGAAAAATTATAATTGTAAAAGTTTTGTATGTGTATTTTATGGTAAATTTATAAATAAAAATGTTAATATTATTCGAATATTTATCATTCTAAGTCATCCGAGTACAATTTACGCATGCGCAACAACAATTCTGAAACATTTAAAAGGAGGAGCTGCATAGGATTCCTTCTCAGTCATCTCAGTGAAATCAGTGCAAAGCAATGGAGTCTGTAGATGTTAATGATGCACAAGTTTCGTATACCGAAAATCTGATTAATAAGTTTACGTATAGTTTAAGTGAATTGGGTGAACACCCTCATAATGTGAAAATTGGGTTTGTTATAAACCAGAGAATAAAACCCGTATTACGATTGGTGTGTAGCAAGAAATATTGTGGCAACCATGTTCTGGAATTGACATACGAAAATTGGTTAGCATTTACAAATTTTCAAGTGGAATTTCAAATCAACGTATTTTCTCGTGACGTGCTAAACACTCGATTAAATGGTGCACCCGAAACGGAAGATCTACACATACAACTAGGAGGTCCGTTCTTTATCACTCTGTCACCAGTGTCTGGATCAACCGAGAACGAAACGTTCCAGTTAAAAATAATAATGGGTGATAGCTCGATAGTTATAAATGAATTGGAGTGCCGTAAAATATTCCATATGCGAGAGTTGTTTGAGTATCAACTTAAACAGTTGGAAAGTCGCAACTTCCCAGCATTATACAGCGAATTAGTAGGGTTTGTTGCTAATTCTAATTTAAATGATTGCGATGGGTTTAATACTATGACTGAAGGAGAGAAACGAATTAAAATCTTGATTGAAGGCGAAGTTCGAATTGGCAATATTTTATTCTACAACGAATTGAATCAGAGCGCACTAAATGCATTGGAGCTGGTTATATGTTTTCCGGATATATTTGTGCAAGACGTGATACGTACAAGAACATTAGTGGAAATGTTTAGACGTTTAAATTTGTCGGAATCTGAAGATTCTGGTTATGGTGATAACTAGAAAGAGTATTTTATAAAAGACAGCCCAAGAGACATGGATGTAAATGTATTGTTATTGTAAATATATTGTAAATTTTTTGAAAAAGTATAAATAGACTCGTTGTTGTTTATTTATTTAGTATAGTTTGAGATTTTTTTGAGTAAACACATGATTATCTGTTCTGGAGAGGGTTTAATCAACAGCGCTATAAACAGGTTACCGTTTGAGCTGCATATTCCAGGTTATCAGTACTGCGGTCCTGGTACAAAGTTGGATGAACGCTTAGCAAGAGGTGATCCTGGAATAAACGAATTAGATAAATTGTGTAAAGACCACGACATTGCATACTCCAAGTACCCCGACGATCTTCCAGCCAGACACCGAGCAGATAAAATTTTAGAAGAAGAAGCCTGGGGAGAGTTAAGTCTAAAACGCAAAGTTTGGGGAAAAAGCCGCAGCTTGGTTTGTGACAAACGCTATGAAAGCGAAGAGAAAATGGGTATGGGTTTAAAGAAGAAAATAAGTTTTAAAGGTGGATTTTGAAGAAAATACGATCCGCAATAGACCGAGTTGGTTCCGACAACTTGAAAAAGCTGTTAGATGTTGGTATTCTAATTGGTAAAAAATCATAAAAGGAGCCGGTGGGAGAAACAAAATTAAAGTCCCACGTATTATACCCGTTCCACAGAAAGGAGGTTTTCACCATTGATTCCTATATTTGCGGGACTAAGTGCCCTAGGAGCACTAACAGGTGGTGCTGCAGGGATAGCTAAAGCAGTAAATGATGTCAAGACAGCCAACGAACAGCTTAAGGAGAGCGAACGACACAACAGATCTATGGAAGCCATTACCGTTGGGAAAAAGGAAATGGAATGTTTCTAAAACCATACAAAAAAGGCACAGCATTATTCCTGAAACCGTACAAACAGGGGCGTGGCATTTGTAAAAAGGTATCAAAAAACTAAGCAAGTTACCTCGAAGAGCTCTCACCAATGTAGATATAAGGAAACACGCATCTAACATTCCTCATTTTCGTGGTGTCTTTTCTAGAGATCAGTTACAGAAGATTAGACCGCATGTCAACGAATCGGGAGTGATTAATTTGGATACCACCAAAGGTTCGGGTACACATTGGGTGGGTTACCGAAAACGTGGAAATAGTGTGTATTACTACGATTCGTTTGGAGACTTGAGACCGCCGGAAGAAGTAAAGAGATATTTTCGAGGTTGTAAAATTTACTACAACAGTGTAACGGAGCAGACTTACAACACGTACAATTGTGGACATTTAGTGTTAAAGTTTCTTAGTGACAATGGCTAAAACAGTGAGCGTGTTCGGGTATGGTAATGTCATATCGACAGGATCCATTTACCCACTAATTAAATTGAAACAAGACGGTGAATATGCTTTGGGTCTAGTGGGATTGTACACTTGTAACACTGTGCAAAACATACATCCAGGAAACAACATATTATACTTTAACGATCCAGAGCATCGCAGAATAACCATTGAACCTGGATCATACGAATTAGAAGAAATAAATGCATATATACAGGATGTTTTCAAAAAATGGTTCAGTCAGAAGCCAGACATCAACGAGAACATTGAAAAATATTTTAAACTGAGTGCCAACAATAATACATTAAAGTGTTCTATACGAAGCAGTATACCGATTGATTTTGGGGCAAACCGTAAAAACAATATTGGAAGCATCTTGGGGTTTACCAACCGCAAATTGGCTGCAGATACCGTGCATATCGCTAATCAGCAAGTGAACATAATATCGGTCTCAAACATTTTTGTGGAAACCAATATCACCAGCGGATCGTTCAGAAACAATTTTCTTACACACAGCATATTCGAATTCAGTTTATCTGTACCACCTGGGTATAATCTGGAGAAGGAGCCTAACCACGTTATATATTATCCGCTGAGCGTGACAGAAATTGATAATATTACAATCAGACTAGTTGATCATTTGGGTGAATTGGTAAACTTTTCCCCGGAAACATACACCTGTGTAAGACTGGAAATAAAAAGTAGCTGAAAATGCCTATCGATTTTGTATATAAAGCACGCTACAACACCCCCAGACGATTAGAAGTGAATACGACGTCAAAGCGTCAAGTTGTCGAGAGACTTACAGCAGAAGAAATACGTTTCTTAAAATCTTTGGGGTTAAAAGTTATAAATGATGGGCGGCAGAAGTAAACGCAGCTTAGATCTCCACGGTGATGAAAACGTTAAACTTGGAAGACTTAAATATGAGGACGTACCCAAATTGGATGTGTTTGGAGGTTATAAATTAGACGAGACCATAATAAAAGAAGATTATTATACATATCTTCCCTTTACATTGAATGCAGAAAACAACGATCGGATTTCAATCGAAATCCAGAGCAGTGATAACATCACATACCCTCATGAAAGTTTTATATTTATAAAGGGTACCTATAAGCCTACGGAAGCATTAAGGGAAGCGTCAACAACTGGAGACCCGATTAGAGCAGCAGAACCAGACCCTAAAGCTTACGAGTTTACTAGAAATGCACCATATTTTCTGTTTGAGGAAATTCAATACAAATTGGGTAATAATCAAATAATAGATGTCTGTCGAATCCCTGGAATTACAAGAACTATTAAAGGTTTAGTATCCATGGAAGAATCAGAAACAAAATCTATTACACATACCGGTGGAAGCCAGATACCATATTCCAAGATGGACGGTTTAGTTGTGCTATACCGCTTAAAACCATTTTCGGGTTTTTTGAAGATTACAAGAAAACTATCGTCAACATGCCTCAAGAGCTGATTTTAATCAGATCCAAGTCGGACGTAAATTGCTACAAGTCGATTGGAAATACAGTAACGTTCAAAATACAACGTATTTCATGGGAGGTCCGCATATAACATTAAGCGACTTTGCCAAGGCGTCGCTGCTTTCGGAAATGCAAAATCAATCATCTATAATGGTTGCATTCAGAAAATGGGAACTACACGAATTACCGTCTCTAACACAATCAAAGTCGCAAGTATGGAGAATTAAAGTATCGAACGAAACAGAGAAGGCTCGGTGGATATTACTAGCGCTGCAAAATGGAAAATATGATAAGAAAGAAGAAAATGCTACAAGCTTTACGAATGCCAATATAACCAATGTCAAAGTGTTTTAAACTCTCAGATGTTCCCTCAAGGTCGATTAAATTTGGACTTCGAGCAGAATGACTACTTGCCGGCGTACCTGTCTTATGCATCTTTTATGGAAAAATACTACCCGAACAAATCGTCAAATAAATGTTTAATGGACTACAACAGGTTTAAGGAATCACCTGTCTTTGTAATCGACTGTCGTCATCAATTTGAAAGCATCAAGGATGCAACTGTTGATGTAAGAATGGAATTAGAAGCTTCAAGAAATTTTGAACCGTCGATGAAGGCTTATGCTTTAATTATACATGACTCTATGTTTGAATATAATCCGTTTACGGAAATTGTTAATAGATTTATTCACAATTAAATATTTTGTATATATTTTAATAAAATTGTATAAAGTCTATGTTGTTTTAATATTAATAAGATTTTTTTGGTGATCCAAGACAGTTTCTCACGTACTCCGGTGTACACCTAAGCACGCCTGTGCCCATGCGCTCCCCTGCGCGTGCACACCCCTGCCCATGCGCGCCCTGCGCGTGCACACCCTGCCCATGCGCGCCCTGCGCGTGCACACCCTGCCCATGCTGGTATATAAGGGAATATTATTTTCAATTTGAATCAGTTTAAACTTATATTTGAAAGATGTACACCAAGGAATCTTTAGAGAAAGCAGTTAGTGAAATACAAAAGGGTATTAGTGTTAACTCTGCAAGTAGGTTATATGGTATACCCAGAAGAACGTTAAGCAGGCATTTGGATCACCGTAAACCTCAAAAGAAGAATGGTGCTCCTAGGTCGGAAAATGTGAGAGACACGGGTGATGCTATACAAGAAGTTAAAATACCTATACAGAATTATGATAACTTTGCTATTGCTAGTGCAAGAGAGGATGGTAAACATGGTTCATTGTTCCCGTCTAACATACGAGCTATCTTCGCGGGACTATCGAGTTGTGGGAAGACTAACGCTTTAATATCTCTGATCCTGCACGAGAACGGCCTTAGATTCCAAAATATCTATGTATTTTCGAAAAGTTTATATCAACCGAAATACGAATTGTTAAGAAACGTTTTTGCACCATTAAAAGAAGAAATTGGATACCATGAGTTTGAAAATTACGATGATTTGATCGAACCCAGAGATACCAAAGAAGATTCAATTATGGTTTTTGATGATATACCTGTAAACGAGCAAAGTAAAATCACTCAATTTTTCTCGTTCGGCCGACATAAAGCAATAGATTCGTTCTATCTATGTCAAACTTACGCTAGTGCCTTAAAACATAGACTCAGAGATAACGCCAATGTAATCGCATTATGGAAACAGGATGATACAAACCTTCGCCATATCTTTTCGGATCATATAAGTGGTGACATGGCATATCCGAAATTTAAAGAAATGTGTTTACAGTGTTGGGGTGACTCAAAACATAATTTTATAACTGTTGTGAAAGATTTTGATTTGGATAAGGGGCGGTATAGGAAGAATTTCGACGAGTATATAAATATTTGACATTATTCAAAAACAGCTAGTTCTCATCCAAAGTTTCATGATGACGGACGTTAACAATTTTATTGCGAATAAACGCAGTCTTCATCTTATGCAGGATGCTGTACGAAAAAAGTTTGTAGCGTACAAAAAGGGGGACGCCACATCTCAGCAAAAATTCAAAGAGATGCACAAACAATTGATTGATCCCTTGCAAATAACCGCTTCCCAGTTGCAATCGATCACCGAAAAAATTCCCACACCTACAACAAAGGTTAAAGTTGAAAACATGGACGTACCTATAAAGAAAATTAAACAACTCGTTCCAGAAGAACCGTTCCATCTTTACTATGCGGATGTGTTAGCTAGAGACGAAGACGAAAATATTGACAAATCAATTTATGGAGTAAAGTATAATGTGGAAACCGATACATGGAGTTTGTGGAAAAGTGTATTGATAATTAACCCGGAAACTAGCGATATAACATTAAATAATGTGATATATCCAGGTACGAGGGGTTTATACAATCTGCTGGTTTACAAAGACATCAGCTCCGAAGATGGCGATTTTAATTTGCATGAAGATTTGCCGAATTACTTGGAAATGATCAAATCTGCATCGATTTTGAGAAGAAAGTTTAACCCATTTGCGGTGCACGATTTAAGCGGATTCCCAACAAATAACAAAAAGTTTAACAAATATGTGCAAAAATATCTCACCGAATTTCGGAGGAATCCCGAAAGAAAACAGCCAAAGAGAAGAAAACAGTCTAAGGGAGCGGGTTTAGGCTTTTCTAATCGGTTTTACAAAAGTTTAAATTCAAAACCGGTGCAATATGTCTACTGGAATAATGTACATGAACTTGTGGATCGGTTGAGATTGTTGAACGCATCCAACCGAGCTGGAAATACAAGCGAGGAAAACATTAACGAGATGGTGTCCATAATAGAAGAGTTGAGAGAAGAAGGTATAATACAGTGAGCTCAGTAAATAATTACACAGTTTTAAAATGCCTATCGACCGCTTCGGACGTTCAGAGCGTAAAGATGCTGATATTCGGCGAGGTCCTCCAGGTCGAGGATTTGTGCTAACGTTGGATGGTGATGGGTACGATATGCAGCAAAGAAGGTTAGTGAATTCATCAGACCCGAAAGAAGATGGTGATTGTGTTAATCAGAGGAGTACTATAGTATTCAAGTCTGGAGAAGAAACAATTAGTTTTCGTAAAAGAAGGCTAGTGGATGTAATGGACCCTAAAGAAGATAGTGATTGTGTTAATAAGAAATCTGTAATCAAGCTCGTGAATCAAGCCTTTTCATACTGTCTAAAAGTTCTGATGATATACAACGTAAAGATAAAGCCTTCAATGCAAGAAACCAGCGTATCGCAATGCTTGCTCAACCAGTTGAGCCATCTGATGCAGTTAATAAACAATATGTAAATGAAAATTGGATAAGCTTGTATCTGACTTTAAAACGTTTATACAGTTTTTATTAATTTGACTGCAACTTCTGAGACAAATGAGAAGGAGCTCGGTCTTGCAATAGCATCGATTTACGAGGCGTCACCAGCAGCTATAAAAACAAATACTACAAACCAAAGCTTCAGTTTATGTCAAAGGTGCAATTGGATAAAGATAACCCTATTAGTTTAGCAACAGTGTTAAGCAAAATGAGTAAAGAAATCATCGTTAAGGAATTATTTAAACCTGCAAGAAAAATTTTCAGCGTCGTCATACAAATCTGAAACATGTGAAACGTGATCTTATCCAATCGGACTTGTGCGAAATGCAGCCTTACTCGCGTGTGAACAATGGGTACAGATATATTATAATAGCAGTGGACTGTTTCACAAAATATGCTTTAGCTGAACCTTTAAAAATAAAACTGGATCAGAAGTTACAAATGCTATGAAAAAATATTGGACAAAATGCTGCAAGGAGAAAATAACTTAAAAATCAATCTACAAACGGATTTTGGGAAAGAGTACTACAACCGCTGTTTTAAAAATCTTATGCAAAAATATAAGATAAACCATTACTCTACGTATTCCGCAATCAAAGCTAGCATGGTCGAGCGGTTGATTAGAACAATCAAAACAAATTGTACAGAAGATTTTACTTGCAAGGCAGTCATAAATGGGTAAATATTTTACCTAAGGTTATGGAAGAATACAATAATACACCGCATCGGGCTATTAACATGACACCTATGGAAGCAGAAGAACATCCGGAAAGAATAAAACTTTACACCGCTAACAGCGTTTCTAAAAGTTACAAGAAGTTGTATAAGGTTGGAGACATTGTGCGTATATCAAAATATAAAGCAGTATTCGATCGAGGATTTCACCCAAACTGGAGTACAGAACTATTCAAAATTGTTAAAGTACAAAAACGAGACCGACAACCTATCTGCTACAAGATTTGGAAGGTCGGCCAATTCTAGGTGCTTTTTACGGCGATGAAATTCAGCTCACAGCAGCACCCGACACGTACTTAGTGGAAAAAGTTTTACGGAAACGGAAGCACGGGCGCGAATTATTAGTGTCGTGGTTGGGGGATGGTAAAAGTTGGATTAAGAAAACAGACTTGCTTTAGTATCATCCAGATAATTACCTGGATGAAAAAAATCATAAAAGGAGGGTGTAAAGTCCCTTAACTGGATATATGGGAGAGATTTGCTTAGAACCCCATTCCCATCTGTGATTTGAAGCAGGAAGCATGTGTTTCATAATCGATTTACAAGGATATCAATACAAAACTAGTGATTTCTATTGCAAGGAGATTGCCATTTTGGATGTAGCGAATAATGTAATATGGCATGAGATACTGGACATGGCTGTGGAGTATAACACCCTAAGCGATGATTTCAAAAAGCAAGTTCGGTGGTTAAAGCAAAGAATCCATGGGCTTAGCTGGGATGGACAGTCCACAAGTGGATATACAAATGTAGGCGATTTGCTGAAAGAAGTCATACCACCCAATGATACTATCTATGTTAAAGGCGAACAGAAAAGGCAGTTACTGTCAAAATATTTATCAAACAACATTTAAAACATGGAGAGTGTTTTCTCACTTCCAAGGCTCAAAGAATTAAGAAGATTCGGTAATAGGTACAATCACTGTTTAAACCATTGTTTGAATAATTTAAGCTGTTCTAAAGAAAACGTATTGCTATTGAGGTCTTTTGTTAATGTATTTAATTTTAATAAAATATTTTGTCAGAATTGTTTTTTATTCTAGCAAAAGCATACCTTTAAAATTTGGAAAAGTATATCTGTAAAACAGCGCATTACTTTGGAAAAATTAATGTTTTAAAATACAAATAAGAACCAATAACAGAATACATAATAATTGGTGTTTGCAAATAAATTCTGTTCTACTTTAATAAAAATGTAAACTTACCTTAAATCTTCCTTCAAAACTTTCCACAAAAGAACTACGCGAAACGACGGTTTAAAATTTCGACGGGCTTTACACAAAAGCGTGCGAAACTAATAAAATTCTACTAACCAGGCTGCGTTATATACGTTTTGAATCCGTTAATTATACTACTAAATGAGGTTTGTATTTTCCGTAAATATGTGCTGGTTACCTTGTGTAAATCCCTCGGTAATTATATTTCGATTTCAAATGCACAAACATAATTAATAGAAACTCCAAGAAAAGAAATTATAAACAGCTTTTCACATGATCGTTAAGAAATTAAAATATTTGCTGGATTACGAGTTACAATTGAATTAAGGCTACGTTGGAAGTTTCCGGAATTTGCGTTATAATGCTTCTACCGCGTCACGTAAGGTAATTTAGGTAATTGATGTAGAATATCAATATGTAATAAGACCCATTTACTTTCAGTACTTAATCTGGTTTATTACATTTTTGTTAATTCTGAATTTAGGTAGTTAATGATGTCATACACAAAATTTCTAATTAACATGACTGGTATCTAGCGAAAGTTGTAGAATCATTTTCAATTACGAATGCATTCTTCTTTCATTACAGGAGAAATTCCATAGATTTCATACAAGCAAAATGCGCTTTCTTAATTATTAAGTCGACCTTGCCATTTCTACATTATTGTTAAGCATGCATTGGAATTTTTGGATGCGGTAATTTCTTGTTTAAAGTAACTTAGTTAAATAAAGTGTAATTTAAAATTCATAAATGATTGTATAGTCAGTTATTACAATTGAAAACACATTCAGGGAATAATTTATTTGCTCTATATATTTTACATTAGCGTTTCAGAAAACTTTCTGCTTTTAATTAATTAAAAGCATGCAAGTTTCTGGCATATATTCCTAAATAGAAAATAAGTAGTTGATGTACCGTTGAATGGAGTTCATCCTTGTTTACACAAATATCAGATCCTGCGAACTAGCGTCTTTGTTAATATTATTTAAAAAATCAATACGTTCCAACAATATGTTTTATTGACTGAAAACGCGTTTCCTCTTTTTTACATTAATCTCTTTTTATTACAGGTCTATTTAAACAACCCATTAATCTTTTTTGTTACAGGTTAAACTTTCGGTTACGCACAGGAAATAATGTTATACTTTGTAAAAATTGTAATTAGTTTATTAAACTGTAAGTTGGATAAATAAATTATTAAACTTTTGTGTGTTTAATTTATTTATGTTGGTTAAAGCATATACCTTGGGTAGCGAAAAAGGTTTTAAAAAATGGAGTTAAATATATACGAGCAAAAATTTTAATGAGGTTTGAGAGCTTAAAGTATAACTTTGCAGGGCGTGGTCCGATTTCAAATCTGTTTGCAGATTCGGATTCTGCGTAAAATTCTAAGCTAACAAGATGTATCGCATGACTAAAAAAATTATAAGAACGCTCAAAAGTCGCTATAGGTAAAAAATCTTAAAATTAGGGTAGCTCCCTGGGGGATGATGCTATCTAAAAAATTCCTAGAAATTCGGGTAGCTGAGAAAATTCTAATATTAATCGATACCAAACAAGATAGGTTTATCTCGAAAGATAAAAAAATGGCTAGTCGAAGAAAACTATTTGGTCCAGAATGTTAGCGGTAAAAAAAATCTTAAAAATAGGTTTATCTCGTGTGTGGAAATGTGGATGCTCATTTATCTCGAAAGATGAAAAATTTAAGATAGGTTTATCTCGAAAGATGAAAATGGTTAGTCGAAGAAAACTATTTGGTCCAGATGTGTGAGGAAATGTGGGATTCTGGAGGAAATGTGGCGGTGGGTTTCTTGAAAATGGTCTACTATCGAAGGACACAAAACGGGAATGAAATCACTTGCAACCCTGCGTATTTCATGTCATAAATCAATGTACAGCTGATATGCAGGTGATGCAAAAGCTGCCCAACCGGCTGATCGGATTTTTCTTAACTAGCTGACGCGGTTGCACATGAAATGTCATGCTGCTCGATTGTTTATTCCGCCTTGCTATGACTTCTCCCAGAAAAAACATTTTCAGAACTTTGAAAAACTTTATTTTTTTGTTAGTGAGGTTTTGCAAAATGTTTATTAATAAAATATATAACTTTGAATCATTGTATGTACTTGAAAAATTTCTTCCGAAAGTTACAAATCGTTCGAAAGGTTGTATTTAAATAAGTATGGAAAATAGTCTTTCTGTAGATTTCTCAAACTCAGAAATATTCTTTATTATTAAATATATTACGTATCGCCTTAGTGACTACAATCTTAACATTTACTAAATTATAAATTTAAATGGCAAATTCTGTTATGTAGTAATGCGACTTCAAAATTTAAATATCTTTCAGTTCCATGCTAATCATAAGTATTTTATTTAAAACACTCCCACTTTAAAATCTCTCACTTTGTTGCATATTTTTAAGTTTAAAATCAGCAGTTTGGGCGTGAGTATATTTTTAGTAATGCGGCTGAATAAAACTTTAGTACTTTTGTTTAAGCTCGTGTGACATTTCTTATTTATATTCAGAGCGTGTACGACTGAATTGAAACAGAATACAAAACAGCACACAGGTAATTTAGGAGGTTGTTGGGAAGATTTGTCTGCACAATACAGTTTAGGAATTCATGCAAATATACTTACTAAATAAAAGTTTAAAGTTATACCTTGTGATTTTGATATAGAATGTCAGAGTGGGATTTGTTCTGAGATTACTTGTATGCTATGCTTCTACACCTGAAATAAAACCATGGTTTAGTAGGGTTTTGACTTTTTTCTTTGTTTGCAATGTGATGAGAGTTATCACATATAATGTCCCAAGGGTGTCGATAATTACAAAATAATTTCATTAGGCTTTAAAGTAAGTTGCTTTAAGAACTCGAGGAGAAAACCCCAGTTACCTAAAAATAAGGTGCTAGAGGACTGACGAAATATAAGTATTTATACATGTACACGAAGTATTCCGTGAGAAAATTTCTGACAGTATTAGAACAATTACCCACAAGCGGCACTGAACATTAAATTTTATTGCAGTGGTTGTGGTTACTGAAATTTGTTGTTTCATTTAGCTTTAAACTTAGCTAGAGACAGAAAAGAGGTAGGTATTAGTGTACAGGAAAAGGAAATAGACATGTTACGTTTTGCAGATGATATAGCCATTATAGCAGAGCCTAGAAAAGAGTTACGAGAGTTTTTAAATATTTTAGATGAAATACTACAGAGTAACTATAGTATGAGAATTAACTCAGGAAAGACAAAGATAATGACAAGTGAGTTACAGCCTAGTTCTAAACCAAAATTGAAAATAGGTAATACCGAGTTAGAGGAGGAAGATGAATTTTGCTATTTAGGTAGTACAATTACAAAGGACGGACGTAGCAGAAGGGGTATAATAACTAGAATAGCTTAAGCTAGAAAAATGTTTTTAAAAAAGAAAGACTTACTAATAGTTAATAGTCGCAGTTTAGATAATAGAAAAAGTTTTTGTTAAAGTCGTACGTATGGAGCGTTCTAATTCACGGTAGTGCGACTTGGACAATTAAAGAGGTAGATAAGAAAAAGGCAGAAGCTTTTGAAACTTGGTGTGATAGGAGAATGTTAAAGATTAGTTGAACAGACAGAGTAACAAATGAGAAAGTTTATAGAAGGATAGGTGAGGAACCCTATATGTGGAAACAATTAAAGATCAGGAGAGATAGAATGATAGGGCACCAGTTAGGACATAAGGGACTATTTAGTAAGGTCTTAGATTATAGACTACCAAATAAAAATATAGTAGGAAGACCTAGACAAAGATTAGCACAGAATAGAAAAGAAGTTAGAGCTGCCTCAAGCCGACCTTAAGCAAGGTCGAGAACAAAATGATGATGGTTGTCTTTAGTTGTTCCTAATTGTCACTAAGTTAAAGTATTACTGCGTCTTCGTGATGTAAATTACTTGTAATTAATTTTATCATTGATTCTAAACGGATGAATAACTTCTCGTTTGTTCCTTTTAGAAGTTAAACTGGGAATTAAATGTTCAACTTTTTCCTTGGTTGATTTTAACGTATTTTCTACAATATAAATATAACTGTGCAAAGCATTGTAATACGAGTTACCAAAATTGGTTATGTTTGTCGAGTAATTGAGTCTCTGGTAACTATATCCTAAAAGATAAAATTCTGACTTTAATGTGGTCAAATCTCATTTCTGAATAAAAGTCCAATAATCTATTGTCAGTAATTAGTTCCAGTCTGATTCCATTGTAGGTTCTATCTGATGTAACAGCAGATAAGGGTGCAGATGGTCGATCTGAAACATAATGGCATCTTAAGTTCTTTGCTACGTGCAATGACGTAGTCGGAAGAAAAGTAAGTACCAGACTAGCTATCAAACGCAGAGAGTGGGGGGATTCACCTAAATACCAAAATAAAAATAAAAATTAAGCACACAAAAGAAAATTAAAGCACATCGCCCACGCTTATCTATTAACAACTAAACATAAATAAAAACAAAAAAAAATTGTTAATTCGCATAGACAAATAAAAAGTATTAAATTTTTTAGTGATGTTGTAAATGTCAAATTTGATAGTGGGTCCTCTAAGTGCGCATTTCGCGGCTAACAGGTAATAAAATTCATTGAACCAAAAAAAAATCATGTTTAAAATTTTCGCAATAACAATAGTGATAGTAAATTTTAAATGTAGGTTTTCTCAATATTAATAGCAACATGTTAAAATTAAAAATAGTGAAGGCTGATTCTCTCAATATTATAAGTGTTAAATTTACACATTAAATACCAGCAACCTTGTAGTAATAAGTACCGAAGTATAACCCGAAGCACCTGTAGAGCGAAAATCACGAATCGTAGCAACAAACAAAAGTCCTATAGGGTCACGTTCCTTATCCCGTGACTGCACCCAAGATTGATAAGGAATGTTCCATTGGTGCATACAAAAGAAAACAAGTCACATACCTGTGGGTGTCCGGGTACCTATCTTGCCCACCGTGGAGGGTTGAGTCAACACAGCGACGTAACGGTCATCGTAATTTCAGTAGAAAGTCACCACAAAGAAAAAAAAGCTACCCCATGGCAACGAACAGTCTAGCCTACCCATTTGGCCCCCACCTAAAACGAAAATCGGATTAGAATGAGTAAACGTGGAAAACTTACCAATACACGTAAACCATCGCTTACTTGTAGAGCAACAAACAACAAGCGTGCATTGTTTTTGAAATAACAGAGCGAGTAGTTTTTTTTCAAGTTCATCAACGCACAAGCAACAGAGACCAATTTTAAAATGAACTCAAAGTAACACGAATTCAAAAAGCAAGCATCCGCGCTCATCGAAGCGCGATTGACTGGAAAACTCGGGTTATATCGGAATAGTTCAATATACTATTTCAACGAAGGTTTAGACTACAACCACAGAGAAAGTAATAACATGCTATCGCAAGGTATAAGATACTTAAAACTTATTTAATTGTAGCATAAATTTGTTGTTTCGAACTAAATAAGCTCAACCTGAAAATTTGTAGAAAGCGTATTTATTGTACACAGGATATAAATGATTTAACTTATGGCATAATAAACTCTGTTTCACAGCAACTTAGATTTAACTTGATAAATTATTTCAAAGCATATTTATTATTAATTACGTTGAAAATAAACGTAACAAAATGTGCGTATTTGGTTGTTGTGCCATTGTCTATAACTGCTATATTTTTGTCTGGAATTTTCTTAATTTTAAAAGCTCCTAAATTTCTCGCGGCTGTCTTGTGTCATTTAGTCTTATAGTTTCTTTCGTATACAGATTGAGCGATTTCAAATTTCTTAACTGAGGTATCTAAATTTCGTTTCTCAATTACCTTTGCAGTGGTGTAGTGCATTTTGATTTTGTGTAACTTCAAAATGTTTCGTACTATCTCGTTTGTGAATTTGCTTCCGCTGTCTAAAGTTATCATTTCTGGTGTACCATAATATGAAAAATACTGCAAAAGTCCCCGTGTAATGTGTATACTATTTTTGGAACTAATGGGGATTGCTTGTCCTGATTTTGTGAAAGTATCTACTGATGTTAAAGAATTTTGTGACTCTATTACAAAAGTACTATATGTAATTTTTGGGAAGGTTTCTCCGGTGTTTGGGTGATCAGTAATGAAATTTTCGGTAGTCTTCAGTCATATTTGACTTTATCACATAGTTCACATCTGTTTATGTATTGTGTAATTCGTTGTTATATTTAGAAAATAGTATTTTCTCTGTAGTTGTTTCAAAGTCTCCTTTATTCCTCGGTGCTTGATTTTTATTTCGTGCTGGTTCCGAATGGCAATTTCTTTTTCTTCTTCGCCCGTCAAAGTAATTAGTTCAATGGAACATCTAATTAGTCCTGGTTCTGAAATAGTAAATAAAGTGATGTAGATTTGTAAAAATTTTGTTTATAAATTTTCTGTCATGAAGTAGAAATTATACGGGTTTCTGTCAGGTGTGTATTCCTTTATAAATTGTATAATTTGCGCGTAATTATTGTCTCATGTTATCTGAACGTTGCAATTTTTTTTGTTGGATTCTTTTTTGTTAGTTACGGAATTCGGGTCATTTAAAACATCATTGATGAAAAACTGATTAGGTTTATCATCATTTACTTCATTCAAAATTTTTATAGATTGTCTAGGTTCTGTAGTTTGAGTTGAATGATTGGTACTAATTTTTTCTTGGTCGTCCGGGTCTCTTGTTTCAGTTTCGTCTACATTTCCTACTGTTGATTCGTTCCCAATTGCATTGATCTGAACTCTGCCCAAAGCGTCCGCGTTCGTGTTGAACTTGCTTTGTTTGTAGATTATTTCGTAATCGTATTCTTCTAAACGTATCTTCCATCTTTGCAATTTTAAATTTCGGTCTTTAAGATTAAAGAACCATACTAAAGGTCTGTGGTCTGTGTAGATTTTAAAGGTCTAAAGTATTTTGCTGTCCATACTATTTCAAGTAATTCCTTTTCTAACGTGCTCTACTTTCGTTAGCTGTCATTTAATAAATAAAGAAATAATAAAATAGAGTGAAACCAGGACTTTAACAGTGCATATTCAACTCCCCCATAAAAGTAGAAAACCAATAGATGTAGGTAGACGACCAGATCTTCGGATGCTGGAGGTAAAAATAAAATTGTGGCGGCTGTACTCGCATGAGCATTGACTGGTGATTTTAAACAGATTTTGAAATAATCTAGCAAGCACGTTTTTGTGTAATGGCGCTAGTCGATATAATGCTCATGCGAGTGCACCTGATAATGTATTTGCTTTTGCTAATATATGCACTATTACATGCTTTTGCTTATTCAGATTTATTTATATATTTATTATATGTTTGTTTATATATTTATATTTATTTTTACACTTATATTTTTGCCTGCATTGTATTGTTTTGTGGCTTGATTTGATTTGTTTGACGTTCTGTCGCCAATTTTTGGCGGCAGTATATATTAGAAAAGAAGATTGTGTATATAATATGTCAGCTAGGGAATGATAGGGAACGTTAGGGACAAATTTAGGATAAAATACTTAGATCAGTGAGGACGAATTTGTAAATTTATAAAGCAGGCAAAATAGCTGGCTTCACTATTAATACATTTGGCAAATGCTTAGAAATTTGAATCCAATTTAAATTAGCTAGCTAGATTTGGATAGTTTTAAGCCGACGCTTCAGGTCGCACTGGTAGGCAGAGCCGGCGTCTGCTATCCGGTATTACGGATCCCTCCCTCTTTCATTTTTGCTCGTCTTGTTGATCGGGCACACTCCAAAGTCAACGCTAGGGATATCATTATTTAAACCCTGTTTTAGTTTTTGTTTCAGTTTGTTAGATTTTTATTTAGATTTTATTTAGGGTGGATTAATTATGAAGTTAGAATTAATAAGAAGCACGTTTATTTTTCGCGTTTAAACCCAATGTAGTACCTCCGGGTGGAGCATTGGGGACGTGGCCGCAAGTATAGCGGCCCCAATTCAAATTATTTAATGTGCCTGGTGCATATGAAATGGGTCTGTTTCGTTCTACAGGTCCTTAGCTTAAAACAGCGCCTAAATATGAAGGGCTTTTTAAAGTCTGGGTGTTTCATGTTGTCAACTGCCTTTATAAAATCTGGGGTATGATCTATCTTTCGTCCTCTTTTCAAACACTGCATCATAGGTTCTGTCAGTTTTGCATAGTCTGGTAAAAAATTTTGGGTTTGTTTGAAATAAAGCTACTTTTTATTAAAAACTCATAAAAGTTTTTCAATCTGTATACGTGCAATAAAAACTTGTCTTAAAAGGTGTTTTTCAAGAGTAATTATTATCCCAACGTTCCCATGCAATATATTGTGCTAAAATAGTGAGGTCTGCATATACCTTTCCATCCAATATACAAGTCAACCACGTACGTACATACTAACCCCCACCCCGCACCCCATCAATATTTCGTATAAGTTAAATTTACATCAAATACACCTTTGTCTGTGATGTTATGGACAGAGACTGCGCTATGGTAAGTAGTTCAGAAAAATGCTCTTCTAAAAATCAAAATGATCTGACCAGAATAAGCCGCTTACATAATGAATTTGACGTCCTTTTAGTATAAGCACTATATGATACAGAATTAATTCATCTTTAGATCAAAAATGCATGTAACCTAAAAATTATTTTTCTTAAAGGAAGTAACCTAACCCTATCGGTAGGATTTACTAATACACGAACTATTAAAATGAAATATGGGTATAAACATTTCAAAGCAGCGTCACAATGTGCAATACTCTCCTAATTGATTTTGGCATTTGACACAATTATTTACAATAAGTGGATGGTATGTATCAAACATAAGTACAGCTTTCTGCAATTATCCACAGTAAAATTTTAATAAGGGTTCAAAGGAATTCCCTCTCTGACTATGGTATGCTTAGTCATGAAGCATTTTATTGCTTTACACCAAAAAAGACATTTAGTGGTTTCTTAATTTAAAAATCACTTTTGCTGTTCTGCACTTAATTGAATAGCAGCTGTGCTCCATGTTCAAGTAAGCATTCTGCGATATGCTTGTCATATGTAAAGTCAGTGAAAAGCTATCTGAATGACCAGGTTAAACTGAGAATTAATATTAGAAATGAATATGCAGTTCCTTATCAAAATTTGTTTGCATGCAAGCATTTCAACCAATAAAAACTATTGTTTCCAGCATAGTTAAAAAATTCGACCATTTATTGCACTAACAGTGCAGCTACATTAAAAATAGTATTTTAGTTTACAGCTTTGATAATTTACAAAAATTACAAAATAGTCCTTACCCATATTAAATTTAAATTGTTTCATTAAATCAAATTAAAACGTAGTGCATCGGAAATTAGCTAAACTGTTCCCAATAATTAATTCGGGTGAGGGAAGTCAAAAAGTGTTTTCTAAAAATCAATCTCGCTAATTAAAGGAAGAACTTGAACTTTTGTTTGCAATAGGAAACGCTCCCTCTTTATGTGCCTTTATAACCACCATATATGACGTTCGGATTGTCCTAATGTGGAAATTGTTTCAGCATGTAATGCATGTTTACAAAGTAAGTGTCGATACTTTCATGACATGGATTCATGGTGAGTAGTTTATATTCCAATCTAAAAATTGACTAAATTATTCTGGCTGAAACAGACTCAAATAAAAAGTGTTAATGTATTCCATTAAAATAATTCATATAATCGTATTTAAAAAGTACGTCCTTATAATTTATTAGTCACAATAGAGTTTATGGTTCAAGTAGAAATCGACTAGTTTAAACAAATCAACACAACAAACTGCTTTTAAAATAATTTTTTCCGAGAATAAAGCATCAGTTTTAGCTAGCTAGATAACAGGACAAAGAATCGTTAAATAGAGTTGTCCATAAAAAATCTGCATTTAATGAAAATAATTTTATGGAAAATGACAATTGCTTGAACAATCAACTGTGCTGGAGAATATATTCTAGAACAATTAGAACAAAATTCTAAAAAATATGTCGCTTGTTTACTAGCACTTGGTAAAAGTACAGATGACAACGATGCTACTCAGCTTTTTATATTTATTCGCGGTATTGCGCAAGATACTAATGTACATAACGATTTATTATCATTTGAAGGTCTGAAAAGAAACAAGATAAGTTGACATATGTGAAGCTCTGTATCGTGTACTTGACACTAATAATATATATTTAAATTCAATAGCTGTAATTACTACAGATGGAGCACTAAGTATGATGGGTGTCAAATCATGGGTGGAGTTATTCTATTAAAAGGAAGGGGATACTTGCTTGTACTGGGAATTAGTAAAATCATTATTACTGTATTCTACGCCGAAAATGTCTTACTTGACGTGTATTACAAATAATTCATATTATGAAAATGGTTGTTTAGACTTAATTTTATGAAAAGTAGGTCATTAAACCATCGACAACTTCAGAAAAGAATCTGAAGCTGAATTCGAAAACATAATTTATTTTTCATCGTTAGGTGACTTAAAAGATTTTTAACCTATTCTAGATTAAAAACGGTACAATAATACATTTCAAATTTGATGTTCCAAAGTTTTAAAAGTTATGATGAAAAATAAAGAAATATCTAGATTTGCAGATCCGTTTTTTTATAATCTATAAAACTTCATTATTATATTTGTAAGTAGAGTTAACTAATTTAAAAAAAGTACGAGGTAAGAAGGATTTTAGCGTTATAGTCGCTTACACTAGGTTTCTAAATAGCTGACAATAGAATAGGACTACCTGAAGTTTTTATGGAAGTCCATATATTTGTGAAAATAACTTTTTCAATATTGTACTTAGTAAATCAAAATTAAGATTGAGAATAACGAATAGATATTTGCTATCGCAAGTTGGAATTAATTTTTGAGCCCATTATGAAGAATATATCGTCCAATAAAGCGCAGTTTTCGAAGACCCACTTGAGTAAATCGTAATTTGTTACAAATTGCTAATTTTGTGTCTTATGTCTAAAAATTTGAGATATATATTACATTGTCATTTTTTCTTCTCCTCCGTCTCGTGCTTCTCCATCTCTGGAAAGACGCTTAGTATAATATCAGAGAATGGGGGTTGCGTATAAATTTCCTGCCGTTTGCATGTAGACTTAGCTAGCCTTCCTCATGCTCTTTGGTTTGCATGATGTTAATTACATTTCTATGTATTATATTCCAGTTTTCCTGCATTTCAAGCATTATCTTTACCATTTATCTAGATACCTTCGGCCATATTCGTACCGTTGTCACAGCATTTTTTAGCGACACTCCAAAGTTCGGCTCTGTCGAAGACGCGTCGACAGGATGCCCTCGTGGCTGAATTTGAGTCACTTGCCAATAATTCCTTTTTACTTTGTATTAATTTAAGACTCATTAAAACTACTTTTCTTTTAAATTATATATATACATATATATATATATATATATATATATATATATAAATATTTTGGTAGTTAATTACACAAGGTAAGTTGATAAATACTATCGTATTACAGTGAATAAGATGAAACAATAACTTAGACTTTTATGCAAAGCTCAAATGATCATTTCAAATCGAGCTAGTAATTGAAAGATGGAAAATATTTAAATTTGTAAATTTCCCAATTATCGTCATCGGTCTCGGTGGCGTAATTGGTAAACGCATGGTTCCGGCAAAACCAGGATACAGGTTCAAGTCCTGTCCAAGACCTTATATTTTCCATATTTCAATTACTAGCTCGATTTGAAATTATCATTTGGGCTTTGCTTAAAAGTCAATGTTAATATTTCATCTTATTAACTGTAATACGTTAGTATTTATCAACTTACCTGGTGTAATAATTACCTTATATATATATATATATATATATATATATATATATATATATTCCTTCTTTCAATTACTAGCTCGATTTGAAATGATCATTTGGGCTTTACTTAACAAGTCTAAGTTATTACTTTATCTTATTAATTGCAATACGTTAGTATTGTGTATTGTGTATGCGTGTGTGAGAGTGACTCTCACACACACGCATACACAATTACACACACACATTCACCCTCACACTCACACATACCTACATGCACATACACTCACTAACCAACACTGTCGTTAAAAACAAAATATAAACTTTTATCAAAAATGACTTTTTACTTTCACTATTTACATAAATATTTATTCTAAAAAAAATTATAACTCCTTCCAAACTCTGATGTCAATTTTAACCATCCTCACTGTAAGTTCTTCTTATCTTTGTTAATCTTTTGTAAAACGTTAATACAGTTGTAGCCTGTGATTAAGCATAAAAAAATATATGCGAAAATTTAGGCCATAAAAAAGAGTATTTATTTAAATCCAGCAGACCTAAAAAAACCTACAAAGAAAAAGTGTTATATATATATATATATATATATATATATATATATATAAATATATATATAATTTAAAAGAAAAGTAGTTTTAATGAGTCTTAAATTAATACAAAGTAAAAAGGAATTATTGGCAAGTGACTCAAATTCAGCCACGAGGGCATCCTATCGACGCGTTTCGCCCTAATTGGGGCTCATCAGGACAGGAGTAGCAAAGTTGTAATATTTAATACAGACACCTTATGGAAAGTACAGCATCACCTAGCTCACAATTTGTCTTCGTGTCATTATACCTGACATCGTAGGTTTTACCAACGGTCGGCACGGAGGAGATCCGGCTCAACTGCCTTTTTCCATAGGCAAAAGTTATAATATATATAATTTAAAAGAAAAGTAGGTTTAATCAGTCTTAAATTAATACAAAGTAAAAAGGAATTATTGGCAAGTGACTCAAATTCAGTCACGAGGGCACCCACGATTTCAAGTGGTAGTTAAGGGAAGCGATTCAAAGCATATGCAGAGAAATATAAAATAAAGAACGAGGTGATTTTTGGAAAACAAGGGGTAACTGTACTGAAATATTGGTTCGACAAAGCAGAGCATTGGTATTCGATTGAAGACAACAAGAGGATGTTGATCCACAACACGAAACAACACATCAGGAGATCACAGGTCAGATCTACTTAATTTTAAGATATTTTTCAATTTAAATTTTAATACTGAATTTATTCAATTTATCCAAAACCTGTAAAGAGTCATCAAGAAACATTGCGTATGTTTAAACTTACGTAATACATCATAAAGAGGGCTCGAACGATCCAGCTTTTTTTGTAAAGGGTGTTGTTTTTGGTGACTTTATATTGAATCAAAAGTATATAAATTTTGGGATAAATAATCCATATGATATTAATTGTTTGAAGGGTGTATTTAAAGAACTTCAAAAATTGTAAATATTATTTTCTTTTATTATATGAATGTTGATTGACTTCGTTTTATCAATTTAAACAGATAATCATAAAGGGGTGAAAAAAAGGGAAATTGATCATCGTAACGTTGTGCACTCTGTGTAGATTAAAAAGGGCTAGCCGGGGGATAATAATAAAAGTAAAAGATTAAAGTGAGAAACACAGAGCGGTGGCGTTAAGTAGAACGTTTATTACATCCGACTACAACAAGTGAGGGGGTACTACAGCAATATATATATATATATATATATATATATATATATATATATTGCTGTGTTAATAAGGTCATTTAATGGTAGATAGGATCACTAGTATAGTGTACTTCATTAAAGCAACATAAGAGCGCAGGAAACTAGACATTTCTACGAAAAAATAAGAAACACAACGGTTAGGCATGAAAGTAAATGTCAACTCCCTGTATATAAACCATAGTCATAATTAATGAAAAATACTTTAGAAGAGTTGATTAAATAAACGATTTGGCAAATCATAAGACTACGTGAACGGAAGTTGAAACACAATACGCATGAATAATGCATCATCATTACGCTAAAAATCTCAATTGAACAAGCAGGTTTAAAAATGCGTAATAGAAGACGCATATAATTTAATACATAAATTACATTACGAATACGTGACCAGGAAGGTAGAATTCAACACCTGATATACTACAAATAAACACGGTATGGTGATAAAAGCAAAGTTCATCAAATTTATTGTACAAACAATAATTTACGTGAGCTTGAAATGAGAAAACCCAATAGAATCAATGCAATAACTTGAAGTACTACGTGCTGAAAGTAGCGCATCAGTTTTGTGTCGATGGCAAAAATTCATAGAAATACCCAAAACCTGGTATGTAAGAATCACGTATAATAGCGAACTCTGCGCTTGTCAATAGATAGACGATTTTTTTAAATACGACCGGATTTGTAAACAAATCAGTTCAACATGAATTAAGGGTTAGTCCACATCACTTAAAAGAAAATATTTACGTAAAGTGATTTATTGTAAAGTAATAAATAGTACAATGTTAAATGCGAAAAATTAAAAGAGGTTTGTCGGTCGTTTAATTCTTTTAAAAACCGAAGTAAGGAAAGGTTATTTTAATTTGAATTCTAATATTAAGAATAATAAAAAAGACTCTGAATAATTACTGGATCCAATGAGGATATTTAACAAGCATTTAATTCAATTATTAATTACTGTATATAACCAGGAAGTTTAACAAAGGACGCTAAAATAATTTAAAGATATGCTAAGAAAAATGCAGACCATATCTAAAGCAGATCTGGATTCAACGTTGGGACTATTAAAACACTAAGCTGAATACACGAGCAGTTGGTACAGGGAGTGATTCGTACTTGAAACAACAAGTTAGCTAATCTGAATGTTTTATTATTTTATTTGTGAACATTTCCTTGTATATTTCTTATTTGAATAATTTAAAAATTGCCTTCATGAAATTTTTATGTGAGGGTCAACAAAGATCGTTTCTTTTTAATACACGTTTTAAATTACGTAAAATTTTTAAAGATGTTTAGTGAACGTTTATGGGGCTTCAGATAATAAAAATAAGGGTGATTTTTGCTAAATTTTTGATTAATTTTGGAAATGATAATTATTAAAAAAAATTTTATTCAATTATTTAAAAAAAGTTATATTTAGAGAATTCTTAAATATTTCATAAATCGTAAATATTTTTGAGAATAGTATAGTAATTGTGCTTAATGGTGTTTTGGTTTAGAGAAACAGGAAGTAGAGGTAAAAGGAAAACTTAAACGCTTTGTTGTCGTATTGTCGCAAGCTCCGTGCGTGGTTAAAACTGAGCTAGCTGAGGTACTCAAAATTAAAATTAAAAATTGACAAAAAGAAAATCTTAACCGTTTTATTTGACAAAAAGGGGGCACCGAGTCTTTGCAAATACATCACAACAATATATATATATATATATATATATATATATATATATATATATATATTCTGTTCTAGTAGTTTAGCAGTAGATTATTAGTGGTGCTTGCAGATTTCAATGCGCATTTTGTTCTAAATAAATTAACATTCAACATCGTATCTCTATTACCTATAAATTGGAATTACAGCTAGTCGTAAACTTTGCGGAAAGCTTTTCTAACGAATTAAGCCATCAGTGCAACATTTAATGGCACTTGATGTAATTATACAGAATGGGAAGGGTTGTGTTTTACGTTATTTGGCGACACACAAGAAAAAGTAAGTTTATCGTAAAAAAGCTCTTAGATGTTGCTTTTTATAACTAATCGACATCAATTCTATTGTGGAAGGTTATGTTTCTACAATATGCTAATCATATTAATGGACGCTTTATATTTATTGCTTTAGTTACACTCGTATTCCTTTGGGTTTTATTTTGTTTGGGTGATAATTGGGCATTAGTGTGCCAAAGTGGTTGAAGCGGTCGGAATGACATTTTTACAGTACTTTTGTTACAACTCCATTTAGTCTGACTGGTTTTCTCGCATCAGCACGCTAATGCGTACGTGTCATGTAGTCTTTTAAGCACTTCCAGGTCTAAATCAATACCATCCTTTCCGAACTTACGTAGACGTTTGGATTAAATTACTCAGATATTTACCGGCTATTAGATTGGGTATATTTAAAACTTTCCGAAGGAAATTCATGTTTTCGTTTTCAGTGGGCATATAGACTTTATAATTAGAACATCATATTTGTTTGTAAGGTTTTGCCATCTAGTAAGTATAATTGTGTTGTTAGTGAATAGTTTAATGACTGCTTACGATATCGTATGGTTTAGATAGCTACCAGAACACTTTTATCTATAAGACTCCTTAAATCCAAATGATCTTAGTGGTTACTTAATTCTGTGCCAAATAAGCTTATTATATTTACAAATTTATGGAACTTGGCAGTAGAATACCACAAAAATAAAAGCACGATAGTGGTTAATTGAAATATAAACCAGAACTTGCTTAATGATTTTAGAATTTACATAAAATTTATATATCTAATTCAGGCCGCGAGATAGGTTTTGGGCCTCTTGGAGCGGCTTTTTAAAAAGGCTTTTTCAAAAAACTTTTTCTATCAGATTTATTTTATACTGAAATTACAATTAATTTTAATTTACAAGTACGTTATATTCAACAACGTTTGGAGATCGAAATAATTCTAAGTTGAAATTCATTTTAATTAAGTAAACTAAAATTACGGTGAATAGCTGAACTAACAACAATATTAAAGCTGAGAGGCACTAGAGTGACTGACCATCTTGGGCTTTCGAGAGTATTTATGCTATCCCTGCTCCTCACATTGCTTGTGTGAACTGCAGAGCTCATGTCTGCTATTTTCTTTATTCATTTATACAATACAATGTAACAATCTTAATTCTAATAATTGCTGTCTTATAACCTACTGTGATCTGCACCTGCAGTATCATGTTGCGTCTGGAATACAATGTCTATTCCGTTTTCACTGTCTGGCTTGTGAACTTTCATTAACCTTTTATTATGTCCTTGAATTTATACAATGTAACAATAATTCTTAATTCTTGATAGTTCCATTTAATTACATATATATATATATATATATATATATATATATATATATATATATATATTCTAATTTGGGGAATATGTAACTCGCGCCGAGCGCTTATTGCGTCCTTATACTAATTTGCCTGTGACGCCTTAAATCTTTATAGCATAATAAGAAGCACTACACAATTAGTCAAAAGATATTATGCACATTTTTTGTTTATTTAAGCATTTTATAAAATTTAAAAGCAGTTTTACACAAGAAAACTTTTTATTGCAATAATCATGCCGAACAATCTAGAAATGAGCAAGATAAAGCTATTTGGCGAAAAATTGCATGATTGACAGTTAAAAAATATATTTGAATAACTAATATAAAGCAACTGAAAGCGATCAATCTAGGATTACTTTGCAAATTCTAGTAAAATGTGGAAGGTTATAATTACACATATAAACCGTACGACCAAGCAGGAAGTTCGGTTTTGAGTATGACCTGCAAGTATTGTAACACGCTCTTTCTCTTCGGGCACCTTAAAATTAAAACTCGTTCTTTGCAAAAGCTTGCGTACGTTTATTCATCTTTAAATTGTACAAATTATGGGTGGGTTCTAGGTATAAGCTCATCAATTATCAAGAGAGGTTTCTGTACAATAAGTAACCTCCTAAGATAGTAAACATAACAACTAATAAACCTACTCTAAACCAAATTGTTTTTACAGACACAGAATAAATACCCGGATCTTCTCCTCACGACGTTTTCTCTCTTCGGGCCTAGTGCATGAGTTCTATCTTGCAAGTTTCACTCAACCATCACGCACACACGTATAAGCGGCGTGCTTAACTTTTACTACCACAATACTGCTGATGCACTATAACGCAATTCGCTCGTTTAATACCAGACAATTAATTAATGGCTCATTCTCGCAGGCCTACTTCATTAAAATAATATTTAACGCGCTCGGTCCTTTTTGGTACCGGTTAGACACCTGTATCTATTGCTGTCTGTCTTCATACTGCTTAACCTGCACTGTTGCGTAGCACATCCCGTGCGATCCTGCACTATCTGCTACATGATGCACGTACAGATGGAGTCCTGTGTATGATTTGTACCATATATAAGTATCGCGCTACACAACCCCCCAGATTGAATTTTGATAGACCTGAAGGGCCGAGATAATCAATTTTCACTTACTTTCTACGCATAAACAACTTACTGACTAAAAAAGCAACTAAAGCTAAACATTGAAGCTAATTAACCTTTCACAGGTTCGGAACCATATTTTTTTAATTGACCACGTTTTACGAACCAATTAAACTACCATCTTCAGTCAGCAACAAGTACGAATTTAGATTCATTTGTGGATAAATAGTAGAGGGCCCTTCATAAAGAAGAAAAAACGTACTATTCTTGGCGTTTTCTGCTAAAAAGAGCGGATGGGTTTTCACTAATACTAAATCACCCTGCTTAAAAACAACAGGTTTGTAAGTCTTATTTACCTTCTGTTTGCCAAGTTCAGCCCTAGATACCATCCTACCTTGAGCTATTTGCCAACACTCCACTTGGAACTTTAAAATAGGATCTTCCACGGTAGGATATCCAATTATTCGTCGTATATTATTTTTTGCTCTTTGCCCAAATTGCAAAAACATGGGCGTAAACCCCGTAGATGAATGGATACAGTGATTAAGACAATGTTCGACCTCAGCCAAAACATGTGCCCATTTGCCATGTTTACCAAAATAAAACGCCCATAATTATCCGACCTATTTCGCGATTTGCCCTCTCCACTAAATTTCCCCGTGGAAAATATACGTAGGTATGTTTACACTCCAACCTCATTTTCTTTAAGAGTTGCTAACCACAACTTGGATTTAAACTGAGTCTCATTGTCTGTCAATACAGACTTTGGAACTTGGACCTTGGGGCAAAGGCCCCGTCAAATCGTTAGAAACTAAGTCACCTGGTTTTAAACATATTACTGAATTACACGTTCCCACTGCAGCAGGGGAAATTTTTGTTTTCTGACACAAGTCACAAGAATACACATACTGGCGAACATTTTTGTACATTTCAGCCAATAGAAATCTACTCGCATGTGAACAAATATTTTTTCGGCACCAAATGCTCTATATCAGCATGTTGCTGATTAATCAACGGTTTAACATGCAATTTCGGGATACACGAGCGATACCCGGACTAACCCCTCTCTCCGGGTCGGCGGAATAATAATCCTTCGTGGAGTATGTACCACTTGTCAATTCGTATCGAACTTACTAGTTCATCGTTTCCTTCTAAATAATCAATTTTTTCGCTAATCCACTTTTTATTTCGTTGATCTTGTTTGATCATTTTTATACTACTCTTACGTTTTTGATACTCTTAGCTCAATTTTATCATAATCATTTCCATCTTTTCACAACCGTGTGGTTTCGCCCTTCTCAATTCCCTTAAAGAGAAATGAGACAATGTGTCGACGACAACATTTTCCTTACCCTTAGTATATCGAATATCGAAATTAAATTCCTGTAAATAAATAGCCCACCGAACTAACCGTGAGGTTTTTAACGGACAGCTTATAATAAATGATAAAGCGTTATGATCGGTTTGAATTATTCACTTTGCCAAAGTACCAAGGTGCGCCACTGTTGCAATGTAAACATCACTGCCAGGGCTTCCTTCTCCGTGACGGAATAGTTTATTTCCGCCCCTTTCAAGGCCCGACTTGCAAATGCGATCGCTATGCGGTCTTCGTCGTTATTTAATTGAAATCGCACCGCTTCTAACCCATAATTAGAGCTATCGCTCTGTATAAAAAGCGTTAGGTCAAAATATTCTAAATATCCTTGCTTCATAGATTCAAAAGCTCCTTGTTTAACGACAGACCACTACACAGTCAACCTTTCCTTAAAAGTCTCAGCAAAAGTATTGTTTTATCTGCAAAGTTCTCTACAAAACGTCGCTCATAATTCACTAACCCTAAAAATGCTTGCAGTTTTTTACGATTTCGAGGTTTTGGTATTTTGTTAATAGCCTCCACCCTCGCAAGGTCCATGCGAATTCTCTCGGAGGAAACAATGTGACCTAAATAATTCACTTCCCCTCTTGCAAACACGCATTTTCAATGTTAAATTGGCTTCCTTGAAAGCAGAAGAAAGTCTCGCTAAACGCCCTAAATGTTCATTAGCACTCGGAGATAATACCAGCAAATCGTCGACAAAAACCAGAAGAAATGATTCGAACTCTGGACTTAAATTTTCGTTCAACGCTCTAATAAAATTGGCTACTGACGTAGCCAACCCGAACGGCAGTACTTTAAAAACATACGTTGTATTGTTGTAGAGAAATCCAGTGTAATTCTGGTCCGCTACCGGAATGAGTATTTGTCAGTATGAACAGATCATATCCAATAGTGTTAAATACATGCCCTGCGTAAATTTCAATAATAACTCCTCTGGTTTTGGAGGAATCACGTGATCCAAAATCATCTTGCTGTTTAGATGACGAGCATCTAGACATATTCGCACCGCACCATCCTTCTTTTTAACCATTGCCAGCGGAGAAACATATTTCGTTTGTTGTTTTCCAATAATTTCCCATTTCAACATTTCGTCAATTTGACGTTGGACTTCCCCCTTATAAATAACAGTGACTGGATAAAGAATCGCGTACCGCCATGCAACTCTATTTTATGTTCATATTTGGTAGTAAGTGCTGGCGTTTCAGAAAAACTTTTTTGTACTCACAAATCAACTCTTTTAATTTACCTTTTACATCCGAATCAAATCTTTCTGCCGATTCAGTCGCTCGGCTGATCTCCTCAGAATAACTGTGCTTTTCCTTGATATCTAAAAAATTTATTGATAACCCAGGTTCCTCAAATCTCTGTAATTGAAATCTCTCATTTTTTAACCCCCCATTCTCAAAATGAATACACATCGCCTCAAAATCAACTGTAACACCATTTCTTATTAACCAATCGCACCCAAGTATAATCTGTTTATTCAAATTTGGAATAACCAAACTTGGAGTGTCGAAGACATTTTCACCAATTTCAATGAGTAATAACTCCTGTTCCCTAAATCGATATTGTTTTGCACTTACGGCGACAGAGACGATATTGTTTAACACCGGTAATATCAGAAGGTCAACGCTATTTTTCCTAATTATTGATAAGAGTTCGCTCTAAATAGCCGTAACTTGACTTCCGGAATTGATTAACGCTTTTACTTCGTAGCCACAGATTTTTATCTTTAAAAGAGGCGACACCATCTGATTCGAGTCCTCCCCTTCCTCTTCGTCGCTTAATAATCCTTCACTACTAAATTCAACTTTGGTTAAACTTCTAATTTTACGAGAAACAATTTCATCATTTTCCTCTCGGCGTTCGCGATCATTTTCAACCCGCCCAAGGTCCCGGTTTCGAATCCCGACACGGTCCCCTTGAAAAATATTAGGTGAGCATTATTCACAAATATACGCCCTCGTTCGGATGAGACGTAAAATGGAGGTTCCGTGTGTGTGTTGTTACGCACGTTAAAGACCCCTACCTTGCTTGGAACAGCAAGGGTTCGGCAAAATCAAAATTTTTCAAGTAAAAAAAACTCGCTTCCTGGCCAATGTAGTACCTTCTGGTGGAGAATTAGAAAATCACATGTAGGATCATTTTCAGCCCCCCGCCATTCATTTGAACGTTCGTGGTACCTTTTATTATCGCGACGCCCATTATTATAATCCTCACTGGGTCCCGACTTAGCGACAAAAGTTATGTCTTATTTGCGCAAGTAGCTTTCTATTTCTTCAATACCTTTTAACCCGTTTATTTAAAATTCCCCTTTGCACCGTTTCGTTTAAATGACCTACCAGCCACTGAATCAACTTCCTTTCCGGAATTTTTTCGATAAATACGACGCTTTTTATACAATTCCACTTTATGCTTACCATACCTAATCTCATAATATAGCTCCTTTTCATCGTCCTCGCACCAATATTTATTTTTAAACGATTCTTGAAATTTCTCAAAATTGTCAAAAGAATCCTCCTCACTTTCAGCCCATTCTAAAACTGAAGTTCGCAAACATGTCAAGGCCATTTGAACTTTTTATTTCACCCCCTCCCATCACCCGCTTCATCTAACAACCTATTTAATTTCTTAAAAATGCCACCGTATGCAATTTACATCCTGGATGAAAATTTACATTCGAACTATCAGGATCATTCTAAATAGTAATATAATTTTTATCATAATTTTTTTCTGGCGATCTATCTGAAATATCTGCCTTATTCTTCACCTGTTTAATTTTTACATTGGTAGCTAATTGATCCGCCAACGTAGAAATACTATTTTGCATATCAAGCATTCCTGTCGCTAACTTTAAAACAGCCTGCTCTAATTTCACTTTATTTACATCGTCCTGACTAACCATTTCATTATCGCTAGCAGGTTCATTACCTACGACTTTGCTTTTCCTTCTGCCCATTTCAATTGTTTACAATACAACCATGCACCAAATAAAACATATTAATTCCTATCTCTTATAAACACCTACTTTTATGCCGCCTTTAGTAATTATGTATAAATTCAATTTTATACCACCTTATGCTTCATAAACTCTAAGACAACAGTACAATGACCTATCGTTATCTAACTAAACAGCTGATGCACAAAAACCCCTACTCTAATAACAGACGACAGCTTTATCTTGCACTAAGTTGGACGACAATGTAACACGTGTCTCTCTCTCTCTCTCTCTCTCTCTCTCTCTCTCTCTCTCTCTCTCTCTCTCTCTCTCTCTCAGAGCGCTTTCAATTTAAAACTCGTTCTTTGCAAGAGCTTGCGTACGTTTATTCACATTTAAATTGTACAAACTATGGGTGGGTTCTAGGTATAAGCTCATCAATTATCAAGAAAGGCTTCTGTACAACAAGTAACCTCCTAAGATAGGAAACATAACAACTAATAAACATATTCTAAACCAAATTGTTTTTACAAACACAGAATAAATACCCGGATTTCCTCTTCACGACGTTTTCTCTCTTCGGGCCCGGTGCATGAGCCTGCTAGGTTTCACTCAACTGTCGCGCACACACGTATAAGCGGCGTGCTTTTACTACCACAATACTGCTGATGCGCTATAACACAATTCGCTCACTTAATACCAGACGATTAATTAATCGCTCATTCTCGCAAGCCTATTCCATTAACATAATATTTAACAGACCATCTACTCTAGTAATTCCCGCGTTCGGCCCTTTTTGGTACCGGTTAGTCACGTGTATCTACTGCTGTCTGGCTTCATACTGCTTAACCTGCACTGTTGCGTAGCACATCCGGTGCGATTCTGCTCCATCTGCTACAATGATGCACGTACAGATGGAGTTCTGTGTGCGAATTGTACCACATATAAGTACTGCACTACAGCATTATGAAATAAATTATTGGACTGATTATTAAAATAACTACGTTTAATGTCTATATAGATTAAGTGCTTGTATACATTACGCAATCTAATTTAGTACTGCATGTAGTGTAATCGTCGTGTTTAGGATGCACTAGTGTTAGTAGATAATGGTAAATCAACCCCGTTACCAGACGTAAATGAAATGTAATATAAATTGTAATATTTGACTTTCCTTTGAATAGCTCTGAAGCAGTAGGACCACGGGTAACGGAGCGCGATCAACAGTAAGGTGAAATAAAAAGAAACATTAAAGTTACTTACCCAGACGGTAAATTGCAGGTTCCGCTATCATTGCGTTTGTGGTTACTTTTTGCAATATGCAAAGAATTTACACTAACTCACATTAACTAAAAACTAAACTGAATTTTAAATACGAAATAGTAAGTCTGTAATAAAACGTAACTACACACACACGGACACGACTTTATCATAAAAACAACGAAAAGATACTCTCCATTACGAATGCCCACGGACAATTTAAAATGTTTATCACAACGGCTGTGGGCATAACGGGAACTACAATAAAAGCTGTTTCTAATGTATATTGCATCAACATACCAACCGCCGAAAACACTGTTTTCCTAACTCTATAACAAGGTACATTAAAAACGGAAAATACAAAACTAAAATAATTTTAATAAAAAAGTAAGGGAAAAATGAAACGAACTCAGAATTGGGTAAGGAGCACAGTTTAATGTCGAAAGGTACTTGTAGCGGTTTTTATGGTAACCAACCGAATATGTCCATCGTCGACGGGATGTACTTCGGTCACATGTCCAAGAGGCCAACGGAAGGAGGAAGTAATATCGTTTTTTAGTAGCACTCTATTGCGCGAACAGACTTATTCCACTTTTGCCGTTGATGCAGAGAATTTAAATATTCTAAAGAATAGCTCTTCCAAAAAGAATGTCGAAGTCGGTGAATAAATTGCCATCTGGTAGGGCGATTGATGGCAACTTCAGATCCATTAGGCTCTGGAATTGATGAATTTAAGCATTCCAGGTTTAAAAAATGTCCCGGAGTAAGCGAAACAAGATCGTTGGGATCTGTACTTAAAGCACACATGGATTTAGAGTTTAGAATATCCTCAATCTGACAAAGTAATGTATTCATTTCTTCTAGGGTAAGGCGTTGCTCTTCAACTACTCAAAGAAAATGTGATTTGAAGGATTTGACACCCGCCTCCGCTAGACCATTAAAGTGAGGTGGAAGGGGGAACTGAAATGCCAATGTATGGAAAGTTTCTCTGACGCTTCTTGAGTGAGATTTATAAATTAATTATTAGTACCAACAAAGTTTGACCCATTGTCAAAGCAACAATTTGAAATCAAGCCACGTCGGGATTCTAGCCTGCAGGATGCACCTATAAAACTATTTGCTGAATGATCCATTGTGAACTCAAGATGAATTGCACTAGTGCAAGTACATACAAAAACGCACACGTAGGCCTTGGTAGCTTTAGAACCACGTGAGCGAAGTGGAGTTACAAAAAAAGGGGCCACAAAAATCAATGGAGATATGAAAAAAGTTTGAGTGCATTGACGTGGAAATACGGTATATCGCCCATTAAGGGCGGTAAATACATTTTTGGAGACATTCAAGGAACCACTTGCATCGTTGGAGACAAAATAAGCCATATGCAAACATGTGGATAATTAATAACATCCAGTCTCCAGCTGAGACCTAGAAAGAACATCTTCCTACCAAACGCATCCATTGCAATAAGAAAATTAGACAAAAATTTAAACGACCAACTTAAAGATACTCACACCGTGATTTAAAAAACAAGTTTTTGAAACAAAAAAATTCTCCAATATACCAAAAACAATAAGGAATCACTTATGAAAAAGTAAAAAGGCGACTCCTCACCAACGCGATCAGCAAAAACAAATAAAATATATTCATTCGTCCTTATGCTACAGAAAAACCATCGAGAAGGAAATTGTAAGAATTTATTGTGATATTTGCGAAAGAAAACACATCGAATAGAAATTTCTCGTATTCGCAAAAGTAGAAATCGACTTATTACTATAGAGGCATAGTCCTCGAGTACTAAGTGTGTCCAAAGAAAAAGCAGCAACCCGACATCAGCTAGTACAAGTCCTTAGAATTCGTTGAGTTATTCAAGCGAGAGATGTGCCATCAGCAACAAAAGAATGTGGTAGGTTGTGTGAAAATAAAAATAATAGGAAAATAAGGAATAGAAGTTTAGGAAAAATCAAAATTATACCGTAATGACAAATAAATTTTAAAAACTCGGTACCAGGAAATTATTGTATTTTGGGGCAAATAAGGTATCTAAGAAACCAGAAAATTTTGAATAATTTCGAGTTTAATTGTAAGATATATCAATAGAGGACTAGATAAAATCAAAAGATATAAATTCAATTTAGATAACAGTAGAAATGACAAGATATTGTCAGATAAAAGTAGAAACACAGGAACGGCAGTCTACTAATCGATAGGTATAAAAAAGGTTTTAAGTTTTTAATATGACATTGTTCTTGAGATTTACAATCAGCATTTTGTAATTTATAAGTTATTGCAAAAAATATACAATACACCTTCATAAATAAAGCTGGAGGTAATCTTTGCAGTATATATTTTTAGTTTTGGTTAGTTAGTTTTGGTTTCAGGTTTAATTTCAAAATTCATAGGTAATTTCATTCGAGTTTATATGTAGGTAGTTCATAACAGTTAGTATACAAAATAAAATCAGACAAAAAGGTACATGAAAAAATTGATACAGATATTTCTATACAATTTCCACTATTTCATAATAAAAACTCTATTTTTATAAAAAAAAAGGTTGCTCAAAGCGTCTGCTAAAAATAAATAATTACATAGAGTTTATAAACCAAAAACAATCTTTAACGTTTTTTTGCAAAAAAGATTTTTCGATTAAAAAGTGCGAAAATGTAAAGTCAGGCTATGTTGCTAATAACTGATAACTTTTAATTAATTAAAATTCTTCTGATCAAAATGATATTTTTAATGTATGTAGAAATTAAGAACGAAACTGATAAAATCGATAAAACCTTACCGGATGATTTATATATATATATATATATATATATATATATATATATATATATATTGCCGTGTAACCCTGTATGAATCGTGCCCCAAGAATTGGGCGTTATAAATTGCCGTGTAACCCCTCTGGTCAATAGTACTTTCTCAAATTATCAATTTAAAAAAAAAATCGAAAACTTCACACAATAGAAAATTTCAAAAAAAATAATTTCTTACCCAGATTCTTGCTCCATCACTTTAATTGATTTCTTCAACAGCTCCCTGGCTAGTTCAGTTGGGCCTCCTCTTGGATACCTAGATTCACTATCATACTCGTTACCGTTCACGCACACTCTCAATAAAACCACAAAATAATACAACAATCATACAATATTTATTTACCACTATTTACAAATAAAACTTCAAGATTATTTACATTTCGGTGCTCAAGTTACACCTCAATAAATTCTATCTTTGCATAGTCCAGGATTTTAACTTGACATATCAAACACATTGAATGTAACAGGAGTAAATGGGCCCTGAGTAATACCTTATTATTTTTTTTTAATTTATAATTATATCTAATTAGTACACTCTGGAGTATGGTGAGCTCATGATAACCCAGTTTATTATGATTAATGTATGCTTTTTACTTTGCATACTCTTACTACAAACACCACAAAAGAACCCATGTACTCTTAACAATAAAAATTTAAATTTATGAGGAACGTTAATAAGCTTTATATACACCTTTAGATTTATAGTTAAATACCATAATAAAAGTTAGTTATACGTATTATTTTCAATACGCAAAATAATGCAAAATACCATCAAAGTCCACTCTCACACATCACAATAATTTTCATAGTTTATAAAAAACCACAAATTCTAATGCGTTACCTGGAATTTCTTAAAGATCCCTACTCCGTTGACGATGAAGTTAAGTTCCTGCACCCTCGGTCTCGTGGTTCTGCTCTACTTGCCGCCTCCTGCTATTTATAGATAAACACCATCTAAGTTGTGCTGCATGCTATTCATTCTAGATCTATCCAAATCCAACTCCAAGTATATTACACTTCTTTTATAATTGCATAATTTAATTTACGTCACTTTCCTATACTTGACTTTACGAGCTTGTTAAAATATCTGTTGCACTTCAATTAAAATTAAACCCGACACTATCCGTGTTACAAACTATGAGGCCAACACTACTATTTAATTTAAAAATTTTAAATACTTACAAGCTTGTGGTGGATTTCTGTACGTAGTCTAAAGCGATGAAAATACCAAGAGAGCCCTATTAATTTTCTTAGTGTATTTGTACAATTCAAAATGCCACCTCTCGGCCACTCTTCACGCGAAACACTTTATTTAAAATAATACTTCTTCAAATTTTGGTTTAACCGTTTTTGAAATATTTGAAATTTAGCTCGTTGATACGATATTTTCCGAAAAACCCGCATTCAAATTTTTCCGTGTTTGTCTGTTGTACAACTAACTATCTAGACCAATGATCCTTTCAGTTACGTCTTAAAAACCCCGCGTATATTAACTCTATTCCTCTCTTATGCATATTAGATGTTTCCTTCTACCCTCGCTTGAGTGGTAGAATATCGATATTACTGTCTGCGTGCTATCTAACCCACGTGGACTGAATACGTGCGTTTCAAAGTGAACTGCTATTATGCCTGTCTCATTCCGAAGCATATCATTGATTGTCCATTTCTTCTGCGCGTTAAGGAAACTTTTGGTTAGCATTTATGCGAACCGTCCGACCGTTTGCACAATATACCTCGAATTTTGTCTTTTATCTACACAAATAAGGAGTAGTTGACCTTTCATAACATGCACCTGTGCCTAATTAACGAACGTTTTAAAATAACATTTCTAGGAGTTTGCGTCATATATTCGACGTGTTTGTTTGTTAGTAAAGCGTTTCGCCTTGGTATTATCGATTTTTCATGCTTTTTTGCGTATAATACGTAATAACCATTTCAATTAAACTCAATTAAATTAATTAATTATTTCAATTGACTTATACAATTTATTTTCTTTACGAACTTAACTAAATTTTAATCACTACTTGTAAAATTATGGTAATACTTGCTACTTTAAATTAACTAAATGAAATAAATTTCGCACGTAAATTTTGGTTGTTTCCTTTATACAGGGTATTTGAAATTTCCTTGTTCATACCTAAATTTAACCGTTTAAAACCACTACAATATATATATATATATATATATATATATATATATATATATTGTTTAAGCCAGTAACCTGCCTTCCAAACTATGCACCTTGATAGTGATTTTTTCACAGATAGAAAAAACTATGAATGAAATTATGCACTAAATTGTGGATTGTTTTAGAAAAGGTAGCAATGTGAATACACAAATCACAATATTGCATAGAAAATTATGAATTAAAAGTATTTAATCAAAACAAACAAACAGTCATCCATCTTGAACTGTAATTTAGATACAAATAGCTTACGTCACTAGTAATGTAATATTTATATATACTTTCTAAAGAAAATGGATTTTAATTTAAAAATATTTTTAAAACTTGAAAATAGCTATTACTTATAGTGAAAGTCTTAATAAGGTACATAAGCAGTGCATTTATTAATCAAACCACGAGATTTTGTGGGACAATTGATATTTGCAGAAAAGTTACAGTTAAAGTTCTAGTTAATCGCTTGCCACAGATCGGACGTAATAGTATTGAACAAATTTTACACATTAATTGTATTTTCCTTCATTTCTATAAATTACTGCATATTCGCAAGCTTGTTAACTAAGAATATTGCTTTTAATCTCTGGTGGTCGTTGTCGTGGATTCGTTCAACGCCGGATTTACATATAAAGCAGTTGATCGTTTCCAACGAGAAATACAGGAACGCAAAGGCAAGAAAAAAGAATTTGGGATAAGAATCACGGGTAAACCCTCCACTACATAGTTTAATTCACTTTCCGCATTTAGGTAGTTATTGATCAGATAGTTATGTACAGAATCGTTGTCAGGGAACACTTCCTACAATTTGAAAACTACCAATCCCTTCTACGTTGTGCGTTATGATGGATCGACGTACATCTATTTCAAACGATGCGAAGCGTCTTAACCGCAAAAATACATAATTAAATAAAATGGCTAATCCCCTAAACATTCCCGGAGAATTAGACCACAAGAATACATAATAATATAACTATTTCTAAAAACCCCAAGGATAACTCATACGACGTATTTTCTAACTAGATTACTATATGTAATACCTCTAAATTATTATCATACTCAGGTCAACAGTCCTGGAACTGGTTAAACGCGTACCCTCGCTGTTTCCTAGTCTGAACTAACCTACACATTTCCATGGAATTTCCACAACTCTCTGCGTGCGAAAGTCTGATCTCGGTCTACCTCCACCTATGTTCTCCTATCTCTGCTTGTAATATATCTCGTGCTATTCCCCAAAAATGTCTTAAGTACGCTGTGTACTTGGGAGGTAATGTGGTGGTTTTCCGTTGCCTTCCAGATCGCAGTTGTGTGTCTTAGAATGCCATATCGACCCCTATGGTCTCTGTCGCTCAAAGTACCAAAAAGCTTCTGCTCTCTTTCGGGAATCTGTCTTAGTCTGATTGCTCACTAAAGACCCTACTACTTAGGTTGGGCCTGTAGTTTGGCTCTTTAGATTACTGGAACACGCAAGCCATTCCACCGTTCTAGTAATCTAGAACTTCGTCAAGGTGCAGGTCTATTCGGAATGAACCACTAAATTAATTATACAAAAATTCCCTAGAATAACTTATTACTGAAATGATTTGTGGAGCAGTTTGAAGCGGAGCAATTGCAGGTTAAAGTTGTCAAATTTTAAGAATATGACAATTGCAGAATGCTGAGTATACAATGAGTATTAGATTTCACAAATTTAGTAGTGATGCACGTAGAAGGGATGCACGTACAAGTAAAATTTGCAGATTAAACATATATACGTAACTGCAATACAACAGCTAGTTGAAATAGTGTTCCGTATGTACATACAATTAATAAAAAAAAGAAGTCTTGTTTATTTTAACTCTCTTTTCTTTTGCAGTGTATCTTTGGGCAGGTGTTTTTATTCAAAAAGCATTGTTTGTGATGTTAATGACAAACTAGCCATTTTCTTACTATATCGACGACAGATTTCGATCTAAAAAAGCCAAAAGTATCTTACTGAATTGATATAAAAATTAAATTGCTTCTGTTAATTCGGGTATTGCATCTCTTTATTTACCGTATATCACGCCAGCTTAACCGCTATTAACACCTTTTTTACATGTATTCCCTTTAACACCGCGCTCACGTAAGAGCAACATACTCTAGAAGCCAATACACTAATGTAATTGAAATTGTATTTGAGAAACTTGACTTCTGAAACATTTATCTAGTTTTAAAAATAAGCGAAATTTTAACGTCACCTATCCATCAAGGGAGTTCGTGGATTAGTTGGTTTTATAAATTAAACGGCGTATCTTGCTATCGAAAATGAATTATATCCAAATTGTCAAGTTAATCATATGTGTGTAGTATATATACTCTCTGTTCTTCTAGGGTTCTAGGTTCTCGACTAATACAAGCCTCTCACAAATAACCTACTTTACTTCTTCAAATGTGAGTTTTAGAATAAAATACATACATATAGGAGTAATGACCCCGTAGAATACAAGAAATAGTTGATCAATAAGCAGCAACGCTTCTTTTTCCGTTACCGTCTAACGTAGCTCTCCACCGCGGAGCGTACTACTAACAAAACTTACAATTTTCTTAATACCATCGTCTCCAAATTGATTAATAAAAGCCGCAATTCCCACCTCGGAGCTACCTGACTGCACGTAAAATCTTTTTTCCAAATCTGGATGACACCATGGTAACCTCTAAAAAGGCTTCTTTTATTTTCTCAAACGCTTCCTTCGACTTGATTCCACGCTCACGGCACATCTTTCCTAAGTAAACGCAGTAAGGGAACCGTTAGCTCCGCATGATTGGTACAAAACTGTCGCTCAAAATTGATAAATCCCAAAAAACTTCTAAGTTCCCGAATATTTTTCAGCGGTTTAAACTGTTGAATCGCCGCAACTCGTTGAGGATTAATTGATACACCTTCCTGCGAAATCACATGCCCCAAAAACTCTATCCCATTCCGCGCGAACTTTGCTTTTCTCAAAAACATGGTCATATTCGCCTTACAAATTTTTTCGAAAATAAGCTTTAGATGCATAAAATGTTGTTCGGGATCTTCCAAAAAATCAACAAATTGTCTACATACACCAACGTAAATTGATAGCAGTCACCACCTAACACTTTGTCCACGCAGCGTTTGAAACTCGACATGGATGTCGCCAAACCTAAAAGAGGTACTGATCCGTTGCTCTAATAGGCACCTGTCAATATCCTAATGCTAGATCCAGTGAACTTATCACTTGATCTTTTTAAACAATTTCATAGGAGACGTAGGAGCCACATAATATTTTTCCATACGCGTATATAGGTAACAGGCATCTAAGCAGATGCGCACCGATTGGTGCTTTTTCATTACCGTAATTAACGGCGAAATATATTCGGTTGGGCATTTTCTAACAACACCCATTTTACACATGTTCAAAATCTGTTCCTTCACTTCGTTTTTGTGCACCGCCGGTATCGCATATTACCGCTTCCTAAAAGGCGTTGTATCTTTCATTTTATTTTCATGCTCATATGAATTATTTCGCCCGTGTATTTCAGAAAACACGTCGGAATATGATATAACCAACTCGTATAATTCAAACTTTTTCTCCTCACTAATCGTTTCCGCCTCAAATACCGCTGCCCTTAGTTTCTCAACAGAATTCTGGTACCGTTCGTTGTCATGCAGATCTCTCTCAAAAAGTAGACAGAAATATTTGCTTCTGTCTCACTCCTAATTGATAATTCTACTACCTCTCATTTGTCAGGAATAATAAGTTTCAACTTGTTAAAATCAACAGTGACTCTGTTTCCTATCAACCAATCACACCCTAAAATAATATCTTTGTTTAACCCTGGAATGACTACGTATACTATTTCGAACGATAATACCTTAATTTATACCGAAAGCAATACTTGCTCTCTCACTTTAAATTTCCTAGAACCTACAGCTACCAACACTCTAGACTTAGCCACCGGTAGAGTGGGTATTTCAATACATTTGAATAGCCTGACGCCCGGTATTGCCGTTCATTATTTCCCGGCCAGTTACTCGTATTTTCGACTTGTCATGATCCTGATTTACTTCCGACCTCAAAAGTATTGTCTATCTTAGATAAATAAGCTTCAAATCATTAATTGTCTTTATTCCATTTTATACCACACATTTTTGAATATCCGTTTCAAAATGCTTAGAAATCATCCCCACCAAATTATCCTCTGTGATGGCTTCATTCAAATAAGAAGCTTTATTTACTAATTTTAGCAGGTAGCTAGCCCTTATATCTGATCTGTACTTTCCATAAATAACTCACGTTGATGTTCCACCCCCAATATCGAGCTTTAAATATTTCAACAAAACGTTCATAATTTATAAATGAAACTTTTCAACGAACTTCGTTCGTTTATGAAATCGATTTGTCGTCCGTCTGTCTGTCCGTCCGAGGCCTTTCTAATGGTCGGACATCAATGTGTGATACATCAATCGATTCAGCTCGGTGTCCAGAGCTTAAGTTTTGATGTCAGTTAAAATCGGGCCACGGGGACGCCGAGCCCGCGGAAAATCTACAGGATAATTAAAATTTTAATAAGTTTAAAATCAATATGCGATACATATTTGAACAATTTATGGCATTTCATGCCAATTATTCCAATATTATAGACATTGTTTAAACTTAAATTTTGATTGCCGAAAATAATTAGATTCATATAAAAAAAAAAATCTTATCTTATTGATGAGAACTAATATATAGCTTTTAAAATATTTATTCAATAAAATAAAATATATTAAAATGTCTCTTTTGTTGTTTATAAATTTTTGTATTTTATCTGAATACTTATAATTATTACAACATAATAATTTTAATTTCTTTAAATTGTTTTAAAGTAAGTCTACATTTGGAAGTTCGTTGCGACAATGCCTTGCATTTTCAACTTGTTTTAGCTGAACCTCACTCTAACGCCAATTCCCATACAGTTCATTACCAACCACAATTTTGCATGCTCGGGTACTTTAGCGTCCTCAAATAATTTATTTAATTTTCTAAAAAAACAGTACCGGATATGTTTCTCCGTTAGGATTAAAACTTAAGGTCATACCGTCTAGCTCTTTAAATACAGAGAAATATTGTTTATTCTCCGAATTCTCAACATTACTGATTTCGCTATCATTAGCGTTCTGGGACTACAAAGTGTTTTGCGTAACCGGTAGGTTTTCGTTCACATTTATAGCCAATTTAGATATGCTCTTTTTGCATATTTAACATGTCTAATGATAATGATTCTAACCACTTATTCATATCCGTTTCATCACCCTTCATTGCGGTTTCTGACGCGTTTAACTCTTCGATACTGCTTATAGCGTTCTATTATCCGCGACGCCTAACTTTGACGGTTTAGATTTTTTTGAAGGCATATTTGCACTACGTAATCTCCTACACCTTTGTAAATAGTCAATTTTTAAAGTCGTGCACCTTGACTTCTTAATAGTTTGTTATTGTGATAAGCTTAACAATCGTGCTCGCCGTTGTGCGCCAAATGTAGTATACTCTTTGGTCTTCTAGAGGTTCTCGACTGATGCAAGCCTCTCACAAATAACCTACTTTACGTCTTCAAATTTGAGTTTTACAATAAAATACATACATATAAGAGAAATGACCCCATAGAATACAAGAAATAGTCCATCAATAAGCAATGCCATACAGGCAATTATAAGCCAAATAAACAGCTTACATTAAATCTCATTTCCCTCGTTATGGGCCGGCACACACAAACACCTAACTCTGTCTTTTCAAATGAGCATAATAGTTCTACTGAGTGCCGTTTCTTGCACTATATTCAGAAAGTATTACTTTATATAAACAAAACTCTTATACAATAATGCCCACAGAGTCAGTGTAAATACAAACGTACGTATATTAAAACCACCAAAAACATTAAACTACTCCTAATCAAACCCCCGCAACGACCGACATCCAACCCCTTTTACATCTAACAAAATTATTAAACTAAACCCGTTTTAATGACGCGTTAATGGGACGTTTGACTATATTTTGCGTGCACTACATGTGGTTTGTCAGGTTTCACAAATAATTGATTCAAGTACACGGTTGTACTCCGAACTACAATGGATCTAATTAACTTGTTACTCCATCAACTGCTTTTGCAAACTAAAGCGGTCATCCTTAATAGAAAAAGAACTGTAGCGATTTATCTATTATGAAATACTATAAGAAGGTTTTTGTAGCCGATTGTTTTATTTCTAAACTTGTGTCATTACATAATTTTTTACGGAATTCAGTAGCTTCTGAAACTATATTATTTGTCTCCCGTACATTGTCTCTGCAGTTTATATAATCACAAATTGAGTTTGTTTTATAATATTTTTAAATAATATAATAATAAAAAAATGTGTTCAGAAATAGTGTTCCCTATACACAAACAGTTTGAAATTGAGAAAATAGCACTTTTGTTAATTTTAACCGTATTCTTTTTAGCCAAAACGGACCTTTGGTGGAATTGAGGATACTAACTAAGAAAGTCAAAAGCAATGAGTTGATCTATAAATTGACTTGTTTCTGGTAACTTAAATATTGCAGCTCTACACCTATTGCATGTCGCACGAGTTGTCGTTACTTTTAATACTTTATAAATCAAACGAGATGGTTTGCTATTAATAATGAATGAGTAATTTGTCAAATTATGTCATATGTGGTTTTGTCAAGTTTTCCAAATAATTGATTCAAATACTTGGTTATCCTTTGAACCACATTAGCTTTAATTAACTTCGTTTCCCCATAAACTACTGTTGCGAGGAAATTTCTGAGATATGAAATTTCCTAAGGTTATACATCAGCAGGGGTTTATATAGAGCAAACTAAACCAAATTGGGTTAGGCTCTTTACGACTTGCGACATAATGGCATGAAAGAGGTGCAGTAGTATGTTAGAGGAAGATGGAAATCAAGATCACTAGTTGCATGATAATATTGAGCTTTTGAACAATGTTATTATGTACCTGCTACTAGAAAAAGATTTTTTTATAATTGCTATAAACTGCAATGCAGTACTTATGGCATTTTTAAACAATCTACTGGTTGTCAACTTTATATATTAATAAGAATATTTACAGTGCAGACATAGCAATTCTTTTGATTCCATGAAATAGAAATTTCAACGACTGTGACTTACTTACAGGAGGAGTTTGTTGTAAGTAATTTAGAATTCCCATTTCCTGGACTTTAAATAAGGTTACCGCTTCCACTAGGATGTTATATGATACTCTGTCGCTCTATTTCGTTTATGACTTTACTGGCACAGACATGCCTCCAGCACCGCTAGCAATCCTTCATTAAATTTGCGCACCTTACACAGAAGATACGTCTCTCTTGTTTACTATTACTGTAAGATTTAATACCAAGTCATTTGAATATTTTTTAAATAATAAGCGGTTATTAAATATGTACCGATAAGTTTGTGACTTGATTTTGCTATCAGTTGCTGCGTCTGTCAAAGTAGCGATCAAGAGAAGCTAAATTAATTAAAGTGTATCTTATACACACACACACACACACACACACACACACACACACACACACACACACACACACACACACACACACACACACACACACACTGTGTTGACTTGAATTTGAGACAGGAAAATAACATGTATAATTGAGAATTGGCAGATATTAGCTCCCCTGTATATTTTAGAGAAGAACTGTACAGGAATAAATTGTTCAGCTTTTTAAAATTTTTAAAAGGCCATATTGATTTTGGCAATTTTACGGTCGTCTTCCCCAAATAATGAAATAGAAGAGAGTGCTGGTTTAATACGAAAATCAATAGAAATACGACAAATAGTAGAAAAAGTTCACAAAACACATAAGCTAAATAAGAGGTTACAACTAACTAAACAATGTGTCCCCAGTCGGTTATAGAATTCTTGCCTTACATTAGCCAAGCGATAGTCAGCAATTTCCACAGCCTCCCCACAATCGAAATTTGACTTTTTTCTACGTCATTCGTTTGTGTATCTATGATGCACAAATGTGCATAGTGAATAAACGTTTGTGCACCTCTCGATACAAATATACGAAGAAAACAAAAATGAGGGGCTGAAATGGCAGCCCCCAGCATCGAAGAAATTTCGGATTGTTTTATAGCCAATCATTTGTGCATCGTAGGTGCACAAATGTGCACCGTATACGAACGTTTGTGCACTTCTCTATTCAGAGATGCAAAGAAAATAAACTGAAAATATCAGAAGTTTCATGTTGATCTTGGAGATCAAAATATTTTACTTGAATGCTTTTGTATGGTGGACAAAAGCGCATCAAAAGAAGATATATGTTCTTGTTATCGTGGTTTGAAGCATCCGTTAAAATTGTAAATTCGATTTGCCATGATCAACATTTAATTCTTCAACCGCTGTACGTCTCAATACATTTACTACAATAACTTCTGTTTTCGTCCGATTTCTTGAAAAATTTAACATCGAAAAACTCGAAGCGGTGGTACGGTCGACACATTTACGTCTCTCAGACTTTATATGCTGTTCAATATTACCGGTACCGCTATGAGATACACTGAATTCTGTACGTTTACGCATATGACATCCTGGGAAGTATTCGTTTGCTTAATAAACAGTTTGCTTGTAAACTAATATTAAATACGGACTTGCATTTCGGCATAGTTAAAATGGGAGTTTCCAAAACAAAACAATTCGAACGCGAGTGTTAGTGAAAGCAACCGACAATTGAAAAAAGGCGATATGTAGTAAGAAGTACTTAAGTTGTGGACGGTAAGCAAACCAAGACGCCCCTCCTCTGTCTGCCCATTCCGTCCCATCCCTTTTTGCATTATCCGTCCACAACAAAATTTTTATAAAAAAAAGTTGTTCATTTGAGGGGCGCTGACACGTCGGCAGTTCTATGTTTGAGAAAGTGTACAAACGCTACGCCCTAACGAACAATTATTCATAAAGAAGAGAAGAAATTTGTTTGGTAAAAAGTTACAATTTTTGCGGTCTCTGGTCTTCGCAAATTGCTTTCCTTTTACCCTAGTGTACGAAAGTGCACAAACTTTGAGATTTTTGCTGAATTATGTATGTGCAATACACGCCAACAAAAATCACTAAAAACCTTGAGTATGACGCGTAGGAGAAGTGTTGCTGTTTATGTGGACAACTCAAATTAATTTCTGCTTAGCTAGTATTGCCTAGGTGCGTGAAGTTAGCCGCACTTTTTTGAATCTTAAAAAATTTCTTGTGGCATAATTAGGCGTTATTTTGCGCCGTTAAAATAGAATGTTGCGCCCACCTAGTAAACAAGTTATATTAAGAAAATTATTACTAACAAGTTATTTAGGAAATTTTCCGTAAATGCGTGAACCGCGCTTACTGGAAGTTTTCTAAATAACTTGCTTGCAACGAGGACGCAAAATTTTATTTCAAAGGTGCAAATTGGCGCCTAATGAGCGCCTAATTATGGCACAATTTTTTTAAAATTCCGAAAAAGTGCGGCTACTTGAACTTGGCCGGAGCAATAGTTTTTTTAATATAACTTGTTCGTCATGTGGACGCAAAATTTTGTTTTAACGGCGCAAAATAGCGCCAAATTGGCGCTTATTTATAACACATTTTTTTTTGGAAAAAACGAAAAAAGCGTGGCTGCGTAAACTTGGCCGGAAAACATTTTTTTAAAAATAACTTGAATGCTAAGAGAGTGCAAAATTTAGTTTTAACGGCGCCAAGTAGCGCCTAATTATAGCAGAAAATTTTTATAAAATTAAAAAAAAAAATACGGCTAACTTCACGCACCTGTATTGGTTAGTATTTCACATCGATTGCGAGAGTGCACAAATATTTGCACGTTGTGCACTACTGTCAACCTACGCTGCGAAAGCGATTGGCTTTTAGATAATATGGAATTACATCGGTGGTGCGTCGCCGCTTATGTGTGTGCTACCCAAAAATAATATTCTCATATTTTAGTACGTAGAAGTGGACAAACGCTTGTATACTGTGCACGTTTGTGCACCTACGATACACAAACGACTGCCTATAAAAAAATTCAGAATTGTTTTGGTGAGGAGGCTGCCGTTGCTACGGCCCCACCATTTTAATATCTTCATATCTTTGTAGAGAGAAGTGTACAAACGTTGGTTCACTGTGCACATTTGTGCACCTATGATGCACAAACGATTGGCTATAAAAGATTTCGGAATTTCTTTAATGAGGGACTGCCGTTTCTACTGCCCCTCCCCTTTATTTTTTTGTATTTCCGTATAGAGAATGTGCACAAACGCTCGTACACTTTGCACATTTGTGCACAAACGATTGGCTATTAAAAAAATCCGAAAATTTTTTGGTGGGGGGGCTGCCGTTTCTACAGTCCCTCCACTTTATTTTCTTCGCATCTCTGTATAAAGATGTGCACGTTTTGTGCACCTACGATGCACAAACGATTCGATATTAAAAATCCAAAATTTCTTCGGTGGGGAGCTGCCGTTTCCACAGCCCCCCCTTTTTGTTTTCTTCGTATTTTTTATAGAAAGGGTAGAAAGGTTCGTTCATTGTGCACTTTTGTGCACCTACGATGCACAAACGAATGACGTAGACAAAGTTCAAATTTCTATTGTGGGGCGGGGAGGCTGTGGAAATTGACATAGCTATCCTACCGTGTTCATGAACTATTGCACATTTTAGTGAATCTAGATTTTCATAAGAATTGGATTACAATAAATGTCCGCACAGAAGAAAATCATTAAGCGATAAATCTGGAGAGCGCTCCTCCTCTTCATATCCACCGATTGGAAATGTATAATTTAGAAAATTTTGCACTTCCAATAAATTGTGTGCAGCGCAGCCATAATGGTATAACCATATTTCATCTTTAAATACAAGATTTTCTAATGCAGGTCCTACTGACTCCTATAGCAACTTATATTTACTGCCACTGAGGGATTATTCAATAAAATATTGATTAATTATTCGGTATCCTAATATTCCTGCGCACACGTTAACAGATTGTCGATGCTGAATTTCATTTGGAACCGTTAAAAATAGATTTTCAGTGCTCCAATATCTAAAATTTTGACAATTTCGAGTGCTATGTGTGGAAAACGAAGATTAATCGGTAAATACAATCAACTCTAAAAAAGTTCTATTGTTATTGCATATTTCCATTACTTTTTCACAAAACATCATTTTTTGAAATTTATAATTATCGAAAATTTCCTGTTGCTTATAGTACTTGAAAGTTTTAAATTTTGATATTTAACTTTTAAACACTTTGACAGCCGTAGTGTAATGAATTGCTGAAAATTGTCCGATTTGTTGCAAGCTCACATTCCTATTTTCGGAAACCATTTTCAACACATTAAAATTGTTTTCATGTTCTTATACAGGGATATATCTTTTGCACTAGTATTGTTTATAGACACTTCTCGTTAATTCAAAATGTATAATATTTCTGTTAATCGCATCTTTAGAAGTAAAACAATTTAACAAATAATACTTTTTTTCGGTAATATAATATCCCATATTAACTTCTTATTCACTTACAAACACAAATAGTAAAATAAATACGCACTATAAATATTTCACTACCTGTCAAATTCATAGCTAACTAATCATTATTTCCAAACTGCAATATCAGTAAACGGTCATCAATGCTGATTAAGGTATTCAATTTATCATTCTTCTTTGACTATGATCACAAAGCAGTTTCAAAATTTTATGTACATAATGTGGCCATCACAAACTCGGATGTGTATTGTTGTTTTTAGAATTTTAATCGTATTTACGCATGAACAATTAAGTAAGTAATTTCAAAACTGTCTGATGACTGCACTGATTGTTTTCCTTTTTGTAAAAGGCAACAACCATTGACTAAGAGTGTGGTTTATATATTGCTGTAGACAGTAGATTCTAGTAAAAGTGCTGCCTTAATTATTTTGCTGACTCAATTTAAAATAACACCACTAGAATCAGACTTCAAACTTATAATAATTCGAAATATTCTTTAACAAAATAATCATTTGAATAATTACTACATCCACAACAGCTTTTCTGTGACAAACAATATCTTACATATAACCTCAAAGAATACTTTCTCGCAAATATACAGGATCTAAAAGAAAGGCCAGCATTGCCACAACAGCTAAACACTTTCATACATCTAACAAAAATTAACAACTTTTGAATAATCACTCACACTAAAATATAGTCCAAAATCTGTTTTTTAATTAGAATTTTCATTCACAAATTATTCCTTATTTAAATCTGTACAAAAATTTATAAAATAAGTGGGATAATTTTAACATCACTTATTAACAAATTTTATGCTTATCTGATCGGTTAGGTTTAATAATTTGTATTATATAATGGCAAAAACCTACCAAAGGTCAACCAACCCTCAAATTAAATTATCCACTTTTGCATCTCGTACACAAAGACCTGCACACAAAATCCTACGTAATTTAACTAAATAATAGAAATATTCTTTTTAAAATTATAAAACAATATGATTTTTATTTTATCCTGTAAACAATGCTGGTCTTTTTGTTGTCTCTTGTTTGGCACGTAGTCATACAATGTCTAAAATCGTTGAAAATTGTTTATTAAATATCATTAAACATCAAAATTGGATTCCAAATTTATGTATCAAAATTGTCTAAATTGTTTAGAATTTATCATCAATTTACCATTAAATACCATTCCAGTTTCATATATGCTTTCATTAAAATTAAAACTTTATCTTGTAGTACTGTTGATTTATTTTCCATTTTTAAACCATTTTATCGTACTTCAAAATCCTACTTATTCCTGTATATTTAAATACTTTCCGTCACTATAAAATTTCGCTATTAAAACTTTACTACGTAATATCTTAGCTCAACGGGTTAGTGTTTTTTTAAAATCAGTATCACACAATTGACCTCTGTATTTGATTTTAATCGGATTTTATAGGTTCGTGCCCGGCAATGTCATACGTCTAAAAACTTCATGTTAAGGCTGTTTGCTACTGCTACATTTTGATTGGTCTAAAATATATGACGGTCTTTTATGTGGGCATCTAGAATCGTCCAGAATGATACAGCCTACAGAAGTGTTGGCGTTTGAATAGCTCCGAGCTATCCTTAATTAGTACCGTTTATTTCTGCGCGTAATCTTTATGACTTCATCGCATGACTGTCGCTAATTGTTTTATCCTCTATTATAGCTTGTAATTTGAACGTTCATGTACATTTACTGGATTGCTCTAGAATACGTACAATGAACAATCCCTTTTCTTTGAATATTAGATACTCGCTTTGGTCAAAAATACAACCGTATGTTTAGCTTTAAGAGGAAAACACAATAGAATACTATACACGCGATTTCCCTATAACATCTTATTCTTTATAGAGTATTTGAACACGATCAAACGAAATCTTTCACAATAATTGCGCATTTGTGCAATTGAATACTTTTACAGCAAAATTTATGGATGGAGAATTCTTTTAGAAACATCTTTCTACTTGTGGAATATCGTTATTCTTGTCTAATAACAAGATTAAGTTACGTAATAAGAATGATATTTCTACAATCACCGGTTTATGCATTAATAATTAATATACTTTACTATGAAAATGAATATCTACATAATTCGAGCTTTTTCTGAAATTTTTTTATTTTGCTAAGGTTCGCAGTGTTGTATGTTTACGAAATGGAGCTAGGTAAATGGCATCATTATAAAACACTGACAGCTATTTACTATTACATTAGTGGCTTTGTAATTTATGGTATTGCAATTGGAATGTGCATGCCAATATTTATATGTTATTGGGTTAAATTGCTTAATTTCCCCTACAGACTTCTGCGACAAATTCAAATGAACAATTATTTAATTTGACTTTTTCTTAGAACATAAAAATGTATACTTAATAGAACTATTAAGTGCAATAGAAAAGTACGTGAAATATAGAGACTCACATATTGAAACAAACAGATACAGTTATCAAAATTATACAAGTTTATAGAACTTTATTTGTATTCCACCAAAATGTTAATTCACAGATTTCAAACTTAATCTCTAATAGCTTATACATTATAGTATTTCGAAAGCTTATTACATGTTCTCTTATTCAATGTATTTTGTTTCAGAACCATTACCCACCTAATGGAATATTGGCGGCCATGCGAGGAGGACTACGACAAGTATCACATAACCTTTGGGCTGCAATACGATTTCAACGCGGTCCTCAAAAAGAATCACAACCACCAGATTGGTTCATTGACAAGTCTCACCAGGAAGAAGAAGTCAAAAAAAATGATTCACCTCCACCATCATGCTGTGGATACCAAATTGTTATAGATCCTTCTCTTCCATTACATTATAAGGTAAATAATGTGGTTTCTTCAGTTTCCCTGTAGTAGTTTTTAGTGTAAACTTTAGAAGCTTTTGTCTTTTAATTAAACTTCAACTTATATATTAAGGTATATTGAAGTACAATCAGAAATAGAAATACTTTTATTTGTTACGCATCTTTAAGTACTTTATACTTAAATACTTTACGAATTGATACGGTCACTCTTCTACTTCAAAATATTTCGGTACCTTTTGTATAAATAGGTATATTTTATGACTATTTCTGTGATTTAAATTATAGTATCTTCAAGCTATGCAAACCATTTACCTAGGTTCTCATATATACTGTGAATCCTTGATTTTTCTTGTTTTACGACATATGTTCATATATTTTAGTTTGAAAGCGTTTTCCACAACCTTGTAATCTAAATAATTTATTTCGCTTTTTGAACTTTGTTACTTTACTGTATGCTTCGTCGATATATTTACAATTTCTCATTTATTTTGCTTCACTTAAACAAGTAATTATATAGGGGAATGTGGTTCACAGCGAGATAGTTTCTTTGTAATCAGAATTTTTGCAAAATTACAATCTAAGTTCATGAAAACAGTGGGTATTATAAACCATTGTATATTTTAGTAAAAAAGTCACAAAATCAAAATAAATATAAACTAAAGGATAACAAATAATTGTTTGGAGTGGAGCAAAATGTCTTAGTGTGTCCCATAGTGGTTCACTATGACACATATAGTGGTCCAGAGTGAGACAGCACTTTATTGAACACCAACATTACCAAAGTTTACTTCAAATTGAACGCATTGATTTTGTCTCTTGGTTTTCCCATATAAATTAGGGTTTGGGAGAATCATGACACTGTCTTTTCGAAAAACAGAAGTGATTTCAAGAACATTGAGATAACAAAACTTTTTGGATTTGTTTTTTCTTCGTAAGTAGCTGATATCGTACTGATCATTACTGTTCACTTCACTTATTATTTTTCCGGTAAAGTATTTTATCGACTTTTTACTAGGAAATTTTACTACGACAAAATCTTCTTTCATCACATCTTTGTCAAGTTCTTCAAATCCTGTAATAGGGACATCTATATCCCCATCAAACTCTGATGAACCTTCAGAACATTCAGTTGCGTTGTCTGATAAACTGCTATCTAATTCTACTAGTTTTTTATCTGTTCGTCTCTTTGTCTTGCATTTTTCTTCTTTAATTTTTTCTAATTTTAATTTTTCTGGGGTATTGGTGAGAATAAAGCTTTTGCCGCGCTTTCGACATTTCACCTGTTTTCTAGGTACTGTCTTTGGAAGCCCTCCAAACTGTTGTGGACTTATAAATGTTTTCATATGGTTCGGTAGCATTTTTATAATGTCATTAACGGACTTATTTTCAGAAAATCGATAGTTGAACTAGATGGCAATACGGGAACATCATAACATTGTTGCTCGGTGTTCCCATTTTTGACAGAAACAAGGGGTTTGGATGTGTTGTAACTACTAGAACACGGAAGGGGCCCAACGTTCAAAGCCCTGTCAGTAACGCTACCAGGGAGGAAGTCGTTAGCTGTAAAAATTTCCCTATTAAAAGGAAATATTCCTGTCTTGCGGAAACCCGATGTAATATTAATTTTTGTCACGGAATGCCGAAATACAGTTGCAACACATTCGAAAGTGTCATATATGGGCATGGGTAATCCTGGAAGGTACATTAGCCAAGAGTCAACAGCTCGATTATAGTTAGCTTTGAATGAAAAATACACAGCCACATCTAGGGGTTGAAGTTTATTGTTACAATGTGGTGGGAAGGTTAGTATTGTGACATCCTGTGATTTAGCTAAATCAATGCATTCAACAGAGAGATGACTTTTGTGATTGTCATATAACAGAAATGTGGAATTCTTTTTGAAGAGTTGGTGTACTTTATATAGCGACGCATAACTTGAACACATAATTGGGTATTCATCCAACCTGACGGCATTGCAAGTCCCAAACTACCAGGAGGAGCATTACGCGGTATAAATGGTTTGAAGTGTGCTCGAAGGAATATGATAGCTGGTGGTACCGTATTGCCTGTCGCACTTACGAAACAACATACCGTTACTAAAGAGCCTCGCCCCCCACTTGTCGTTTTGTTGACTTGTTTAACTCCTTTTCATGCAATAACTTTACTTGGTTTCACGACAGCGGTGGTTTCAATCTCATCAAGATTCCATATTCCCGAGTCATTGGAAAGTTTCATTTTTTCTTAGGGCGTCCTCCTATTTATCGAAAAAAACTCCCACATTATGCCTGTTAAAGGACGTTGCTCTTGAAAGGCTGAAGCCTTCTGGTTGTCTAATACTTAGCTTGGAATGTCGCTTTAGGAAACCTCTCATCCATTCTAACCCCCCTGCTTTATTCTCCGACCAGTTAGCTGGTCACTTAATGCCATTTTTTACAGCAGTTTTATATGCTAATCGACTACATCCAAGTGTATTTAAGCCATAATTCATTTTTGAGTACGTCCTAAATAATTTGAGCGGCGCAGCTTTGCCCTCTTAAGTTAAAACTGAACTGTCTTATCATTGCTTCGCTATTAAATATAAGCTGATCCCACTTGCATGTGGGTTGGGTTTCCAACAAGTCTGACGCTATCTTAACCAATAAGGTCTTTGTATGTCCTGCACTTGAAGTGGTTTTCTGATGTAATATACTTGGTTTTCTGTGTAATGTGTTTATTTGATACCTTATTATTCGCTATCTAGACCATACGTTGTTTTGTTTAGATATCGTCTTTTCCATAATTAAACAAAATGCATGATGTAACTTCAATTTAGATTTTCGTGTATGTTTATTTATTTACGCATCTTTAATTACATTAACTATCATTTTCTCCTGAATAAGCGTACTTCTACTAAAAGATATTTTCACTTTGCATTGTTTAAAATTCATAAAGCTCTATATACCGAGTGTTAAATACTTGTTATTTACCTAATGTATAAATTACCTATTTCTATGCTAGATATGCGTCCTATTGTTGTACGATGTGTTTATTTTTGTTGCTTAAAACTAGTTATGCTTTATATACAGGGTGTTACATGCTCACCACTCACATAATATCCAAATTACTCAATTTTCCTCCAAATAAATGCAGTTTTCTGCTTCCTATTGCAATTTATGGTTACTGCACGACCCTTGCTATTCAATACAACCCTAAACAACCCCTTATCGCAGCATTATTCCCCCAAATTCAAATATAAAATTTTAGAAAAATGACCTTTTTGGCGCACAACGTGAAGTTAAACTCACATTGGTCTATAATACTTATATTTATATTTCGTTTTTAAAAAGCTAACTCTTCCTTTATTAATCCCCTATTGACATTTATCTAATCTTATACCTATGTCTTATTTTACTACCCTATGTATACGTATACCTATTCCTATACCCGTATCCTATTTTATTACTCTATGTATACCTATTCATAAATTAATTTAACATTTCATTTACTTATTTGAGTCCCTTTGTGTGGGTGTTAATTAAATTTATTTCTAACTTCCCTTTATTATTTTTAAATCCGAGTCCTTTGAATTCATATTTCTTAGTTCCCTGTTTTCTAATTATACCCTTACTATCTATCCTATATCCTAAAAATTCAACCCTATCCTGAAAAAATTCGCACTTCTTTAAATTTAAAATTAAACCTGCTATATTCAACTCTAATAATATTCTTTCTAAATGTACACTATCACTAAATATTAATACATCATCCATGTAGTGGATACAAAATTCCTCATATGGTCCTAAATATTCTGCATCGCCTTCACTAATGCAGCCGTACTCGAGGACAAACCAAACGGGACCACCCCAAATTGATATATTCTTCCTTCTACAGAAAAACCCGTATATTTCCTTGATTTTCGCGCTAATGAATCAACCAAAATGAATTCTTTAAGTTTAATTTGCTATAAATTTTCCTATTACCTATTCTTGCTATCCATTGTTGGTGGACAATTGTATTGCAGCTTCGTTCGCTTATTAATTTCACTTGTATCTAAACATAACCTAATGCTATCATCACTTTTCTTCACGGCGACTAATGGATTCACAAAATGTGTATTGGAGCTTTCTATGACACCTTCACGTAACATTTCTTCTATTTCTTCCTTTACTCTATCCCTATATGCTACTGGAATAGGATATATTTTAGTGTTAAACGGTTCTGTATTTACTACTTCCAACTTGTGCACATAATCCGTGGCAACTCTCGATTTCGACCCTATTAATTCTGAATGCTTTCTCAATAATATCTTCACCCTATTTCTTAAATCTTCTTGACATTTAATCTCTTCATTTTCATTACCCTTATTATCTATTTCTTCATCAAACTGATTAATATTCACGCAACATCCTCTATTACAATATTCCCCTCTTCATACCATTTAATATATTTACCATTATACTCTATCTCTTTGCATTCTGCATTTATCTTCAACCCCAACTTATCTATAATATTCATCCCAAATATAACATCTATCTTTAGTCCAGGTACTACCATAAAATCATTTTCCTATTTCACATCTCCCATTTCATATCTCAGAATTACCATTTCATTTATTCTACAAAATCTCTTATTATTTGGTGCCACCAAATTACACCTCGTTATAGGTATCGCTTTATCCCCCAATTTCTCTCGTTTAACAAATTCTTCCGCAACAAGTGATGCTTCTGCCCCAGTATCAATCAATACTTTAACTATTCTATTTTCCACTTTTAAATTAATTATTGGTAATAAGTTCCTTTCAAATCCTCCTAATTCATTTTCCGTTTCATGTTCAATTAATTCGCTCTGATTTTCATATCCGTTAATCCGTAGAATTTTCCTTGGTTCGTCCGTACTCAAAAATCCTGATTTCGCGTTGAAGGTCCTGCTTGACTCGTTATCTCTGCGTATGTGCGTTTCGTATTCCTTATTTGCGTGCTATCAATATTCCTTGCTAGCGTCCGTCGATTAACATTATCCTGCCTATTTCTTTCTCTGTTATTATTTCCTTCATGATTTGCTCTCTCTATTTGTCGCCTGGGTATCTGACCCGTATTCCTATTTCGCCTAAAATCATTGTTAAAATTGCTATAATTCCCCCTATTAAAATTTCTTCCACGATCATAATTATAATTGTTTCGTTGATAATTACTTCGAATCTCATTATTCCTTTGCGTCCTTATAAAATTTATGCGTCGATCCCTAATATTATTTTCCATTTTATCATTAGATTCCAACTCATCATACCTTTGCAAATATTCAATAAATGTATCTTTGTCCACTATATTCTGTGTCGTTATGTATCTCTTTACTTCAGCGTTAAAATGCCCTACTAAATATTTTATAATTTGTATATCTTATAAAGGAGGATCTAATTGTTTCGCTACAGTAAACTTTTCAATGGCATATAATTCTCGCGTTATTCCTTTTTCTGAATTGTATTTTCCCGTGCTCAGGTTATTCCTAATTTTATCTTCTTGATTATCACCCCAAAATTGTTGTAGAAATTTCTGCTCAAACTGTTTCGTTTCTATTTCGCTTTCAACTAAGTTGTACCACATTTCAGCGCCTCCTTTCAAAATTGATTTAACTAAATTTAATTTATATAACTCGTCAGTCGAACCCTGTACTAACATGTTAAAATTTTTCAAAAATATCTTCGGATTTAATTTTCCGTCCCCGTAAAATTTAGTATACTGTTCAATTAAAAGATTTGGTTGAGTTAGCCTAATTGGTTCCCTATTATTAAAATTTACTGAATTAGTTTTTAAATTATTTATTTCTCGATTTATTGTTCTGAACTCGGTTTCACAATTTTCCTCAACGTTCCGTAATTTAATATTTAAATTTGTGATTTTATCGTTTGACTCGGTTTCATATTTTTCCTGCTTTGATTTAGCTATTCCAATATGATCCCATACACAGTCGAAACCTCTCTGAAACCCTGATAATTTTCTCCTGCAGTTGTTCTCTCATTTCAGCAATTGTTTGGTTGGTTTCCTTTAATCCCTCACTTAGAATTTTAATTTCATTACTCAATTTTTCGCTGTTCTCGTCGATTTTCGTAGTCATGGTTTTCATGGCCTCTTCGTTTTTATCCATTTTGATGTTTAGTGCCATTAAAACTTTCATCATCTTTGTTTTCTGTGAGGTTCGCTTTTCCTCGATAGAACTGGTTTCCTGGATTATCACACTCTCCTGGGATCCTATTTCCACTCCTTGATTTCTTAGTGCTTTCCTTGTTTCCCGTATTCTTATATCCATTTTTGAAATTATTTTATTTACACTAAACTTTTAAATACTGAAATAAATCTGTCTAAATTTAATTAATGTACAAATTTCTCTTAATTTTTCGGTTTCCTTAATTTCCGCAAATTGAAACTCTTTAAAACCCCGGTTTAATTTAATTATTTTATTTTAAATCTCACGGTCGTATTCTCAAATTTATGTTGATTTAATTCGAGCCCCAGGCTTGGGCAGCCAATAAAAATTGATATGGTAACGCCGTACTCGGTGTCAATAGACGTTTTCTACTTAACTCCACCTCTCTGTGTTTTATAATCAAATTTAAATCTCACTAATTTTATTCTTATGCCACGACTAGCTTTTATTATTTTACACAGAGTGCACGACGTTACGGTGATCAATTTTTTTTTCCACCCCTTTCTAATTACCTCTTTGTTTGAATTATAAAATGAAGTCAATTAATTCCATATAATGAAAAGAAATATTATGTACAAGCTTTGAAAAAATAAAAATACACCCTTCAATCAATCAATATCATAAGTCTTATTTATCCCAAAATTTATATGCTTTGCAATCAATCTAAAGTCATCAAAAACTACCCTTTTTATCAAAGAAACCTAGAAAGTTCAAAACCCCTTTATAATATTACGTACTTTTAACGTATGCAATGTTTATACTGACTTCGTCACACTTTTATATAAATTACGTAAATTCAGTATTCAAATAGAAAAAATGTCTTAAAACTAATTAGATCTGACCTGTTACATTGAACCCCTTGGTTTCCATAAATTGCTTGGGGCCTTTTTGTTTTATTTGCATTGAATTTCGCAACTCAAAATTGTACCAAAATCGTCGACGCTGATTTGAAATATTATATTAATCCATTTAAAGTATCCCCATATTCGAATTATCATCAACTATAATATCTACTCACTCATTTGAAATATTATACCATCAATTACAATTATTTTCATACATTTAAATTATTATACCACCAACTAGGATTATCCATACACTCGGAGTTATTCTCTACCAATTCGGATTTGAATTATTAGTATCACATTTGAAATTATTCTCCACCAATTAGGACTAGGAGCCCAATTATTATAATGTTAGTTTAAATAAATTACCCCAAATTCTACTCACGGTAAACGGCAACAGAAATTTTCATATTTGTAGCACTTATTTGTCACTATCTATTTCATTAAACATTATGCGTGACTTTTTGATTCAGAAGGCGCAGCTTTGCCCTCTTGAGTTAAAACTGAACTCTCTTATCATTGCTTCGCTATTAAATATAGACTGATCCCACTTGCATGTGGGTTGGGTTTCCAACAAGTCTGACGCTATCTTAACCAATAAGGTCTTTGTATGTCCTGCACTTGAAGTGGTTTTCTGATGTAATATACTTGGCTTTCTGTGTAATGTGTTTATTTGATACCTTATTATTCGCTATCTAGACCATACGTTGTTTTGTTTAGATATCGTCTTTTCCATAATTAAATAAAATACATGATGTAACTTCAATTTAGATTTTCGTGTATGTTTATTTATTTACGCATCTTTAATTACATTAACTATCATTTTCTCCTGAATAAGCGTACTCCTACTGAAAGATATTTTCACTTTGCATTGTTTAAAATTAATAAAGCTCTATATACCAAGTGTTAAATACTTGTTATTTACCTAATGTATGAATTACCTATTTCTCTGCTACATATGCGTCCTATTGTTGTACGATGTGTTTATTTTCGTCGCTTAAAACTAGTTATGCTTTATATATAGGGTGTTAAATGCTCACCACTCACATAATTTCCAAATTACTCAATTCTCCTCCAAATAAATGCAGTTTTCTGCTTCATATTGCAATTTATGGTTACTGCACGACCCTTGCTATTCAATACACCCCTATATAACCCCTTATCATAGCATTATATATATTACTGCAAAAAAGCTCTTTTTCAGGGCTGCCATAAGTTGCCGCGAGCTCTCTTGGGTTAACCCTATAAAAATATCTAAAATAAATTCAAGCCCCACAATCGGGCATCATAAATTCCGTGGATCTTTTCTATTTGAATCCCACAATTAGGAAACCATATATGCTCTGAACTATCCGACTGTTCCGGGTAGATAACTCTGACACCACAATTTGGGTGTCATAAATGCTCTGCATCTACCTGTAAAGAAAGCCCTACCACCTAAACTTGCATTTCATATTACTTATTGTACTACTCTCTGCAGATATTCTTTATGTAGGACGCCAAACCTCCAGCTTTTTGTTCAACTTCCTTAGGGATATTCGCCACGGCTGCTGACTTGCTCTCAAAAAAAAAAAATTTTACTACCAAAGTTTTATCACCTTTTATTGTAACATCAAAATTGCTACTCAAAAATTTTTGTATTTACGCTCTTAGTTCACACCTCAATATTTAACAACCAATATCAATTTTAAAAGAGGTCATTTTAAAATAAAATAATTTCAAAATTTATCTATTCACATCAATAATTATTAAAAAGTAACTGGACTTATCCCTAAACGTTATTTTAAAATTCCAGGTCTAATACGAGCTCATAGTTAAAACCTTTCTGTATCTAAGTGCTAATTATTGCACTGAAAAATTATCAAAAACCCGTTTACTTTGTACATAAAGCCAATATTACAAACTTATTTTATAATACAAAATTGTCCATGAATAAATTTTCATATAATTCCTTCTCAAAGGTAAATTATCAATTAGAATGTCCATAAAATGTGTCAAAATTCACCAAAAAAATACACAAAATATCATAATCACCAAAAACCCACAACAGTTAAAACTTTTATAAAATTCATTTACCTGGACTGTAGCACAACCAGCTCACTGCTTCGAAACCATCTCTGATGTCGTCCTCCTTCATGATTGCACGTGCATGAATCAGCACCTGTCGACTTCAACCATCAGGAACAGCATTCCTCTACCCAAATTTCTCAGTGTCCAATGTACGTTACTTCCAAACTTTCGTACATCCGCTACTGGTCCATCAATATCCACTATTCCAACTCAATGCACACCAAGCGCTTCCAGTCATAAATAACAAGAAGTCTACTTACGTTCAGCAAGCTTCGCTTTTCAAATTGCACTTTATATATCTCACAACTTCTACATTATACTTGCACCAACTTGTGCACAAACAATTATTTGTAATTAAAAATCTCAACTCACTTATTCACATTTAATATCGTAGTTCGAAGCTTGGCTGAAGATCGGAAAAGAAAGAGAGAGTTTACAGTTTCTTCTTGAATTATATAGACTCAAAAATGCCTACCGAATCGTATCACACCACCCCACAAACACGCTTTGTTGGTAACGTTTCTTCAACTGTCTACCGATTCCACAAATTCAAGCATACCACAACACCTATCCGTCGTCCAATTCTCAAACACCAGCCATTATACTGGAGTTATTCCCGGTAAACTTGGTAACCGTTTCAAAAATTCTGGAATTCCACTCGCAAACAAGCATTTTATTTCGAAACCCTCATTAAAGATCTCTAACTGCTGTCGAATTCGTCGAAATCCCCCTGCAACTAACTCCCATCCAAGCATCCCAAACACGCCTCTCACACGCGCACATCCCATCATCTTACTCTAACTTGCATTCAAAATGTTCTGTTCTTTGTCTTGCACTCTTCCTCAATTTTCTATGTTGGTTATCGATTTCTTTTATCCTTGTCTACCCCGTATGTTATATTTCTTTACCTTTATCCCCGCTGTTAACAAGCTCTAATCCACCATACTAATCTACATTATCGTCTTTCTCGTTCTTATTTGCATAGTCTAATAGTCCTACTTTGTCTGTAGCCTTTTACCGTACTTTTCATTACCCTTTCCAAATCGATGTCTTATGAAAACACACTGTATCTCCGTTTTGCCTATTTTACCTTTAAAAATTTCTTTGTCTTACAGACGTTTTAAAGTCAATGACAACTAACCACATGATATCTTCCATTCCTTGCTATCTCACACAAAACACAGTTTTTCACTTTATATAATTGATCCATCTTTGTTTGTAACATTCAGCACTCTAACTAACATCGACCTGTTATTCATTCTTACCGATCTTTTCCTAAGAAACCTCGCTATTTGTTGACAGGCTTTTAAATTAATACAAAGAACGTATTTACCCTGTTAAACCTTAGAAAAATTATAAATATTCTAGCTTCATATAAGTATACACTAAGTTATGTACACAAATAAAATAATTACGCTTTGAATATCTGTTACTAACAAATTTACCCTCTTCAATAATCGATTTTTATGCTACAAATGAAAAGCTTCCCTATCACTACTTTTAGATGATGCTTATATTTAAATGTATGTGTTTACCCTACGAATTTACACCTATTATATTTAATAATTGTAATTAATTAGGTCCTAACTCTAAAATGAAGCAAAATTAACCTTAAAGCTTATTTTAAATTATGAATCCTTATACTATAGCTTAGAAAATGTTTTAAATTATTACATGGCTTCTATATACATTGTGTACCCTCTCGTAAATATTCATCTGGCTTAGCCACCTTTGTTTTAACCAAAAAATCCATAGAAATATATATATATATATATATATATATATGTATCGCTGTGATGTTAAAATATACACAACTGTTGCAAGTTACATACCTTTTACAACATGGCGGACTAGTATTCAGTGCCATGGATGGTAGCCTGGAAACCTAAAATAAAAATAATATAGTCAATTCTAGCCAAAATACAGATTAATAAATCAACAAATATGTTAACTTGTGGCAAGTTAGCAACAACTGCGCAACTCAATACCATGCATGCATACACACGCGGCATACTTATATCAGCACCCACACACACACGCACACAAATTATGCTCACACTACTTCACTATTTACATATACAGTATAATTCAATATTCAATAAATCCAGATGAAAATAAACCAAAGTATCGTGTAAAAGTTATATTACAAGAAGCAAATTTTACAGCGCAAATTACAAATTTTGAATAAATATTTTTTGAAAACGTCATCGCAGAAAGGTAACAAAGCAAATACGTCAAACTGACAATTTTGTCTTTTAAATCTGACGTCAATACAATGGGAGCACCCGCTGACTATGTAATGTATTAAAACACTTGCTATATGTCAACGTTCTCCTGTTGTGATTGCATTTCTTATAAGAGGACAGATATTTGTTAATGTGTAAATTTTGAAAAAACAAGATGGCACGTATTTTAAAGCTGTAAAGTCTGTTATCTGTAAGACAGATTTCTGAGAGTGTCTTTAAATTAACCTCATCATCATTAACATTAGGTCTTCAGTCTTGGAACTGATTAGACGCGTACCCTCATTGTTTCCTATTCTAAACTAACCTTCACCTTTCCCTGAAATTTGCACAGTCTGTATCTCTCACTATCTGCATGCGAAAGAAAGTCTGAACTCGGTCTACCTCTACCTCTTTTTTCCTATCTCTGCTTGTAATATATCCCGTACTATTCTCCAAAAATGCCTTACAACGTGACCTGCCCTTCTATATCTCCTTTTTTGTTGCTTTCCACAGATATCTTTATTCTTCTGCTATTTCTATAACCTGTTTGTTATTAACTTTGTCTGTTCATGCTATTATCCTCATACATTTGCAGTACAGCATTCTAGAAGGTTTCTTATCTTTTTCTGGCTGCTTTTCCTACTGCCCCTATTTCATAGACGTACCGTACTGTGCTCCACACATTTGCTTTGAACAATTTTCTTCTTGTTTCTATGTTTGTTGTCTTTGAACATAGCTGCTGTTCTTTCTTGTTTGATGCAGTTCGGTCCCCTTCTATTGTTTTACAATTATACACCCTATTTCCCCGATATTCAGTGGTATGTGAAGAGGGGTAAGCAGCCTTTGCCTGCCATGTTCCCCCAGCACTTGAACATTTGTTGAATTAATAGTTTCTCCAATATATCTTTTCGCACAATCAATATTAGTTGAAAATATTTCACAACCAACACCTGAAGTTGTTTATAATAATCATCAGATTTAAGTGCAATTATTTTGTTCGTTATTAGGTTTTCCGTCTTGAAACTGGTTGGACGCGTACCTCCACTTATTTATGGTCTAAGCTAGCCTTCACAGTTCCCTGAAATTCCCACAACAGCCTATATACAGCTCGACTCCCCTTCCATTGTTTTAAATATATGCCCTATTTCACCGAGATTCAGTGGTATATGATGGGGGTTAAGCAGCCTGTGGCTGCCAAGATTGCCCCAACACTTAGACATTTGCCGTATTAATAGTTTTCCAATAAATCCTTTCGCACAATTAACATTAGTCGAGAATATTGCAAGACCAATACCTGTAGCTGTTTAAATAATCATCATGATTAAGTACAGTTATTTTTTTCGTTCATTAATTTTTCCATCTTGGGCTGGTTGGATGCATACCTCCATTGATTTCTATTCTGAGCTAGCCTACACATTTTCCGGAAATTCCCACATCCTACATCTTTCACTATCTGTGTGCAATAGTCTAACCTAGTTTTACCTCTACTTCTCTTTTTTCCTATCTCTGCTTCTAATATATTCCGCACTATTCCCTCATGTCTTAGTATGTGACCTATCACCCTATCTCTCCTACTTTCTACTGTTTTCCACATATTTCTTTCTTACCCTATCATTTCTAGTACCTGTTTGTTCTTAACTCTATCTGTCCATGATATCTTCATGATGCATCTGTAGTACCACATTTCAAAGGCTTCTACCTTTTTCTTGTCCGCTTCTCTTACTGTTCAGGCTTCACAGCCATACAGTGCTGTGCTCCACACATAAGTTTTAAGCAATTCTTTCCATATTTCTATGTTTGTGGTCTTTGATCACAGTAGTTGCTTTTTCTTGTTAAATGTACCACGAGCTAGTGCTAATATTTGTTTTATATCTTTTGTGTTTTTCCTATCTTGCGTTATTTGACTTCCTAGGTAGCGGAAATCCTTAACCTCTTGTAAGTTCTTGTTACCTATTTGTATCCTTGTTTTTGACTTATTTTCCCTTCTTGCATACTAGAACATTAGTTTTATTTTTGTTAATTTTCATACCGTATCTCTCTGTTAGAACTGTTTCCATTTCATTAAGAGCAGCTTTTAACTCTTCTTTGTTAGATGCTAATACCGCTATATTATCTGTAAATCTGAGCATATCAATTTTTTGTCCCTGCATAGTAATTCCAAATGTCTTCTTGCATTTGACAGTATTCATTGCCTCTTCAATCTACAAGTTAAAAATTAATGGTGATAAGGCACATCTCTGTCTCACCCCTTTCATTTTCATCAATCCGTTGTTCTTTAGCTTTCCTGCATTTGCGAATAATTTCCCACTTTATGGCTTTGTACCTCTGTTTTCCTGTTTCGTTTGATCTATTTTGGTATTTTCGACTTTCTTCTATTAAATTCAGGACATCCTTTGTTATTCATGGTTTCTTATTTTCTTTTTGTGTATACCCCATAATATTTCTATTCGCCATGTCTAAGCTGGATTTAACGTTATTCCATTCTGTCTCTACTTTCTTAGTATCAGAAATTTGACTTTTTTTCAAATCTTTCGTGGATATTTTTTTCTTTTAGTTTCTCAAAGTCAGAGTGCCTTTTTCCGTTTCTTTTTTCAAATTTTTAAATTTAAGAGCGGTATTCATAATTACGATGTTGTCATCAGTATCTATATCTGCTTCTGGGTAGCTTCTACAGTTTTGATGCCTAAACCGTTGTCTAACAATAACTTTATCTATTTGTTATCTTCCTATATCTCCTAGCATCTTCCACGTGTATCGTCTTCTAGCATGATGTTAAAATAATGTGTTTGTGATGGTTAAATTGTTCTTTCGCAAAATTCTACGAATCTATCTCCCCTGTCATTTCTCATGCCTAAACGAAATAAACCCACTACCGCTCTTTCCCTACCCTCACCTACCACTGCATTGAAATTTTCCGAATTATTAAATTTTCATGTCCTTTTACGTATCTTAGTATGTCTTCGATATCTTTGTAGATCGTCTCTACCTTTTCCTCGGTGTAGTTAGAGGTGGGCATGTATACTTGTACTATTACTTTATTTACCGGTTTATATTCTAATCTAACCATGGGTACTCTTTCGTTCTTGTGTAAGTAGTTTTCTACACGTCGTCCTATCTTTTTTCGCGTAACTATCCCCACACCCGAATTTCCTTCCTCTGATCCTGTATGAATTACCTGTAGTCTCCACTCCAAAAATATCCCCCGCCTCTGCCCAGCGAACTTCGCTGATCCCTACTATGTCTAGTGCTAACCTATCTATTTCAATTTTCAAGTTCTCTAGCTTCTACTTGCTTCATACTTCTGAGATTACACGCTCTGACTAGCAGAATGTTCACGGATCTTTTTCTATTCTTTCGGATCACATCCCCCGAAGTATTCCCCTCCCGGAGATTTTTTTATACTTTCGGATCGATTAACCTCATAGCTAACTTATAAACATACTAAAGAATTATTCATATAAGAATTAACGAATTAAACGCGTATCTTAAAGACACTTAAATTTAGCTATATTAAATTTTTTGCTACTATACCTTTAGGTAAATTACACTTTATACCAAAACAACTCCTTGATGCCATAGCTTTCTTTTATCAAAATTATGAGAAGCGTTAAATTTCTAAGAGATGTATGATGACATTTAAAAATACAATTCTACCAATTTAAAAACGCTTCCCAGGATTCCCAATATCCCTTTCTTTGTCATTTCTGGGACGCCGTAAGTACTCTTTTGACATCTGCTTCAAGTGAAAAGATTCAAATAAGGTTTTATATGCGAAACGGTTCTAAAGGCGGTTTCTTATCGAGATGCAATAAACGTTCGCTCGGTAATTTTGCTTGTCATGAGCTTCAATGTCGCAAAATGTAGGTTAATTTATTCAAGGGACGATACTTATTTTCCTTAATAAGGAAACGTATGCATGTCAAGGGCTTTAATGGTGTTAATAATAACGCACATCTTAAAAGGAGAACAACAAAGAGGAAAAGCTGCACAAAGGCTGATAAATATTTGATGAATCTGTTAGTAAGAGCATGTCCTAAAAGCTTGCTGGCTTAAACAGGATTCAAAAGATACGTTGAAGCAAGAAATAGTATATATAAAATTTGTGTTCCTTTGCGAGTTGAATTGTTCATCCTGTCGGGGTTTACAACTCCTGATATGATCTATTGGATGTGTGCATGCGTTCGCGGAATCTTCTCAATACAAGCTTTTCTCTATTAATAATATGCATCTGGGTCACACATTGGTCTTTTAAGTATACAGAATGGTGTTTTTCGCTTTTATGCATCCAGAGACGGCATATAATTTTTAAATCCTGAAAGTTACTTTCTGTTTGCTATTTATACTGAATTTTGAATTTAATTAATCGGTTATTCGAATACTCGATTAAACAAATAGTATATGACAAGTCAAATAATCAATTAAGCGGTTAACCCAACACCACCTGGCTTACAAAAACTTATTAACTGGATTAAAAATGGCCGCCATTGTATTAAAGACAAATTGCTATATAATGCAATCATTACCTCTGACAAATAGTGGAAAGAAGAGCAACTTATTTTAGGGAGTTGAACTATATATGAAAAACAAAGACAAATAATAGTGTCTACAATATATAAAACATACACTTATTACAATTTGATACATAAACATATAAGTATCTTACTTATAATTAATATTGGTTTCATTTTACTTTGAACCTTGAACCTTTTACATTGTGGCATATTCTTTTTAACAGACGCATCATTCTCCTTTTTAGCATAATTATTTAATAATATGTTTGGTGCAAACCTAAATATACGTTTATATAACAAACTAAGTGAATGTATTGTACAGTTATGTCTTACAAAAATATTTTCAGACAAGTTGTCTAATACTACACGCAATACAAGCTGCCTATTACGATTTGTTTTAAAAACAAGTCTACTAAATCGGTGCATACAAATTTGTGTACAACTAAGTATGTGTACGATATTAGACGTATGACATCATTATGTGAATGGCATAATCTTCCTCTGTCCTTGACCCTAATTAAAAGCAAAGGTAGTTGCAGTAATCACACTTAATTTTTTATATCACTGCATATGAACAGTAACCTGCAATATATGCCAAGAGAGGCCACGCAGCACTGGAGATCGCATCCACACAATCTTCATCTATAATTAAATAGGTAAATTGCAAAGGAAGACTTTCCAGCAAATTGTTGTCATCTTTATCGTCGTTTATTAGGAAAGATGATACATCAGCAGAGTCTGTTGTCACTATAAAATCGCCAAACTACGTGATTTCAAAGTCAGAGGCATTAACCCCTGAAAACTTAATTCACTTTCAGATTCAAAGATTTATCTGAAAGAAACATGGAAAGCGGACGGTATTTACCAAACCGACCTTCTAGATTATCTGTCTGTATTATGCCACAAAGGAAATAACTATGCCCAGGTTTATGTATCCAGTAATGTGACATTTTCGATAATGCCTTTGTTGAATGTCTAAACGCACCTAAAGTTTCAGAAGTTAGTGAAGCGATTGCGACAGAGCCCATTGGTCAAGCCAGTTTAATATGCCACTTAAAAAATCTAAAATATGTGTAGTTTTCTTAGTTACCACTTCCTGGAAATAATTTCGCAATCTAATGCCTTTAATTGGAATTTTTACATTAACAACATCCCACCATTTACAGATAGATTCGATATAAGATGCAGTGCTCTCCCAATAGCAAAAATTTTCTAGGACCTAATTCCCGCAATGCCGTCACGTTATTTATATTAAAAATCTTTAATGCTAGTTTTATATGTTGTCTCTCCATATTTGTGGGATAAAATGCCTTTACGTAAATGGTATAACCATATTTTAATAACATATTACTTTCAAAAGGCATGAAATGATGCCATTTGTTTAACATTATAATCCTGAAAGTTAGGATAAAACGTCTCTTGTGACTTCTGGTTAAGCCAGTTATTTCTTATACATTTTAAAATATGAACATTGTCAAAAACAAACAAAAAAGTTCGTACTAGCCCCTGATGGATGTATGTGACTGGTTTTAATTTCAAGCCGTTGTGCAAATAACGACATTGCATTTCTATTTAAAGAATGATTATCAGTAACAACACAAATCACTTTAAATCTAGTGGCTTCCAATTCAATAATTATGTTCTTTACAAACTCATGAATAACTTAGCCAGTAATTTTATTTACTGGTAGAATATGTACATCTCTATAAGGTGACAATGCTACTAATCATAAATACAAAGGCACCAGTTGCACATTCAGTATTGTTGAATGCCTTGTCAACACTATATCCTTATAATCACAATATAGTTTTAAATGAATTTCATTCATTAACAAAATAACACTTTTATCTTTTCACTTAAGAGATTAACCCTATTAGAAACACATTCCAATATATTTTCCAATATATTAGCTTATAAATCCCGCTCGCTGTGTAGCGAATAGAAAATAGCGTGTTCGCTTATTAACGACTGACCAAGAATAATATTTAGTTGCGTTCGCTAGTAAGCATGTAACCTTGGCGTTAGCGAACGGTCAAGAATTGGCCCCCTGGCATGTTGGTAACGATTGGTTGCTTAAGCATTACCATAACATATGATTTAATAAACGTCTCCATGACATAACTCACAATTAGTTAGCGGTCTGGCATGTTAGCAGCGATTCCATGCTTAAACCTTACCATAAAATATAACTTAATTAACGTCTTCGTGACTTAACTCATAATTAGTTAGCGGTCTGGCATGTTGGTAGCGATTCGTTGCTTAAGGCTTACCATAACATATAATTTAACACTTTTCCTCTTTTTGAGGGGATAACCAGGGAATATTTTATTTCCTTATGAATGGGAATCATGTAAACATGTTGGAGTTCTTTAACAACCATCAGGTTGCTAATATCTATGTAGAGCCAAGTAAATAAGAAAAAGATAGAACAGTATACGAAGACCTAGACCAAGCTATATTAGTAAAATTATCAGAAATTTAGGTTGTAAAGGGTATGTAGAACTTTTTAGATTAGCAAAGAATAGAAAAGTAGTTAGAGCTGCGTCAAACCGAACTTAAGTAAGGTCGAAAACAAAATGATGATGATTGTACAAAATATCATTGTTTTGGGAGTATTTCTACGCCTACCCGTGTGGGAATTTAACAATGAAATCTGTTCTTTTAAAAAAGTACTGTGTTATTGGATGACGTATGCAAAGTTTTTAAATAATCTAAATAAGAAATTATACTCGACATAGTTTCTTCCGTAGTGTTGTCCCTTTAAGAGTCTACATATTGCATAGGGAAACTTAACAAACATAATAATGTCGTTTAGATTGCTTATTTTGAGACTTCTGACTATACATTTAGTTCAACATTGTCTCAATATGCTGACAAAACAAATCACTATTTATTTGAATACAGCACTTAGTTTTAGGGACAGTAGTGTCTTGCCAAAGAATTATATTAACAAAGTTTTCAGTTTTGAGCACTGTCCAATCACTAGGCACATGTTGATTTTGTAATTTAAAGTTCAGCTCTTGAAAGTCACTGAATGAACGACCGCTAATATAAGTCTCATATGTTACAATGCTATCCGCAATAGCAGCTTTTATTAAATTGCATTCTAACTGCATTCTACGCTCCTCTGAACCGGTATGACTGGTAGAAGGTATAATATAACTTTGATAGCCGGATATTTGTGTTGGAATAGCTTCTGAAACATCATCACATTATTATTATTTAAAAATATACAACTTAGAAAAAAGAAAAGCAGTTAATGAAATATAATGATTTATGAATTTTCACGAAAACACAGTTTTATATTGTTTTGCTTAAAAGGTTACTCACCTTTAATAATTCTTGGTCGCAATAAAAGGGTTGAAAGTTTTTCACCAGTTTTTTTCCAAATACAAAACAACATTTCTTTCAATCTCACGTTCACGAAAGTGAAGTACACAAATATGAAACAATTAATTTTTAATATTCTTGTAAAAAAAACTTAGTATTTTGATGTCATTGACTTATTTCTATCTGTGACTGGATGATTCACTTAACGTACTACTCACTTTAGAAGCTCTTGATGGTTTAAAACCTTCTCTGTGAATAGCAGTCAACCATTGTTTACTTGTTCTTCATCAGAAGAAAAGGAAAATACACTAACTTTAGGCCAATTCGGGTAGTTGTCTGTGCAGTTTGCTACACAGAAAAGAAAATGCATAATAAAATATAATTAATTATTTATGGCACGTAACGTAAATTATTGTAAATATAACCACAAACTCAATAAATTCACATTGATAGCACCATGCTTTAGTTGGGATGAATATCTACTACTGATGACTCATGGACCGGCAAATTGACTGTATTTATTTACTGTATAAGTCAGTGTATTGTGTATAAATAACTATTCAATAATGGATAAATTCGTAATTCGAAAACGAAAAACAATTCTCCTGAACTGCCGAGTACAAGTATTAGTGCTAGTTGAATATAACAACAGAAAGATGTGCCCTAGTGATTTGGTACTCTCTGGTGAAAATATACAACAACTAGAATTACCTATTTATCCGAAAGATAAAAACGTAAGAAGTTTTCGGAAAGACTGGTTTCAAAAATTCGAATGGCTTGATACTCTAGTATCACTGATACTGCATACTGTTACGCGTGTAGACAGTTCAAATCAGCTTATTTAAAAGAAAATACTTTTGGAAATATTGACTTTCATAAGTGGAAACACGCTCTAGACAGCTCAAAAGATTTTCTTAAGCACGCGGTCTCTACTTCTCACATTCAGGCCATGGCAAAATGGGAAGAAACAAATGTCGCTAAGCGTCAAGCGTTATCAGTTTCTGCGTTAGTAAGTAAAGATGTTTTAGAAAGAAACAAATATTATATAACTTCTATAGCCAAAATTATCCAACTATTCATCGTAGATGAGCTGCCAATATGAAGCACTTAAAATAAAACAGAATATGAAGAAAAAGGACTATTCAACATTTTTAAATTTACTTTAAGAAAAGATCCTAAGTTACTTGATTGTCATCGACAAATGTTAAAACATTCGATCTATTTATCATCAGAAATTCAAAATGACATTACTGAAATTACGGCGGAATGAATAAGGGAGAGTATCGTAGACGATATAAAATCATCACATGCACCCTAGTTTATGCTCCTATAGCATTAAAAAAATATTTTAATCAATTTGATGTATTAACACCACTGAAAATTTAAATACCTAAGATTTTTAGTCTTTTACTTTAAATGCATTAAAGGAATCATCATCATTAAGTCTTCGGTCCTGGAACTGCTTAGACGCGTACCTTCATTGTTTCCTGTTCTGAGCTAACCTACACATTTCTCTGAAATTCCCACAATCTACATCTTTCAATATCTGCGTGCAATAGCCTGATCTAGGTCTACATCTACCTCTCTTTTTTCCTATATCTGCTTGTAATATATTCCGCACTATTCCCCAAAATGCCTTAGAACGTGTCCTGCCCTTCTATTTCTCTTTTTTTTTTGTTTTCCACAGATATCTTTATTCTCCTACTATTTTTATAACCTCTTTATTATTAACTTTGTCTGTCTATGCCATCATCATCATACACCTGAAGCATAACATTCCAAAAGGCTTCTTCGTTTTCCTGTCTGCTTCTCCTACTGTCCGTCTTTCATAGACGTACAGAGTGTTGTACTCCACACATATGCTTTCAACAATTTTTCCTTGTTTCTATGTTTGTTGTCTTCGAACATAACCGCTGCTCTTTCTTGTTAGATGCAGCTCGGTTCCTTTTCTATACTGAAAGTGATGCTAACCCTACTGGTGGGATTTACCAATACAGAAACTATTAAAATGAAATATGATTATAAACATCTCAAAGAAATGCTACACACTTTCTACAAAGCCTAACATATTTTTTCTGATAGAACATTGTCCCCAAATGCTTAAAGAATGAATCTGTAGCGGTCGTTGCTGTTTCTAAAGACAATTCCAAAATTGCTTTATATGACAAAAATCTCTGATTAAACGTTAAATTTTAACTCGAACTTAAATTACTTAATTATTGAAGTATTAATTGTATTGGATGCGGAAGGACAAGTTCTGTGTGTGTTTATTATTGACCGGAAGGAATAGGGCTTTGTTCAAACTTTGGATCTAATCAATTTCGAAGTGGATAACTCAAGGATTATTTGAATTAGTAGATATTTTGCAATAACTAATAACTAGGCAACTTGAAGTTGGTTAATGTGGCAATCATCCATTCGACTAACTAATTAGTTGACTAACCGATTGGTCAACTAACCTATTAGTTGGTTAATCGAATATTTGATAAGTTGATTATTCGATTAACCGATTAGTCAACTATCTGATTACTCGATTATTCGATAAAAATTCATTATTTGATTTAATCGATTTTCGAATAATGCAAAGTCCGATTTATTGGATACAAGCTTTTTCGACTTTTACCAGCCCTAGTTAATTCCACGAGATTAACCACGTAAACTATGAGAGTTTTGCTAAAGAAAGATGTATCTATTAAATTGGTAGACATAGAGGAATAGTTCTTGACGTACAACTTCAGTACATGGTCAGGTGTTTACTTACAGCGAATCCGACATTTTTATATACTCCACGCAAAAATTTCTTCAGAATTGTTTAAGCAGAACTAGCTATACATAGTAGATTTCGGTGAATACAGTCCAAGTATGGTGCATAATACAGCATTTGTTTATAAGTCGTAGCAACAGTTAGTCCATGCAGTGGTAATATTTCCAGCGTATATCGAATATAACAAAGAGACAGTTTTATTGGTATAAAATTTACCTTTTAGCTAATTTTAAATCACATAGGCCGATCTGATTATTAAACGCAATGGCTTCCGTTCAAGAAAGACAGATAAAAAGAAAACTCGCTTCCTTGTCAATGCAGTATCTTCGGGTGCAGCATTAGAACATCAAATGTAGTGTTTGTTGTAGATTATGTGGACGCCATCGTCATCGCTGTAATAGGAAAAGCAAACTTGACATAGAACTTTAAAATTAAAAGCATATTAGAAATTGAAGAAGGATAGAGCTAAACAACTAAGCCATAACCCTCAAACGTTGGAAAACCGCATGTATGACAATAAAAGGTCGAACTGCCATTCTATCAATACGAATAAAAGTAAAATAAATAAACACGTACCTGCTACTCCACCGAAATGAATAAATGAAATACAAAATCTACTTGCGATAAACTCGAGGCTCCCATGTGCTAACAGATTCCTAGCGTGGTCCAAGGCAAGAGTAGAAGACGTACAATACTGGTGCGCCTGATTGGTGCTTAGAAAATCACATATCTGAATGTACTGGCATTCGTACAAGGGATAACACCACTAGACTTGGAAGTAAATAGAAGGACACTAAATTTGATTTTCCAATGCTCAATCAGAAGACACTATACTCGCGAGGAAACGATTTTTTTTATCTGGAACTCTTGAATTTTGCCGAACCCTTGCGGTTCTAAACAAGGTAGAGATCTTTAACGTGCGTGACATTTTTAATTCTCATCCGAACCATGATCTATTTTTGTGAATAATTCTCGCCTAACATTTTTCAAGCGGATCGTGTCGGGATTCGAACCCGGGATCTTGGGCGTAGTAGTCTCACGCATACCAACTACGCCACGTAACCGCCTATTTATCGAATACCAGTGAGTATAGATACCGGCACGTCAACTTTACATAGCTGCTTTCCTAATATCGTTCCGCATCGCGATCGAGTTCGAGAGTTTGTAGTCTGCTGTCTAATAATGATTTCATCTCCCTTTTACTATCTGTAGTTATCTATAATTTCTTTCTTCTAAGGTCGTTCGTTGCATGCTATTTTTTATTCTCACGGATTGTGCTACTTAAATTTCGAAATCTATGTCGTTCAATTCGTGGGAACCGTCATTTTGTTCCCACGTGATCATATTTAAAACGGAAAGTTGCGTCGTTTGTTATCTGGAAGGCATTAATTTTATGGCTGTATTTTATGAGTATATGGTTATTGTGGTGTAGCTCCCATGGTCAATAGTTTTGAACTTGTGTGATTTTGTACAGATAACTTTATTATGCCGGTTATTTCCCGAATATCAATCCGAAGTTCTTCTGAATTTAATACCAAGGGGTGGAAAGTCCCGAAATTTGTTACTGTTTGTATTTAATGTACTTCGTGCTTTACTACAAGAGCTTCAAAATCTTGTAGGCTGGCTTCGTGCTAAAAACTCACTTAACTAACTGAAACTATTAAGCCCATTTTTACTATTCAATATTAGCTTAAGTAACGCGCTAGCATTACATATCTCAAAGAACTCTTAATGTAACTATTTCTTTTTTACTTAATAGACTTAGAAAAATGAGAGTTCTTTAACAATCCATCAAAAATGTATAAGGTATAATTTAAATTTTTTCAGTAATGACTGCTGGGGGTTGCTGCGTAAAGTACATTGGCACATATTCCCTTAATATAGTTGAAATCACGAAAGAAGACGATCACGTGGTTATTGCTTGAATGTAGAAAACACGCATTTACATTCAAGATGTTTCGACTTTATTACGAGTGTAATAAAGATAGTAAGTAAGGGAAATGTGTCCTACATCCGTCGCAATAATTTTCATACGTAATTGATTCGTACTGAATACAAATAAACAATTCTTATATCTAATGTCTGAATTTGTTTCGTATTCATACAGACATTTAACTGTTTAGAGTGGTATTTTAAATTTGACGATAATATTATTTTAGCCTCATTTGTGTCATTATACCCTAACCCTACTTTTGTTGTATTTAACATTCTTACTCATTTTCCTTTATTTGTTTTTATTTCAGTTCATTTATTGTAAAACAATTACTATTAGAACTCACTAATTATTAAAATGCCAGTTAAAGGTACGACTTTGGGGGCCCAAGCTCAACAGTTGGTGCTGAACTTGTTAAGCTATTTTGAACAAGGAAAGCAGCATGGCGATCCTTTAATTTCAGTACAAGAGTAAACATTTTAGTATAACCAATTGTATTTTTATTAATTCTATACATATTAGAGGGTAGCTGCGGCTTTGCAAATTAGTGTCAGTACTATTACTCGGGTAAAATCAAGAAGGATGACCAATCCCATTGTACGCAGTTCTGGGAAAAAAGACCTAGAAAAAAACCAAAACTGTAGATCTTCCAGGCAGCATCCAAATGAACATTAGAGACACTTTGTACACAATGTATGTCCAAAGTAAGTTTTACAATTCTTAAAGCAAGTCATAGTTTAATGTTTATAATTTGTGCAAAAACATGTAATGGTTTAAGCTTTGAATATGGAGCTTCGAGAAAGAGATATAATCTTAAGTAATAGCAGTTTGAACCGTATGTTGCTTCACATCGGCCTCAAATTTAAAAAAGAAGGAAACCGCAGAGCTTTACTGAAAAAATCATATATTACTAGTTCCAAAATTAAATTTTTGAGGACATATAAAGATAAAATATAACCTACAAACTAGCACAAAACGACAAGTCGTTTTTATGGACGAAACTTGGATATTTTCTAAAGGCAATCCAACGAAGTCGTGGCAAGATGATGATACTAAAAGTGTGAGAAAGCCAAGTGGTTATGATAGAAAATTGATCGTGGTGGTTCATGCTAGAACAGATGATGGGTTCGTTGAAGGTGCTTTTTTGCTGTTTGCCTTTAAATCAAATAATAGTGATTATCATGGTGAAATTAATGGTGATACATTTGTTCAGTGGGTTACCGAGAGATTAATAAACAATTTAGAAAAGCCTTCGCTAATTGTGTTAGACAATGCACCTTATCATTCAACGTTATCAGTCAAAGTGCCAACTTCATCATGGACGAAGGCCGATGTAATTCAGTGGCTTACTACAAACAATATTCAATACACTCCGCAGATGTTTAAAAGTTAATTGTTAGATTTAGTTAAATTTCATAAGCTACAAAAACGTTTTGAAGTTGACGAACTTCTGAGAAATCACGGCCATGAAGTTCTTCGCCTATCACCATTCTATTGCCAATTTAATGCAATTGAGATGATTTGGGCTCATGCAAAAGATTATTATAATAAGCGTATAGGGAGGGATGGTAATTGTGATGATAAAGTGTTTGCTATGTGGAATGAAGATTTAGAGCAGTGTCTCAAAAGACTTATGGCAAAAATGTATCCAACATGTTGAAACATTAATTATAGAATGGTACGAACGTGAAAAGGCACTAGATGTAACCGTTAATGAGTTGCTCATCCAAGTGGAAGGAGATGATTTTTCAACAGACAGTGACAGCAATTAAAAACCTGTGTGTATTATTTTTAATAACGACTTAACATTGTTGTACATTTGCTTATACACTATAATGTATTGAAAAATTTTATTTTGTAATAAAAAGCAACTTCTTATGTAAACATACATCTTGCATCATAATTCATTTATTAATCCAATTGCTTTGAAATTCATCACAAGGATTTATAGTTCTGGTGTCGTTTAGGGGTGCTCATTCTTGTGTAAAAGTCGTATTAGAGATTATAATTATTTTCGTTTTAGATATCTATGGCCTAAAATAAAAATATAGAAAATATGTAAATATTCACCTAACCTCACATTCTACAACGGCGTATTTCAATTAAAATGATTTGAAATATAACTATATTATCCTTATTATCTGCGTAATGTGAAGGAACTGAATTTGTTTAGCACCAGTTTAATAACATTTGGTGTTATAAAATGAAAATTGTGAATTCTAGTAATTGACAATTATGCTGAAATGTTTTGAAGTTACGCAGTTGCCATATGTTCCATTACCTTGCTTGGAATAGTAAGGGTTCGGCAAAATTCGAAATTTCCGAGTGAAAGAACTCACTTTCTGGCCAATGTAGCACCTTTGGGTTGTGCATTGAAAAATCAAATATAGGGACACCTTTTATGTAAGCTATTAGCTACAGTATGCACTTAAATATAATTATTCATTTTATGGACTTTAAATGAGTAGCTCTTGAAATATAACCAAAAAGGTAACATGAATCGTTTAGGGGTTAAAGTAGCGAAGTCTACAGAAATCTTTAGTATTTAAACACTATATAAATTTCTTGTACTACAACAGATTTCTTGTAGTTTAAACTATAGTGTCTTTCTTATTTCCAGTGGTTGTCTGTGGTCTCTGTGGCTGTGCTCTACAATGTAATCTTCGTGGTTGGACGAGCTGTGTTCTGGGAACTCAATAATGCCGTTCCTCCATTATGGTGGACATTGGATTATACCTGTGATGCAATATACATTTTAGATATACTTGTTAGAGCTCATGAAGGTAAGTCCTCACAGTATTTTCTTAGAAGATGTAACACAATAGAATAACACCTGCCATGAATATGTGATGTAGTAACTTTACTATACGTAAAAGAATAAAGTACGCATATTCTTGTGAGTTTTTGAAATTGCGGGTTGATCAAGAAGGGGTGGACAAATCTTTTAGCTATCGAAGCACGCTGCGGATTAAAATTTAACCGCGGGTAAACTTAGAATAAGTCATATTTTAAAAAGTTCTTTTATTAAATAAGGTTTAATAAGTTTTAAAAGCAATAGAAAATCTTTTTAAAATTACGCCTGAACTTCAAAATAATAATGTCATTGGAGTATTTTCCGGATTTCTTGTAGCTTTATTTATGCTAGAATTCAAATCAAACTCAATCATTATGAATATTATGTATATACAAATTTGTAGCCACTTTGTTGTTGAAGTAACATTTTAGCAGAACACGAGTACAAAGGCGACTTAAAATATTTTTGAATTATACAAATACAAGTATTTAATTCAAGCAATAAAAAGCTTTGGCGGGCGGACTAAATTTCGGAGGGGGCCGTATCCAGCATGTTTAAAACCTGTTTTAAACTGTCTACTGTATCCATAATTCTAATGTTTCCAATGCGCTGTATTATTTAAGTGTATATTAAAAATTCTTTAATTGCATAATAAAATATACTATTACTTTAAAGCAAAAGCATACACACTTTATCCTACAATACCCAATCAGAAATTAAGAAGTTAACTAAAATTCAAAATTTTACTATTAAAGAATACTAACACGTGTGTACGTCCAATAGTTCATACGTTTTAACTTTGGGATGACGTCACAACTGGGTAAAATGCTACGTTGCCAATGTTAGATTAAATTCAAATATATTTACTGAAATATACATGAACATTTCCATAACCAAGAGGAATTGGTGGCAACACTGTATATAACTGCCAACCTTTATGTGTTAAATGACGATATCCTTCAAGCAGAATTCTAGGTATTCGCTTACATACAGTTGATAACACTATTACTACATTTGACGTCATCCTAAACTTAAAACGAATGAACTATAGCACAAATTAATGAAATCCAACGCTCACCTTTACCTTTTAAACACCGCGACTGTTCACCTTAATAGAATGTTTTGTATGGAGAAATTAATCTGATAATAAATACTCCCTGTATGTTTGTTGTGGTTTGTTTAGCATTTTTCTTAATCTTCTTTGGGAATAAAACCACTCAAAGTTTTTAAAATCATCTTTATTTACGTTTCGATCCATGATCTAGGATCGTTGTCAAAATAATAAAAATTTCAAGTTTGACATTTATGACATAAATTGAAGGTGACTTTGATTTATTGATATTCGATATATTTGGTTTGAGTACATTAGGTGAAAATTTTAAAGTTTGAAAGAATGATTGCCTTCAAATTGTGTTGCACCCTGGGAACGACTTTTTGGTAGCCAATATACTTAACGTGAAATCAGCTGATTAATATTTATTTTAAATTTCATATAAATTCAATTGCTTAAAGATTCAAAAACATTTTTTAACATGTTTCAATTTATACAATTGCAAGGATGATTATTAAAGAAGTGGCGGCTATGTTACCATAAGGCTTAAGCAGTCGTTTTTTTATATTTATTTTGAGGGAAAAACTCATTATAAATTAGGCTACTTCTTTGGTAGATTTTAACATGGTTCTGTGGCGACCTATGGCGGTTTACACTTGTCAGATACCAATGCTGTTCTATGAATACTTTATATGGTTCTGAGGCGACCCTAAGGCGGGTTTACACTTGTCAGATACCAATATTGTTCAACGAAGATTGAATTTATTGAACTTATATGAAATTTAACAATAAAAATTAATCAGCTGATTTCACGTTAAGCGTATTGGCTACCTAAAAGTCGTTCCCAGGGCGCAACACAAATTGAAGGCAATCATTCTTTAAAACTTTAAAATTTTCGTCTATTATACTCAAACCAAATATATCAAACATCAATAAATCAAAGTCACCTTCAATTTATGTCATAATGTCAAACTTGAAATTTTTATTATTTTGACAACTATTATAGATCATGGATCGAAACGTAAATAAAGATGATTTTAAAAATTTTGAGTGGTTTTATTCCCAAAGAAGATTAAGAAAAATGATAATAAATATTCTCTTGTTTTGTATTTTGAAAACACAATTCTCGGTAATGAAGGTTATAGGTAAAATACGGCTGTCCCATTTCAAAAGTACAGCTAGTGAGATGAACATATAGTAATTAGTTGTTATCGGTAACTATTGATGTTTACAAAAAACAAACGACCAGCAAGTATAAAGCGTTGTCAATGCACAAAATATACCTTGCTATAAAAGAAGATAGAATGAACGGGTTTTGAACTGATAGGGAATATCACGGATGGCATGCTTAAATTAATAATTCAGTGAGTGAATATATTATACAGTTTGCAACAGTTTTGTACTTTAAACATATAAAGCCTAAAATACTGTATGTCTTCAGCTAACGTGGTTATTACCCCAAGAGGGCGTTAGAGGTGGATCGGGGCTGAATTTGTTTAGTTGAATAAAAGGAAATGTAATTTTCAGTTAGACCCCACTGTATCTAACAAGTATTAATTAATTTTAAAGGGCAGATACAAAATACCCTTTGATGTTAATTAATTCTTGTTGTGTATCAAAATTTTTGGATAAATATAGTGTGGCAATATTTAGGGTAGATATTGTCTCAATCGTCTAGATACATTTCCCAACAAAAATATTTCAACATATGCATTCTTAAATTACAAAACACAAAAAAATTGTCAACGTAATGACATGTGTATTTCATTTTTAAGAAATAAATATTTTTGATTATAATAACACTATAAAATCCAAGTTCAATAAAATCAGCAAATAATATCACAGGTTTAAGGTTTTAAAATACTCCAACAGAATTTTCAAATAGTTTGAGCATCTACAAATTTGTTAACTCAATTATGATTTGTCAGATCTGGCATACTACTTACATGTTTATTTTCAGAATTTTCCACAAAATGAGTTAGCTAAAATTTAAATTATAGTATAGGAAGACAAATTCATTATAAATCATTACACAGAGAATTTTTTTTAAAAGAAACTTCTTTATTCCGGCCTCTCATAAAAGAGGACAAACAAAAGAAAGTTCTGACTGTTACAAATTTTAAATGGAAATTTACTTTAGTTAATATTCTTTTAACAAAATATCTGAAACTAAAGAATTGAAATTTTAATTGGTATTTCTGTTTTGTGAAGATCCTATGAACTCAAATAATAGTACTTTTACATCTAGTTCGGTTAACTGGTATGCTGAGGTCCCAAGCTTTACGGGAATTTATTTAATACAACCGGTGTTTCATACATTCTTTAAGGAATATATAACTCACCCTCAATAGCGAGTTGTCGATAGTCATTCTGATCAAACTACTCTGTTGTGTTACAGGATTTTAACTAAGTGGAACGATAAAAGTATACAGACATCAATTGTATATTTTTGTTGAACAAATCATACTGTTTCAGACCAACATCTCTGAAGAGACCAGCTGTATTAGGATTTTATTTTTGCGCTACAGCCACAGACTAAAGTCTTAATTCCTAAACTAAACTTTACCATCAACGTCTCCATCACGAGAATCTCGGAAAACGGAATAGCAGTAAATAAATCATTAAAGCGGATCTAAAGAACAGTTCGTCTCGAAAAACTCATCAACACGGAACGATGCAAAAAAACATATGTTTAACAAAACTAGGTCGAATCACCAGCGGTATTTTTGAAACAACTCGAAAAACCTTGAAATATTTAAAAGTAATAACGTATTTACTTACAATACTTATCTAATATTAAACTGCTATTTTAAATGATTACCCTGAAGCTTTGACGACTTTCACAAGAAGATTTTGAGCACTTGAAGCATATAATTTGTTGTTACAGAAACTATGAAACTTAACTTTGAAATAGAATTAAAAGAAAAACAAATTGTTTATTGTTTTCATATGGAACTAAAAATCTGCTATGCACATGAAAACTTATTTGGAATTGGAAATAAGTAATTTGGCGAATTTTTTTATATTTTTTCTTCATAAACAAAATTGTTACAAGGTCTCACTTACAAAAACATCTCAAATTAAATTTTTAAATATAATAATCTCTTGTAATTTTTTCCTTGTCATTGGTTACGTACTATTTCACATTTCTGTCAGATATTTATAGATCCATAATTTGAATTCTTGAAGATTTTACTAAACTTTTATATTTAACTTTTTTTTAAAGTTACTCATCAATGAAAGTGTGAACTAATACTCCAATGATCAGCCCTAAATAGTGTGACACATCGCCTAAAGAAAAACAACCACATCTTGAGACACCAAGTTCTGACTTAGCTCTCGAAATAACAACACTCACAGACGTCATAAGCTGAATTATACGATCATTCCCTGCATCCAAGACGATGAATACTAGTACCATGGGTAATCAGCAAGGTAATTTTCCAACTATCGCCAGGATAAGGGTCTTGCTAATATCTATGTGTGAAGTTAAATAACCACGAGATGTAACCGGATCACTAGACAAATCGAGCGAAATAAGGGTTAAGTAAAAATATACAATCATAAAGCGCTCCGGACGAAAAGTACGATGCGAACTCAAATTGCTTTAAAATCGCCCATAGACTGCTTCATATCTTGGTCACTATTTTTGACGTACTTAATAATCTGCATAAAAATCAATTAATTAAGTTTGAACTCAACATAAGTATATTAAAAATTGTCAAAATAAAACATTTGAATAATAAAATTGTTTGACAGCAAAAAATCTAGAGGTAGCGCATGGGACTAAATATACGCGAAACTATTATAAAATATGTTCTACTGAAAAATAAAAAACAAACTATGCAATCTTCTATAATTGTACAAAATAGAATTCAAATATATCGTCGGTTTGCTGCCAGAAGTCATGAACTAGCATTTTGCTGAAAAATGTGCTATGTGCATCGACGTAGCCTAAAGAAAAAAAACCTAAAGAAAGAAAGAAGATGACCGGGCTCAACCGGTGAGTAGGCGTCTTACACATGCAAAATAAAGAGAGGTCTGAAATAAAAATGTACTCACTCAAGCACAATTAAACATACACAAACGAAAAACCTCTAATTTAAAAAAAAATTATGTATAAAAGCACAATAGTACCAACGAATGAACAATCCATAAGTACACGTTATACATATTTACAAAATCAAACAAAAAAATCATTTGTAACTTGGCGAGCTGCCGTTTTTAGGTACCTATCCCTTACATTATTTAGCAACAATGCAACCAAAAACAAAGCCCAACCGCAACACTAAAAACCACAGCTCTTAATGGTTGTAAATATTAAAATTAAATATGCCACATTGGCAGTACAATGTCTTAACTAATGAGGAAAATTTATAACTGAGACAAAAAAGAACCAAAGTAAACAAACAGTTATAAATCATCATCGCGCGCATGCAATTGCCGACATATAAATAAGTGAAGAATAGGATCCCAATAAGTGCAATATTACTACTTCCGACTATCTTATATCACAGTAATCAGTTTAAGGTCACTAAGTGTGACTACCAAATGGTATCATTTAATACATACACACTCACCCTTGAGTTGCTGCCGTCGTATCGACTCCTTCCGTCTCTACCGACGGGGCGAGGCAGAGGGGCGTGTGAGCCCGCCTTGGGGTTGTCCTCTCATCACAATAAGGGGCGGCAATCCATCGTGGCATTAGGGCTACCGGAAGAAGCTAGAATAGTTATAGGCGAATTAATTTATTGTCGCCGAAAAGTATAGTTTTGTAATAACCATCATTACTTACCACAAGGAAAACGGAACCAACAAAAATATGGCAAATGCTTGCAATATGTATATCGAAAAGGAAAGTGAATATCAATATTATTTCACTAAATAACCAGAGCTCCAAGTAATATTGGTGTTATCAAACGTCATAAGCAGAGTTGAACCACGGTTTTATCGGATAGCTCAATACCCTATTTCAACGAGTTTCGATTGAAACAATCGAGAAAGTACTTACACGCTATCGCAAGGTGTAACGAGTTCACGGATACCTAAAACATGGTTTTGACTATTTAATTTATAGCATAAACTATACATTTTAAAGCAACTAAATTTGAAATTGAAAATTACTAGAAAGCAGGTTTATTATAGGAAGGTCTCATATACCGGGTGTTGTTGCAGGATCTGAGCAGGATCTAAATAAATGAATAATGAAGTAAAAGGATGTAGGTTTTTTAATTCATCGACAGTAAATGAACGTAACAAATGACTTTACTGTTTATAACTGTATATTATCAAGTAAGCAAGGTATTCCAGAAGTGATTAACTGTATATTTAGATTAACAAGTGCATATAATGTATGGGAAGAATTACATAACCTTATTAAGCAGAATTCTATGTCCTTTAGTGAATTCTTCATTGACGAAAAAGCAACTCCACTATAATTTAAATTGCGTAGTAAGCTACTTAGTGAAATCTTATCTGTTAGTGCAGACTTCCGTGTTGCATTGCTACGAAAGCGAGAATTTTTAACGAATACTCAGTTACTTCTGGAAGTTTATACTACTCTTTCGTTTAATAGCAGTGCGTGCATTTAGTGAAAAATTAATGTAAGATGAACACTGATCGTGGTAAACGTTTGGTTTTACTTGCACTAATAAGAAATTTATCAAACTACCAAGCGACATCAGCTGCATTTGTAAGTATCATGTATTATATTATTGAAATTGATGTTTTGTAACAGCAAGTAACTAATACCATACGCATTTCCCTGTAAAAATAAAGAGTATTATGTATAATTTCTTTGTTTTTCAGACCGCCGATACAGATGAGGTAAATGAAACGATAAATAAGCCTACCTTGAGTGAAGATTCATCTTCACACTACCAATCCAAGCACGATAAGCACGCTGAAGATGCACCTTGTAACAGCAATCAGTATTTGCTAAAAGATTTGCATTTATCAGTAAGTTTATCTAGTCGTTTTATAAATAAACAACCAAGTGTGTATGGAGATTATTTAAAAAACCGACATCTATACCCCGATCTTATGCTAAGAGATACTATTTTAAGAAAAATAATGAAGCAATACGCTAGTTACATATCCCCCAAATAAATATATGTATAATTAAATAGAAATTATTAAGAAACTTAAGTTAGATGCAACAATCTAATTCAAGGATAAATAAAGAAAAGGTTAATGAAAGTTCACAAGTAAGTTGTGAGAGCGGATGTGAATACATTGTATTCCAGGCCTAAGTGATACTGCAGGTGTAGGTCACAGACGGTTATAAAAACCGCAATTATTAAAATTAAGATTGTTAGTTTGTATTGTATAAATTAATAAAGAAACAAGCAGACATGAGCTCTGCAGTTCCCACAGAAATGTGAGGGGCAGGGACAACATAAATACCCCGGAAGCCCCAAGATGGTCAGTCAGTCTTGAGTCTCACAACTTTTGCATTGTTGGTTGTTCAGGCTACTCGCCTTAATTTAAATCCATTTAACAGTAATTTTGACTTAGAGTAATTTTATATAGTTTTATAAAACTCCACTTGTAAGTTCTGGTTAAATAAAATTTATTACAAGAGTTTTTGGAAGAAGAGTTTTTAATAAGGCATCTCCCAAAGCCCAAAACGTAACTGGCGCAGCGGTAGGATCAAGAAGGGCACTAAGGAAATCCAAAATCGACGAACTGGTGGCCTGGAATATCAATTCTCAATCTGGAAGCACAAAACAAAAGTTGGACAAAGTACAAAATCGACCAAGCCCACAGAAACAAAACTCGGACAAGGTATAAAATCGACCATGCCCAAAGAAGGAAAACAGATAAAATTGACAATGAAAATTATGTAAGTTTATTTATCCTAACCAATTTTTCTTTTTTCAATTATTGATATTAGCTAGTAAGACACGAAATGAATTGTATGTACAAATTTTTTATTATTATTATCGTAATTTAGTATTTATATCATTTATGAAAAGAATTTACTCAGAAAACTTATTTTTAACAAGAGAACTATAAAGACGCATTTATATGCAGAAATTATCACAAATTATTACAAACGAAACGATCTATTCAGCAAGTCTGAAACTTTAATATATAAATAGAACGCAATTTTTTTACAACAATTTACTATTCAGAAAAATCCAAAGGACGTAACGCTCATCACAACTATATAAAGCTATAATTAAATATTTTTAGCACGAAAGTATCTAATTATAAAGAAACATTTATGCAATTTATTGTAACAACGATTTACTGAAATAGCATCATTCAGAAAACCTGAAACTTTATAATTGGACATTTCAAGGTAACGAGACTGTACAATTATAAAAGAAACATTTACGCACTTATTAATGCAAAACCTGACGAGATAATTATAGCAACTTATTAATGCAAACGCTCAATTACCCGGCAGGACTGAAATAAAAACGTACAAATTATAACGCAGTTATTGCAAAAGATTATTACCTACATAAAACCATCCAGAAAATTGAAACTTAACTCGTAACAATTGTAACATCTGCGAAGTACAAAAATACACAATTCAAGGCGACGGTAATTGAAGAGACATTACCAAGCAAATATTTTTTAATGTAATTACAGTAATTGATAACTACATATAAAATATAAGCAAAGCGATTCTAGAGTAACTAATACAATCCAAACTGAGAAGTAACAATACAAATTGCAAAGTTAATCTCAATTTATACTAAAACTTAATATTAATTAGAACCGAAAACTACCATTAATTATTAGAACAATGATGAATTCCGATATAAAGCTCTATATTGAGAGTATTCCCTAATACAACGGAGATCAGGCGTGCTAGGCGACTTTATTACCGCGTGTGAAATATTTTTAAAAATCTTTTATAAACCAGGAGATAACGAACGCAATGTTTTACTTTTACGCCTAATAATTAATAAACTGACCGGAAGAGCATTAGCTCTGATTGCCAGTAGCGATGACCTTGAACAATGGAATACTTCAAACGTATCCTAATTGCATATTTCGGAGACCAACAAAACATGAAATGTCTAATCCGCTATTTAATAAACCTAAAAATGGAAAAAACCAATAACCCTATTAATTCGGAATGAAATGTCAAGACGTACAAAGTTTAATTCTGACAAATTTAAAAATTGAAGAACCCAACCAAAATATACGATTATTGAAGACAAAAATGTAGGACGAAATGGCATTAGACACCTACATAAACGCACTGTCTGAACGGTTATTAGACAAAATAAGATTTCAACATCCCCGAAATTTAGAAGAGGCAATGAATATGATTATAGAAGAAGAAAACGTTATGTATTACCAAAACAGACCATATAACCCTAACGCAAATAAAACCTACTCACCGATAAAAACCATACAAGCCGCGAAACAAATATCCACACAACCAAAATTTACACTCTTTAACGCACAAACGAATCAACCGCAAATTAACAACCCAAACTTTAATAACACAAATTTGAATGACCAATTTAAACAATTTCCGAGACCAACATTTAGCTCAAATTTTACAAAACCTTTATTTCCACTAAGATTTAACTAACACGTAAACCAGCCAAGGTAAGCATTTGGCGCAAACCCCATCAGAAAGTCACCAATGACGAATAACGACCCTAACAAGTACTACAAATCAACTCCTATGGACACTTCATCTGGTAAGACCGGACAAAATACAAAATTATCGCAAATCAAACCAAATTATAATCAAAAACGAAATTTCACTTCCGAAGAACTATTCCACCAAGAAGTGGAAGAATTCAATAATAATTATGACAGGAATAATTATGACAGGAATAGTTATGACAGGAATAATTATATAAACTCCAGTAGAGGCGAAGAACCAAATCATTTAAAAAACTACGAACGTGACGACCCATGTGGAAATTACGAAGAGGACGACGAGGAAAATACATCCTCAATTTTTCAGATAGACCGATTTATAAACAACCAAACGTAATTAATTTAAATAATATCAATCAACAAATATTGCCATACATAGAAATACCCCACGCAGAACTTAAATTATTAATCGATACTGGATCTTCAAAAACACTAATTAGCCCCGGAACCGTAAAGTTACATTTAGATTTTGTAGAAAGAGAACCCTTTAAAATTAAAACAGCCCATCAAACGACACTACATCAATTCATAGCGAACATAACCTTACCAAAAACCTTCAACGTAAGAATAAAACATAAATTTTGCATTTTTGAATTTAACGACAAATCCGACGGACTAATAGGCATGGATCTTCTAAGAAAATTAGGAGCAAACATCGATATAAAAAACCGTTTATTAAGAACAAAGCAGGGGCAAATCCCCATTAAATTCCAAAACCATAATATACAAACCGAGCCAAAATACACCATAGAACCCTGGACAGAGAAACAAATAAAAATTTTAGTAAATTCAAAAAACGACGTAGGCATTATAAACCACATGTCATTCCAACTCGTAGTAGAAACATCCACAGCATTAGTACAAATAAAGGACAATTACGCCACTACAACAATTTTAATCTCAATTGACTACCTTATAGAACTATCTCTGACAAACCCAATTAACATAGAAGAAGTGAACTTTAACGAAATGGAAATGGAAGAAAATTTAGAAAACGAACTACCTCAGGCAAGCCAAGAAGAAGCAGATAGATAGGGAGCAGACCTATTAGAGCAGGATATAATCCAACACTCAAACTCACCATGGAGCAGCCTTGTATTAATAGTACCAAAGAAATTAGACGCCTCAGGCAAGCGAAAATACCAAATGGTTAAGACTAATTTAAATCCATTTAACAGTAATTTCGACTTAGAGTAATTTTATATAGTTTTGTAAAATTCCACTCGTAATTTCTGATTAAATGCAATTTGTTACAAGAGTTTTTGGAAGAGGATTTTTTAAAAAAGCAGCTCTCAATGCCCAAAACGTAACTCGCGTTTGACAGAAATATATTGAAACAACTCTATGTATCAGTCATTGACTAATTAATAATACATTTCAAGATATTGGCGAATTTGGTTTTTATGGGGGAAAAGATGGACGCGGTGCTCATATTCCTCACAACAAGACAAATAATGCAGATATAGAGTTTGTCAAAGATCACATTAACAGCTTTCCTATAATGGAATTACATTACTGTCGAAAGACTAGTTCAAAAAAATACCTTGATTCGAAGTTATCAATATCAAAGATGTATGAACTTTATATAAAAAAATGTACCGATGAACATAGAAAAGCAACCAGTGAGCATGTCTACAGAAAATCTTTTACACGTCATATAACTATTTGTTTTATCGCCCAAAAAAGAATCAATGTTTGCTTTGCTAACAATACCAGAATGCGAAGTCTGCCAATGCTGTAAATCTACCTGAATTACAAGAATCCTATAATGAACATCTATAGGAAAAATAGAAGTTCGAAGTGAAGCAATTAGATCAAGATCCGGCCAATATGAATGTGTCATTTAGATCTGCAACATTATATCTTCAAAGTGTATTGCAAATTCCTAGCGGGGTGTTTCATTATTATATTATACTAGAAGTCTGAATGAATTAACTGCAACTACCTACATACGAAGCCAAAAACCCTAATAATGCCAACTGTCTGATTTGGTCTGAAATAAATGGAAAAAAGGGCAGCAATGAGATTGGTACAGCAATCCTGAAATGGTTTCATACTTTACCGTTGGAAGTGACTGAGGCATTTATTTTTTCGGGTACATGTTAAGGTCAAAACCGTAACCATTTTATCGCTGCTTTGTTGCTTCATTCAGTGCAAAACACACACTTGAACATTATCGAGCAAAAGTACTTAGAGTCCGGGCCAGTGGCGCATCCAGCCCGAGGTTCTGCAGGGGGCAAAGTAAGTAAAAAAATAAAATACTGTTGGTCATTGTTTGTGGATATATGGTTTACAATTCGCAAGACTTATTAATTATTGTCACCTTTTGTTTTATAATGATAGGTGGTTATTACTTAAAAATTATTTTCTAAAAAGTGCAAAATAATAAGAAATATGTGAACTAAATTCATTATCACAAAGCTAAAGTTAAATTTAAGAGGTAAATTTACTAACAGGAAAATATTTGAAAAAGCTCTTACGCATAAGTAGAAGAATAAATATTATTTTACTACATTATAAACATAATAATGACATACATTCACTCTAACTCACTACAAGCATAAGAAAACAGATTGTTACATATTAAAATTTGAAAAAGTTTATATAATACTAGGACACTGAACGTAGTAACTGATTTAAATAGCAATATTGATTTTGCGTGCCTTTCTCTGCAGCTCCGAGAGAATTTCTTCAGCTGTTACTGCGATTGATTGATATATGTATAAAAGAGTTAACCCATTTAATCAGTTCTCACCTGTTGTATTGTGAAGATAGGATTTTAGAAGCTTCATAGTTGAAAATTGCCTCTCTGTGGTTGCTGTACTAACAGGTAATGTGCAAAAAATTTTCAGCAAGATATACAATCTCGTCACACATTTCTAAGGCATTTAATGCTGATTTTGGAAAGTCTACTAAGGCATAAATCTGAAATTTTTAATCATAGTTTGAATTCCGCAGATGCTACTGATAGATTCACATTTCCAGTATCAACTTTGTAAAATTCAATTAAACGATCAAATCGAGGAAGTTGATTGTTGCAGTTTGTATTTTGTGCGAAAATTAGGCAGTTAAAGGATGTTAAAATATCTTTATCTTTAATGAATCTATCTTGCAACTGAGTAATGGTGTCATCTAAAAACGTAATGAATATATAAAGTTTGTAATACTGTTCTGTTGTTTCTGTTTGATAGTTCGCTCTATTTCACTGAACGGTTGTTAACCTGGATTTTCTTAATTCGCTTTGGAAATTTTCTCCTACGTTTTTTTTTGCTTCTCAAATATACTAGAAAATGATGCATCTGACGCTTCTCTTATAGATTTAAGTTCTTCTATGCAATTTTCGGCAAGTATAACGACATGGAATAAATCAATATTTTTTGTTTGAAGTATTTTTGATAACGGAAGCGAGTTATGTAATCCCCCATTTGATATATATAAAAGAAACTAATACTTAAGAAGTTATTAGAAATATTAGGAAATGTGCAACAATGTAATTGAAGGACATTTTATTCAGTTTATTAACGTTCATGGGAACGGAAACGCTACTTTGTAGCACAAGGATAAGTCACACTGCAGATGTCAGGTCACAGGTGGTCACAGACAGTCACGTACCGAGATTACGCAGAAGTAAGCTCGCAACAAAGTAGTTATGAATAGCTTTAAGATTACAACAATGTATTATGAATAAGAGTCAAATGAAAGCAGACATTAGGTCTGCAAGTTCCCACAGAACTGTGAGGTGGTAGGGAGATTATAAAAGGCCCTGGAGCTCCACTCGCAGTCAGTTCATCAAACGTTCAGCTTTCACATTGCAGTTCGTAGATAGCTCACTTGTACAATTAGGTAATTCATTTTCGACTTAGAATAATAATTCAAGATTGTCAGAATTCAATGTTCAAATCTGTTTAAAACAAATAAATGTGTTAAAGTTCAAAAAGTCTTTTTAAAAAGGACCGCTCGAAGCCACGAACGTTAACTAGCGTAAAAACAAAAACCGTTTCTGCGACTAAAAGAGAAATTACAAATTCTGAATTCGGATATTTCATCAAGTGCAGATACTAATGGCATGAAAAGTTCTTTCATTACATTTATTAAATTTTGCCTCTGAATCCAAAGTTGTTTGAGCCTATTCCGACGTGATTTTAAATGTTCAGATAATTCATCAATCTCCTGAGTTAATACATGTTGACGTTTGGGCGTGTTAAAAAAGTTGTAAGCACTTTCTATGATTCCGGTGCAATTTCTTATAGGTTGTTCAGAACATGCGTCTGAAATTGCTAGATTTAAAGAATGCGCTTTACAGTGCACATCTAGAGCAGTAGGATAAGATTTTTTAACTATTGCTTGAACGCCATTAAAACGACCACTCATTGAAGCTGCACCGTCGTATCCCTGCCCTCGAAGATTGTCCAAAGCTGGCAAGATCTCAATGATTACTTTTCCTAGGTTTTCACCAGTAGTTGACAAAACAGGCACAAACTGTAAAAACGACTCTTTTACGGTTTTATTTTTCAAGTACCTTCACAAAGAGCAAATTGCTCTATTTTCGCTACATCGGTAGTTTCGTCTGCTAACACAAAAGAATTTTGCATCCTTTACATCAGAAATTTTTTTCTTTAAGATGATCTGATTGCATGCAGATATAATTTCGTTTTGTGTTGTAGAACATATGTACGTAGCATTTTTAGCACAGATTAGTAAATGATTTTTTAGAATAAAATCCTCTGTGTTAACTCGTAATTTTAGTAAAGCCCGTAAGTTGCTCTCTCCAGGTGCTACATCAGATAAGTCAGTAATATTTAATGGATCGTAATCGCGATGGCCCCTCAATGGAAGCCCTAGCGACCACAAAATATTACTGTATTTATAATCGGCACTAATCTTGTTCTATTCTCCTGTGCTTGCACTACATGGTTTGAAAATAGTAGTTTATCTATTGGCTGCTGAACATCTTGCATTATTTTCTTAAAATTTAAATATTTTAAAACCGATTCTTTATGGTATTCTGCTTTTTTATGCGAATTAAACTTTTCTCTACTTTTTTTCCATGTGCGAAATGCGTTTTTACATAAAGCACCTACCTTTTGATGGATTTATGGTCTACGTCCCTCTTTGCATAAAATACACAGAATTGGCAGTAAACACCATCTTCCTTAACTGATTACAATAGCTATATCGTTTAAAGGTTAGCTTGAATTGGACGAAGAGGTTGATGGTTGTAACTGTAATTCGGATATAACCGGAAAACCTATACTATCTGAAGTGCCTGAATTGGTAACAATACAATTACTATTTTCATTATTATGGTGATTACCTATTTCATTTGTTTACTTTTTTAACAACACTCAGTAAACTACTTTGGCAAACTCACTTTATTTTAGTATAGGAACAGGAATAGTCGTCTGAAAAAGACACAAATTATTAAACGCTTCAGATAATCGGTTTGTTTTTTGTTTAAACAGTAATTCACAAATAAACTATATACCTGTTGTATAAGACAAAATTACACTAATACAATATCTACACTAAACCACGGCTGAAAAGACAGGAATAAAAATTCTAAAATATATAATAACGCATGTGAAACATGTGGTGCCGCGCCGTAAACTTTGCAAAACGGAATGCTAAATTGACTCGTCTAGAACCGGGAAGTAGGCTGTAAGCACGGTAACTTTCGTATAACTTGCGTCAGACAATTTGATTCAAGCTACCCGACCTACAGAGCCCACAACTGTTGAGTTTAACAGGTTGAGAAATTTCTAAGTAAAACATAATATCGCAGCAAGTGCAAAACGGTTTATTTCTTTTCCAATAATATCCGTTGCCGTTGCCAAACAAGAGCCCCAACAAAGCATATCATTGAAACATTATAATATAGCGGTACTCATCAAGAAGGCGGCTCCGTGGCGTAGTTGGTATGTGTGTGACTACTACGCCCAAGGTCCCAGGTTTGAATCCCGACACGGTCCGCTTGAAAAATGTTAGACAAGTATTTTTCACAAAAATACACCCTCGTTTGGATGAGAGGTAAAATGGAGGTCCCGTGTGTGAGTATTGTCACGCACGTTAAAGATCCCTAGCTTGCTTGGAACAGCAAGGGTTTGGCAAAATTACAAGTTTTTCAGGTAAAAAAAACTCGCTTCTTGGCCAATGTAGTATCTTCGGGTGGAGCATTGGAAAATCACATGTAGCGTACTCATCAAGAACATTCTTTTATTGTTTGATAATTTATGATATCAAACATTTCCTGTCGCATCTTTATCTTACACTTGCAAAATAAAGAATCTTTTTATTAGTATAGAAGAAGCGTGGCTGAAATAAACAAGGAACGGTTTCAGTTTACTTTTTTATTCATCTCGTTCAACGAATCGATAAATTGAATGTGAATCGATTGATAAAAAAGATTCTAGTAGCCCAATTGTAGCTCGCTGCTCGCATCTGCACTCTCACACAGTCGTAATGGGTCTATTGGCGTCCCTCGGTTTCGTCTCGGTCGCTTCATGCATTTGCTGGGAAGCAGTTGTAGATCGCTAGCATGGTAAATTGGCCCCATCTCAAGCACCTATCGTTTTGATTTACAATAGATTTTATTTTTCAAATTATTATAAATTCGTTTGTTATTGATTTTTTGAGGGGGGGGGGATCCCCGCCAATACGTCACTGGTCAGGGCATACCTTCATGGAAGTCGACAGTGTACACAACGCAATTGAAAATCAAGCAAAAAAGTCTCTGTTTATTCAATGTTAGACTGGATAAATATAATGAAACTCGCGAGGTCACAAAAGAAGCGATAAAATGCTGAACCGTATATAATTCAAGAGCTAATAATGATATTATCGATTTGAAACAGCTAGGTAGTCTAATTATGAAGAATCGAAATGTGGATTCTGATCGCAATAACGTACAGTGGCTCAAAGTAAAATGCCTTCGGTATGAAAAATAACATCCGTATATCATTAAATTATGATATGATAGTCCATATAAAATCCTCAATACTAGCTTGTCAGATCAACCACGGTCTGAACGAAATACTTATCAAGACCAAGGCACAACTAGTAGTAGGGCAAAACAACGATGTATTCAAGAATCCACAATACATGGACCACCAAAATGGTCTGAAATACGGCTCACAAAAGTCTGTAATAGGCATTTGCCTATAACTCATGCAAAGAAAATAAATTTAACAGACCTTTGCAAAAAGGGGATTATTCCAGCGGAACTACATCCTTGGTATGACAGCTTGCCTTTTGTGCATAAAACCTATGTTGTGCCAGACCCCGACAACAGCGACGATCCTGAAGATGAAGTAGAACTTATTTAATAATACATTCCTTTTTGGTAGGATTGTTATGTTTAACTGGTGAATGATTACTTAAAAATTAACTACCATTTATTAAATCATAATGATGACTTTTTTGTAACAATGAATTCCAGAATCCATCTGTCACAGTAAACGTTAACATGCGCAACTTAAATATGTTTAACTATCACAGAGTCACAGACCTCGCCCAGGTTGATAAAATATTTGAAATTCCTTAAATACTGCAAGGCTAATTTTTGAATTTTTAATTGAGATACTAAAACTGGTTGAAACTAAGAAACTTACGCGAAGAAAAGTGTCTAAACAACTAGCAAAACTTAAACTGCTTGCTCCATTGTTATCAAAATCGGTACTTAACAGCATTACAGGATCCAAGAGTACAGAAAGCTCCTAAATACAGGGGGGAGTTTATAAAAGAACTCCTCGATTTAAAAAAATTATAATTAAAAAACGAAACCAGTAATAAACTTTCGGGTTTTGAACTTGAGTTCAGTATATTGTCAAGATTATTTTGCTAATATTCGATCGCAGTGCGCGGCCTTGACGCGAGCGTGGCGGGGGGGAAGAGTTCTACTGTTTCCGCCGACCGCAAGTCATCACTCACCAGTCATGGCTACGCCTCATCAGAAAATTTAGTGTGTGATTTGGTTTATTCTATCGAGTTCAGCGATCACAGTTCAGCGTAATTATCGACATGAACATGGCAGTGATGCACCTACTAACAAAACTATTCTGTATCGTAAGACCTTTCATCTTCGCAGAGAAGACAATTAATGGAGATATTTATTGAGAAATGTTTGAACTACGTTTTCCCACAGATAGATGATATCGAACTAGAAAAGGGACCGATTGTCTTCCAACAAGACGGCGCACCACCTCACTATAGCAACTGTGTCCGTGATGCGTTGAACTTACGTTTCCCTGACAGGTGGATTGGTAGACGTGGGCCGATTGCATGGCCACCAAGGAGCCCAGATCTGACTCCACTAGATTTCTTTTTTTGGGGACATGTAAAAAACACTGTTTATTCCGAGAGATCCGTGACATTGCTCATTTGATAGAGGGAGGATTGTTGCAACTGTAGCATCCGTCACGCCTGATATGCTGCTGAATACTTGGGAAGAAACTGATTATCGTTAAGACGTGGCCAGGGTAACAAATGGTGCACGTATAGAACTTCACGTATAGAACTTTAATGCTATATAGGTTTAATAACTATCATTTTTACTTTACTGTGTACAAATAAAACTTTAAATCAAGGAGTTCTTTATAAACTCCCTCTATAAGAAGCACGTGGAACCACTAAATCGCGATTCAGAATAACTCAAAGTCGACACTTTTTACTTTGCCGAAATTCAACCGTAAGGTGTCTAAAATCAATCGCAATTAGTTCTGATAAGGAAACCAGTAACCGTTCTAGTGTTAGTTAATCGAATATGATGGTAATTTGAATTTAAATAAAAACGCTAACAATAAATAAAATTGTTACAGTGAAGTAGAATATTGATGGTTGTTTCAGAACACTTTTGCGCATTATCCCGTATTTAGGTTCTGGGAGGGTATTTAGGTGGCCTGTTAATTGAATCTGAACCCTAATTTCTCGAACAATATAACCCTGTTAGAATTTTTAAAATCCGGCTATTCCTTACAAAGTTACATCCTGTTAAAGCCTCGTACCCAAACTTTTCTTTGACTAACCATTTTAGCCCGATCTAGAATTTTCTGAACAATCTAATCCTGTTTGAATTGTTTAAATCAAACCACCCCTTGCCGAGTTACACCCCAGATTTTAGGAAGCTGTCCAAACCGTCTTAGTTTATGACACATAAGTTTGGTCTAAATTTTTCTGGGGAACCCAAATCTGGCGACTCCGTGGCGTAGTGATATGTGTGTGAGTACTACGCCCAAGGTCCTGGGTTCGAATCCCGACACGGTTTGCTTGAAAAATGTTAGGCGAGCATTTTTCACAAAAATACACCCTCGTTCGGATGAGAGGTAAAATGGAGGTCCCGTGTGTGAGTGTTGCTTGAAACAGCAAAGATTCGGTAAAATTCTAAATTTTCCAGGTAAAAAACTCGCTTCCTGGTCAATGTAGTATCTTCGGGTGGAGCATTGGAGAATCACATGTAAAGGAACCCAAATCTTTAGGAATTTTGAAATTGAAGCAACCCTCGGGAGAATTGTACCCTTATACCTAATATCAAGCTTATTAAAATTTGCCGATTCCGAGTGTGGTCCACGCAGACCCCCTGCCGAAAATATTTTGGGGTAATTATCGATATTAATCAATAATCAATACTTGATTGTTATATAATGGATTTTATTATTAACGTCACAGAAATTTGGTTGGAGAGAAATGTCTGAGCCGCGGATCGAACCCGGGACCGCCCGACCCGTAGCCGAAAGACGGTTAGGACAACTTCCTAAAATCAGGGGTGTAAGTCAAACAGGATTAGATTGTTCAAAAAATTCTAGATCAGGCTAAAATGGTTAGTCGAAGAAAACTCTTACCTAGGTTAAATATGAATGCAATGAGCAAAAACTTAAGGTACGAAGCTTTAACAGGGTGTAACTTTGTAAAGGATAGTATGATTTTAAAATTTCTAACAGGATTAGATTGTCCGGGGAATTAGGGTTCAGATTCAATTAACAGACCACCCAAATACCCTCCAGGAACCGAAATACGGGATAATGCGCAAAAGTGTTCTGAAACAACCATCAACATTCTACTCAGTGATTAGTTTGAAATATACGTATCATATCAATTTTTCAACTTCAAAATATATTTTTTACGAAAATATAAAGTCACTGCGTCCATTCAATCATGGTTGGAATAGAATTGTTATTTCAACTCACTTCAATCTAAACGAAATGCACCATTAATTAATCTGTTAATTATTGCAATATACTTCATTTGATTGTCGATTTATGGATATTCTTAGTACATGACGTATAGCGAAAAACCATATTTATCATATTTAAAGAGCAGTAACTTATTAAATGTGTTCCTCAACGTTCACTTCATTTGTACATCAATTATGTTACCTTTCGCATAATTGCGCCATACATTTTCCCAGTTTACGTTTAGTAACAAGAGCACACGAAACCCACCAGACAATTACGTTTTATTACAGCTAATTGCGCTGTTCTCTACGTATTGTGCTTTATAGTGACATTAATAAATTGAGAAAGGCTACAAATTTTGTAGAAAAGCAGCTTATCAAACAACCACTAATTGTTAAGTACCAACGGTAAACCAATTACAGGCCATTATTACAACAAGATTAAACAATGTCATAATTATTTATGGTGCACGGAACACTTTTACCCCCATCCAAGGGTTTACTTAGTTTTTGCAGCTATAACCATAACCCAACCTTTGTTTGTAATACCTACCTTAGACCATCGCATTTATGTAATGAAACGTTTCTGAATGACTGTCTAGCAAATACCTTTCACGTGTCAGTATAATAATCTCTATGGCAGTTTCTCTATGAGCTTTGCGTGCAGAACATTCAGCTTGCGTTTCAAATTGTACAAAGGCTTTCTCTTTGTCGAAACTTCCGAACACGCTTTATACATGTTCATTTGTATTTTTGCTAATTAAATTGAAGCCTCTGCACTGAGTGTTATGCCATCGATTTCTTCACTCTGATGAGCTAGTATGCGTATAAAACAAGACGTATTTAAAAGCAGCTTAAATAAAATTTCTTTCCCATCCTATACAACCATTATGAGAAGGAAAAATCCTATCCAATTTCCATTCAATTTGCATGAAAATGTAGCATCCACACGCTGTTGTAATATTATCTCATCACTCGACAACCTGTAACCAACCAGTAAGCGATACTCTGGATAAATCAGGTTAATAAACTTTCCAATGAAAAAAGAAACGGATTTCCATCAGCAATGTAAATTTTTATATACCAGTGGTACTGCAGTGATTAATTCTCACACATAACTAAAATATGCGACGTGAGGTTTCACCACGTAGAGAAAAATTATATTAAGAATAATATAATATAATTTGACAAGCAACACAAAGGTTACGCATTCGTTAGTTATCAGATTGCAATCGCTATAATAGGTTTTCCTTTTTCTACTTTGTATTTTATTGGTTGAAGTATTAATAAATGTGGTTACTTTCTGAATTGAAAGTGGAATATTTACAAAGCATGTGCCACGTGTCGAGATGATGTTACGTTCTGAATCTATTTTGCTCTACAGGGAGGCAGAGCGACGTAACAGTAAATTGCACTGGTTAGCATTCAGTGAGCGAGATCTGTTCTATAAAGCAAATATACTACTTCTAGGGATACACAAAATCTGTCACTTTTACTAAATATTTTTCGCTTACCTTGAAAGGTCTTTAAACTACCTTTGTTTATATAAAACATTTGAGCGTCAACCCACCTTAAGAGAATAAATACAAATGAAGCCTACTCAGAAGCTGTATGTTCCTGGCTTATCACTCCTTTCTACTAATTTACTACAAAAAAAAGGAAAAAACTGCACATCGTCTATAGCAAACCTATATTGTAAAACATGATTATCACAGTAAATAACAACAAAAAAAATTAACCCCTAATTAACCAAATGTGCGTGGAACTAAAAGAACCTAATATTGTCAGTGATAGCAATTCAACGAATTTAATTTTTACGTGCTATTCTGTGGAAACAATTGTTCGCTCTGTATGAGAAGTCGGAATGTACAATACGCTTTAAATAAGCGTGCATCAACGTAATAATAAAAATAACACATTATTATTATTCTGAATGACAGTTATTAATTACCAAAGAAACAAATAAACAGTAAATGAAACGTATACGATGTACAACAAAATTATACGACTGACAATTTTTTTTGTTCGTTTAAAACTTCTTCGATTTTCAAGCCACGAATCGTTGCAAGTATAATATGCAACTTGATGTTAATAAAAGCACCATAACACTGGCCACTTTTCTGTTAACTAAGGATATTTCATATCCGCGTATTTATTCTGGTATCCGAAAACCTGTTTGTTACTAATAGCAACGGTATGAACACCGTCACCTTAAGTATCGTACATGTTCCACGTCCAATGATTACGTGTCGATCGACTTTGCCAGTCCCGATCGGATGTCTGGTAGGTAATAAATTGATTTGATCCACTCTTCTTCCATTATCCGTCGATTTTTATAAGTTTAGCACTCCAGGGTCATTCTATGCTATTATTCGTTATCAGGGATTGTGAAACTATCTTAATTTCTAGGCAACACCTTAATCAACAAACACGCGAGGAAAACCAATAGGACAAATAAGAAAGGAAATCTTTAAAATAACGCGGACTTCTTAAACAACCAGTATCTCAGTGGCCAAGGCACTAACTACGTCAGTTAAAAATAGAATATTACGCGAAGTGAACTTAATCAAAATAAATAATTTAGTGATATAAATGTGAAAATTCAAGTGCCAATAAATACAGCAGAAGTGGTCTTTTACTTTCAAAAACGAAACAAAATCTAAGATAAATCCGAAGGGAAAAATTCAAGCAAATTTAATTAATCATTCTGGTCAACGAGTTGAGGCAACTACGCTGAGAATCAAATTGACAGGGAGAAGCTGTACCAGAGAATCAAATTGGAAACAATCCAGGGGTGCAGACAATTCACATACAGAGGCAGTTCTAAGAAGCAAGCAGGAAAAACGCAGGTCAGAGATATATTATCCTTTATTAACATAAGACTGTATTTCAATTTTTAACATTTGCTATTATTTAGATCGAAGTATTTGTAAGGGTCATCAAAAATGTGTTGAGAATTTATGCAAATAGAAAGAAGGTCATTTGAACGTTCAAAAGTCATTAAAACCTCAAGTTAATTGCTTAAATAGCACTTTATCATTAGGAATTGTAGGGAAATACGTTATTGTTCTCAAATTTATCAAGGTTTTCGAAGTTGTTTTATAAACACACCTGGTAACCCATTCTAGTTTTGTAAAACATCTATCCTAATTGACAAATTCCACGTAGATAGGATTTTCCAGGACAAATAATTTTTAGGGACCGTTAGCGTATTATTATCAATTCTATTCAATCCTCCGAGAAGCTCGTACTGGGGTCGTTGATGGTAAAATTTAGCTTAATAAGACAAAACTTTAATCTGTGTTCCTTAGCGCAAAACCTAAGGACTATAAAACCGCTTTTCACTTCAGAGATATCGGTCTGTAATCTGCTCTGCTACACGAAAATAAACCGCTGATGAATTTTCATAGTATGAGCCAAGTTAAATCCTGCGCCACATCAGAGAAGTCCGTCGGAGTGACTATCTACAACTTGCTATTTTGTTGCCGAATAAGTCAATGATTTATGAAACATCGGTTGTATTAAACAACCTTCCTTAAAACTTGAAACGTGGAAGTTGAGAGGTGGGAAGTGGGAGGTTTGAGGTGAGATGTGGGAGGCGGAAGGTGGAGGTGAGAGGTGGGAGGTGGGAGGTGGAAAATGTGATATGGGAGGTGGTAGATGACAGTTGATGTGTGGAAACTCATGCCTCGATCATTGTTCTGCGTCTACTCACACATCATACAAATCACATAAAAGTAGGTTAGTATGATTTTAATGTTGTATATCTGCCGGAGTATATAAATGTTTGTTATATATTAAATAACATAGTTATAGTGATTGATACTTATATAAATTACTTGAAAGTATGGAAATTTTAATAACCATGGGTGGTCAAACAGTAAGATAAGACTAAACACGTTAGATTTGCTTTACAACAAAAACAAAAGGCTGATAATGCTGCTAAATCTGATTCCACAGCATTTATGTCAACAGCACCAAGTTATTAAACAATGAGCACTAATTCTAATGTTTTAACCACAACAAACATGCTTTCGCAAATTACATGTATTACAAAGTAGCTCAGAATCAGGTCGATACACATGACATTCAAAAACATTATGTGTCCAGATTCTAATTTTATATTTCCGTTAATTGGACCAAGAGATTTAGAATTTAATTAGTTTAACATATGGAAATGATTGGCATATTCCAAAAGGACAGATAGTGCCTATTGTAAGTTCTAAATGTTTTACGTTGGAATAATAGCAAGTACCGGCAAGCATCATTGCTAGGTAAATTAGTGAAGAAAAAATTTAACAACTGAAAAGATGCCATTGAGGTTCTTAAAAACCATGAGTGTGGTATTGCCAAAACGATTAAAATTTTATAAATTTTTAAAGACACCACTAATCGATCACATATTCGAAAACTAATCGATTACTTTACACAACAAATGCCACTCACGGCCACTAAAAGTCTGCTAGCTATCGTTCTCGCCGGTAAGTGTCAATGCATTCTGACCAGCTATAACATTTTGAACTGTCCGAAACAACTAAATACAGATCGACTTCCAAAACCATTAGGGATGTCTTGCAAACAACACAAATTCTAAAATTCGATGTACCAAAAAATAACAAACAAGACAACAAGTTGTAGAACCAGAAAATTGAACAAATTCGAGTTGTTTACACTAATATTATGGTTGAAATATTTGTTATTTTTAAAAATTTTAAGCAAACAACAGGTGATATGAGAATAAATACGCCATAGATGATCTCAAATCCACAAGCGATGCTTTGTAGATTTCTTGTAAAGAAAGATAAGGTGAAACATTTTTTGCAACACACAAGTAGAATTAAATCTAGCATTTCATTGGTCCAAATAATACCTGAAAGTTTCTACGACTGCGGTGGTGAATAATACTAATACGTGTCCGAGGTTTACACAATTTACAGTAGTGGATACTAATAAAATAGATGTTTTGTTCACTGTCGGTGTACACATTGGCTCAGCCTTATCTCTTGTTGTGTGGCTATTATTGGTATTACGCCGTATGTCTCTAGAGCTCTCTATCCAAAAATGTAGTTTCGAGCCTTAGTTATAAACAAACACCGCAGAACCTAACGTAAATTACTATTACAAGGATATAAGATTGAGTATGGAAATAGAATTGTAATATACCTTTCCTTGATATACTTGTCCGTTAGCTTAACAAACGCGTAAGACATACTATATACCACAAACGCGCGCACACAATTCATCACGCAAGCGGTCGGTGATTAACAGCTAGTTGGTCCACCATGCAATTAAAATTTTACTACCAAAACCCTTTCTAAAAACCTATGCCGCCAAAATCAGTGCCTTAGAAAGCGAATACCGAATTATATATCAGGTTATCATAAAGTAAGGGATATATTTTAAATTATGATAACTTTTTAACAAATTAAGTTAATAACAAGAAATAAATGAAATCTAATTGCTTATGAAATGGGATTTAGTATGCCCAAAACAGGTTACGGCAATTGCTCAATATGATCTCCATTTTGTTGTTGTAAGATCACCATCCTTACCTCCAAATTGTACACAGCATTTCGTAACATTTCTGGTTGAATTGTACCAATTTGCTCCGTAATACTGTCTTTTAATTCTTGTAGCGTAGTTGGACGTCTTCTAAACACAAAACTTTTTAAATAATCCCACAGCCAGTAATCCGCTGGGTTTAGATCAGGTGATCTTGGTGGCCATGAATTTACGAAATGTCTGCTTAACACGCGATCTTGAAAAACGTTGGTTAACAATTTTGACTGGTCGAAAATGTGCGGGGTGCTCCATCCTGCATAAAAATGATGTTTTCAATTCCGTAGTGCTCGTTTTGCAGCTGTGGAATAACATAATTTTGTAACATTTGCAAGTATCGTTCACCATTTACAGTTACAGATACGGCTTGTCCATTCTGCATTTCCTCGTAGAAATACGGACCAATAATAAAATCAGCTGTAAAAACGCACCAAACGGTGACTTTCTTGTCATGAAGACCTTTTGAACGATTTGTTGCGGATTTTCTGCAGACCAGATTCTACAGTTTTGAGTATTGACTCCACCATTCAGAGCAAAATGTGCCTCATCTGTCCATAAAATACGGGATAACCATTCGGGTTCAATTTCCATCTGAGCCATTACTCGCAAAGAAAAATCGTACCTAGTAGCCAAATCTGCGTCCTTTAATTCAAACAGCATTTTCAGTTTATATGGATACATGTTTAGAATTTTGCGTAAAATTTTCCAAACCGTGGTATACGGCATTTGCAATCGCTTGGATATCGCATTTGCACTGCTGATTGCGAGTGAATTGCTTCTGGCTATGTCTTGATTTTCATGAAGAACCTCTGCAACTTGGACATCACTAATTATTGGTCTTCCTGATCTTGGTAAGTCAGTTACAGACCCTGTTCTTTCAAATTTTTGTATCAAATTGCGGTACGCTTTCATTTGACAGCGTCCCGCTCTCAAACCCATTCTCGTGCGAAATCTTCGTAATCCAGCGGTGTAATTTCTGCCGGATTCATAATAGCACTGAACTAAACCAATTCTTGTTTGTAAATCCATGTTATTACAGTTGAGTCGTTTGAACTCAACGTTTACTTGAGTTTTAATTTCAAAATAAAACTTCAAATTGAATAATTTCGTTTTGACACTAGTGTCAACAATTGTTATGACAACGCTTTTGTTTCTCATAGATACGGTAAAATCCCATTCATTAAGCAACTAGATTTCGTTTATTTTATGTTACTAACTTAATTTATTAAAAAGTTGTAAGGATTTAAAATATATCCCTTACTTTATGATAACCTTATATAATCAGAGGGCAATTCACCGGCATTTTTCCCTTACACAACAACACAATTTTAATGCACAGTCATTAGTAGTTTTTCCATATGTACATTGAATATCCTACCGCATTGATAAAATCTTGCGAAAACACAATATCAAAACCATTGAAATGTCCTCCACTTAAATCTCAGAAGTATTATATCTTCAAAAGGTAATGAAAACTACTTTAATATAGCAAGTGTACATAAAAAAGCTTGAAACTCTGGTTTGGTATGTATTGGGAAAGTAACAATCAATACACACCAGATAAATTAAAATCAATGGCCTCAGAACTGGGTTGTACAGTTGTTCATCAATGACTAACCACTAACACTAAACAAGTCATACTATCAATTTCACCAAAAAAGATATACCTAAACTATCATCTTCTTACAGTAACAAAATCGAAACAACACTTAAAATCATCATGAATCGCAACAACATTAACAGGAATGATTCCAACATCCTTCCTTGTGGAATGGGGGAGCAGAGGCCGTGAAACGGAATGCAACCAATCGCCTTGCATTCTTTTACTTATGCTGCAAATAATAATATTTGTATAAGCCATGAATTTATCCATAGTTCTCAATTACAAGACATTTTTTTTCTTAATTGGGTATGTGAGTCTGCTCCTCTGGAAGTGATTTACTTTGTATTGACTGTTTTGCGGCAAAATACCATTAACATTCATTTAACGTATAAGTTTTTGCGTGCATAAGTAGTGATCAACGTCTTGCGATTTTCTTTTAAAAGTGGGCAAAACGACAACTTTGTTAGTAGCTAATATGCCACTAGGGCTCAACTACCCAGGACCTGGTGGAGTTGAGATCCTTGTCCTGATCTTTCATTAGAGGGATTGGTAGGTATGCAACAGGAGTGCAGAATAAAGCAGGAACAGAGGAACTTGATAGTGTGAATTCGGGAAGGCATAGAGGTTAGTAACAAGAACCAAATTGCATATTTGATGGACCACTTTTTTACCCCCTAGGTTACTACTAATATAATACAGTCCAAACCCTGATATCAATTTTTTGATCTATTTTCATACATGCAAAAATTGTATTGATGGTAGATACACTGTAAATGAATGCAAATGAAGCGAGCTATCTGAAGTGTTCAGTTTATTACAAGAATTTAAATTGCACTCCAAAATATTCAGGAAATCTAACTAATTTTGTTTTGAAAGTTTTGTAATACAACTTCAGCACAGTCAATATTCTAAAGCCTTTAAAAGTGGGTAAGACAAAAAGAATCTCGTTACTTATATATATGACATGCATTTAGTACTTCAATAATTCTCAAAGAAGATTCAGACATTTTCCAGACTTAGTTGCTGAATCGATCCCGAGTGTTCGTATAAATACATCAAAACGACTTCAATTTCACAGAGAATTCGTTAAAACGTAACTTACTATTTTCTTTGCTTCGCAAGGCTCGCCTGCTCTATTTGTCTTTGCAGAACGTGCTACGTACATTAAATGTTTAACGTAGGTAGTTTTTATCATGAGAATGAGAATTGAAAATACATCTTACCTACCACATATGTAACGTAATTCCATAAAATCTACATTATTTAACAGTTTCTCTGTGTCAAAAAGCAATTATATTATCTTTTTCGGTGTATCTGGCTTTCATTTAAATAGGACTCGTTTCAAGTTTCAAACATACACGTACAGGAGTGTAATATATAAGAATAATATACAGGGTAGTGCAATAATTGCATTACCTTAAGGATTTTATTTATCTTAATAGTGAGACTTCTGCAAATTTTGTAAATCTATACGGAATATTTTAAATACTATGGGCCAGTATAGTTCTTTAAGAAACGGCAAAAGTTTCGCGGTCGGTTAAATTAGAGAAAAGTTGAAGTTATAGAAGGTTATTGAGAAAGCTTCTTGATCATGACCAAATCATTATTGGTTTTTGAAATATAGGGTGAGTTACATATCCCCCATATTAAAATACATGTAAGAATAAATGTAATTATTATGTCTTTGCAATAGCATGTTACGTTGTATTAAAAGAAGGTTGTAATTAAAGGTTAATTAGAGTTCATGCCAAAAATAAGAAAGGAAACAACTACTTTGTATTCCAGACGCAACCTGATACTGCAGGTGCAGAAACAATGAACTGCAATAAAGCAGTCTTAATTAAAATTAGAATTAGAATAAGACATTGTACAAGTATCAAGAAACCGCAGATTGTACGATCTGCACTTTCCCACAAGATGATGTGAGAGCAGAAGTTACATATAAACTGTAAGGAGCCCCTGATGGTCAGTTAGTCTTCGAACTTCATACTTTAGCATTGTTGGAAGTTCAAGCTACTCATTGGTAATTATTGATTGTTAAAATATTAACTTTGATTATTTTTTTGTCAACTAAATTAAGTCACGTTAATGAACACAACGTACAGGTTGTTATAGAAGAAATAAACCATTTTTGTAATTACTGTATTAAAATAAATTTGATAGAAGTGTTTTTGGAAATAAATGTTTTTAAAAGAAGCTCCCAAAGGTCCAAAACCTATCTGGCGTTTTGTAAAAAAATTATAAATTGAATTCTTCGAATAGTTTGAAAACTGTTGATTTTAGATATACAGTTTAAATTGAAAGGTTTTACGGTTTCTTTTTGCCCACGATGGTCAAGATCTTCACCCCTGGTGGTTCAACACTAAAATAATAACACCTGAGAAATGCAGTAAGCTATATCCCCCAGTCAAGTATTACCCCAACCCCTGGGTATAACTTTTAATAGGACAATTTGGTCAGAAATTCCTTTGTAAATCAACCCCAGCTACCATTCACTATATTCCTCTCTATGATTTCCACCCCTAATTAAACAATTCCTTCTTTAAATTAACCCCCTCTGAGGGATCTAGAGTAACGACTCCCAGTACCTCTAACGGGAAAGGTGTCGTGTTGACGATGGGCCGAACTGTTGCCGTGATCCTCGGTAGGACCCAGAACCCAAAGTCTACGCTAAAATTATCTAGAAGGAAACCCAGTAAAATTGAAAAATGGTAGGAAATAAGGAAATGCACAAATGTTTTAGGAAATGGAAGTTGGGGTACAAGTTTTGTCAAAAACATAGAAAAAGAGGCCTGTCTTAAATAAGACTAACAAGCTTCGGTTGGAAACACTCCTTTTCAGGGGAGGATCGAGGGTGAACAACCAAGGAAGGGTAGGTTAGTATTGTCGTGAGCCTGTTCGAAGGATGTAACCAATGTGGCCCCTTAGAGAGCGCTCGATACCGGGATAGCAATAAAGTAGTTTTAAGACAAGATATCAAAGAGGTGAAAAAGAAAAAGCGCGGTGTTGAGTTAATTGTCCGTGTTGCCTATTAAGTGCGTCCAAGTCAGAAACTAAATTCCTATTTTAAAATTAAAAAAAAATAGCTAAAGTTATCAGTCTACCCTTACTAAAAATACAATTTCCCAAAATAAAAAATTTAAAATAAAATTAAGTAGACTACCGTGCTAACATGACTCGACAAATATTTTTAATCTTGTTATCACAAGTTTCGGTCTGTTTTTAATTTTGCTCATGCCAAATCCTTCAGTATTGACCTACAGTATCACTAATTCGCACATTTTTATTAAAACTTTATCAACAATCAGAAATAACTCCAATTATTTAAATGTTCATCCGTCTGAGTTACTCCGAAATTTTTCTTAATGGTAACTGTCAAATTATTCCTTTGCTTACATCCTAACTCGTAAAAGTTCACGTAAATTACATTTAAAATTTTTAAAAAAATTTAATTACTCGTTTTTAATCACAATCGGTCAATCTCTGTGTCGTCTCAAGATAATTTTGAAAAAGAATTTTCAAAAAAATTACATTTTATCAACTAAATTAGGAAAAAGGCAACCGATTATTAAAAAAAATCACAACTTAAAAACTAGCCCTGAACAAAATTTTACGGTTAAATAATAAAAAAAAGCTAAAAATGTATGCTTTATGTTGATACAAAAATAATCGTCAACAATTTCAAAAACAAAAAAACGGCTAAACAAGAAAAAAAATTTAAAGTTAGAAAGTTACTATAAAATAATAAAAAACAACTACTTTGTATTCCAGACGCAACCTGATATGCAGGTGCAGAAACAATGAACTGCAATAAAGCAGTCTTAATTAAAATTAGAATTAGAATAAGACATTGTACAAGTATCAAGAAACCGCAGATTGTAAGATCTGCACTTTCCCACAAGATGATGTGAGAGCAGAAGTTACATATAAACTGTAAGGAGCCCTGATGGTCAGTTAGTCTTCGAACTTCATACTTTAACATTGTTGGAAGTTCAAGCTACTCATTGGTAATTATTTATTGTTAAAATATTAACGTTGATTATTTTTTTGTCAACTAAATTAAGTCACGTTAATGAACACAACGCACAGGTTGTTATAGAAGAAATAAACCATTTTTGTAATTACTGTATTAAAATTAATTTGATAGAAGTGTTTTTGGAAATAAATGTTTTTAAAAGAAGCTCCCAAAGGTCCAAAACCTATCTGACGTTTTGTAAAAAAATTATAAATTGAATTCTTCGAATAGTTTGAAAACTGTTGATTTTAGATATACAGTTTAAATTGAAAGGTTTTACGGTTTCTTTTTGCCCACGATGGTCAAGATCTTCACCCTGGTGGTGCAACACTAAAATAATAACACCTGAGAGATGCAGTAAGCTATATCCCCCAGTCAAGTATTACCCCAACCCCTGGGTATAACCTTTAATAGGACAATTTGGTCAGAAATTCCTTTGGAAATCAACCTCAGCTACCATTCACTATATTCCTTTCTATGATTTCCACCCCTAATTAAACAATTCCCTCTTTGAATTAGCCCCCTCTGAGGGATCTAGAGTAACGACTCCCAGTACCTCTAACGGGAAAGGTGTCGTGTTGACGATGGGCCGAACTGTTGCCGTGATCCTCGGTAGGACCCAGAACCCAAAGTCTACGCTAAAATTATCTAGAAGGAGACCCAGTAAAATTGAAAAATGGTAGGAAATAAGGAAATGCACAAATGTTTTAGGAAATGGAAGTTGGGGTACAAGTTTTGCAAAAACATAGAAAAAGAGGCCTGTCTTAAATAAGACTAACAAGCTTCGGTTGGAAACACTCCTTTTCAGGGGAGGATCGAGGGTGAACAACCAAGGAAGGGTAGGTTAGTATTGTCGTGAGCCTGTTTGAAGGATGTAACCAATCTGGCCCCTTAGAGAGCGCTCGATACCGGGATAGCAATAAAGTAGTTTTAAGACAAGATATCAAAGAGGTGAAAAAGAAAAAGCGCGGTGTTTAGTTAATTGTCCGTGTTGCCTATTAAGTGCGTATACTCAAGTCAGAAACTAAATTCCTATTTTAAAATTAAAAAAAAATAGCTAAAGTTATCAATCTACCCTCACTAAAAATACAATTTCCCAAAATAAAAAATTTAAAATGAAATTAAGTAGACTACCGTGCTAACATGACTCGACAAATATTTTTAATCTTGTTATCACAAGTTTCGGTCTGTTTTTAATTTTGCTCATGCCAAATCCTTCAGTATTGACCTACAGTATCACTAATTCGCACATTTTTATTAAAACTTTATCAACAATCAGAAATAACTCCAATTATTTAAATATTCATCCGTCTGAGTTACTCCGAAATTTTTCTTAATGGTAACTGTCAAATTATTCCTTTGCTTACATCCTAACTCGTAAAAGTTCACGTAAATTACATTTAAAATTTTTAAAAAATTTAATTACTCGTTTTAATTACAATCGGTCAATCTCTGTGTCGTCTCAAGATAATTTTGAAAAGAATTTTCAAAAAATTACATTTTATCAACTAAATTAGGAAAAAGGCAACCGATTATTAAAAAAATCACAACTTAAAAACTAGCCCTGAACAAAATTTTACGGTTAAATAATAAAAAAAGCTAAAATGTATGCTTTATGTTGATACAAAAATAATCGTCAACAATTTCAAAAACAAAAAAACGGCTAAACAAGAAAAAAAATTTAAAGTTAGAAAGTTACTATAAAATAATAAAAAACAACTACTTTGTATTCCAGACGCAACCTGATATGCAGGTGCAGAAACAATGAACTGCAATAAAGCAGTCTTAATTAAAATTAGAATTAGAATAAGACATTGTACAAGTATCAAGAAACCGCAGATTGTAAGATCTGCACTTTCCCACAAGATGATGTGAGAGCAGAAGTTACATATAAACTGTAAGGAGCCCCTGATGGTCAGTTAGTCTTCGAACTTCATACTTTAACATTGTTGGAAGTTCAAGCTACTCATTGGTAATTATTTATTGTTAAAATATTAACGTTGATTATTTTTTTGTCAACTAAATTAAGTCACGTTAATGAACACAACGCACAGGTTGTTATAGAAGAAATAAACCATTTTTGTAATTACTGTATTAAAATTAATTTGATAGAAGTGTTTTTGGAAATAAATGTTTTTAAAAGAAGCTCCCAAAGGTCCAAAACCTATCTGGCGTTTTGTAAAAAAATTATCAATTGAATTCTTCGAATAGTTTGAAAACTGTTGATTTTAGATATACAGTTTAAATTGAAAGGTTTTACGGTTTCTTTTTGCCCACGATGGTCAAGATCTTCACCCTGGTGGTGCAACACTAAAATAATAACACCTGAGAGATGCAGTAAGCTATATCCCCCAGTCAAGTATTACCCCAACCCCTGGGTATAACCTTTAATAGGACAATTTGGTCAGAAATTCCTTTGGAAATCAACCTCAGCTACCATTCACTATATTCCTTTCTATGATTTCCACCTCTAATTAAACAATTCCCTCTTTGAATTAGCCCCCTCTGAGGGATCTAGAGTAACGACTCCCAGTACCTCTAACGGGAAAGGTGTCGTGTTGACGATGGGCCGAACTGTTGCCGTGATCCTCGGTAGGACCCAGAACCCAAAGTCTACGCTAAAATTATCTAGAAGGAAACCCAGTAAAATTGAAAAATGGTAGGAAATAAGGAAATGCACAATTGTTTTAGGAAATGGAAGTTGGGGTACAAGTTTTGTCAAAAACATAGAAAAAGAGGCCTGTCTTAAATAAGACTAACAAGCTTCGGTTGGAAACACTCCTTTTCAGGGGAGGATCGAGGGTGAACAACCAAGGAAGGGTAGGTTAGTATTGTCGTGAGCCTGTTCGAAGGATGTAACCAATGTGACCCCTTAGAGAGCGCTCGATACCGGGATAACAGTAAAGTAGTTTTAAGACAAGATATCAAAAAGGTGAAAAAGAAAAAGCGCGGTATTGAGTTAATTGTCCGTGTTGCCTATTAAGTGCGTATACTCAAGTCAGAAACTAAATTCCTATTTTAAAATTAAAAAAAATAGCTAAAGTTATCAATCTACCCTCACTAAAAATACAATTTCCCAAAATAAAAAATTTAAAATGAAATTAAGTAAACTACGGTGCTAACATGACTCGACAAATATTTTTAATCTTGTTATCACAAGTTTCGGTCTGTGTTCAATTTTGCTCATGCCAAATCCTTCAGTATTGACCTACAGTATCACTAATTCGCACATTTTTATTAAAACTTTATCAACAATCAGAAATAACTCCAACTATTTAAATATTCATCCGTTTGAGTTACTCCGAAATTTTTCTTAATGGTAAATGTCAAATTATTCCTTTGCTTACATCCTAACTCGTAAAAGTCCACGTAAATTACATTTAAAATTTTAAAAAAAATTTAATTACTTGTTTTTAATCACAATCGGTCAATCTCTGTCTCGAGTTTCAAGATAATTTTGAAAAAGAATTTTCAAAATAATTACATTTTATCAACTAAATTAGGAAAATGACAACCGACTATTTAAAAAAATCACAACTTAGAAACTAGCCTTGAACAAAATTTTACGGTTAAATGATAAAAAAAAGCTAAACTGTATGCTTTATGTTGATACAAAATAATCGTCAACAATTTTAAAAACAAAAAACGGCTAAACGAGAAAGAAAAATTTAAAGTTAGTAAGATACTATAAAATAATAAAAACTGATCCAAATTAAAAAGTGTTCTAACAAAAAAACGGCTTAAAAATTTAGGACCAAAAGATTTAACCCTATAAAGAAATTAAGAAAATCAAATGTAAAAACGGTCTTAATTAGAAAACGACACTAATAAAAAAAACGAAACAATTTCGAAATTGAAAAACTATTATAAAATAAAAAACTACCTTAAATAACTTCCTCATGAGTAGGTAGGCTAAGCCGCTTTGAGGAACAAAACGCACAGCAAGATATGTATACGCCGTTTTGAAAACAAAATGAATAGCTAAACCGCTTTGAGAAACAAAACGCACAGCAAGATATGTAGACGCCACTTTGAGAACAAAATTATCTTTGTATGTAAATTTGGTACGCCGGGGGTCGTTAGGTCTTTGTCCTCGGGGATGTGCGCTCGGGGGGTTTTAGTCCTTTGTCCTGGGGGGTGCGCGCGCGGCGCCGGCCAGACGTCTTTGTTGTTAGATAGTATGGGAGGTGTGCAATAAACGTGGTGAATGACGTTAAACAATGTCAAATGATAAATGGGCACCCCCCGCGTACCCCTCTAAGTGATTGACTACTTCGGAGATATTTTCTTAAGAAACTTTTTAGCAGCGTTCCCGTGTTAAATATTAAATAAGATGTGGAAGGTGTTATACATTTTTCAAAATGATGTGTGTAGAACGGAGTCCACGTACTGAGGGAGATAGTACTCCATTGGGTGCTTGACTGCTTCGGAGACTTTTTGGTAGGTTAAGATAAATGTTAAAACGCGGTGAAGAATTTTGTTATGTTAAGCAAAAACGTGCAAGCGGTAAAGAATTTTTTAGCATCCCTCAAAAGCTGTATTTTGTATAAAGTAGCAAATAACATTTAGAAAATATACGAAATGTGATATAATGTATATAATTTACAAAGTCTGCATGTAGAGTCTTTCTTGGTTACATCACCCCAAATAGGGATGGACACGAACCGAACAGGTTCGAGGTTCGGTTCGAGGTTCGGTTCGATTTTTCGAACCGAACCGAACCGAACCGGACATTTTATTTTCGAACCGAACCTCGAACCGGACCGGCAAATTTTTCGAACCGAACCGAACCTAGCTCAAGGTTCGGTCCGGTTCGGTTCGAAAGGTTCGATTTTTTAAATAAAAATTTAGTTTAAAAATTTATTTTCACTAAAAACATGTCATTTTTCCCAAATGCACATTTTAAAAATTTCTAATCGTAAGCATATAAGAAATACAATGATCTTCTAATGTACATGGTCATCGAGTTCTAAGCCAATAGGTAAAAAATGCAATAGGTATTAATTAGTGTTACATATCTAATAAATTTTGTCATCGAGGCACGTTTGTAGATCAAAAAATTCTAGATTAGTTCGATTTTTTTAATGCTCCTTATTTCAAATTGTTGTTTGTTTATAACTAGTATTAGATATTAGAAAAACTCGAAATGATTTTGAAAATTTGGTTTTAAAAACAAGCTTATTTTATTTAATGAACAGAAGTCGTGTTGAAAACCATCTTAAACGTATACAAGCCGAGGTCACGGTCTAGAGACTACAGAAGTTTTCAGAATAAACCAAACAATCTAAATCTTAATTAAGTATGTATTACTAATCCATCATTTTGAATTTTTCACTTTTGTCTGAAAATCAGTTTTCTATTAATATTAAAAAATGTGACCTTGTAGCAAAAACTAATCTCCTTTTCTTTTGAACATAATTGCTCTACAAATGGTGTTACAGAACGCATGGTACCATACTATTTATTGTTTGTTTAGTGTGGCCATTACCACCAACGACTTTAGAAGTAGCCGATACTCCAGAAGGATGACCCCGAACTTTCGCTCAAAACCAAGGGTTGAAGTTTATGACTCATGGCGGCATAAACTTTTCAATCAATGCCGACATAAAATAACACAGTGTAATGCAAATAATAAGCAGACATAATGCCCGTGCCATAAATTCTGTTATATATTATTATGAAAAACGTAAACGCTGTTTGAAGTAGTTTACGAGAACAACCTGATATTGTCTTTTAAAGGAAATAATAATAATAATAATAAAGATAAACTGACAAACGGCTTTTTGTTTGTATTGTATAAGAAATCAGCAATATTGTCATGATATTCTTTTTATACTAACTAAAACTAAAATAAAAGTCATTGCAAAGATAGTGTGATATCGTTCTTTCACGGTAAAATGACATTAGTAAAAATCATCAATTATTAACACATTCTAAATTGTAGAGGTGGCTTTCACTATTAACCTAATTGTAATTACGCTTTGTTAAAGATAGTACGTATTGAAAAATCAAACCTGGACAAATAGTATTAATATGATTTATGCTACAAAAATCTAAAGCAAATTAATGTTGGGTTTATTTGAAAGTAGCAACTACTAAGTATAATAACTACATTCAACATTTCAATTGTTGTAGTTGAACGCACTAGTTATTTAAAATATCAAAATATCGAACCGAACCGGACTAAAAAGTTTTCGAACCGAACCGAACCTAGGGCAAGGTTCGGTTCGGTTCGAATTCATCACTAACCCCAAAATAATTTATACAATTACACTGAACTTGCAGTCGGATCTAACATATAATCTTTTAATTATAACCGTATGAATTTAAAATATATGCAAATTATACCACCTTTCATCACAATTTATTTGACTCTAAAATAAAAAAATTAATTTGATTTTATATCAAGGATTTCTTGCTTAAATTTTAGCAATTTGAATATATTTAAGTATTTAATGTAATTATACATTCAATTTATAAGGTGGCAATAAAAATTCTTTTACTTTTAAAAGTTTGGTGATTTTATGTATATGACGCATTACACATTGTTTGTGTATATAGCTCGTTTTATTTCACAAACGTGAGGAAGAATTTATAGGTTATGCAAAAACGTGCATGTAGTGAAGAATTTAGCGGTGATCTTTAGAGCTTCGTCTTTGTTTTTATTCTCGTTGGTTTAGTTAATTTAAGAGAGATTTTTAGGTTAAGCAAAAATAGAAAATGTGGTGAATGACATAATCACCCTCAAAATGATGAATGGCGGGGAGCTCCTAAATGTGTCCAAAACGGGTCTGTGTCCCATTATTTTTGTATTAAATATCAAAAAGAGTAGGAGAAATTATTCCACTCGTATTTTATAATGGTTTTAATTTAAAATATTGGTGTGTGTGTATGCAAAAAAAACATGTTAAGACAAGTCACTCGTTATTTTGTTCATGATTGCATCACCCAAATAATTTATACAACTACACTGAACTCGTACCCGGATCTAAAATATAACTTTAAAATGTATGCAAATCATGTCGTTATTTAAAACGTGGTGAAGAATTTGCATGGTGATGTAATCATTCTCAAATGCGGAATGTGACTCCATAAGGCGTTCTGAACGGAGGCTTTGCACGCATTAGGTGATTGAATACTTCGGAGATTTTTAGGTTAAGCAAAAACGTGCACGTGCTGAAGAATCCCCCGAGATTTTCAAAAAATTATTTTTGTATAAATATATAATGTTAAATAGAAATACACAAAATTTGAATGTTTTATTTAAATTAGTTTCACTTACCGGCATATTTTAATTACATGCTAATGAGTTCATATATTTTAATACAGTTTGATTAATTCACTACCGAAACAAAACATTTTTTACACAGCTGGCAATACTGGGGGCCGTTTTTTTCAATATAATATCAGTAACTATTTACAATACAGCTGAATACTGAAAGATAAAGTAACTTTCACGCATCTACCTACGTGTACTTAAATTTAATTGAATTCTAAAAAATATATGCATATCTATGGCAGGCAACCCCAGCATACACCAATTATGTCTTCTTAGTGTAAAATTTTATTGTTAGGTAAATAACCAACCATTTATTATGTAATATTTATTGCCACAAGCATGGTAATAATAATTTGCAATGTGCAAAATACCTTTTTTTTGTTGTTAAAAGGCCGATTTAATAAAACACAATAAAAAGATTGTGAATTATTTATTCTAGTTAAATTTTACAGTGCTAGAGACATTAATTATTATTAATACTAGATATAGGTATAACAAAATTTGTATTTCAAATGATAGTATGTTCAAGGGATATGATTATTTAAAAAGACTGTAAACATGATTAGTGAAATTATTAAAAATAAGGAATGTAAAGCAAAAATTTGTCCATAAAAGCAAATATGTTTTCTAAAATATATGCATAACTTACGGATCTAAAGGTTTCAACATTTCGCAAACTGAGATAAATATTACTTATTTTTCTGCAAAAGACGTTCATATAACGCCCTTTAACAACCGCGTTCAGTAAAGTGCATGGTAGTTAATGACCTCGGCGATTGTGCTATTTATAGTATAATTATAACAACATATTGTTATATGTAAATTATATGGTTCTGGTATATATCTAAAAACAACTATTTTGCATTATATTTTGTTGATCCTGGCAGAATTAATTATAAGTATACCTACATTGTCAATACATTTTTATTTTCAAACTCGTTTCAATTATTGTAGAATTTAGTGCTTATAAATAACCTACTTTAATTTAATAAGTTATTCCTAAATTAATAATTATTGTCAAGAGAAATATATACACTTATGGTAAATAATATTTCAGTCTGTGAAATATTCCTAAAAACGTTCTATATGCCCGGTGATAACGAAAGCAACACTTTGCTTATCCGCCTTATAATAAGTAAGCTGACCGAAAGGGCACTAACATTAATCGCAAGTCGAGAAGACGTAGATCAGTGGGATAAATACAAACGCATATTGATAGCATATTTTGGCGACCAACGGAACTTAAAATGTCTAGTGAGAGATTTGATAAATCTTAGGATGGAACACAACTAATCCCCCTATCAATTTGGTATGAAATGCCAGGATGTAAGAAGCTTAATCTTGACGAAACTCAAAATTGAAGAAACCGACCCAAATGTAAGACTTTTAACAACAAAAATGTACGACGAGATGGCATTAGACACCTACCTAAATGCACTACCCGAACGACTTTCGGACAAAATTAGATTTGAACACCCACAAGACCTAGAAGAAGCAATGAACATGATAATCGAGGAAGAAAATGTAGTGTATTACAGAAACCGACTATATAACCCCAACGCGAATAAAAGCTATACGCCAATAATAACTATGCAACCCGCGAGACAAATAAATCCACAACAAAAATTCAACCCGTTCAACGCACAAACAAACCAAATGCGAACCAATAATCCACATTTTAATAACTCAAACTTTAACAATCAATATAAACAATTACCAAAACCAACGCTTTACACAAACTTTTCAAAACCCGTATTTCAACCAACATTTATCTCGAAATTTTCAAAACCCGAATTTCAACCGAGATTCAACCACAATGTAAATTAGCAAAGACCAGCATTCAACGCGAGTCCTATTAAAAACTCGCCAATGATAAACAATAATAATCCCAATAACTATTATAAACCCACACCAATGGACACCTCATCTGGTAACACCAGACCCAACACCAAAATAACACACATTGGACCAAACCCCAATCAAAAACGCACTTTCACCTCAGAAGAGCTATTTCATCAAGAAGTAGAAGAGTGTGAAGATGACCAGTATAATTGCAATCGACCGTGTACAAATAACGAACAAAACCAATCAAACCACCATGAACGCGAAGAACCATACGAAACTTACAAAGAGGACGACGAAGAAAACACGTGCTCAAATTTTCAAAAGAACCACTTTATAAACGACCAAACGTAATAAACCTAAATAATATGAATCACCTTGTACTACCCTATATCAAAATACCCCACGCTGAATTTAAATTACTAATTGATACCGGATCTTCAAAAACATTAATAAGCCCGCGAACAGTAAAGAAACGTTATCTAAACTATGTAGAAAGAGAACGCTTCAAAATTAAAACCGGCCTTCAAACAACCCTACACCAATTCGTAGCAAACATACCTTTACCAAAAACATTCAACGTAAAGATGAAACATAAATTTTGCATATTTGAATTTAACGACAAATATGACGGACTATTAGGAATGGACCTTCTAAGAAAATTAGGAGCCAACATAGATATTAAAAACCGTTTACTAAGAACCAAATATGGACGAATCCCCGTTAAATTCCAAAACACCCAAATTGACGAAAAATATACAATAGAACCCCGAACGGAAAAAAAGATAAAAATCCCCGTAAATTCAAATAATAAATTAGGAATAATAAACCACATAATTTTTCAACAATGAGTAGAAACCTCAACCGCATTAGTACAAATCAAAGATAGTTATGCAACAACAACAATATTAAATTCAAATGACTACCCCGTAGAACTATCTTTAACAAACCCGATTAACGTAGAAGAATTAAATTTTAACGAGATGGAAATAGACGAGAACTTAAACGAAAATTATAACCCCGTAGAAAACGACGAAATGTTAAGACAAAATTTGAATAATATCCGATTTAACCGCGACATAAATCCAGAGGAACAAAGTAATACAAAAATTATGTTTCGAATACCGCGACATATTCCATTGCGAAGGAGTACCCCTGACCTTTACAAATACAGTTAAGCACAACATTGAGCTAACAGACAACAAACCGATATTCACGAAAGCATACAGATTATCCCAGGCAAGTCAAGAAGAAGCTGACAGGCAAGTAGCCGATCTATTAGATCAAGACATCATACAACACTCCAATTCACCATGGAGCAGCCCCGTATTAATAGTACCAAAAAACTGGACGCATAAGGAAAACCAAAATACCGAATGGTAATAGATTACCGCAAGTTAAACGAAAAAACGGTATACGATAAATACCCGTTGCCCAATATAACAGAAATTTTAGATAAGTTAGGCAAGTGTCAATTTTTCGACGCTAGATTTAGCATCAGGATACCATCAAGTGGATGGAAGGAGATACACAAAAAACAGCATTTAGCACACCTAGAGGACATTATGAATATAAACGGATGCCATTTGGACTGAAAAACGCACCCGCAACTTTCCAACGAGTAATGGACAACATGCTACGAGGGATACACAACGAAAAATGTCTTGTGTACTTAGATGATATAAAAGTGTATTCAACATCATTAGTGGAGCAAATAGAAAGATTACGAGAAGTGCTCGAAAGATTAAGAACATCACAATTTAAAGTACAGTTAGATAAGAGCGAATTTCTACAGAAAGAAGTAGCATTTTTAGGACACATAATAACACCTCAAGGAGTGATGCCGAACCCCGACAAAACAAACGCTGTATTAAATTACCCCATACCCAAAACAAATAAAGAGATAAAAGGATTTTTAGGCCTTAGCGGTTATTACCGTAAATTTATTAAAGGTTATGCTCAAATAACCAAACCCCTAACCAATTGTTTAAAAAAGGGAAACAAAATTGTACATACCCCGGAATTTATTAAAGCTGTAGACATAATTAAGAGTATATTAACAAATCACCCCGTATTAGAATACCCCGACTTTTCGAAACCATTCGTATTAACAACGGACGCATCAAATGTAGCCTTAGGCGCAGTATTAAGCCAAGGAACAGTAGGCAACAATAAACCCATCAGTTACGCATCCAGAACCCTCAACGAAACAGAGTAACGATACAGTACAATAGAGAAAGAATTGTTAGCCATAATTTGGGCAACAAAGTATTTTAGACCATATCTATACGGACGGAATTTTTTTATATACACCGATCATAGACTAATAGTATGGCTATGCAAACTCAAAGAACCCAACTCAAAATTACAAAGATGGAGAATCCGACTAGAAGAATATGACTACGAGATCATATACAAAAAGGGAATTTACAACAATAACGCAGACGCTTTAAGTAGAATCCAACTTAACGCACTAGAGACAGAATCAGTAATAGGAAACGTAGGCGAAACAGAAATCAGAGAAGACCCAGATGAAATGGAAACCATACATTCGACACAAAATGACGAAACGGAAACCGCAATTAAAATCTTAAACGAAGCCATGGACATGAAGCCCAATCAATTTATAATCACAGAAGTTTTAAACAACCCCAACCCTGTAAAATATACGAAAGTAGATAACAAAAAGATTTACCAAGTTCAGATAACCAAAGATGACAACGAATCACAAATAATTAAAATTCTAAAAGAATACACCCCCAAGAAAAAACGATTTTACTTTTACTTCTACACGGAAAACTTGTACAAACGATTTTCAGAAATATATATAAAATTATTCAACAATTCTGGCCCTGAACTTATAAGATGCACAAGAAAATTAATAACATTAGACGACCCTGACGAAATAAATGACGTGATCAGAAACCAACACGAAGGAAAGACCAACCATCGAGGAATAAACGAAACCCTAAAGCAAATCATGAGACGTTACTATTTCAAAGACATGAAAGAATTAACGACGGACTATATCAATCAATGTGAACTATGTGACAGAGCAAAATATGACAGAAAACCCCCGAGGATACCCTTAATGTTGACTAAAACACCATACAAACCTTTTCAGAAATTACATGCAGATACTCTAGTAGTAGAAGCACAAAGTTACTTAACAATCGTGGACGCATTTACAAAAATAGGTCAAGCAATACCAATCACTTCAAAAAATAGTATAGACGTAACTCAAGTATTTCTGCACTATTTTACATTTTACGGAACGCCCGAAACCATAACGTTAGATAACGGAAGCGAATTCAAAAACGAAACAATACAAAACACCTTGGAATTACACAAAATAAAAATTCACTTTATAACTGAAAACCACTCTGAATCTAACGGACTAATTGAGAGACTACACTCAACCCTTTTAGAACAAATCAGATTATTAAGAATAAATTACAAGAAAGAACACATAACTAACTTAATGTCATACGCATTAATCGCCTATAACAACACAATTCATTCATCGACAAATTTTACACCATTAGAATTAACCCTAGGACACTCAGATTCACGCAACTCTTATGATATACATTATAACAAAGAAATATATCAACAATACGCCAAGGATCACAAAGAGAAACTAAAAATAACTTATGACAAAGTAAAGGATAAGTTAGATAACGACAAAAAACGCATTACCGCGACCCGTAATAAAAACACAAATATAAATAAACTTTCCATAAGACAAACCGTATTCGAGAAAAATTACCAAAGTACAAGACACAAAACGGCACCGAGAAATTTAGGCCCCTTTAAAATCAAACAAATATCCGACAAAAACGTAGCCGTAGTAGACGACGGCAAGATAACAAAATATGTTTATCTCAAAAATTTAAGACACCCTGTACTTTCAGATAGACAATCATCACCCTTACCGTCAACCTCCACCCAGGTAGAACGGACACAGAAATCATAATTGAAGATATAAAGAATAACCCCGGTATACTACCAATAACATTAGGCAGTATGCAGAACACTATAGATTATTGGACCTTTGCACAAAAATTCGATTTAACCGAGCTGAAACAAGAATTTCAAATAATCAAAAATAATTATTTTCGACTAAAACAATCAATCGACAACGAAATTCGGAAAAGAATACGCAATAGAAATGATGAACTACGACAGTATAACAGAAAGCATTTTGAAAAATATAGAAGACAAATTTAATCGACTAATACCGACAGAACAAACGGCAAGACGAAAAAGAGGACTAATCAACGGATTAGGAAACATAATAATAGCAATTACCGGAAATTTAGATAATCAAGACGCAGAGCGCTATGACAACGCGATACCACAATTAATAGAAAACCAAAACGACATCAAAACCATAATTAGTAACCAAATATCATTAACGCAATCAACGATCATCATATTTAATGAAACCTTAAGAAAATTAGTTAGAAATCAAGATAGTATAGCCAATCGAATACCAACCCTAGAAAATAACATGCAAACTACCATGTTAGGCATGCGAGATTTAATCAGATTCAACACGATATACAACCAGATAATATCAACCCTTATCTTAATGCAACAAATCCTAGCAACATTAGAAAACGCAGTAACCTTTGCAAAATTAAATACCCTACATTCAAGTATCATAGAACCAATTGATTTATTAAAAGAATTATTGAGAATAAAATCCTTTATAACTAACAGTAGATTACCTTTCGATGTAATAGAATCAAACATTTTAATATTTGAAAAAATAGCTATAGTTAAAAGCTATGTAAAAAATAACGATATAACATTTTTAATAGAAATACCAATAGTAGAGATTAACTGTTACAATTATTATCACTTATTTACTTTTTCAATGAAAATGACTAACACATGCCAAGTTATTATTCCAAAAACCAAATTCCTATCCTTAAATGAATTAAGATATGGTTATACGAACGAAAAATGTGATGAAGTCACACCCAACCAATGCTTATGCCAATCATTGACAACAACAACAATTCAAGAGGACAGCCCTTGTGAAGTACAACTACTAAAATTTACCAATCATTACGAAAATTGTGAAGCCAAACCTGTACAAATCACCAATATGAAAATTCAGAAAGTAACGGAAAATAAATGGATAGCCATTTTTCCCACCGAAGTAATCGCAACAATATACTGCAATCAAGACGAAAGTAATTTAGCATTAATCGGAAGTAAATTAATCACCCTTAAGGAAAATTGTTATTTAAAATTAAAAAATGAAATAATTAGAGTTTACCAAGATCCCGTACAAAGCACGAAATTAGCAAATCTACCCGATTTACAAATCAAGATTACTCAAGACGAAGACGAAGAAATACTTCAAAAACCAATGCAATTGGAACACCTGGAATTAGACAACCTCAACCACGCCATGAAACTCATGGAAGACTACAAAGAACACCTGAACGAAATCAAAACGCCCAAAGTACACTACGACAATATTAGTGTATGGACAATTATATTGATAATATTGACTATTTTATTGATCATTTATGTAATTTATAAAATGTATACTAGATATAAAAATAATAAAGAAAACAGTTTTAGATTTAAGGCAACTAAAGAAACAAATGTACCCCTAGAAAGTATGAATTTTAAGAAATGAGATTAAACGAATTTATTTAATTAAAAATCAAGAAGGTAAAAACCTTTAATTTTTAATGTACGTCAGGAGGAGTTATGTAATCCCCCATCTATTATATATATATATATATATAAACTAATAATTAAGAAGTTATTAGAAATATTAGAGAATGCGCTAAGTGATGTGCAACAATGTCATGAAGGACAATTCATTTCAGTTTATTAACGTTCATGGGAACGGAAGCGCTACTTTGTAGCACAAGGATAAGTGACACTGCAGATGTCAGGTCACAGGCGGTCACAGACAGTCACGTACCGAGATTACGCAGAAGTAAGCTCGCAACAAATTAGTTATGAATAGCTTTAAGATAGCAACTATGTATCATGAATAGAGTCAAGTGAAAGCAGACATTAGGTCTGCAAGTTCCCACAGACTTGTGAGGGGGTAGGGATGTTATAAAAGGTCCGGGAGCTCCACTCACAGGCAGTTAATCCATCGTTCAGCTTTAGAATTGCAGTTCGTTAGATAACTGACTTGTACAATTAAGTAATTAATTTCGACTTAGAATAATAATTCAAGATTGTCAAAATTCAATGTTCAAATCTGTTTAAAACAAATAAATGTGTTAAGAAGTTTGGAAGTCTTTTTTAAAAAAACCCGCTCCCAAGCCACGAACCTTAACTCACGTTATCGAAAATAAATATCGAATTAGGTTTTGCATCCACTGGAGTAACAATTGCATCCCATTTGTTAAACGCAAAATATCCTATTCCTTTTATTGGTTGTAATAATCTGTCTAGGTACTGATACTTTGGTTGATACAAGGATTTTAAGTAGAGATAAACGTTTTCAAAGCGTACACCATTCGGATGTTTCAAGAGACCGATGACTACATTAGTTTTACCACAATTGGATGGACCTGTAATGATACACCGTATTGTTGGCGGTAATAGTAGTCCATGCTTTTGCACGTTAGTGTTGTTGCTGCAGTTGTGGTCCGTAATTGGCAACGCCAATTGTTGCTTTACCAGACGCATTCTATCTATATACTAAAACGTAATTGCAGTATGGTAAGCATTTAAGCGAATAATTCTACATGCATGACCAGTCCCCTTTAAACCTTTCGACTAACAAAATTAATGAGATCCTATCGTGGCTACGGGTTACTCAATAGTGCTATTAATCGTTTACCGGTAGAATTACATTTACCAGGCTATCGCTTCTGTGGACCGGGTACTAAGCTTCAGAAACGCCTCGAGCGTGGTGATATAGATCGTAATCCCTTAGACGAAGCCTGCAAACTACACGACATCGCCTACGATCTTTCTACAGACTTAACAACCCGACACCAAGCTGATCGACGTCTTGCTGAAACAGCAAAAAAACGTCGTATTGCACCCGACGCTTCGTTAGGTGAAAAACTTGCTGCGTTTGCAGTTGGTGCTGCAATGAATGCCAAAGTTAAATGAGCATAAACCACCAAAACCTATTAATAAACGCATTGTCAGCACCTTTACCAGTTACATGACACCAGTGCACCGATTAACACCGGAAAACATTAAATTTCTGCAAACATTAGGACTCAAAGTGCTACATTGCTAAAATGGATAGTAATATTTTAAATGTTACGCAACGTGCTATATTTGATACAACCATCGTCAATGCCGACAAACATATGCATATTCCGTACTCCAATACCACGTATGAGAAGAACGATGTTATACGGATTTCAATAGAAAACGAAGATGTCTATACATTACCATGGTACAGCGTAATTTATATTGAAGGTACAATGAATAAGTCAGATGGTGGCGTTTCGCTTACAGCCGATTTTGTCAACAACGGAGTTTTATTTTTATTTGATGAAATTCGTTATGAACTTGGTGAAAAGGTTATTGACCGTGTTCGTAATCCAGGTATAACTAGGACTATTAAAAATTTCCTATCTTACGATTATAGCGAAAGCCATCGCTTTAGAAACGCCGTTTGGTCCCCCATCGATAGGCTTGATCTCGTTGATGCTAATGGTCATTTCAACGTATGCATTCCCTTGCGCATGGTTTTAGGATTTGCGGAGGACTACCGAAAAATTCTTTTGAATATTAAACAGGAGCTTATTCTTATTAGAAGTAGTGCTGACGATGCAGCTATATCGAATTCTGATAACAAAGAGTCAATCAAAATTACTATTACACATATATCATGGCGGATTCCACATATAACCGTTGCAGATGCAGAGCGCTTAAAACTACTCAAACATATTCAACGCAATGTCACCATGGACATAAGCTTTCGCAGTTGGGAACTACACGAATATCCAGAATTACATACAACACACACGCATACGTGGGCTGTGAAGACGGCTTCTCAAGTGGAGAAACCGCGTTTTGTTATTGTCTGCTTTCAAACCGATACATCGCGCAAAAAGGGACGCAGTCAGTTCGACCACTGTAAGTTGACCAATATGAAATTACATCTGGGTTCATCTATGTATCCTTACGATAATCTTAACATTGATTTCTTTACCAATCGCTATTCTATACTATATGAAATGAATGCGCAGTTTCAACAATCGTACTACGGGGGTATCAGCGAACCGATGTTAACACCCAATGAATTTCAAACGCACGCTCCACTTGTAGTCATCGATTGTTCCCATCAAAACGAAATAGTGAAAATGGGAGCGGTTGACGTACGATTAGAATTTCAAATGAAAGAAGCGCTTAAAGCTCACACTACAGCGTACTGCCTTATTTTTCAGGATCGTTTGGTCCGCTACAATCCTGCAACCAATATTGTGAGTGAAGTCTAAAATGAATAGTCCATTAGTTGTCGACGTCCAAGGTTTTAAAATTGCACATAATAACTTTGTGTATAAAGAAATGGCTGTTGTACAACTATCCTTATCGAATGGAGTTGCAATAACATATTTGCTGAAACCACCATATTCTTGGAACTGACTATCAGCTCGCTTCAAATACCAAAACGTATGGTTAAGCAGAAACTTTCACGGTATATCTTGGGATGATGGCAATTTACAATGAATTTCCACACCTAAATGTTATTAACCTAAAAGATTTAGGGTGTACTCCTCTACGTAAATTAAAGTATTACACCAATCCACCGAAGTGTTTCTACCATACCACACGACATTCGAAATTCATTTGCGCAACCACAAATGTAATTGTACTCAAAAACTGGTTTGTACATATAACCAATTATTCATTTTAATAAAGAATAATGTTTACACTAAGTAGTGCTTTTATTTGTATATTTTATACCTACATACATACATATTCCTTGAGACTAGTAAGATGTTTCTAAAAAATGTCTCGCAATGAGTTTAATTGTAAAACTTACTAACGAATCTGTAAGTATCATATTGAAAAATTCTTCTTAACAAATATGTATTTTGCATTTTTTATGCAAACTTTATGTTACAATAATACAATTTAAAAATTATATTCTACTACCGAGGTATTAAATTTTAAAGTATGTTATGGTTGTGTAAACAAAAAAGGCATTGGATAGGTTTTTTTTATCATCAAAGTAGTACATTTTTAATTATCCCACTTGTAAAATGATTACTTTCTTAAACCTAAGTTTTATAAAATTTATTCTCTAAAGTTCAACCAACTATAAACCAGAACTATTAAATTTACATAAATTTCGGTGTTATTTTAATTTAAACTATGCTCATAAAAAGTCGTTTATATACATAGCCCCAACATTGTTACTACTTATTAATATCAATCTTTAAAGAAATTTACAGTCATGATTAATTAATAAGTGATCTTTTAATTTGTACACATTTTGTATATGTTGTTTCAGTTCCATTAACGACCTATTATTAGTAATCTGTTTATTATTTTATTGACGATATAAATTTTAAGATTGGAAGGGGAAGATAAGAAATCTTCCTCTGACATCTATATGCACTCCGCATAGTTGTTATATTAGGATATTTAAGGTAGCAAATATAAATAAACTGTTTAATGTGTTGTAGAAGAATTTTTACCATTGTATTATGGGTATGAATAAACTTACATACTTACTAACTATAGTTATTAAAATCTCCAAGATGCACTTTCTTAATGTGTTTTTAACGAAAGTAGAAATTGTGAATTTTGGTAATTAACAATTATGCTACAATGATTTGAAGTTATTCAGTTGCCATACATAATTTACATATATCGATATGTTGTTATAAATATCACAACCCTGAGGTCATTAACTACCATGCACTTTACTAAACTATAATTAATAAAATCCCCGTACATTTAACTAAGATACATTTTTTTTAATGTGGAAGTTTTATCTATATTTTATTCAAATAAGAATCTGCTACCGCCACCCACAAAAAGATAGAGATAATTAAAGAATGTAAATTTTTGTAAACAAAACATTAAAATATTGTGTTTCTTTTTAACATTATATATTTAATAAAAAAATAATTTTTTGAAATTCTCGGGAGATTCTTCAGCACGTGCATGTTTTTGCTTAACCTAAAAATCTTTGAAGTATTCAATCACCTGATGGGTGCAAGCCCCCGTTCAGAACACTTTATGGAATCCCATTCCGCATTTGAGAATGATTACATCGCCATCCAAATTCCTAACCACGTTTTAAATAACGACATGATTTGCATACATTTTAAGGTTATATTTTAGATCCGCGTACGAGTTCAGTGTAGTTGTATAAATTATTTTGGTGAGTACTTAACTCAGGTCCTAGGGACCTAGGGATCTGTTGAGAAGTGTTAATGAAAGTAACAATTACCTGAATAGAAGTAATGAAACGATGAAATCAAACAACAGTATTTAATAATGAATAAACTTAAAACTAAACAACATGTTAATAAAATACGAAGCAGTAAAAGAGTTATACAGTCATAATAATGCAAAGTTAACTTACGGTTAAAATTCTAAGTGACCATCTTGATTATAGTTTCTTCAGCATCTATAAAGGATTAAATCACCATTTCGTTAAGAGTCAACTTGCTCTTCAGCTGATTACCAATGATTTGGCTAGCTGTCTAGCTGCCCACAAACTACCGATGAGTGGTTTCTACGGAAGGTTTTGGCATATGATAATCAGTACAGAGGTTAGCCAAAACTTCCTAGTTTGTAATAATTTTACAGGAAACTGATTAGGAAAAATACAAAGGTACTAACTAATGTGGTATAGATTAAGAGGAAATAACATGAAACATTACGGTTTGGTTTGAACAAGATAATGACAAAGTTTCCTAAAATACAGGATGCTAAATGTATTGATTGTTACAATGTTGCACTTCTAACAGTAATCTAAAATAATGGCTTCGCTATATACAACAGTATTTTGGATATTATATCTGCACGAAGTCAGTTATCCCAAAATCTCCCTTGTTTTGGTTCCCTAAATTTGGTCATAATTAAAGAAATTTCTCAAATTAAAATGCTTCTTTCAAATAAGTTTCTACCACTGCGGTAGCTGGATATCCTTTATAATTAGGTGACTTTAGCTAGTTTTTAAATAAATTGAAACAAAAATCAACCTAACTTAAGCTCTATTAACATAAAACAATTTCCATATAAAGTTACAAATATACCAGCCAGAAACAACTTCTCAACTTAAAATCTGGCCAGGTATTACTGAAATAACTCTTAAAGAGGGAAAACATTAAATTACGCCCTATCACTAAACAAAGCCTAAGCAAAACATTAAATTACATTCAATAATAATAATTCATTTCAACTTTTCCCGTTTTTTAAATGAATCAAGTGACAACATAAATCCAAATTTGGTTAGAAATGCACTTAATAACACAAAGAAGATAATTTTCTACAGATACTAATCCATTAAATTCAAACTCACGTATACATAAAATAAACAATATATACATAAAAACTCATTCTACTGACAGTTTTAATACTTTCAAGTTGTCCAGAGATTTGTCAGTGTTTCCATGCTTAAATATTTTTATTTTTCTGCCTTCAAACTACAAAGAACATGACATCTCAACTCAAAATGTCAATTTCAAAGCGGGATGAACTATCCCAGTCCAAATCCTTCTAAACCATCACAACGACAATAGTTTTACCTACTTGTACAAGCGTAAGTTCAAAGTTTTATCGTATGCTTCGCTTCTGTTCTCAGCGGAAACATCCATCTTTATTTTGCCTTGAAGCTACGTTCCGTTCAACTTTTTACAAAGTCAATATTTTTATGTTACCGATTCACCATTAATTGATTTTATTTCTTTCCCGTTGCGTCCAACAAACCTAATTCCTCCAACTGTAAATCATATTTAGTCAACATGTTGTTAATACAATGTATCGGGTATAGTTGATGCTTAATTTACAAGTTTTCACTCAACAGTATTTTACAATCTATGGGAACAGTATACGCTGTATTTTGTCATATTGTGATATCTGTTTTGTCGTTGTATAATGTCACCGTCCTAAATTCTTACCATATAATCAAAAGAATAATGCTGAACCTTATTATCTCAATTATTTTTTATACAAGCAGGATTTGAGTTGTGATGTTTAATTAAAATTAAATACTTCTAAAATGTTTTATGCTGGCACGTTCATATTTTGCTTTATCCATTCACACTATAGAAATTATCATTTTCCTTTAATTTATTGGTAGCTTAATGCAAAGCGTTACACGTGCTACAAGATTCATTGTTCTAATGCGCATTTCAATATTTCGTTAGACTAAACAGAAATAAAATGAATTACACACGACCTTTGATTAGTTCATCACAAAGCTTTCATCTTTCAAATGTCTAATAGTCAGCGAACAAGGTGTAAGCAATCTGTTGGCTATAAAAGATCTCATTATTTTTTACATTTGTTCCATTTTCTGGGAAAATAATTCGGTAATGGTTTTCCATTGCCTTTTACCAAATGGGAGAAAGGATTTTTGAACCTGTATGGGATGCATGCCACTGGTTATGGAATTTCTGAAAATATTCCAATCCAATCGCAGGTTTGTTTTAAGAGCTTTGTAACAATTATACTATTTGCTGAGAATGATATGTTTTAATATATTTTGAGGAAAAAGCGCTGCGCAAATAGAAATTGCGCAATAAGGATCTGTTTGTCCCAGCAACAAAGGATTCGCCAAAATTATAAATTTTTACAGAACGAGTAGTTTATCTTATTTTGTTATTGCATATTCGAACTAAAAGCACAACGACCAATATAAAGTGCACTGCACGCAAATAAAACCAGTACATAAAAGCGATACTCGGCTGCGATTGCAGTCGAATAAGATCAATTGAAATTCAGTTTAAATAATGTTTGATATTATTCTATTTTATTCTTTAAAAACCCCAAATCCGCTTTACAGTTACTTCTTTTGTGCTGCGTTTTCAAGTTATTTACACAAAGTTGAACAAACGTAATTCTTTTTTGCTAGAAATCTGCGACATCTAAGAAATATCTACTTCCAGATTTCATGCTTTGTTATGCTTTACAACAGTTGAAATGCTTCCACTGAAATAGAAATCGGTTAGCAAGTCTGAGGGAACCCGCGTAATTAAATATAATTTTTATTTTTATAAAACTCAATTTTCTTCTAAATGTTAGCTCTTTTTCTCGTACAATTATGGTTAAAAAGAGGTTTTATTATCATGATATTCAATAGTTGGTTAATTTTTCCGGATAAAAAATACATATTTCATTTTTAAGAATTTTGTGAACTTTGTTACGTTAAAATTCAGAAAGCGATTGATTTTTGCATTAATTTCTAACTACTTTAATTAACCGCTTCTTACAAATTCCAATCCAAGCAACGGTCCGTTGTTTATGCTATTCCAATTAAACTGAATATTTAAATCCTCCTATAAAAATGTCCTTAAGTGTAAAAATACGTGAAATATATGTGAAACAGTTTCTAAAATTTTTTGAAATGTTTGAGTATCGTTAAAACAACTTCGCTTGATTCGTTGAAAAAGCAAGCATTAAAACCATTCTTAAAAGGCTAGAAAATTGCCTTATAGATTCGTTAAAACACTTTCTAAAAGTAGCTTCTTATTTCCAATAGTTATTTGTTGAAATACGCATGGTAAAATAAACGCTTACAATAGATTCTTTGGAAGATTTAAAACATCTTTCTCATTAAAATACTTTAATGGGTTAGTTATCTATTCCTTTACTCAGTACGTCTATATAGCTGCACCTGTTCGGTCGCTCGAATTTTATGGACAATAAAACCGGTCCCCCAATTAATTTATTCTTTGAATCCCCGTAGCGTGAATCGATAATAATGTAAATCTCTATTCATTTTTAAAAGTCACGCATCCGGTTATACGTTGATCTTCCTTTGGCAGCATGCAAGGTTGCATAGCCGCCTGATTTTAAAATATATTTGGCTTTCCCATGGAAATAACGAAATTAAATAGAACTAATTAACGTATTATTGAGGCCTTTTGCCTTCTTTATTGCTTGCATTCTAGGAATATTTCGCACTTGCTGTTTGGAATATATTTTACTTGCTTTTGCACAATATTCAACATTTTATTACTGGAAATGGTTTCTCGTTATTTCCCTCGTTGTTCTCAATTAGTACTGAGGTTTCCAATTTTTTTTCTGAGTCACCCACCCCACTCTACGACGTTTTTGAGCTAACCCGAAATCAAATTTGTTTGGATTCCGAATCTACCATTCTGTACCTGTTTTATTGCGGTGTAGAGTTTGTCGGGCTCGGACTTCCCAACCTCCTCTTGCAGTATGAATCCTGGAACTTTGACCGATTTATCGGCATCTGCAAGAGCCTTAATATTGTTTTGTCCACTAGTTTTGTAGGAAGTTGGTCTCCTGGGCCTTTTATTTCTCCGCTATGTTGCGGGGACGTTTCTAAAAAGAAACGTCCCCAAAAGGTGGTTCTTGAACCGTCCTGCAGTGCTATTTATGTATGATGAAATCAGGTGACATGTCTATGGTGTACTACATCTTGACGGCCAGCCCGCCTAACCACTTATAAAGCATATTGCACCTGTAATGATAAATAAGGTGAAATTTTGCAAGGATTCCATTTTCAGTGCGTTTGTGTCGTTGAGTTATGTTATCGATGCTGTAAAAGAGTAGCTAACGATAGGTCGCAAGTACATCTTGTAAATCTGCAGTTTCGTGTCTAGTGGAATGGGTTCCGGTGAATGAGCGTAAGGTAAAGATAGCCTCGAACACACCGGGATTTAATAAGGATTTCGCTTAGATGTTTGGTGACGCATAGTATGCGGTCGATTGTGATTTCTACGTATTTAGCTTGTGATTTACATTCGATGTTTCGTGTATCGAGGGTCAGTGGTAATTGTAGCGGAACAGTGTCAAGAAAACAATGTTTTCCTGACTTCTGCTGGAGTTATTAGTAAGATTTTCTTTTCTGGTTATGCTGTGAAGAACTGCTCCACAGTACTGTTGATCAATCTTTCATTTTGTAGGTCCAAGGTTGGATTTTCTGCAAAGGTAGCTTGCGGAGTTTTGGCGAAATTGTTGGCCCTTTCTTTAACGTCATAAATTTTTCCTAGTGGCCTATTTAGGGTAAGCTGCACTTGGGATTCTTCTTTGACTTGACGGTTCTGTTTATACGAAAAAGGTTGCCTTTCGTCTCTAATGTAATGTTGACATATTTAATCCAGGTCCGGGCATTATACACACACAGCATGTTCTTAATGCCGTTTTGGATGTTGTTTAGATGCATTTTAATTGCAGGATTTCTGGTATTCCTCCACTTTCTCCCAAATTTTTGTGTTTCGGATGGTGCCTGCTATGTATTATGGTAGCGTGGTTTCTTGTTCTCGGTCGTGACGTTTCTGGTATTGTTGTTGATGGTTGGCTTATTTGCTATTTTCTGCTGCATTTCTTCATTGAAACCGCGCCAATTGTGATTTTTTTTTTGGTCTGTCGGTATAGTAATGTTTTCGTGGTTATCATGATGGGAAGGTAATCTGAACTCAGATATTCTAGAACATCAATGTGCATGGGAAAAGAAGCGTTCCTGGAGATAGTAACGTCTAGTACTTCTAGCTGGTGGTCTTTGTTCACCGGTATTATGGTTAAGAAAGTTGTTTCAGCGATCTCATAGTGTTTACTCAGTGTGTCGTAGTATAGGATGCGTCTCTTGATGTTTTTCACCATCGATCCCATTGCTGCGTTTTTTGGTGTTTGGATTACTTCTTATTATGGTAGTTACAACGCTGTTTAGTCCGATTTTGAGCTGCAATAGACGAAATGAGCCGTACGTAAATTCCATTTGCATTGGTACATATTCCAATAACATCTATTTGTGTTGGTGGCAGTGTCACGGTGTCGTGTTCTACTCTTTCGTGGACAAGGATGACAGTTCTTCCGTGTGCTTGTTGTTTTGATGTTAAGCGTCTGTACTGACAGTAGATGTTGTAGTTGACCATATTTAAAGTGTTACCGAGGTCAGTTTAGTTTTACTAAAAAGTCCACATCCATACCATGCACGTTCAGGAGTGTTTGAGCTCGGTGGACTTGTTACGAATGCCGTTAGCATTCCAAGAGAGTAACTCTTTTTGGGGGGTCTGTGGTTCATTTACGGTGTATAAAATGTCCAGATAATGCCTGCCATCTTGGAAACTGAGATTTCCGACATGTACTTTGATACGAATTTAAAAGTTGGCTGGCTCACGTTGTGACGCCAGAGTAACTATTTTTGCTAGGCCTTACGTTGGATGGGTGCCACTAAAACGACTTCTGTTTTACAAAAGACTGGAACGTCTTTTTGTTATATTAAGGCGCTAGAGAACAAAGTCTTCCGACAAAGCTAGGGGTCTATTTCTGGGTAGAGCAATGAGAAGTGGGGGGGGGGAATCGAATTCTGTTTGAAAACCAAAGTTAAGCTAAATCAAATAGGCGCCACCATGTCCCGAGATAATGACGATAATTGCAAAGCACAGTTCTAAAAGCGGACGTGGAAACCCAAAGAACAAATGATCGCCTTCGTTAACAAAAACCTGTCTTAACAAAATAAGACGCAGCTCCTGTAAGAAATTACAATGGTTAAATAAAATAAAAAAAGTAGAACACCACTTGTGTCCTATAAACATATATAAAGAAATAATAAAAAAGTATTTCCAATATAATATTGTCATCAAATTATTACTCAGATTAATTTTAGCTTTATGTAATTACATTTGATCGTACTTGACCAAAATATAAGTCTTAGATTTCGGACTAAATGTTTACTAAAAAAACTTTTTTTAAAATATTGGAACTTGTAACAAAAAAATGGTCATAATCAACTACATCAAAATTAAAGTTTTAACTTTCCTTTTTTTCTTTCATTAATCAAGCAACTTTACTTTAAACATGAACTTGTTATAAAAATTAAAGTAATAATGATTGGTAAGCATAACACAGTGAATTAAATTCTAACCTGGGCAGATCTTTTCAAGTAGATAACAAATTACTTGAACCTAACATAATGAGAATTTGAGCTTTCAAATTTACGTTTAATAATCTATGTATAGATAAAGCTGGTCACAAAAATATGCCTGTTTGTTTAAATTGTAACAGCTGCTCAAAGCGTTTGCTTTCAAAACAACATCTGTGAACTGTACAAAATAGAAAAATATGACGTCGAAAACACATGTTGAATTTTTCGACGGTTCATATGGAACAAAGCATGTTTTTTTTAGAAAGCTAATTCAACAAAATTTCGTTTTACAGCTTGTAAAACCAGCTCAACAATTAATTGAAGTTTATACAAATTACGTGTACTAGACATAAAAGCAAATTAACATGCTCTAAACTATGAAACACATGTAAAAAAAGATCTTATTGCTAATTACGAACCAAAGACTGCATTAGCCGCATCACAACAACTGAGACGGGAAATCCGTTCTTCAAGCAAAGTTAACAGCGTTTCTAATTTGAAACGACTCCATCCAAATTAACTTCTATAATTCCTTACCAGACAAATTTCTTGTTAGGCAAAGTTTAAATCGGCTGTTCTTGTCGAATTATAGTAGCATTATATTTTATGTCGTGTTCAAAAGGTTGCTTTCGCATTCTAAAGGTTGCTGTCACATTCTAAGGGTCGCCTTCTACTCTGTCGCGCGTTATTAGAAGATATCTCCACAATTGATAATTGATTCGAAGGTTACCGGCCTCTAGCCAAAAATACATCTTAACAAAGCCATAGCCCGTGGCCGACTCTCTATCGAAACCAGAGCCGAACGGTCGCGTCAGAGGGGGGAATACGAAACAATCAAATAGATATGTACTTGAAAATAGCTTTATGCGACACAGATATCTTAATATAACTAGATCCTTAAGGAACAATATACGCTTAGCGTGCTTAACGTGTAATTCAATGTAATTAAATTACGACTTGAAAAATAAAGTGTTACAACTTATTATCAACCGCTGAATCCACTGGAGTTTTTTGAAGGATTATTAGTTCGGAGCCTGTGCTTTCATTAATGTTTGATCTGTGGTCGGTGTGATTGAAGTTGGTGGTGCCTATGTTGCGGTTGATGGTAGTGGTTGTGTTGTGGTTGGTCGAATTGTTGCTGTTGGCGGTTGGTGCGTCTTGTGGCTGTGGTTGGTTTCTGTGCTGGTTTATGTTTACTGGCTTATTATTAAACATTTATTTTGTTGCCTCACTTTTGGATTGGGCCTGTTTTTTGCTAGCACGCGAGAGTTTCTCGTCTTTAAATTAATGGTCTGACGTCACTCTTGTATTATTTTTTGTTTGGAATAGTTGATGCTATATTGTAGTTTTGGGTATGACGTTGATGGCGCTGATTGTAGTGTTGAAATCATGTCGTTCGTTGCCGGTAGTAGTGAATCCCTCTTCATCTGTTTTGTTTGTTTTCAGGGTATGGTTGGAGAAGCTGGGTGCTTACTTGTTTTTCTTTTGCCGCAGCAGGTCTTGATGAACGGAGCAGTTTCTATAGTTCGCTGCATGAAAGCCTCTACCGTCGACGTAGATAGATGTTGTTTCTGATGTGTTCTAGCGCTTGGACGCATGATGTTCTTTGCTGCATTTTACACACATTGGTTTGAAACCGCAGTTTAGGTTGGAATGACCGAACCTTTTGCAAGCGAAAGATTGTGGTTATTCTACTCTCTATTTGAAGGCTTAGATGGTGAGTCGGTGGCAGTACAACAAACATATAATGTTGTAGGTTTCTCGTAACTTGGAATGATTTATTAGGTACACGAATAAGGTGTTGCTGTGATCATTATTTTTTCCGTGTAGTTTCGTTGCATAGGTGCCTTTCATTTGTATGTTGTTTAGTTCAACTTGTATATTTTCAGCTCTTTCTGCTTTCACCTTTTAAGTGTAGGATTCTACATAATTTTTTTCACACAAAGAAGCGGAATTCCGCGGAATCTGCAGCATGTATTCTGGCATTTTGCTCCGGTTTTGATGCCATCTTCTTTCCTCATGAGCTTCTATATTTGTTCTGCATATTGTATAAAGTATGAGAATTTGTCAATAACAATTGGAGGTGTGCAATTGTTGATTGAAGATTGTATTGTACCTTGTTCAGCATTTGATGTTTCCATACTGAATATGGTGGCTGTGGCGTTGGGGTAGCTCCTAAACACTGTTAGAGTACCTTTGGCGGTGGCAAGGATAGTGGCCGTGCTATTGCTGTCCTATTTTATTTCTGCGGCCCGTATCTTCTTCTTAGTTTCCGTATTTGTCCCCGTTTCACATGTTTATTGGTAGTGTCATCATCTGTCTGCTCTCTCGTCCGTAAAGGTGGCTGAAGCTCTTCTCTTCTAAAAATATTTGGGTGTTGATCCCATCATCGTAGCAGTATTAATTTCGCTATGAAAAGAACGGTAAAATACGTAAATGCACTCCAAGTGCCTTGGCTCGTCGTGTACACCTCAACAGCTAATAGTTGGAGGTCACTCGAGTGTTGTAGTGATGATCCAAAAAAACTTCTGTCTGGCGATGTACTTCGTTTTCTCCCTAGCAAGATCGGACTGACACTGAAATCCAATCAAACTTTTTTTAAATTTTCTATTTGGTTTGTGGTATAATAAGCATATGTTAATAATTGTCAACAATCGTCAACTAAGAAACCAGTACACTAATATCAATAATCTTCTTTAAGTGTTCGTGTTTGTTTAATTTTGTACAAAATTCCATTGTCCAGGCTTCGTAAATCTAGTAAAGTAAACAACACGGGTGAAAGTTCTACGCTCTTAATGTCCAGCCAAATAGGTTTCATAAATACATCCTACCACAAAACAAAAGAACGATTTATAAGTATCTACACTAACCTTATAACTGAGTGCCAATTAAATTAAGACCATCCATTTCACCAGTTGTTCACATTGAAAAATGTTTATTTTTAATTTCCCATCATAGTAGTATGGATCTACCATGTCCAAACTCGATTTCAGGTTTTTGTCGATTATCCGTAGATCACCAAATCGAACGCTCCGTGGCTACTTTTTAGCCCATGGTGTTCTTCAACTTGTTTTATCTATAAAAACATTTGCCATGTCTAGTCGTTACTATTTCGCGAGTAATTAATTAATTGATTTTGGCGGCTGCCTAGCTGCTTTATTTTTCCCACTCTCATGTGTTTGATAGTGGGGTTGTCATTGTACAGCATTGCACGTAAAGATGCATAGTGCCATATGGTTACTTAAGTAAGCGTCACGTGTAAATGTCTTCAACAATATAAATAAATACATTGTAGCGTATGAAATGGTTAAATAATCTGCAACCTGATATTCGCGAGCTTTATTAACCAAGTGTCTGTGTTGTAAGTAATTACTACATTACATGAATATACTTTTAATTAGGTCTCAAGGTCACTTTTCATTGCAACTATGTATCATTAGTTTTACTTCATTTTATTACAACTTGTAAAAATCTCCTATATTTTGGGATTGTCAATAATTTTACTCTCTATTACCTTTTAATTTTAAAAGATATTTAAAACGACAAGAACCCGCTATTGAAAATTTACTCTCGACTTTATCGTGATTAATTTGATGTAAAATGCAACACTGTCTCTGTCTTGAATACAGAACCAATACAACTCTTTCAGGGCACTTGCATACACGATTTTAGGATCAGTTGCTCATTTTTTCAGTCGTTTTAGAAATAACTACAACATTCAGATTAGTATAAAACATTTAATTACATAATTAGCAAGATATAATACAAAGGTGAGCATCTTTTTAAACGGCTGAAAACTTGGTTAAGATCTACCATGGACAATGGAAGATTAGATGGCTTAACATTATTAAATATTCACAGAGAAATTAACCTATATGTAACTCTATTATTGATAGATTTTCTAAAATGCTACGACGTTATACCAACTTTGTCTTATGAATGATAAAATTAAGTTTGTAGATACTTCTATTTTTGGCTTATTTTATTTTATTTTTTAAGGTTTTAAAGTAATTTTTTAGTTGTAAATTTACGTACGCGTAAATTCCTATGTTCTATAAAAAATATGTTTCATATTATACTGATACTTCTTATTTTTCCAATTCATTACCCCTTCCAGTAAAAATAATTATCTACACAATTGAATACATGTCAGTAGTAGGTGATTTTAGCCGTATTCGGAACCTCCTCCCTCCTTCTCCCCCCTTCTTCTCCATCCTCCAGCTGAATAGTTTTGTGTAACTATGGTATAAAAGTTTTTTTTAACTATAGTATAAAAGTTTTCTTTAACTGTGATATAAAAGTTTTCTTTAACTATGGTTTCACCGAAACTTTAAAACCTAACTTAAAACACTTTTATATCTTTACAAAGTTAATCCCCTTACCAACTTGAATAGTTTTCTTCGACTATGCGTGATTAAGATACACAACAAAAGTTTTCTTATAATAACCAACATTTCTTACGTTCCAGTAGTATGACTTATCAAATTAGTCTAGAATTTTTTCATCTAACCGAATCTGAATGAATTTTTTTAAATCGACATACCCACAGAGGAGTCACCCCTTCTTTTTAGTTTTTTGTTCAAATCAATTTCTAATCGCTTCTGTTTTCCTTCGACCTATGTAATAATTAGTAAAATTTCACTTCAGACCTAAATCTTTAGGAATTTTTCAAATCGACCCTATTGCGCAGTTACACCCTCATGCCTAATATCAAACTTATTAAAATTTCTAAAAGGTATTGCGTGGATTCTAATTCTAGTACTTTTTCAAATAAGATCAACTCTAAAAATCTTTAAAGACGAGCAACTGCACATTTTTCTCAAGATAATAATACCTTAAAAATCAATTTAGGTTTGGAAGTGTTTTAAACTCCTCGTCAGCGTAAATTTTATAAATTAACATGCATGGTATTGGAATTCATGACTTACCTAGTTTCAAATCGATTACCTGAAAAGAGAAAGTACATGCCTATTGTTATTAAATTTAACCATTAGTTTCTCGTTTTTGTTTAATGTAGGAGAGCAAAGTTTATAATTATTGTTTTAAATACATGGCGAGCTCAAAATTTAACTCTTTAGAAGTGAAAACTGATTAACATTCACAATAAAAGTTTTCTTGGAATAACCAACATTTCTTACGTTCTAGTAGTATGACCTCTCAAATTAGCCAAGAATTTTCTCAAATGGGTTTTAATTCCTAACGTAGATAAAAAAATTTAATTTCTATATGAAACTGTAATAATAATAATGCACTTTTTCATATACCAACGGTCTATTACCAATATTCATGTTTTCATAGAATTTTATGTAATAAAACCAAGTAGCAAAAATGTATTAAACTTAAATGTATATTACAATATATTCTGAATAAACAAAACGTTTTGTTGGACGTATGCTAAATGGTTCTCCATATGTATAAGACAATAATCAAAACCTCCTTAACCCATCCTTAACGTTTTCAAATTCCATACGTTAAATTCTTCAATATTTTCAATATAGTTGTGCTGTAAATATCTGGATACTATATTTCGTTTTGTGCACCCTTCACAGCCACTGTGGCATGCGATGGAATTATCTCTTTTACATATGAAGATACGGGCAATGACGACAGCCTATTGGTCGGTCGACTGGTTTTCCCAACTAAGTCCATGCAGATTTTTCTGAAGCCGTGCGCAATGTTTTTTGAAATCTTCCTTCAAGTGGGCAGACCCCAAAGGCAGAACCAATATTTTGTGCCACAATTTATTATTTTTCACATCCAAAATAGCTACTTCCTTTATAAAGAACTGGCTGCACCCAAACTGACTTTTGTGGTCATATTTCCATGCAACATTTTGTCCAATATTTTTTCAAATAACATTTGTAACTTCCGGACCAATCTTGTTTTTTAATAGTTCCGCCAATGCATAATTTGCATAGCAATCTACCGCTATTAGAATATATCTGTACCCATTGTTCACACGAGAGTAAGGTTGGAATTCGCACAAGTCCGACTGGATAAGATCGCGTTTCCCGTGTTTCAGATTTGTGTGACGGTGCAGAAATTTTTTTATTGCAGGCTTAAATAATTTCTTAACGATGATCACTTTACTCATTTTTGCTTAACACTGATGTTCAACTAATAGAGTTATCATTATCTAGTTGCACCTTTGGCATAAACTAAAGTTTTGGTTTGTAGTATTTGCTTCCTATAGCTTGTTTGTGTTAGAAGTCGTAGTCAAATTGATAAAAAACTGTATAAACGTTTTAAAATCAGTTTATTGACTGTATTAGCGGCTTTAACTGGTTGAGCAAGCATTATGATACGCTGGTTTCTTGCATTGTGTACTTTTGCTTTACGTCGAGCATCATCAGAACTTTTTAGACAGGAAGAAAATTTTTGATTCACGAGGTTGAACACAAATTTCTTAGTAACACAATCACTATCATCTTTCGGCTCCGATACATTGACAAATCGTCTCTGCTGCATGTCGTACCCGCCACCGTCTGCAGTTATTATAAAACCACGTCGAGAAGGTCCTCGCTGACCAAATTGCAAGCGCTTACGTTAAGAACATCCAAAGCGATCCACAGACATTTTAAAACTGTGTAATTATTTACAGAGCTCACTGTATTATGCCTTCTTTCCTCAACTCTTCTATTATGAACACCATCTCATTAATATTCTCTTCGCTAGTATTTACAGCTTGGTTGGATGTGATCAGTAATTTTAACCAGTCGATTAACTCATGTACATTGTTCCAGTAGACATATTGCACGCGTTTGTAGTTTAGACTTTTATATATCTGAGTGGGTAGACCCAAACCCTCTTTCTTCCTTGAGAATGTTCGTTTTGAACTCCGAAATTTCATTAGATTTTGCAGCACATAATTTTCAAGCTTTTTAGTGTTTTTTGAGAATTAATTTAAATTCTGCAGCGTGTATGGCTGAACTTTTTTCTGAAAGTTGATGTCGATTTGACTATGTCTAAGTAATTCGGTAAATCTTCGTTGAAGTTGAAATCACCATCTACAGGTCTAATGTCTTTATAAACCAGCAGATTGTATAGACCTCTAGTACCAGGGTATATCATATTGCTTAAGGTGATGTCGCTAGTTTATGGATTAATCTCCAGCGCGCTTTTACCCAAACTGTATTCTTTTTTTTCAGGGTTATATTTTACTCCATAAACCGATTTGTATATATCTTCGTCTTCATTTCTAACCAACACGTCCGCATAATAAAGATGTACAGGCTCGTCGTCAACTGTTAACTTAATTTTTTTTAAAAGATCGTCTCCGTTTTCAACTTTAATCTTATTTATAGGTTTCGGCATCTTTTCCGCTATTCCTTGTAACTGCGAAGCAGTGACTTGCAAAGGCTCAAACAGTTATTTATGAGCTTGTTTGAATTCCTGCTGGGAAGTAGTATTTCCTTTTTTATGCTCCACAAATACTCCCTGTATGTTTGTTGTGGTTTGTTTAGTATTCTTCTTAATCTTCTTTGGGGATTAAACCACTCATAGTTTTTAAAATTATCTTTATTAACGTTTCCATCCATAACCTAGGATCGTTTTCAAAATAATAAAAACTTCAAGTTTGACATTTATGACATAAATTGAAGGTGACTTTGATTTATTGATGTTTGAAATATTTGGTTTGAGTATACTAAGCAAAAATTTTTAAAGTTTAAACGAATAATTGCCTTCAATTTGTGTTACGGCCTGAGACCGACTTTTTTAGGTAGCCAATACGCTTAACGTGAAATCAGCTGATTAATTTTTATTGTAAAAATTCAATAACTTGGGAATTGGAAAACATTTTTTAACATGTTTCTATTTATACAATTTAGAGGATGGTTATTAAAGAAGTGTGCAATTGCATTATTAAAAGGCTTAAGTAGTCGTTTTTTTTAATATTTATTTTGAAGGGGAAATCATTATGATTTAGGCTACCTCTTTGGTAGATTTTAACATTGTTCTGAGGTAACCTTATGGTGGGTTTACACTTGTCAGATACCAATGTTGTTCTATAAAGGTTGTATATGGATCTGAGGCGACCCTATGGCGGGTTTACACTTGTCAGATACCAATACTGTTTAACGGAGATTGTATATGGTTGTGAGGTAACCTTATTGCGGGTTTACACTTGTCAGATACCAATGCTGTTTTACAGGGGTTGTTAATATGCTTCATCATCATCATCATTGGATCTTCATCTCAAAACTGGTTGGACACGTACCTGCACTTATTTATATTCTGAGTTAGCTTCCCTTCTATTGTTTTCTAATTTTATGTTTTATTTTATTTTATTTTATTCCACAAACTTCTTTAGTACGGCATTCTGCATTAGATGGAGTTTACGTTTATTTGCAATATAATCTTTAACGTCCGTCATCATGAACTCTTGATTAACCTCTTTTCCTATATTTATATACTCGTCGAAATCTTTCCTATATCGCCAGATATTGACATCAAAATCTTTTACAATAATAATAAAATTTTGGAGATAACATGTCACCACTTATGTAATTTCAAAAAAACGTGTCTGAGATTGGTTTCATCCTGCTTCTAGATTACGATCACATTGGTGTTATCTCTAAGGTCATACTACTGGAACATAAGAAATGTTGGTTATTCTAAGAAAACTTTTGGTGTGTATGTTAATCAATTTTCACTTCTAAAGAGTTAAATTTTGAGCTCGCCATGTATTTAAAACAATAATTATAAGTTTTGCTTTCGTACATTAAACACTAATTGACAACGATCGCAAAATGAGAAGCTAATGGTTAAATTTAATAACAATAAGCATGTACTTTCTCTCTTCAGGTAATCGATTTGAAACTAGGTAAGTCTTGAATTCCAATACCATGCATGTTAACTTATAAAATTTACGCAGACGAGGATTTTAAAATACTTCCAAACATGAATTGATTTTTAAGGTATCACATCTTGAGAAAAATGTGCAATTGCTACTCTTTAGGCTTCTTAGAGTTGATCTTATTTGAAAAAGTACTAAAATTCCACGAAATACTTTTATACAAATTTTAATAAGTTTAATATTAGGCATAAGGGTGTAACTGCGCAAAAGGTGGCTCCATTTGAAGAATTCCTAAAGATTTGCTTCTGGAGTAAAATTTTAATATTATTAGATTGGTCGAACGAAAACAAGTTTTGCACGTGGCGATTAGAAATTGATTTGAACAAAAACTAATAAGCAGGATTGACTCCTCGGTGGATGGGTCGATTTAAAAAAAATAAGGTCAGATTCGGTTATATGAGAAAATTCTAGACTAATTTGATAGGTCATACTACTGGACCGTAAGAAATGTTGGTTATTTTAGGAAAACTTTTGTTGTGTATCTTAATCGTGCATAGTCGAAGAAAACTATTCAGGTTGGTAAAGGGTGTAACTTTGTAAAGGTTTAAAAGTGTTTCAAGTTGGTCTTAAAGTTACGGTGATACCATAGTTAAAGGAAACTTTTATACCATAGTTAAAAAAAATTATTCAGGAGGAGGAGGGAGGATGAGGAAGGAATAGGAGGAAGAAGAAGGGAGGAAGAGGGAGAAGAAGGGAGGAGATTTCAAATACGGCCAAAATCACCTACTGTCTATATTACGTTTTAACGATTTTGGTGTCACCCTTCTACAGCAGTTAATACATAATTATCAGATTTGGAAATGTTCTTTATATTTAATTTCTTTAATTAATCACTATTCTGTACAAGTGCAAAAATAAAAATTTCAATTGCTGGGATTTTTGGAAAATAATAGAAACCTTAATTTATCGTATACTTAGAGGCATCAATCTAGTAGAAAATTCCATAAATATAAGTTTATTTCCTTATTTATCATATTATATCTCACACTTAAGAGCTCATCACAGCAGGTTACCTACCATCTGCTGTAAAAGCGCAAGTTGGGGTAAAGCAGCATAGGGCGGTACGAAATGTCGAGACGCAGATATTCATTAGAAAAGGATATGAAGTTTAATACCCCGCCTACTTGGTTTATGAAGTGACAGGGAGCACATATAGATGGCAGTGTTGTGGAACTTATTAGTCCAGTTATAAACCTTACAGATATTTTAATTATACATATTCTCTAACATTTATAACCAGTGAAAACCTTTGAAATTATTAGGGAACAGGAAATTACAAGATTTATCATTCCTACATTTGCATCGCACATTTATTTTACAATTTCTAATACGCAATTGGCGAAGCTGTTATATTAATTGGCCAATAAATGAAAAAAACAGAATAATGGTTTAAACGTATCTCTAATAAAAAATGATTAGGTAAAGTGTCAAGTGGGTTTTGATTACAGTTTGTGAAAAGCTACAAATATTGGTTTGGTTTCTTTTCTTATCACACCTTCGTTTCCTTTATCATTTTCTAAACGAAATAATAAACAAAGTGTACCGAATCGGACACAGTAAACATTCTTCTAGTAGAATAAAAATGCATGTCTTGCATTTTTAGCAGTTCAAAGTTTGTTTTGCTTTTATTTATTTACGTTTTGCATGCAGCTTTTCATATTTTGTTCCATCACAATTGCGTATAGGAGTTTGTGAATGGAGAATTTGTACCATAATGAACAAAGGTCTTCTACGTGTATTAGAGAAGTTTCAGGGTAAAAAAACTTAACTAAACATAGTTTGTAAATTCTAATTAACTCTAAGAGTTTTTATCACATTATTCCTTATTACTACACAAGCCTAAATATGAGCGAAATATTACTGGTGGCTTCTTAAATACGACTGTCTCACGCCAGTAATGCCGTGGCTGTAATGACAAATTAGGTTACTTTTAGAAATAGATATTATTATTAAAAAACACAAATCACTTAACACGCATATCAGAACAGTATGTAATAGTTTTAGAACAACTGCTCTGATATGCGTGTTAAGTGATTTTTGTGTTTTTTTAATAATAATATCTATTTCTAACAGTAACCTAACATATCATTGCAGCCACGGCATTACTGGCGTGAGACGGCCGTTTTTAAATTTATCCCAAAGCATTAATTGAACTTCAGCATAAAAATTAAATAATTCTGTGTTTATTCTTTTTTACATTACACTACACCGTTTCTTTCACCATATTACAAGCCAGTTTTTCATCAACTATATAATATACTATTTCAATTTTTTTTTTTAAATATAGAACACTATTTCAATGCAGTTTTTCATTATTATTTACCTCAAAACTGGGGGAATGCCAATTACTTACTTCACTAAATAGGAAGCCCAACAAAAAATTATACAAATCCAAGGTTATGAAGAACAATTCATTTCAATAATTGCTGAGACCCTAGATAATATCCATAATGAAAGTTATAAATCAATTTGCGAGCAATTACGACTATAGTCGAAAACTCTCATAATGATAGTTTGATCCCAATGGTATAGCGTTTCCTGTATGTTTGTTGCGTTTTGTTTTTGTATAGAATGTATTCAAACCATTTCTGTTTTACAATAGTGTGTGACATGGAAGTTCTGAATTTTTCCACGGCAGCACATTGCAGGCACATTTTTCTAAAAAATACTAATATTTGATTTATTCGATAATAAAGTGAATTGCAGTGTGCAATTTTGATGAAAATTCATAAAAATTATTCACACATTTGGGAAAGTTACTGGTTTTGTTTAAATCGCTCTATTATCAGAAAAAAAAATTTCAGTTAAAAAAACCTAAATGACTTTCTCACATAGACAATTATTTAATAAGTAACCTTTATTAAAACCGTTTTTAATTTGGGTGCCTAATAGGAAAGAAATTTGGATCTTTAGAAATTTCAAGATGATGAGCTCTTAACATTACTTAACAAACTATATTCCTTTTAATATATTTTTTATAAAACAATTGTGTATTACGTTTTTAATTGTGACCAAATGTTGTGTTTCAGGTTACTTGGAACAAGGCCTTCTAGTAACGGATCCTCAAAAGCTTCGTCAAAATTACCGCGAATCGAATAAATGGAGAATAGATATCATCTCATTAATTCCTACAGATATTCTTTACCTTTGGTGGTCTCCGTCCGAATGCCAAGTTAAAGTGCCATGTTCAGTCATTGTGAGATTAAATAGGATTTTTAAACTTCCTCGAATGTGGGATTGGTTTGAAAGGACAGAAACAGATACTAATTATCCTAACGTTTTCCGAATCTGTAAAGTAGTGTTAGCCATATTAGTTTTAATTCATTGGAACGCGTGCCTATATTTTGCTATAAGTTATGCTATCGGTTTCGGTACAGACAATTGGGTATACAACATCGACGGGCCTAAGAACTCTACCTTAACGCGTCAGTATATTTATAGTTTTTATTGGTCAACATTGACCCTTACGACAATAGGTGAAACACCAGTGCCTGAAAATGATGCAGAGTATTTGTTTGTGGTTGCTGACTTTTTAGCGGGTGTGCTTATTTTTGCAACGATTGTAGGAAACATAGGATCCATGATCTCAAATATGAATTTAGCAAGAGTCGACTTTCAGAACCGTATGGATGGAGTAAAACAATATATGGCTTTTCGGAAGGTGGGCAGAGAGCTAGAAGGTCGTGTGATACGATGGTTTGCTTACACATGGGCGGAAAGTGGAGCATTAGATGAAGAGAGAGTTCTTTCAGCACTGCCTGATAAACTGAAAGCGGAAATCGCCATTAGAGTACATTTAGATACATTACGTAAAGTTAGAATTTTTCAAGATTGTGAACCGGGACTTCTTGAAGCTCTCGTGCTCAAGTTACGTCTACAGGTAAGTTTTATTTACATTCTGTATAAATCGATTGATAGCTTAACTTTCCATTCGTTGCGTGCTTATTTTTTCCACCATCAGTCGCGCATATAGATTTTATCTAACACTACTTTACATGTATTGATTTTTTCTAATAGATGGAGCTTTAGCAATAAATCCCTAAGGTACCTTTATGGAAATTTATTAGAATATACAAAGTTGCCTCTTCAAAAAGCACTGAGGTAAAATTTATTCGCTGCGTAATTGTGAGTCTTTACACTTCAAACACCTAACATGCTAAGCAATATGTACTTTACATATTAGATATTGCAATGATCACACTTATGTGTCTATTTTTGCGAACTGTACAGTATCCACATCTTGTTTTTTGAAACGTAAACAGATATCCAATAATTCTCTTTTCTATAATAACAATATTGCTGACTTTTTGTCGAAATGAAAACAAGGTTTGGTAAAGTACTTCGTTTCATCACGCGAAGCGTTATTAAAACTTTTGTGAGCAAAGTAATGAACTGTCGTCTACGTGTAATTTTGGTTATATTGAATTTATATATAATTTGAGAGTTTATTGTTGCTATGTTTAGAAGATTAAAAAACCATAAAAGGAAATCAATTACTGAATCGGATTACGGAATACTTCATCAGTCTTTCTTTGTCCGTAACATCAACCACACCCTTTGTACTGTTGTAAAATGTAACCACTTTGGTTCTTTGCTTAATAGAATGTGGATCTATTTTAGGGTGATCGCTTTTACCCATAAGGCGAACGGACCTGTAAGAAAACAACGAAATCAATAAGCGGATGCTCTCCCGAATTGCGGTAACAGAAGAAGGGAAAAAGATAATTAAATGCTTTGCTAACACAGTCGGTGATTGGGACTGGGGGCCTGAAGAACGAAATAAACACGCAACCCAAACCGTCCTGAAAAAAGATTAGTATTTAAACTAGAAAACATACATGTTTTGCGGTGATTTCAATAGCCACAGATCATGAAAGTGGACGTGTAAATTATGAACAAATTTTATAAATATCTAAGCCTAACCTTTAAGCACCTACCAGTAACAAACTGCAGCGGTGGCGATGGCAGAAACTAGAAACGGTCGACCAGTTGCGAAACTCAACACGTTCATAGCACCATAGCTACGATACACGTGCCTTCTTACAACTTCTGCTAACAACCGGGTTAGAGCAACTTTTAACGAATATACAACAGTGCGGCACATACAACGTGAAGGCCTTATTGCTGTAACATAGAGTACACTATCTATACGACGGGGGGGGGATTGACCTACAAGCTACATCTTATGTTATAACTAAAAGTATACATGCGGACAGAAACTAGTCTGTCCAATACAATAAAACACAACACTCAATTCATATCACAGAAAATTAACAGAATAATTATGGGGTTTATTACAGTATTCCTATACTTAATACCTAGTAACACATGGAAATGAAAATCTCATATATAAATGTAAATACAAATAGGACTAGAATCACAAGCCGCATCACACAGAATCTTCTGAAATATAAGGAACAACGTACATATTTAGAATAGTGGCTTTAGGCGACACCAAAAGTTAATCAAATACGTCTGCTAATGTATAATTATTAAATCTATATATACTTTCGAAACCAATTAACTCGGTTGTCCATTAATATAAAAATAATATCACACAAAATCTCAACTAATATCCTTTTTCTAATAGATGATAATATTATGTAAGTAAAATTGATTTACTTTTCTTAATATTTATATAATGCAAGTACAAATTCACATACCATAAGTGAGTCAGGCTATCGTTACCTATTGTCTTACTTAATATTTTCTTCTCCGACTTTGTGTTCGTTTCTACAGATTTCTTCTCGTCTCTCATTCGTTTCACTCTACAACCTTCTTCATTTCCTTTGGCTAGTTTTACTTACTGTCTATTCTCGTACTGACACACTTTGATGTTCTGTCCGCCTCCTATGGTATGCCTTCTAGAGGCGGCTCCGTGGCGTAGTTGGTATGCGTGTGACTACTACGTCAAAGGTCCCGGATTTGAAACCCGACACGGTCCGCTTGAAGAACGTCAGGCGAGCATTTTTCACAAAAATACGTCCGCGTTCGGATGAGAAGTAAAATAGAGTGTTGTTAAAGATCTGCCTTGCTTGGAACAGTAAGGGTTCGGCAAAATTCAAAATTTTCCAGGTTAAACAAACTCGTTTCCTAGCCAATGTAGTACCTTCGGGTGGAGCATTGGAAAATTACTTGTAGGATATGCCTTCTAGATCTTTTTTCTTTTCCTTGGAAACTGTCACTTAGTCGACTTTTCGGTCTACTTATCTTTTCTTTCCCTTGAATATCCTTTTTAGATGATTTATGGTTACTGCAGATTTCCTGTAGTCTACTAGTATATTTTGAGACTTGACTGTTATGTCATGTGTAGGTTATTACTGTTGATCTTCTTCCTAACTTCTTTTCTTACTTTTTGGTTTTCTGCAGGAAGCCACTCCTTTTCATGAGGTAGAAGAGGGAGAATATTTCGTTTCTGAGATGCAGCCGTTCTTTGACGATTTTTGCAATGTTGATTTATGACATTTTATCTTCGCTCTCGTTTCTATCCTATACTTTTTCTTTTCTTATAGTTTTTTACATGGTGCTTTGGGACTTCAAATCGGCTAGCATTTTTCTCTCTTTCTCTTTTTGGTTTTGTTTTGTTGTCTAATAGGACTTTTCGTTGTGTCCTTACGGTTGTTGTATTGCTGGGTCAGTTGTTTTGATTTCTACTCCAACCTTTTAGCTTTGCTAGAGGGGAATTTGTGAGGTTCCATTTCGTAGTATGAAGACTTCTTGCAGCTTCAACTACGAAATGGAACGTAATATCGTGAAAGCACATTTTTATGCTTTTTTGCAATATGAGAGGTTAATACACATTTATTGGTGCCACTGCCAAATGCACTCCACTTTGAACAGGACTGGTACCAATTTGCCGAAGCTCATTTGGAATATTTTTTTTATTTTTTCTAATGGTATCCTACATTAGTCGGTTTGTTATTATGGTGTAATTCATTACCAAGTGGCACAGATATAAAATAGTTTTATCCAGTAATTATTCTTCTTAAATTGTCAATTGATCGTAGTAGTCTTTTTGTCATACCTAGTTCATTGCTGGAAATTTATAGGACTTAAACGTTTTTTTCCTGGGCAATTTACGTATTATGTATGTATAAGATTCTTACATCAGCAACATTTAAGAAAATTCTAATAAATACGCATCTGTTCATTACATGCACACGCTTTTTGCTAGAAATTTTAAACCGTTTGAGGTATCGATAAGCGGTTTTCATAAAATCGTTCCTTTTTCTTTAATACAATTTAGATAAGTATGCCGCTCCATTAGATTTTTTAAGTTACTAAACAATTTAGATTGGCTGAAAAGAGCACTTTTTCCAAATTTAAATAAAATTAGCAAATGCAATTTAATAGGTTTTCTTAATCATTGAGAAATTCTCTACTAAAGCATTCTATATTTAATAAATTCTAAAATGGGAAATGTATGATAATCCTAATTTCATCTAATCAATTCACCAACTTTTATATCCCTTATTGTGCAATTTATAAAAGAAAGTTATAGATCAAAATTGTACAGAATTAACCAAACTATCCATTGGCGTTTTTATACTGATTCCTCTCTAAAATTTCTAGAAGACTATCGCATTTTGTCACTGCCAATAACGATTCCGCCCTTTATCCCGGTGTAGACGACGACCCTTAAAGTCCCCATGCACGGGTTAACATCCTTGCCCAAAACTTGCAAGCGCCGTTAAACAAAAGCTCGTACACCGTTTTGTCCTTAGACCTGTGTCATCTTTAACTTAATTTTCAATGTTGGGATTAGTCATTATATAACATTTTCCCTTTTTCAAATGTCGTTTTCACAACGTAATATATTTATTTAATTTCTGTCAGTAATTACCTTTAAGTCATGCATTTTTTTCTGATCTAAATTACTGTTGTAATTGTGGTATTTCATACGTCCTTGATTGTCGAGACGGGCTGCAACTGTCTATTGTAATTATCTTTCTCATAGGTTGCTTCTTTGTTATTTGGTACGTAGAGCGTATCATTTAGAACTACTTTTATTTGCCGTTTTTAAATAGTCATTGTCCTTGGATACGCGCAACAATGTATTATATAAGAAATAATTTTATGTTTTTTGAGGGTTATACTATATTATTTCTATTACCTTTATAGAAACAAAAAAGTTGAAATATTGTCCTTAATTAACATTAACTATTTGTAAAATCGGAATATACAGTGTAATCCGCAGTTATTCTGTCCATCCAAAATTAGTTATTACCTTTCTATCTAGTTTATATCTAAAGTAACGCGAACGCGTTTCACCCTTTTTACCAACGAGATTTTTCCAAAAATTTTTTAACCTACTAACCTTCGTCAGTTCAATTTCAGTGCTACGTCCACAGCCCTTCGCCAATAAAGTCGAAAATCAAAAAATAAAAAATCGAACGTCCTCCGACCATACAGAACATAACACTGGAAGCACCGCTGAAGCGGAAAGTCATGATGCGGCCATCTCTATCGTTCAAAGAAATAAAATACTCAAAGGAGTCATGTTATTCCTTTACCGGTGCCGAAATGCTACGATAGTACGTATGACCACGATCCCTGGACATAATTTACGATTCGGCGATTGGCCAGAGAGTTCATTGGGAAATTGACCCCAGCTACCACTCATTCTACTTCACATTTCTACTTATCTCACAAAAAAATCCTTGTCCAAATCAACCTACATGTTCATGATGTCCATTGGTAAATTGACTCCAGCTACCGCTCTTTCTACTGCTTATTCTTATGCCACAAAAAAGCATCCCTCACCCAATCAACCTAAATGTTCATGATATATATTCCGTATGGCATGTGTCCAGTGCGTTTGTCAAATTCAAAATGTAAATCCCTATTGTTAAACACAGAAAGTAACTAAAGTGAGCAAAATATACTCAACTAAAAAAATAATTTCTCAAAACAAATAAAAAAAAATATAACAAGTAAGTTTGAAATAAATTTTAAAAACCGCCCTTAGAACACATACAACCTCAAATTTACTGGGGGATTAAATTCCTCGGAGTGACCAAATACGTCGTTAAGTTATTATGACTCTCGGTATCTTGCTCCTGATACACCGGGTTCAAAATCTCTGCCAGGGATGTCGTGGTGGAGTCTTGTTGTTTTGTTGTTTGCCTGGTTGTAGCCCTTTTGACGAAGCGCCGATGTGTGTTGAACGATAGAATAGGTACTGAAGGTAGGGGATCACTTCGTCGATATTGGAGCACTACAACATCTAGTCTCGCGGGAGATCGGTAGTGAATTCTTTTGTTTCGATACATTCGCTTCTAAGAAAATGTCTCTCCTTTCCAAGAAAGGTTAAAGGCCACTGACGCACACTGGTGGGTACAACGCGAGAAATTTAATCCTTGCATGTTCTCAGACCACAAAGATAAAATAATTATTGGACTTTCGTGAGAACTAAATGTTTGTGTGGTTTTCATAAACGCTTGCATAATATCCTGAGAATTTCCCCATGTGTCGTTTTAAAAGCTACCTGAGCCTAACTAATACAATAAACGTCAAAGCTTTTCAAAGAAAGGGTAACAACCTATTGTTCTAACCTAAGTTTCAACTTAAAAACGTTTTTAATCTAAATTCTTTTCTACACTTTCATTACCTGTCACACCCAGTTCCAAATTATTTTCGGGGCATATCCCTCGGGTCTGACTCATATAATCACTAATTCGCACATATTCGTAAAAACTTTATCAATAGTCGTGAAAAGCTCTACAAAGTTAGGTACTCATTTTGTCCTGAGGAAGTCCGCCGTGTTTGGGAGAACAAAGTTGTTTGCCAAACAGTATTTCCGATTCAATATTTTTCCCAATCCGATAACTGTCCAATCATTTTTTTTTACCTCCTAACTTGTAATTCATTTCAATTCTAATTTGACTAAAAAGTTTGCATTCAGGCGTAAATTTCATTTCGATACCAAGAAAAGAAAGTTTTTGTTATTTATTTTGGTCACGATCAGTCAATTTTTGTCTTAAAACTCTTGAAATTAATTTATCTTAAAAAAAACCTTTCAGAAAAATACTAAATTTAGAAAAACAAACAATTTAAAACATTTTACACTTAAAAAAAGAAATATCGCACTTTGAAAGGATGCTATTAGACAAATTATAAAACAAAAAAAAACGATCATGCCTTGACGCTAAGAAAATATTCAACATTTAAAAACCAAAAATAGAACAACCAAACGATTAAAGACTGCCCAACAGTTAAAAAACTGCCCAGAATTAGGCGCCAAAAATATCATTACAGGTAAAATGGACGTTAAATTACGAATTTGAATTTAACCAGAACGGGCGGGAACCCTGTAACAATTTTAAGGCTACGTCAGCTAACTACAGTGGGTTCCTATTGGAGAAAGAATAATAAAAATACATTGGAATAGTTGAATTTCAAAAACTACGTTACAATGACCATTTACCCTGAGGGGTTTTACCTGTTGGCATATTCATAGGGCGTCAAACCATCTTGTCTCAGCAACCATTTCGATGTCCCGCAACACGGAAGATGGTTATTCCGAATAGATTTCCCTTGCTTTTGGTTTTCTAAATCTGTCATCTCATACTATTATTTATTCCTACAACTTAAAAGCGCTCAATTTTGGCGAAATTAAAGAAACTTTAAAATAGAGTTTTCCTCCCGCCCCATATACGTCTCCATCACCGAAATATTCTTTTGCAAATTTGTCTAGTTTTTCATATTATAGTCCAAATAAAATCAACCTAGATTCAACTCCTTCCAAAATGAAATAATTGTAATATGGATACAAATATACTTTACTTCAAAAGGGAAAAAACCCCAATTTTCTAACATTTAACTGGTCAGGTATTAATAAAAGAAATTTTTAGGAAAAACATTAACTCGATCAATAATAATACCACATAATTTGTTCTAGTTTTCAAAATTGATATACATGACGTTCTGAGTCCAATATCTAGAAATGCCATAGTTTACAACAAATACGAATTTTTGATGCCTACATTTCTTAAAAATACTAACTTTTCACTTTTTATCTGCACCATATTATATTTAAATCCTACATAAAAATTAACATACACTTATCGATTAAGCATTTAGAATGTTCTACTTTCATTTTCCGGCAAGGCTATGCTTTAATTAAAAGAAAACTGGTTCCAGGCAGGTTTACTTGACGCTATTCAATAGTCCTACAAAATAATCATTTAATGTTCTGGTCATTTCCTACTAAATAAATGCAAAGCATTTACCACTTACATTTAAAATCAACACGTACGTATTTATAAATCTAACATAAAGCTCAACATTACTTACGGTTTAATTCCAGTTAAAATATAAAAACTTGGAGGATTTTCAGAAACACCAGTCTTTCATTTTTTCGGCTACGAGCAACTCCCTTAACATAGAGCAAAACCCACCTTTTTTTAACTGACGCGCAGGTATAGCCCCCTTTATCGCGGTATTCATACGATCCTCCAAATCCCGCGTACGGGTTAACATCCTTGCTCAAAACTTGCAAGCGATGTTAAACAAAATTTCGTGCACCGTTTTTAACCATCATGGAAGTTGACGTCTACATCTTGAAGCTGTATTACCTTCAACTTAAAATGTCGGGCTTAGTCGTTATGTAACATTTTTTCTTCATCAAATTCCGTTCTTAAAACATAGCATATTTAATTTATGGTTAAGCACAAAGTCATTGTTCCTTAATTAGGTATAAATCACGTAGTTTCTTTGTGATATGTGATATATTGCAATAATGATGTTTCGCACGTACTTGATTATCGAGACGGGCGACAACTGTCGATTGTAATTATCTTTCGCATAGGTTGCATTTCTGTTATTCGGTAAGTAATGCGCAACACCTAGATATGCTTTTATTTGTGGGAGCGGTCTTTTTAAAAACTTCTTCCAAAAACTTCTTGTAACAATTTATTTCTTAAGCATTAATTATATATGGAATTTTGACAAACTTGATAAAATTAAACTAAGTCGGAATTAAATAATAATTGAATTAATATTAGGGCGAGTAGCCTAGGCAAACAACAATGCAAAAGTTAAAATACTCAAGACTGACTGACTGATCTAGGGCTCCCGGGGTATTTATGTTGTCCCTGCCCCTCACATGTCTGTGGGAACTTGCAGAGCTCATGTATTATTTCTTTATTCTACTCATCATACAATGTAACAATCTTAATTTCTAAGTAATCGCGGTTTCTTAACCGTCTGTGACCTGCACCTGCAGTATTACTTACGTCTGGAATACAATGTTTTACATCCGTTCTCACAACTTGCTTGTAAACTTTAAATAACCTTTCTTATTTCTCCTTGAATTTACAATATTGCAACTAATTTAAGTTTATTTCTAATTTTCTAATAATTTCTATTTATTTGTACATTATATAGATTGGGGGATACGTATCTCGCGTAGCAATGTATTGTAAAAGAAATAATTTTATAGCTTTTGGGGGTTATACTTTAGTATCTGAGTTACCTTTACAGAAATCAAAAATAAAGACATTATAAATGTCATATCAAATAATTTTTGGTTATTTGTAAAATTGAAATATACAGGGTACATCCGTGTTTATTCTGTCCATATAAAATTATTTTAATACATGTTTGTTTTTATCTATCATAAATTGCTCAATTATAAGAGTATATTGTGTTACGTACTGTTTAATATCTATTGTAGTTAAACGACCTAATTTAATGGTGATTAGATGAAACCATTGTGTCGTCTTTCAGTGATAGAAGTATGCTCAAAAGCTGTTGCCATTCTATAATGAGAGTAGGGTAGCTAAGCCGGTTTGGCAACAGAGATCCACAGCAAGATATGTATACGCCGGTTCGAGAACAATATGAACAGCTAAGCCGCTTTGGGAAACAAAACGTGCAGCAAGATATGTATACGCCGCTTTGAGAACAAAATTGTCTTTGTGTGTAAATTTGTTGCGTCGGGGGGTCGTTAGGTCTTTGGGGTGTGCGTTCGGCGGGGTCGTTAGATTTTTGTTGTGGGGTGGTGCGCGTGCGCTGGGGTGGAGATATTTTCTTAGGAAATTTTTTAGCAGCGTTCCCGACGTTAAATATTAAATATTAAATTTTAAAAATGTTGTGCGTGTAGAAAATGGAGTTCACGTGTTGGTTCGTATTTTCTGGGGTAGGTTAAGCTAAAAATTAAAACGCCGCGGTGAAGAATTTTTTAATATTAGGCAAACGCGTGCAAGTGGTAAAGAGTGTTTTAGCTCTCCTCATAAGCTGCGTTTTGTACGAAGTAGAAAATAAAATTAAGAAAGTATACGAAATGTTATATGATGGAGGTCAAATTTTAAACGTTTGCAGGTAAAATCTTGTAAAAAAGAAGTCGTTCACATCTCGCAATTTTAATGTCGCGATAAAATACTAAGAATTTGCATGCAGTCGAATATAACAACGTGTTTTTTATCTGGCAATATATATGTAAATCACGTCGACATTCGACTTTTAATATAATGTATTTAATTAACATAAGGTGTGTTGCAAAAACATTTCAAGACAGGTATGTCGTATAATACCTTTTGGTTACATCATCCCAAAATAATTTATACAAGTACACTGAACTTGCAGTCGGATCTAACATATAATCTTTTAATTATACCCGTATGAATTTAAAATATATGCAAATTATACCAATTTCAATGTCACGATAAAATAACAAGAATTCGCAGTCGAATATAACCTCGTGTTTTTTTATTGAAATTATAGCTCTCTGGTAATATATATGCAAATCATTCAACTTTTAATATAATGGATTTAATTAACATAAGGTGTGTTTGCAAAAACATGTTAAGACTATTTCCGTCTTGGTATGCAAATTATACCACCTTTCATAACGATTTATTTGACTCTCAAATAAAAATTAATTTGATCTTATATCAAGAGGTGTTCTTGCTTACATTTTAGCAATTTGAATATATTTAAATATTTAAATGTAATTATACATTTAATTTATGTGGCAATAAAAATTCTTTTACTTTTAGCGGTTTGGTGATTGTATGTAGATGACGTATTAGACATTGTATATATATAACTCGTTTAATTGCACAAACGTGATAAAAAATTTATAGGTTATGCAAAAACGTGCATGTAGTGAAAAATTTAGCGGTGATCTTTAGAGCTTCGTCATTGTTTTTATTCTCGTTGCTTTAGTTAATTAAAGAGAGATTTTAGGTTAAGCAAAAATAGGAAATGTGGTGGATGACATAATCACTTTCAAAATGATGAATGGTGGGGAAGGAGCTTCTAAACGTGCCCTAAACGGGGCTCTGCCCCATTATTTTTGTATTAAATATCAAAAGAATAGGAGAAATTATTCGACTCGTATTTTATAATGGTTTTAATTTAAAATATTGGTGTGTGCAAAAACATGTTAAGACAGGTCACTCGTTCTGAACTCGTACCCGGATCTATATAATCTTTAAATATATGCAAATAATGTCGTTATTTAAAACGTGGTGAAGAATTAGGATGGGGATGTACTCATTCTCAAATGCGGAATGGTACTCCATAAGGCGTTCTGAACGGAGGCTTTGCACGCATTAGGTGATTGAATACTTCGGAGATTTTAGGTTAAGCAAAAACGTGCACGTGTTGAAGAATCTCCGAGAATTTCAAAAAATATTTTTGTATTAAATATATAATTTTAAAAGAAACACACAAAATTTGAATGTTTTATTTATATTAGTTTCACTTACCAGCTTATTTTAATTACATGCTAATGAGTTCATATATTTTCATACAGTTTGATTGATTCACTGCCGAAACAAAACATTTTTTACACAGCTGACAATACTGGGTGTCGTTTTTCAATACAATATCAATAACTATTTACAATACAGCTGAATACTGAAATGTAAAGTAACTTTCACACATTTACCTACGTGTACTTAAATTTAATTGAATTCTAAAAAATATATGCATATCTATGGCAGGCAACCCAGCATACACCAATTATATATTCTTAGTGTAAAATTTTATTGTTAGGTGAATAACCAGCAATTTATTATGTAATATTTATTGCTACAAGCATGGTAATAATAATTTGCAATGTGCAAAATACCTCTTTTGTTGTTAAAAGACCGATTTAATTAAACACTATAAAAGATTGTGAATTATTTATTCTAGTTAAATTTTACAGTGCTAGAGACACTAATTATTATTAGTACTAGATATAGGTATAACAAAATTTGTATTCCAGATGATAGTATGTTCAAAGGATATTATTATTTAAAAGACTCTGTAAACATGATTAGTGAAATTATTAAAGTTAAGGAATGTAAAGCAAAAATTTGTCCATAAAAGCAAATATGTTTTCTAAAAGATATGCATAACTTACGGATCTAAACGTTTCAACATTTCGCAAACTGAGATAAATATTACTTATTTCTTTGCAAAAACGTTCATATAACGCCCTTTAACAACCGCGTTCAGTAAAGTGCATGGTAGTTAATGACCTCGGCGATTGTGCTATTTATAGTATAATTATAACAACATATCCCCATATGTAAATTATATGGTTCTGGTTTATACCTAAAACAACTATTTTGCATTATATTTTGTTGATCCTGGCAGAATAAATTACAAGTATAGCTACGTTGTCAATACATTTTTATTTTCAAACTCGTTTTAATTATTGTAGAATTTAGTGCTTATAAATAATCTACTTTAATTCAATAAGTTATTCTTAAATTAATAATTATTGTCAAGAGAAATATATACACATATGGTAAATAATTGCAAGAATGTCTATAATATATCTGAGTTTTAATTCTGTTAAATGGAACATATGGCAACAAGGTAACTTCAAAACATTTTAGCATAATTGTCAATTACCAAAATTCACAATTTTCATCTTATATCAGCAAATGTTATTAAATTGATGCTAAACAATAAAAATAATACCGTTATATTTCAAATCATTTTAATAGAATTACGCAATGTTAAGTCGTTATTAAAAATTAATTTAAACAGAGTTTTTATTGTTATCGCCGTCTGTTGAAGAATCGTAGCAGAATCTGAACTATATCGCTTTTACAAAGCATGTATTCAAGATCACATTTAGTTAGTTTCAAAAAACTTTTCATCATTGTATACGACTTGTTTTAACTTGCAGTAGGTATCAATGACCGAATCAACATTACCACCCGAACATGGTTGACAACTTTAAATTTTATTTTCCCTATTACTTTCAAGGTATTAAACATTGGTATATATATAGATTTAACGACATCAGGCAACCTTTTTCTTAATCTTCGTTGGGAATTAAACCACTCATAGTTTTTAAAATCATCTTTCTTTACGTTTCGATCCATGACCTAGGATCGTTGTCAAAATTGTCAAAACCACAACAATCATAAAGGGAGTATTTATCAGGCAACATATTTCTCGCATGGCTATGACAGCTTTTTGTGCTGTATGTAGAGTAATGATTAACGTTATGCTCTTTTGATTAATTTGCAATTTACCGGGCATGCATCCTTCGTTAAAAGTGAAGGATATCCCATAGATAATTTGAATAACAATCTATCACCACCAACACACCTCTAATTGGATTTTCCTTAAATATATTGCTCAAATTCAACAGAGTCGCCTTGCCAGAGATCATCTCGAGGTTGTTGATTTGTTAATGCTGTTACAAAAACTAGTGGGGGGTTTATCAGACGAATAACTAGGTGATGCTCAGTATCACAACACTTTAGCATTACCTATTTTGATGAATGTGCCATAAAAGCTAGGTACTTGGATAGATCTCGCAGTGAGTGGAACAACAACGATAGTGACGATAGTGGTGCGAAGTTTTCAAGTTAACATGGACAATGTACTGTACGATTTGTTCGAGAGTGAACAACGCATTTTACACCAACATCTGAAACATGCCATAGTATTGAATGATGTAGACAAAATCAAACGCATACTGTTCAGAGTAGGTGTTCATGTTCCCTTTAAAGCCTTCAAATGGCTAACGCTGACCAATGATACATCCATTGATGTAATGGACATGCTGTTTAATCAACAGAGTAGGTGCGATCAATTTGTATTAAACTTCATTGAAGCTTGCAACGGCAAAACAGAGTTAAAATGTCATCAGGTGCGCGGTGTACTAGACGCAATAGAGAGTAATTATAGTTTGAGCGATGTATATTTCCTTGAAGAATTACTAACCAACCGAGCTGTATTGAGTACGAAGGCATTTCCTATCATGAATATAAAATGCAACTATAAATCACTGGTCACAGTGATTGACGATATGATTGTAGATGTTGTATATTTCGCACAACCTATGGTATTAGAAAAGTATTGAAGTTAATTTTAAAGTATAAGGTAAATTATAAGTACCAACCTAATGTAGTTGGCCCTCATAGAACAACATATAACTGGCTCCTCAAGAATTTGGCAATGGAGGGCTCAAAACAGCAACCAGGATGGACGTGTGGTCCGGATTCGGGAAAATGGCCATCAAATAGTATAGATGATTATAAAAAAGTGTATATGCTATTAAAGTTATTGTTTTAGTTTAATACTATTTTTGTATGTAAATCATGTCATCTTGGTAGTCTTAGCTGATGCGCTATAGATAGCACTTATTAGATATAATGGAGGATGCTATTGTACGTGTCGCATACCTTTTACAATGAATATATATACCTCGAGTGTTGGTCAAGTACGGGGAGAAATTGTTAGCTGAGAAGGTAATGTGTTTTACCTGCTTGTTATTTACACATATTCACGGACATCGAAATACTCAAGTTCAACCAAAACAGCGAAAATCAACCTACATCAACGTTTTGCGCTTCGGGCATGAGGAATTATAAACAACTTTCTTGACGTAGAACTAGTGTAGTAATTAGTAGTACATAGATGTAATTTGTGTGGTGTGTGTGTGTGTGTGTCGCTATAATAAATCATATAACAGTAAAAAATTTTATTGATGAATGACATATGATGGTAAACAAACACGTAACAGCAAATCTACAAAATATGATTTTGGATATCCAACTATTATGGCTAGAATCTAAATTTAACCATTTCACATATACTTGATTTTAACTCTCTTCAATACTTTTTCCACTAAATATACATCCGGATAGTGTGTTCGTTGAAGTTCTTCTGCATAGAAGCCGCCTAATATTGGTTGTCCTCGACTATCGCGCAATAGGTACGTTAAAGGATTAGTCAAATGCACTTTGTACACCGTAAAATTTCGTTAGACCAATTTGGTGTGTATCCCTTGGTAAATTGGCCTCTATGTTTACTAATGCGAACATGATCCCCAACAGAAAATTTTTACTCTTTAAGTTAACTGTTTTGATCGTACTGTACACTGTATTGAAAAGTTTGCGTTCATTGCGTTTTGTCACATCTACAGGTCGCATGCCGATTGTTCGATGTTTGGTGTTGTTATATGCAGTCACGAGTGAGGATAGTATATTCAGCCATCGATACGAACCATTCAAACTAAATTGTTTCCACATTTTGACTTTAAGGTACGATTAACGCGTTCTACTACGCAAGCTTTTTATTGCTGTACACACTATAATGTGTAATCTCATATTTTTCCATTAAAGCCTTAAATGTTGAATTATAAAATTCTTTTCCCAAATCCGTTTGAATGTACCGTGGAATACGATGGTCTTTGTTGAAAATTGATTGAAAAGCGTTTGAAACAGCCTTACCCGTCTTGCGCTTAACCGGTACGGCCCATAAGTATTTAGAAAATACATCGATAACAACTAGAATGTATCTAAATCCTTTATTTATCTTTGCATATGGGATCATTTCCACCAAATCGGCTTGAAACAGCTCGTTTAATCCTTTTGTGATTACATGTCTTCTTGGAAAGTTAATGCGAGCAGGCTTATGTAACTCGTGGACGATTTGCTCCTTTACAGACATATTGCTAATATATGTGTGTGTGTATGGTTGACGGCTATATGCGTGCGTTTTAAGTTTCTCTTGCAACTGTTGAATATCTGCTTGAATTCGTGCAATGTCTATTCTAAATTGTGCTTTCACTTGTTGAATAGCAGCGTCTAATGTCTTATATATGCTATTCATAGAATCATCTATCCGTTTGGTTACGATTTGTGCAACATTAGCGTTCACAGTGGCTGGAACAAGGTTACGCATCATCTCTTCAAAATGGTTAAAGTCTGATCTTGTAACATACTCGCTCGAGAATTGTGTTATCATACTGTTTGTTGTCTCCTTCACAAGCGTGTCTATATACTGCTGAATAGTGGAACCACTTCCAAGCGTTGGTTCGCCCTCTTGCTGGTGTAGCGTTGCTAACCGCGATTCTAAGTACGCTTTCGTGACTGCATCATCATCTTCTTGTGGTGTAGCGACGCGCGCTAATCTCATGTTGTCAAAATCGTAGTAATCATCATAAGAAATATATGAAGCACAGTCAGACGCATGTCCAAACTTGTCGATAACCATCGTGATAATGAATAACAAGTCGCACAATCTACGCTATTATACGCAATTCGCGTAATTCTTCCATAATCGATGTAATTTCGTTGGTGTGACCGGTGTTACCTGCATCTTGCGAGGCGAGCAGAAACTTGAGCCGTTCGCACAGTTCGTTGGGATCATCAAAGTATACATACTCTAGTGGCTTCTCGTTATAATCCATGAGTAGACCACGACCACTCGGGTTTATAGTTTGCTGTCGTAAGCTATACATTGCATTACTTCTTTTTTTAATGTCCGCATAATCGTTAATTTCTTTAAGTGAGAATTTACCCAAAGGATTGAGAAGGAACAGTTGCTCGTACAACCCTTTGCTACCGTTGTAGCAAAATCGTTCTACACACACCTTTTCACCAATCCCGAAGATAATGTCCGAATCACCAATCATTAATTTTCCTGTCTCCGGATTATAACGTACTTTATCCCTGCGCAAGTGCTCCGTGTCATTGTTATAAATACCAGTAAAGTTGGAAAACAGATTATCGACATAGTATCTTACCGATGGTAAGAATCGTTGTAAGTAGGTCTGATGTTCTTCGCTGTTTAGGTACCGTTCGTACTCTGTATGGGTCTCTGGAGTGTTGCCGCTACTCTCCGATTCTTCGAATGTGGACTCCACAGACTGGACTGGGCTATGAGGATTGTGTTCCCATGCCTCCTCTATTGGTGGTGCGGCGATTGGTGTGGAACTGCGCACCTGATCGAGAAATTTAGGGCGTCTTTTAGGAGTAGATTGTACGTCATGTTGTTGTGGTAACCAGTGCTGGCTTTCGATCTTGGACTCCTGTTTAATATCTTTCAGCAGACCGGTCTGAAGTGTTTGTAAACGTTTTGTAATAGGTGCATAGACTTTACTTAATGCAAGCTCCTTTTCAACCACACCTGCTTTTAGCGCTTGTAATTTCCTCTTGACTGCCTTTCGTACTTTTATGAGTTCTCGTTTGGTTTTCACGTCGTCTGCCATCGTCTAGAAACGGGTAGGAAGTGATGTGCTATTTATGTGCTTTATAAGTATATATAGGTGTCAAAACCTTTTCGGTAGCGACCGTTTTGCAAATCGCCATCTTTATTGATCACCAGGAACCCATACCGATCTCGCCAGCATACGCCGCACAATTCTTTAAACCGGTTAAACGACATATCCGTGTTTACATGGTCAGCGTATACGTGTTTTAAATTGAGTTCGTCTTGTTTGAATAGCACTAGGACATTAGCATTGTCTCTAATCAATTGTTTAGGTATTTTGGAATAGGTCTGACATAGGTAAAAACAATCAATGGCCTTATGTCGACCTAAAGAAAAATATTCTCGCATTACATTTTGTTTATCGCACGACACGTCATCGAAAATAAATATCGAATTAGGTTTTGCTTCCGCTGGAGTAACAATTGCATCCCATTTGTTAAACGCAAAATATCCTATTTCTTTTATTGGTTGTAATAACCTCTCTAGGTACTGATACTTTGGTTGATACAAGGATTTTGAGTAAGATAAACGTTTTCAAAACGTACACCATTCGGATGTTTCAAGAGACCGATGACTACATTAGTTTTACCACAATTCGATGGACCTGTAATGATACACCGTATTGTTGATGGTAATAGTAGTCCATGCTTTTGCACGTTAGTGTTGTTGCTGCAGTTGTGGTCCGTAATTGGCAACGCCAATTGTTGCTTTACCAGACGCATTCTATCCATATACTAAAACGTAATTGCAGTATGGTAAGCATTTAAGCGAGTAATTCTACACGCATGACCAGTCTCCTTTAAACCTTTCGACTGACAAGATTAATGAAATCCTATCGTGGCTACGGGTTACTCAATAGTGCTATCAATCGTTTACCGGTAGAATTACATTTACCAGGCTATCGCTTCTGTGGACCGGGTACTAAGCTTCAGAAACGCCTCAAGCGTGGTGATATAGGTCGTAATCCCTTAGACGAAGCCTGCAAACTACACGACATCGCCTACGATCTTTCTACAGACTTAACAACCCGACACCAAGCTGATCGACGTCTTGCCGAAACAGCACAAAACGTCGTACTGCACCCGACGCTTCGTTAGGTGAAAAACTTGCTGCGTTTGCTGTTGGTTCTGCAATGAATGCCAAAGTTAAATTTGGTATGGGTTGTCGCAAGAAAACGATAAGGTGTAAAGGAAAACGACGTGGTCAGCGTCTACGTACAGGAAGTGGTATACCATTCAAGCGTTTAATTCGCACCATTTGGGAACGCATTAAAAACGTTCGTCCGACCGATCTTATTAAAACTGCTAAACTTGCAGTGGCACCGATTAAAGATATAACAGATGAAATTCGTGGCATCCCACGTGTAATCCCTGTACCCAAAACTGGTGGTTTCCTACCTTTGATACCTATTTTGCAGCCCTTTCCGCAATTGGAGCGTTGTCGGGTGGAGCAGCTGGGATTGCAAAAGCTGTCAACGATGCTAAACTTGGACAACAACAATTAGATGAAGCAAAACGACATAATATGGCACAAGAGGCAGTGACACTTGGAAAGGGTCTCTATTTGAAACCTTATCGCCGTGGACATGGACTGTACCTAAAGCCTTTTCTTACACACGGGCAAGGTTTGCGTAAACAAAGACAACGAAAAAAAACTCAACGCATTCGTTAAACCTACCTATGCGAGCGTTGACCAATGTTGACTTGAACAAATACATAAAACGTTTACCAATATCCCACTTTCGTGGAATATTCATGCGCAATTCACTTCCAAACACAATTCGTTGGCGAGAATGTGGTATTCTTAATCATGATACTACACGTGGTGTGGGAACTCATTGGACCGCGTACAAAAAGATGGTTCAAGGGCAGTCTATTATGATAGCATTGGTAATCTACGACCTCCGAGGGAACTTGTCAAATACTTAACCTCATCAGGACCATGCACTCTCTATTATAATTATGAACAATTTCAACCGCTTAACACTGTTACCTGTGGACACTTCGTATTGAAATTTTTACTGCAAAATAGTCCTCCGTTAAGTTTCTAACAACGTTATATATTATTTGATTTTAGTGTATTTTAACTGTTTTGTATAAAAGTGTTTAATTAAAACCATATATTGCAAGTGTTTCAGGAATTTGCTTTTTATTACCCCATCCCAACTACGAATACGACTAGTTGTTAGTTTATCGTCAACCACCGAACATGTACACATTTACTTTAACTGGAACTGAATCTACGCTCACCGCAATCATCAACCCACCAATTGTTCTCGATGATGACCATGAATACGTTATTGGTCTTACAAACTTTGATACATATTTTCAATTCCCAATGTAACGGAAGCGAACAATAAATTTTACATTGATGACATCGTGCTTACTTTACCAGAAGGAACTTATGAAGTGGCAGATATTAATAAGTTCGTACGACGTAATCTGAACGATCCCCGTGAACGCACTTCATCCAAACGTTATCTTATTGATATTCGAGCCAATAATAACAGTTTACATACAGAAATCAAAGCATCAGGTATAGTGGATTTTACACAACCAAATTCACTTGCTTCGTTGCTGGGTTTTGAGAAACGTAAACTACCAGCTCTCACTACTGCTATTTCGGACCATCCGGCACAAGTCTTTCCAATCAATTCAATATGTATTGAATGTAATCTTGTGGTCGGATCGTATCGGAATAGCAAACCTGTACACATTTTGCATCAATTCTTTCCTGCAGTTGCTGCAGGGTACAAGATTATTGAAAACCCCGTAAACGTCACCTATATGCCACTTAATACACGAATCATCGATCGCATCATTGTTAAAATAGTTGATCAAAACGGTAATCTCATCACTTTTCGTCGGGAAACCATCACGATTAGACTTTATCTAAAGCGTCTTTAAAACAATGGTTTTGCGCTATGAGCATAAACCACCAAAACCTATTAATAGACGCATTGTCAGCACCTTTACCAGTTACAAGACACCAGTGCACCGATTAACACCGGAAAACGTTAAATTTCTGCAAACATTAGGACTCAAAGTGCTACATAGCTAAAATGGATAGTAATATTTTAAATGTTACGCAACGTGCTATATTTGATACAACCATCGTCAATGCCGACAAACATATGCATACTCCGTACTCCAATACCACGTATGAGAAGAACGATGTTATACGGATTCCAATAGAAAACGAAGATGTCTATACACTACCATGGGACAGCGTAATTTATATTGAGGGTACAATGAATAAGTCAGATGGTGGCGTTTCGCCTACAGCCGATTTTGTCAACAACGGAGTTTTATTTTTATTTGATGAAATTCGTTATGAACTTGGTGGAAAGACTATTGACCGCGTTCGTAATCCAGGTATAACTACGACTATTAAAAATTTCCTATCCTACGATTATAGCGAAAGTCGTCGCTTTAGGAACGCCGGTTGGTCCCCATCGATAAGCTTGATCTCGTTGATGCTAATGGTCATTTCAACGTATGCATTCCCTTGCGCATGGTTTTAGGATTTGCGGAGGACTACCGAAAAATTCTTTTGAATATCAAACAGGAGCTTATTCTTATTAGAAGTAGTGCTGACGATGCAGCTATATCGAATTCTGATACCAAAGAGTCAATCAAAATTACTATTACACATATATCATGGCGGATTCCACATATAACCGTTGCAGATGCAGAGCGCTTAAAACTACTCAAACATATTCAACGCAATGCCACCATGGACATAAGCTTTCGCAGTTGGGAACTACACGAATATCCAGAATTACATACAACACACACGCATACGTGGGCCGTGAAGACGGCTTCTCAAGTGGAGAAACCGCGTTTTGTTATTGTCTGCTTTCAAACCGATACATCGCGCAAAAGGGCGCAGTCAGTTCGACCACTGTAAGTTGACCAATATGAAATTACATCTGGGTTCATCTATGTATCCTTACGATAATCTTAACATTGATTTCGATACCAATCGCTATTCTATACTATATGAGATGTATGCACAGTTTCAACAATCGTACTACGGGGGTATCAGCGAGCCGATATTAACACCCAATGAATTTCAAACGCACGCTCCACTTGTAGTCATCGATTGTTCCCATCAAAACGAAATAGTGAAAGTGGGAGCGGTTGACGTACGATTAGAATTTCAAGTGAAAGAAGCGCTTAAAGCTCACACTACAGCGTACTGCCTCATTCTACACGATCGTTTGGTCCGCTACAATCCTGCAACCAGTATTGTGAGTGAAGTCTAAAATTAATAGTCCATTAGTTGTCGACGTTCAAAGGTTTAAAATTGCACATAATAACTTTGTGTTTAAAGAAATGGCTGTTTTACAACTATCCCTATCGAATGGAGTTGCAATAACATATGTGCTGAAACCACCATATTCTTGGAACTGTCTATCAGCTCGCTTCAAATACCAAAAGGTATGGTTAAGCAGAAACTTTACGGTATATCTTGAGATGATGGCAATTTACAATGAATTTCTACACCTAAATGTTATTAACCTAGAAGATTTAGGGTGTACTCCTCTACATAAATTAAAGTATTACACCAATTCACACAAGTGTTTCTACCATACACACGACATTCGTCATTCAATTGCGCAACCACAGATGTAATTGTACTCAAAAACTGGTTTGTACATATAACCAATTATTCATTTTAATAAAGAATAATGTTTACATTAAGTAGTGTTTTTATTTGTATATTTTATACCTACATACATACATATTCCTTGAGACTAGTAAGATGTGTTTCAAAAAATGTCTTGAAATAAGTTTAATTGTAAAACTTACTAACGAATCTGTAAGTATCATATTGAAAAATTCCTCTTAACGGATATGTATTTTGCATTTTATGCAAACTTTATGTTACAATAATACAAATAAAAAATTATATTCTACTACCGAGGTATTAAATTTTAAAGTATGTTATAGTTGTGTAAACATAAAATGCATTGCATAGGTTTTTATCATCAAAGTAGTACATTTTTATTTAATCCCACCTGTAAAATGATTAATTTCTTAAACCTAAGTTTCATAAAATTTATTCTCCAAAGATCAACCAACTATAAACCAGAACTACTAAATTTACATAAATTTTGGTGTTATTTTAATTTAAACTATGCTCATAAATAGTCGTTTATATATATAGCACCAACATTGTTACTACCTATAAATATCAAATCTTTAAAGGAATTTACAGTCATGATTAATTAATAAGTGGTCTTTTCATTTGTACACATTTTGTATATGTTGTTTTAGTTCCATTGACGACCTATTATTAGTAATCTGTTTATTATTTTATTGACGATATAAATTTTAAGATTGGAAGGGAACGATAAGAAATCTTCCTCTGACATTTATATGCACTCCGCATAGTTGTTTAAGGTAGCAAATATAAATAAGCTGTTTAATGTGTTGTAGAAGAATTTTTACCATTGTATTATCGGTATGTATATACTTACTTACTTAATGTGTTTTTAACGGAAGTAGAAATTATGAATTTTGGTAATTAACAATTATGCTAAAATGACTTTGAAGTTATGCAGTTTCCATATATAATTTACATATATCGGTATGTTGTTATAAATATCACAACCTCGAGGTCATTAACTACCATGCACTTTACTAAACTATAATTAATAAAATCCCGTACATTTAACTAAGATACATTTTTCTTAATGTGGAAGTCTTATCTATATTTTATTCAAATAAGAATCTGCTACCGCCACCTACAAAAGATAGGGACAATTAAAGAATGTAAGTTTTGTAAATAAAACATTAAAATATTGTGTGTTTCTTTTAATATTATATATTTAATACAAAAATAATTTTTGAAATTCTCGGGAGATTCTTCAACACGTGCCATGTTTTGCTTAACCTAAAATCTCCGAAGTATTCAATCACCTAATGCGTGCAAAGCCTCCGTTCAGAACGCCTTATGGAGTACCATTCCGCATTTGAGAATGAGTACATCCCCATCCAAATTCTTCACCACGTTTTAAATAACGACATTATTTGCATATATTTAAAGGTTATATAGATCCGGGTACAAGTTTAGTGTGGTTGTATAAATTATTTTGGTGATGCAATCATGAATAAAATAACGAGTGACCTGTCTTAACATGTTTTTTACATATACACACACATATTAAATATATATTGAAATTGCTAAATGTAAGCAAGAACACCTCTTGATATAAGATCAAATTAATTTTTTTATTTGAGAGTCAAATAAATCGTTATGAAAGGTGGTATAATTTGCATACCAAGAAGGAAATAGTCTTAACATGTTTTTGCAAACACACCATATGTTAATTAAATCCATTATATTAAAAGTTGAATGATTTGCATATATATGACCAGAGAGCTATAATTTCAATAAAAACACGAGGTTATATTCGACTGCGAATTCTTGTTATTTTATCTTGGTAATGAAATCGTGAACAACATGTTTTACAAGATTTTACATGCAGACTTTATAATTAGATCCATTATATCACATTTCGTATATTTTTAAATGTTATTCGCTACTTCATACAAAATACAACTTTTGAGGAAAGCTAAAAAATTCTTTACCACTTGCACGTTTTTACTTAACATAACAAAATTCTTCATATAGGTAAAATCACCACTTCGCTATGCTCTCGGCTACCTAGTTTCGGCTACTTTTCCAAGGTCGTTGTGACGTCATAGCCTTTTATAAATAAAGAACAATGTAATACTATTCTAAAATTTTTATTCTGGCATTATACATAACAAAATTTAAAAATATTTAATGCCAAGCATGGAGCCATTTAAACTTAATTTTAATATAAATTCGATTGTTTAACATGGCTAACAACCAATGCAAGACTTAAGATATACAACAAATTTGTGTGTCAGATAACAAATCCTGGTGTTAATAAACAACTTGGAAATTATATACTAGATTTTTACGTTGTCCAGATGCACGTTTAAGAGCAACATTCGCGTCTACTTTGACCAAAGAACACGGTATTACGCAATTGGAAGCGACAATATAAAACTGTACAATTGGAAGCTATGTCAGTGCGGAACGGTGTATAATCCCTTAAAAGACTGTTTAACCTTATTGGAAGATAGTAAGTTATACTTCCTAAAGGTGCCAATGTACTCGGTATCGCTAAAATGTGGAGTAAGTTATCGGACAAGCTTCAAAATAGCTGCTGTTTAGTGTATAATAACCTGCTACAGTACATGTATTGGGGAACGGCAATACAAAGAAATTGACGGGCTTGCAAATTAAGTTGCCAGAAAACCAGAGAAAAGGGAAAATTGAAAAGTATGTGCTTTCAGCTTTTAGTTTTAACTATTTACCTGTAAATTATTTGGAGATAGTAGAGTAGGAAGACAGTCAAGATAAAATAAAAATCTTACACAAGTGCTACATTAAAGCAGGTAACATATTTTACACAATCTGTAACACCATATTCTACAATTCCAAAAGAAATAATCATTTCGGTATCGGGGTTGATAAGTACGCCTAACATTCGCCCAGAGGTTGTACGACAACGCGTAAATATTGACAGTAAACTCTCTCCGTTGACGCTGCAGGAAATTGCCCAATTATGCACGCCATACGCTGTAAGTGGAAGAAAAAGACAGCTGGAATTAGAGGAAATGCATGCAAAAAGGCAAAAGTTGGACTAAATAGAAGACACTGCGACAATACGCGAACAATACAAGAGAGCATAGCAAAGTGGTGATTTTACCTATATGAAAATGAAAATAAAGAACTTTTAAATTTTTTAAATAAATTTTGGTAGGAAATATTTAATAAATAAGTATATGTTGATGAAACACATATTTTCTAAATGATATTGGTGCTAAGGAAAGCTATTTTTATTAAGTTCTATAGTTTGAGAGTGACGTAAAAACCTTGATGCTACACCTTGAGTTGTAAAAGTTAATACATAAGCCTTGATATAAGATCAAATCAAATAATTTGAGAGTCAAATAAATCGTGATGAAAGGTGGTATAATTTGCATATATTTTAAATTCATACGGGTATAATTAAAAGATTATATGTTAGATCCGACTGCAAGTTCAGTGTACTTGTATAAATTATTTTGGGATGATGTAACCAAAAGGAATTATACGACATACCTGTCTTGAAATGTTTTTGCAACACACCTTATGTTAATTAAATACATTATATTAAAAGTCGAATGTCGACGTGATTTACATATATATTGCCAGATAAAAACACGTTGTTATATTCGACTGCATGCAAATTTTAGTATTTTATCGCGACATTGAAATTGCGAGATGTGAACGACTTCTTTTTTACAAGATTTTACCTGCAAACGTTTAAAATTTGACCTCCATCATATAACATTTCGTATACTTTCTTAATTTTATTTGCTACTTCGTACAAAACGCAGCTTATGAGGAGAGCTAAAACACTCTTTACCACTTGCACGCGTTTGCCTAATATTAAAAATTCTTCACAGCGGCGTTTTAATTTTTAGCTTAACCTACCCCAGAAAAATACGAACCAACACGTGAACTCCATTTTCTACACACACAACATTTTTTTAAAATTTAATATTTAATATTTAAAGTCGGGAACGCTGCTAAAAAATTTCCTAAGAAAATATCTCCACCCCAGCGCACGCGCACCACCCCACAACAAAAATCTAACGACCCCGCCGAACGCACACCCCAAAGACCTAACGACCCCCCGACGCAACAAATTTACACACAAAGACAATTTTGTTCTCAAAGCGGCGTATACATATCTTGCTGCACGTTTTGTTTCCCAAAGCGGCTTAGCTGTTCATATTGTTCTCGAACCGGCGTATACATATCTTGCTGTGGATCTCTGTTGCCAAACCGGCTTAGCTACCCTACTAATGAGCATTTGCGTAAAGTATTCGTTAGAAAAACATGTTCGTGCAACGATTCTTATGCATTTTAACTGTTGTTTTGCATGGTTTCCTTTGTGATAAATATCAATAGTTTCAATTACCGAAAACTTTTTCTTTTTCACGTATCTGTCCGAATTGTTACCCATATTCTCCGAATTTTAACCCACATTCTTAGCTTGGATTCTAACCCACATTCTTAGGTTCTTTGAGGCGGTGCTTGCTTAACCTTAACACAGAAGTCTCGCTTACTCGTTACAACACATTTCGTCATTTCGTCGTCATGGTTAACAGATAACGATGCCTTGCTCATTTACGGTACGTAAGTTCTTGCTTTTTTATGTAAAAATTAAGACCAGTAAACCAGTTTGCTTATTTAATATTATATTATTTTTTATAATTAAGAATAATCTAGTGGATTTGTTTCGAAATTATATATAGACTTAAAAATTATCCATCAGGTGTGGTATTTGATTACCTTTTGGTGATGGTTTGTTGATTGCGCCTAAAGACACTATTGCAAATACCTATCTTATTTCCTAGATTATAGTAGATTCTATTCGGAACGTGCTCGTCATCGTCAACGTGGAAAATAAGCAGGTTAGATTTGTTTCGTTTATTTTCGGGATAAATTAATCACCCCTTTTTCCCTTTAATTTGTTTTTCAGTTAAATCAATTCCGTTGCTATTCTTAAATCCTTCATCAACATTCTGTATATTTTACCTGTTCATCATAAGCCCGCTTTACAATAATTGTTTAACTCAAATCGATTTGCTTGGAAACAACAAGTTTATGACAAAATTAAAATAAGTCAATACCTAGTTATAGGTATCCATTTCGATAACGTATAATTGCTTTCTCTATGGTTTGAATCTAAAGACTCGTCGAACTAACGTCGCGTACTATCCGATAAAAACGTGTTTCCAAGTTTCCTAATCACGCTTTGATAACCACAATATGACTTGAAGCTCTGGTTGTTTAATTAAACAATTTATGTTTACTTTCTTTTTGAAAATGTTAAAAAGCACTCGTCATAATTGCTAGATTCTTCGTTCCGTTTTTCTTTATGAAAATTTCGGGCACGCCTTACAGCGTGGTGGGTATTGATGGTTTTATAAACCCGTACTTGTCGACGTAAACAATTTAATATTTTTTTGTAATCATTCTAGCTCCCTGCGGGTGACACATTAGTCCCTTGAATTGCCGTTCCTTGGGGTTTAGAAGGTTGCACCCGTTACGTGATCTCAGGTCCATCTGTCCCGCTCCAGTCCAAGGTGCGAACGAGAGCTCCAACACCCGTAGAGACGTGGGTGAGTTTTCCTTTCCTGCTTGCGTCAAGACCCTGTCAACTTAAATTTACTGTTTGGGGCTTATACAGGTCTCGAATTAATTGTATGTGCGAAAATGATTTATGATACTGGGATCTATTGCCATGGGATTACTATATTACGCTTAACTTTAACAACTATCTGTTAATGCGGGAATGGGATAAAAACTTGCTGACACATTGGAAGACCTTATTGCCATTGTATTTGTAATTGTAGGTTATATGTTAGCATTATCAGAGCCTATGTGAGGTTATATTATGATTACTAAACGAAATTGTGAAATCTGGCATACAAATACACAAGCTACCAAATACTAATATATATGGTGTATTCTCACTTACTTAAATCGGGTTAACGCCCATTATAATGTTTCTTTTTCTTTTTATGCTAATTAGAGTTCTTTTGTTAATGTGTTATTTCCTTTGTTTTTTTTATTTAGGTATAACTGCAGGTGGGGATTTCTCCTACAGGTTGTACGGAGCGGTTAATAATTTATTTTTATTTCAGGCCCTATTTAATTTTTGTAGGTTTCCCCCCTCACCTACTGAGCCCAGTCAATTTCACTTTCTTTCTTCTTTGTTGTCTTTTTTTGTTGACATCATCGCCCCACAGCATAAATTTTGACGCCCTGGCGTTGAGTTCCGATTTTTTTTGATTAACTTTTGCTCCGAGTTTGTTTTAGTTAATTTTTGGCTCCGATTTTGGTTGAGTAACTTTGGCCGCGATTTTTGTTTTGGGTAATGTTTGCTTCGATTTTGGTTTTCGTAATTTGTGCTCCGATTTTGTTTTGTGTAACTTTGGCTTAACTTTTGCTTCGATTTTGGTTTTGGTTAGCGTTCGCTTCGATTTTATTTCGCTTAATTTCTGGTTCAATTTTTTTTTTGTAGTTACTGCCTGATTTCCGACATTACCCGTATTTCTTGGCCTGATGCTACTAATTTTTTTTCCTTTACGTTTGAACTGTTATTCCTTTTTTCTTTCGACTCTTTAGTGTTCCTCACATGAGAATCGGTTTTCTTTATTTGTTGTGTGGGTTCCATCTTCTTAAATTTTGATTTTGTATTCTATCTTGATCGCTAGGTATCATTGGTTGGCTCATTTCAAATTATCGGAATTGTATTTTCGCCGATAATTCTAGTCCGCTGAAAACGCTGGCGCCCTATTCTACTTTCTATTTTGTTGTTTCGCTCCTATTGGTGTCGGATATGTTTTAAATTGTCCTTCAGTTGTAATAATTTTTTTGAGCTTTTATCGAGTTAGGGTTAGCCTTTACTTGGTTACATTCTCCCAATTTCTTTTTTATTCTTACTAAAAATGACTGATCATAAGTTAGTGGTGTTTAATATGATCTGTACGAGACAGCAGAAGTCATCCAAAAGCATTATTAACTATTTCGCGCGTATGATGGGTCTGTTTGGGCACTATGGGTCTTTTAGTGAAGATGATCAATTGTCTATTGTGCTTCGTAACCTCGCTCCATTGTATCGAGCTCCACGTTGGGCGCCAAAATTTATGCTCCGTGCAGCGACGTAGTCAACAAAAAAAGACAACAAAGAAGAAAGAAAGTGAAATTGACCGGGCTCAGTCGGTGAGTGGGCGAGGTATAAAACCTACAAAAATTAAATAAAGCCTGAAATAAAAATAAATTATTAACCGCTCGGTACAACCTGTAGGAGAAATCCCCACCTGCAGTTATACTTAAATAAAAAAAACAAAGGAAATAACACATTAACAAAAGAACTCTAATTAGCATAAAAGGAAAAAGAAACATTATAATGGGCGTTAACCCGGTTTAAGTAAGTGAGAATACACCATATATATTAGTATTTGGTTGCTAGTGTATTTGTATGCCAGATTTCACAATTTCGTTTAGTAATCATAATATTATGATACCTCACATAGGCTCTGATAATGCTAACATATAACCTACAATTACAAATACAATGGCAATAACGTCTTCCAATGTGCCAGCAAGTTTTTATCCTAATTCCGCATTAATAGATAGTAGTTAAAGTTAAGCGTAATATAGCAATCCCATGGCAATCGATCCCAGTATCATAAATCATTTTTGTACATACAATTAATTCGAGACCTGTATGAGCCCCAAGCAGTAAAATTTAAGTTGACATGGTTTCGACGCAAGCAGGAAAGGAAAACTCAGCCACGTCTATACGGTGTTGGAGCTCTCGTTCGCACCTCGGACCGGAGCGGGACAGATGGACCTGAGATCACGTAACGGGTGCAGCCTTCTATACCCCAAGGAACGGCAATTCAAGGGACTAATGTGTCACCCGCAAGAAGCTAGAATGATTACGAAAAAATATTAAATTGTTTACGTCGACAAGTACGGGTTTATAAAACCATCAATACCCACCACGCTGTAAGGCGTGCGCGAAATTTTTATAAAGAAAAACGGAACGAAGAATTTAGCAAATACCGGTGCTTTTTAACATTTTGAAAAAGAAAGTGGACATAAATTCGTTTAATTAAGCAACCAGAGCTCAAAGTCATATAGTGGTTATCAAAGCGTGATTAGGAAACTTGGAAACACGCTTTTATTGGATAGTACGCGACGTTAGTTTGACGAGTCTTTAGATTCAAACCATAGAGAAAGCAATTATAGGTTATCGGAATGTTTAACAAATTAAAGGATACCTAAAACAAGGTATTGACTTATTTAAATTGTATCATAAGTTTGTCGTTTCCAAGCAGTTTGATTTGAGTTAAACAATTATTGTAAAACGGATTTATGATGAACAGGTAAAATATACAGGATGTTGATGAAGGATTTAAGAATAGCAACGGAATTGATTTAACTGAAAAGCAAATTAAAAGGAAAAGGGGTAATTAATTTATCCCGAAAATAAACGTAATAAATCCCCCCCCCCAGCAAAATTAACAGGTCGGGGACGCAAAAATACGGGAGTGGGAAATACCAAACAAACCAAAAAACCCAAACAAAAAAAGTTCGCTTGGAAACTAAAATAAAATTCGTTACGAAAACAAAAGAAACCAAAAAGAAAGAGAGACGCACCCAAAAAAAAAGAACTCTCATCCCGCTCGAAAGACCAATAGTGGTAACGATCGGACTACCAGAGAAAACGACACATGACGCCCACTGGAGTGAACCGAGTACTAGGACAACTGAAAAAAAAGGAAGCGAAGATAGATAATAAGCAGGCAACAGGGACTAAGATGGAACGGCATCGACACTACTGAAAAGTCGTCGGAGGACCGATATTTCTAGTGAAGAAATAGTTAAGTTTTCAACCTCAAGAGAAGAAATTGGTTTCTCGCGAAAAACCAAGTAAGGAAAAGAACGAGGAAGAAAACCAACAGTACGAGCCAAAACAGGACCCTAGGATAAAGCTTCAAGTATGCAAAGGAACAACAAAAGAGAACGAGAGGAAAAGAGGAAAAGCGCTGGTAAAAGAAACGATGTACTACAAACTGTGGTAACCAGGAATCGCAACAACCGAAGAACCAAAGAAAAGAAATGTTAGCTAGTCCTAAAGTCGACTGAGTCGGGGTTTTTGAAGAAAGAAAAACGGACTAGAAAGCACCTACCACAGGAGCGGATGAACGAAACACAATCGGTATTGGGATTGGCAGCAAAGAAGACCAGCAAAAGGATAGGGAAAGGAAAGTGGATCCAAAGTAACAGAGCAGTAAACTAAGGCAAACAAAACCCATATTTAACAGCATCAAAACTGCAGGAAGAAGTCAAACCCTGTTTTCAAAACAAAACAAAAAAAGACAGTACAAATAGAAAATCAAATCGAATCCCAGTGTAGTTATGTATGAGCATGTGGGTGCGTGTGCGCGCGTGTGTATATGTGGGTGTGTTGTTGTAGGAGAATGTGAGTGTGTGTGCGTGCGTGAACTGTGTGTATATGTAGTGTGCGTGTGTGTATGTGTTGAACCGCTGCAGTCGCCTCTTACGACAGGCAGATCGTATCATGGGGCTTTTCTATTCACGGACCCACACGGGTTCAAGGAGTATAAGGAGAAAATGAACGAAAGGAGAGCCAAGTAGAACTGTGTGTTAATGAAGTGTGTGGGTGTATGTGTGTGTGTGTGTGTGTGTGTGTGTGTGTGTGTGTGTGTGTGTGTGTGTGTGTGTGTATGAAGTATGTGGGTATAGATTGGAAGAGTGTGTGTGTGTTTGTGTGTGTGTGTACGCGCGCGCGCGCGTGTGCGTGCGTGCGTGCGTGCGTGGGTTTGTGCGTGTTTTGGACCGATGTAGTCGCCTCTTACGCCAGACAGGTCGTATCATGGGGCTATTCTATTCCCGGACCCACAGATAGCAGATTACATTTATACTTATATGTGATACTTTTTTATGGATATGCACTACGGAGCTTAACTGTACGGTATATAAAGATGTGTAAAAATGGTGTAATAAACCCCATAATTATTCTATTTATTTTTCTATGATATTAATTGAGTGTTGTGTTTTATTGTATTGGACAGACTAGTATTGTGTCCGCTATTGTTGTGTGTTGTTTCGTTTCGCTCCTTAGCTCCCCCCAATCTTCGACTGTTCTAGCGTGACATTCCTTTTATTCCTCTTTCTTCCTTTGTTGTTGTAATACGGGAGAGTATTCTTTTACTGATTTGGTTTTTTTCTTCCTGGCCTGCTCGTCTTACTTGTAGCAGGATCATCTCTAAACCAGACGAGTTGGCACCCATTAATTTAGTACATACAAATCTTTCGGGTTAAGTGTTAGTGGTGACGTAGCTTCGTAATTGCAATTATTCCTTTTTATATGTTGTGATTTTGTATAACACCCACTTTCGCACCACTGTAGTTAGCGGGTGCACCCTCAATTCGTTATACCCCTCCCCAGGCAATTCAAAATTTAACCGTCCAAGGATTTATTCATCCGTAACAAGTTACTTCTTATAAATAACTAAAAAAATTGATTATGTATAGCGGTTTCACAAAATTTTCTCCGACGTTTCAATTTAGTATCCATTGAAAAAGATATTCCTCATAATGTTAATATGTTGACGATGTTATAGATTTATTTGTTAAATATTCCAAACTGCTTACCAAAAACTTTTTTTGTTGAAATATCATACTTCATTTCAAATTTCATACAAGTAGGACTATTAGCTATTAAATGTTAAGTTTTATCTCTCTGATTAAGTTTCTAAATTCAATAAAATTTTTATTTCGTCGTTACATAGAAAAACAATTTGTATATTAAGCACTTTAAAACCTTTACTGAAAGAATCATAGTGAAAGTTGGAGGGAGTAGGAAAACACTATGTATCATGGCGGAAAGAGATGGACTAAAAGCGTTGCTAACGTTTCAGTTACGGCTAGTATATTTTGAAGCTTCCGCCCACTCCTGAATTAAGTTCTCGTAGGGAAGAACACTATAAACTCAAAAATATTGATATTTTCTTTTGTAAAATACACAGTTTCAAAAATATATTGTAGTCCATGATGAAACCATTTATAAAATTAAATCAAAAGTTTATCAAAATGAGTTCTATAGTGAATGCTTGCCAAAATCTTAAAAACTTTAGAACGCAATAGTCAATTCAATAGGAGTTTTAATAATAAAGACAAACTCTGCTTCATTAATATACAGGCAGGAGTTAAAATTTGTTTTTACTGTCCAGCGAGTAGAAATGCCCTGGAGCTTAGGGATTAAAAACACTAAAAGTGTTAATGACTCGGTTAAATGCCTCTAAATCGCTAGGTTTTAGAGTAAACTAAACCATGACGGTCAAAGTTATCAAGTTAGGACATTGCAGTTTGAATTGATCTTTAACACTTCTTTAATATTTTATAGCTTTATATCCATAAAGCGCCCTGCATACTATAATAAACGCTGCTCTGGAAGCAGAGATCAGGTGTTATCAGTAATAATACCCTATTCTACCCTAACTCAAGAATGTACTTAGCAAACCCTTGCGGCAGAAAATTATATTACAACTGTTTATTAAGAGGTCCTTATTAGTTTCTAACTAGTTTGTTAACTAGCAGATTATTAAATTAGATTACTCCTTGCGCCAAATGCTTAAAAGCACAAGTTTCAGAAAATCTACAATTAATCTGGATTAAAATTACATTTCTTTAGGATTAGGATGTCTAAAAAAAGCAAAATCTTAGTTATTATTTTAAGAATATGGTTTTAAATGGCCAGCTCTTGAGTTAACAAATTGCATGCTTTTGAAAAAAATTAAAGCATTTATAGTCTAGGAAATAATAATGTTTCTGCTAAAACAATTCAAGTGAAGATTTTTCACCGGATTTTCTACATTTTAGCATCATAAATAATGTCGAAAAAGTATTGTATAAAATCGTGCTTGAGTAGAAAAATATGAAAGGTTAAAGATCGCGAATATCAGTTTTCCGCAATATCTCGCAAACTATTAAGTCATAATGAGAATTATTTATTGTTCTACTTTCCATAAAAAAGGTTCTATACATAATTTACGTAGGACCAATAGTTCTCGAGATATAAGGCTGAGAGGAATTAGAGTAAGGCGTGTTACTCCACTACACGGTTACGTAAAGTGGTTGTATATTATGAAATGAGGTCTTTATGTTCAGAAAGGCAATTTATCTACATGCCTTTATAAAAAAACATGGATTATGAATTTAAATAACATTTTATTTACATAACCCATAAAGAGATGGGCCATGATTTTTACAAACTTTTATTAATTATAAGTTAGTTCTTTTTCTTTGTCTTCGTCTTCTACTAACTAACCTTTATTAACTGTAAATCGTATTCTTTCTCATCTTCTTCGTCCTCTACTTCTGCTTCTGTTATTTGTTCTTCTTCATCTAAAATAATGTATTCATCTATATAACCATGTCAGTAGAAAGCATTTTTAGGTTCTATTTCATAATTTTTTTCGGTTCCAAAATCGCATTATTAGACATATTTAAACGTGACAGTCCACGACAAAAGCCACATATTATTGAACATGGTAATTCCAGTTATTTGCACCCACAATTTAAACCATGATCTTTTATATAATTACAGAAAATAGAATTAAGAAGTCTCACTAATGCAGAAGGAAGTCGAGAAGTTGTAGGCTCTAACAAATTGTTATGAGAATCCCAACCTCGTTGTTGCGAATCTGTCTCTTCTCGGCCTTGATGGAATCTGATAATATACCCCGAATAAATTTGTTGTACTGTTGCTGCAGTGGGTGGAAGTGATGATAATTGCTTCAGTCTCGTGCATTTTGCAAAAGTATTTGGCGCATAGTTTTTTTCTTTGAATACTTCCACTACTTTCCGTAAATCTAGACTTTTTACAATAATTTGAATGCATTCATTTTACCTTTCCGAAAGAAAGCACTTGTCGTGTCACACCCACTTATAGTGTGCATAAATAAAGTGTTATCTCTACAGTCGGCGTACTTTACAATCCCTACATGTGATTTTTTTCCAATGCTCTACCTGAAGGTACTAACTTTGTACTAATTTTGAATTTTGCCAAACCCTTGCTGTTCCCAGCAAGGGAGGGATCTTTAACGTGCATGACAATACTCATACACAGTACCTCCATTTTACCTCTTATACGAACGAGGGCGTATTTTTGTGAAAAATGCTCGCCTAATATTTTTCAAGCGGACCGTGTCGGGATTCGAACCCGGGACCTAGGGTGTAGTAGTCACACGCATACCAACTATGCCACGCAGCCGCCTGTATTTTACAATCCTTACATGTGATTTTCCAATGCTCCGCCCGAAGGTACTAACTATATTGGTCAGGAAGGGAGTTTTTTTACCTGAAAAATTTTGAATTTTGCCAAACCCTTGCTGTTTCAAGCAAGGTATGGATCTTTAATGTGCGTGACATTACATGTGATTTTCCAATGCTCCACCCGAAGGTACTACACTGGCCAGGAAGCGAGTTTTTGTTACCTGGAAAATTTTGAATTTTGCCGAACCCTTGCTGTTCCAAGCAAGGTAGGGATCTTTAACGTGCGTGACAACACTCACACACGGGACCTCCATTTTACCTCTCATCCGAACGAGGGTGTATTTTTGTGAAAAATGCTCGCCTAACATTTTTCAAGCGGACCGTGTCGGGATTTGAACCCAGGACCTTGGGCGTAGTAGTCACACTCATACCAACTTCGCCAGGGAGTCGCCTGTACTTTACAATCCCCTAGATTATAAATTTTGATTTCTATTTTTCCTTTTTCGGTTTTTAAAGGTAGTTATTTGAAAGTGACACTGCGTCCTATTAAGAGCATTAACATATCAACATCTTTACCAAGAACAACTGTTGTGCCCGTAATTGATTCATCGAATAAACTGTTGCGACAATCAAAACATCAGCATCATCTTCTGCTGGTATATATGCTATTGATTTAAACAGTATCAAATTTCTCTATATGCCCAAAACTGTTTCAATTTGCTATGTATATAACGAACCGATTCTGGCCATCCGTGTGCAATTACGTCGCCTTATTCGTTTAGTAAAAGATCATTTCGTGATTCATCTCTTATTTGGTTTAACTTGTGTTTAAAATATACATAATTTATATGGATATCCAATTCGATGTGTTTATTGGACTTTTCTGTCGTCATTCGAGATGCCGTGTCAACCAAAATCATTTCGTTACCCGGTTTGTATTTTATTCCTCTATCATATTGTTGCAGACGTAATAACATTCGCATCAATTTTGCCGGAGCTGCCGAAAATTTTTTAAATGTATTATTTGTAATGGCTTGTGATCGGCTTTTATTGTGAAATGTTTGTCGTACACATATGTGTAGAAACGTTCGCACCCGAACACAGCTGCAAACATCTTCCGTTCAATATTAGCGTATCTCTTTTCGGTCTCCGATAAGCGTTTTGACGCAAACGCAACTGGCGTATTATCTTGCAGCCAAACGGCACACAACCCGTTTAATGAAGCATCCACTTGTATTGATAATTTTTCTGGATCAAAATATATCAATGTTGTATGCTTACGGAGTTTTTTAAATTTTCTAAATCGCGTGAGTGTGTGTCGTTCCAATAAAAAATCGCATTGCCTTTTAGTATTTCTCAAAGCAATGCGGTCTTTTGCGATAAGTTTGGAATTAATGGTGAGAAATAAGTGAAAAACCCAGCAGTTGCTGTAGTTCTTTTTTATTTTCCGGATTTGGTAAATTTTTGACGTACTCTACTTTATCCGGATCAGGGTGCACGCCATATATAGATCCAAAAACTTTTACTTCGTGTTGCTTTTATTGCTGTTGAATGTTAATCCCGCCTTTTTTGCTACATTTATCAGGTTTATCAGATTTTTGTTGTTTTCGCTGAGTGTTTATCCACTTACTATTACATCATCTGCAATGCTTATTGTGCCTGGCCATGATTTCAAAGTTTGATCCATCTTTTGCTGGAGAACGTTTTGCGAAATCTTTAACCCCATCGGTAATCTCTTATAAGCTTATCTACCAAACGGCGTGTTAAACGTCGTCAATTAACGACTTTGTTTATCCAATACCACGGACCAATAACCATTCTTAGCATCTAGTTTGCTGAAAACCTTATGATGCGATCTTATTAACGCCTTGTTTTGGGTCCAAACACACCCGAATGCTGCCGTCCTGCTTTTTTGCAACCACCACACTTTTTACCCAGGTAGAAAGCTCATCCACTTTACAAATAACGTCACTATCTTCCATTCTCTTTAACTCACTCAGCAACGTATCCCTTAAATGTATTGGAAATTTTCGAGCTGCATGCACTATCGGTCGTGCCCTCCTATCTATATAAATTTTGTATTCCGCCATTTAATTTACCAATCTTATCAAATAGATCCTGAAAATTTTCTTGCAAATATTTCAGATCTATTATGCAATCTAAGCAACTTCATTTTTCGTATTGTTGGTAGACCGATGATAGTGGGACCGGGACTGTTATCCACGTAGAACTCAGTATTTATCCAATCATCAGATTAAATCTGCATGGCATGATTATCGTTCCATATTGATGGATGTTAGTACTATTGTACGCCCTCAAAATAGGTGCGTTTTGGTGGTTAAGAGAATTGTCCTTAATGTCACCGTTTGGTTTGACATTTTCCGGATATATCTTTTTATATAGTTCCACTGGCATTATGTTGCCTTGGGCTCCAGTGTCGACTTTGGCTTTTAGATTTACCAATAATTTTTTTTATCCATTTTGCCTGCACAACAGCCAAGACCTCGTCTCTGTAATCACTCCTGCTCATCGATCCGATACTAAGTGTGTGAAAATCATCCTCTGTTAGTGCCTCATTCTCTACCATTTCTTGAACCGATTTAAAATTTTGGTCACCGCGACTGCGCGAAGTGTCTTAGGACCATGACCCCGATGTTCTATGAATACTGATGCTCTTGCTCTGACAACATCGTTTCCAGTGATTAAGTCGGCCACACAAGCTGCATTTCGTACCGTACGCTGGACACTTGCCACTGGGGTAGGGTTCATGGCCAGTTCCACATTTGTTGCACTTCATTTCGCTACGTTTAATGGCGTGAACGTCTGCCATCGATTCTGATATAGACGTCGCGCCGCTTAATGATTGCATATGTTCCATTGATGCTTCAAGTGTCGAGCCTATATCTAAGACTTGTCCAAGGGTCAATGATTTATCTTTTACCAACAATGTCTTTTGTAGGTCTGGGTGTACGGTTCCTAAGATTACTTGCTCTATAATTTTTGTTTTGCCCTCTTCCTCGGTAAATTCACATTTCTGTGCTTGCAATTTACACCTTGCAATAGAATCGGTAAATTTTTCTTGGGATCCTTATTTATATTTTTGTAAAAAAAAGCGCCGGGTCCTAAAATTGGATCTTGGTTATACGTGCATTGCAAATTTGTCCCATATAATGTTAGGTTTTTTTTGCATTTTCGCTCTCCAGATTCCAGGAGTTATAGATTTTAATTCCTTTTTCGCCTGCGAACAATAAAATGTAATCTACCTGCTTAACTGAAAAGTACAGTTTGCATTTTTGTTTAAAAATGTTATACGCGGCGGAGGTGTCTGGACTCTCCCAATCCATGATTGGAGTAATTGAATCTGCCATTCTTTTTACTTTTTCATTACCGCTGCTACCATGTGCAGTTTTGTGTTTTATATTGATTAGGTTTTTTTATTATATGTTTATTTAGCTTATTAATTATATAAGTCTGACATGACAGCACACCTAAACGTCAAAAGTTTACTGCAATTATAAACGAAAACAAAAAGGGGTTATTCCAAGCTACTACAAAAAGGAAATCCAGGAGGACATGTTAATTAATGCAACATTTCCGTCCTAGCAAATTTTTTCGATCACCAGCAACGATTACAATTGGTATTGTTGTATTCGTATTCCCATGAATAACTTTAACATTACACCCCTCAAGCAGTGCAAGAGGTCTTTTGGTGTAATCTATGAGATTTAGTTTCGAACGATCCGACAGTAATGTTTCTGCTGAACCAGTGTCAACTTCAAACAAACACGGTTAATCGGTTAATCATCAATTAAAACTTCTATTGTATAAGGAGCAATACAAGAACCTGAAAGATTATTTATTTCTAGCTTAAATTCTTTTCCCGACTATTTTCATTATACGATATTACATTTGTAGCAGGTGAATGGCTCTTCTTTGAAAAACAAACTTTTGCAATGTGACCTTTTTTATAACAGGCAACATACCTAGAATTTCGGAGTTTGCATTTTGAACGCGAATGATTACTACCGCAGCTGTACCACTGCTGCTCTGCATTACCCTTATTTCTATTTTTTATAGAAAAATACGAATATGTAATACTACTGCAATCATCCTTTATGTCCACAATATTCCTCGAAACAGTTTCGGTAGCAATTGCAACTTCGTAAGCAACTTTTAAAGTCGGATTTGTTTCAGCAAGTAAACGACGCTGTAAAGATTCACTTCCTACCCCACAAACGATGCGTTCGCATATGGCTTCGTCTAAGAAATTACTCGGAAATTCGCAACTATCGGCCATCGATCGCAATTCTTCAACAAAAGTAGCAATTGATTCGTTCTGTTTTTGAACTCTTTTATAAAACTTATAGCGCTGAACTATTGTAGAAGGTTTCAGAGATAAATGTTCAGTCAGTTTTGTAATTATTTCTTCATAAGAATGTTCCGTTACTCTTTTGGGAGCACAATTCGATTTAATCGTAGAATAGCATTTTAAACCACAAACTGTTAATAAAGTACGCTAATCTTTCGGCATAGGATTGAGTAGTATTAAATTCTTCAATTTCTCCAATATTAGTCATAACTTTATCCTCGTCGCCAATTGTGTAAAGTATGCCTTATAAATATATTAAACAATTCTGGAAGTAGAAGAAGTATTTAATCAGAGAACTCTTTAAAATTGAATATGGTATGAATTGACATTAAATGACAAGGCCATTTTCAGGACGCCTAGCACCATAAAAATCTTGGCTAACTATTTCATGAACACAAACATAACATGAAGTATATCTGAACTAATTACTAAGATATAAATTTTTGAGTTTGAGTCTTAAATAGAATGTTGAATACCTGGAAAGTTGTGTTCACCCTTTTAGAATGTATGAGTACCGAGTGTAACAAAATAAGTGTAAAACATTTCAGGGGGTGATTCCTCATCGTAAAAGAGATAGGGTCTTTCATATAAAGAAACTTCATTGGAGCATCCCTTGTTAAGATACAAACACTAAAAAAGTTACAAAATTGAAATTAAGGTGACATATTTTACTATCAAAAATACACTTACTCAGTAATTTATTTCGTTTACACCATGGTTGTAAGAGGTGAAAACGCAACCCCTAAAATTTATTTCCAATGTAACTTTTTGTCTTATTATTTGTTTGCCATTTAAAAATTTATTTCCAATAGCTTATTTCATTCTAAATAAAAAATGTCTCTTGAATTTTTTGCCCAAAATTAACCAGTTTGCAAAAAAAATTATTTTACAAACCAAATAAACTACTGAGTAAGTGTATTTTTGATAGTAAAAAATGTCACCTTAATTTCAATTTTGTAACTTTTTTAGTGTTTGTAAAAAAAATGAAAAACAAATTTTATGTACCCCCTTTAAGGGGCTGTATCTTAACAAGGGATGCTCTAATAAAGCTTCTTTATATGAAAGATCCTATATCTTATACGGTGAGGAATCACCCCCTGAAATGTTTTACCCTTATTTTGTTACACCTGGTATAAATAACAAGTGCAATTTTTCATATTAGAATGCTTTGATGTTTTTATTTTCTTCTGTAATAGGTATGTAAGGGTGTCTTGTAAATACGTTAAGGAATATGATCACGTATTTTGCTAACGAAAAAAAATGTTCAAGCTTTTTAAACTGTTTTTAAACACACGTACATTTAGTAATTTTAGAAATTTCCTCTTTAACTCAAATTATATTTTAGGTATTTTCTCCTGGAGACTACATATGCAGAAAAGGTGATGTTGGAAAGGAAATGTATATAGTCAAGAGAGGACGTTTACAAGTAGTTGCTGATGATGGGAAAACAGTATTAGCAACGCTAAGTGCAGGTTCCGTATTTGGAGAAGTGAGTGTTCTGGAAATTGCTGGTAATCGTACAGGAAATCGTCGAACCGCTAATGTCCGCTCTTTAGGATATTCGGATCTGTTTTGTCTTGCGAAAGACGACCTTTGGGTAGCACTGGCAGATTATCCGGAGGTGAGTAACACAATAAAAGCAACTTATGTATCGTAAAAAAATTCGTATGGCATGAATACCTCGTAAGTATTATATACCTTGATATGCAGTATAATTTTAAAGGTTATGGAATCTTTTATTGCTTGATTATTTTACTTCGTGTATTATTAGAGCTATGTTCTGTAATTTAGTTTAAGTATAACCGTTAGGAAGGTAGTTTGCTTCTCAGTATACTAGGTTATTAAATGAAAGCAGCTAATCAAATGTAAGTGCGCTTTGCTTGAAATCAACTATTAAATTGCTTCTTACCATATTTACGCAAGAAGAGGGTACCCTTTCTATACTAATTAGAATTCTTTACCTTTGCAGATTATATTATACGCAAAATTAACAAAACATATCTAAAATTTCTTAGTCTAATAAGCTGCGTGTAATAGTAGCATACTGTAACGAAAACTCTATTTGCACAAACAACAGTTATTTACTTTCTAACTGATCATACAAGCCTTTTCAACCACCCGTAGTTACAATGGAATTTGTTAAAAGCTCTTCCAACTTTTTATTTAAGCTAATCGCTAACGGTACAAATACTATCTTCAAAATTAACTTAATTTCAAAGAACCACAATTATTTATCCATGCACTGATTATTAATTTATATAATCATTATAGTAATTCAGATCACATAGAATAATTTACATCGACAGTAATTTATATCACATTTTCAAAGCTTTAAACAATAACATATTACAATCAAAGTTTCAATCAGAACTCACTTCGAAACCACTTAACGGGAATTTGCACTATTTTGAGAACATACCAGAAACTATACAAACAACATTCTCAAGATTCAATAATGTAATCTAAATAACCCTTAAAAGCAGAACTCTTGTACCGGCAAATTAACACTACTTCAAGTGACCACGCCACAGGGTAGCCTTCAATTATCTTTTGTGTACAGATGCTTCGTTTACGTTCTAGTGTAATTATTCTTGTCGGATGTAGACTAATTTGCGCTACAATACTGTGGAGAGTTTTGGACTTCTACATTATATTGCTGTACGGGTTGCTTGCATGTGCCAAAAGAGGGAGGAGCTGATTTTGTTTACACAGCTAATGAGTTATTCCCATAGATGAAGACGAAGGAAAGGCTAATTTTTGGTGCTCCATTTCTATAAACATAAACTTATAATTCTATATTTTGTTGGAACTGTATTTAATACAAAGGTCTGAAAAATATTTACATTTTGATATGAGTTTAAGTATTTGGTAAGTATTTCGAAGATAACGCCTTAATTTTTCTCTAAAAAATACAATTTCTGAAAGCAACAAGCAATGGAGAAACTGATACTTGTTTAATATATATGCGGGAATGCATTGCTTAAAGTATGGCTACTGTTTTGTACGTCTTCGTTTTTCTTAATATTAGAAAATGGTTCAACATTTTATAGATATACGTCCCATACAACTAGATGTTCCTGTGGAGGGTGCGGAATCTGACTTAATCTCCACTTTGCCGTTCATCAGGATCCACTTTTTGACAAGCTTTCTCTTTTCATAGGAAGTCGTTTCATTGTTTTCATACCAATTCTACATCATAATCCTCGCATTTAATGGGTTTGAGTACGTGTTGGTCATGTTTCCCACATTGCATCGCAGAATAAGAATACGTAATATATCAATCCACATTGCAGGTGTATTTTGTAACAAAGAATAAATAAAGCCTGAGAGTGGCTTGCTCGAGAGTAATAAATTGTCATATAACCCACCTGCTATCAAACCCTTGACTGACTACTGCTCTATCTTTTCTCCACGTCTTTTGTGTCCACAAGTTTATTTCACACTTTACTAGTTTTCATGTTAGACCTACGCGTATTTCGAACTCTAAAAGGATTTATATGCACGCTAACCCGCAGATCTCTAAACCTCTTTTTTTGCTTTCACACCGTGGTGTCTTGAGACACAGAAAAACTGTATTTCTTTCTGAGTATCTAATTTTTGCAGTAGATCTTCTCACTCCCATACCGGTAGACACCTGGTCCAGAGAGAGCAGATACTTGGAATGCTGTTGGTCTATTTGGGCAAATGAAAACCATTCGCTCTTCTAGCATTCCTATTTCCTGGCTTTACGCCATCTTGAAGTATTGCATATACTACTTTCTGGAAAACCTTGACTTATCAGTCTAGGAGATGGTTCAAATCAACTCCTTACTATCCATGTGTACAGTTGTCGGCGAGCTGCGGCCGGGGAACTAAGTTTTGTGACTCTCTCACCTGCTACACTTGCAAAAGTCTCTGGACAAGCGCATTTATTCATATGATAATAGTTTATTATAAAAACTCCAATGTAGTGAAGCAAATGTGATAATAACTTGGTTAAACAAATATAGCCATACTGTTTACACACCATAATTAAACAAGTATATGAACAGTGGGTTAGACGAACATGAACAGTAGTTAAATGAATATAATCAAATATTTGTGATATGGCTGAAATGAATACGACCAGTTTGATATGGCTAGGCAAACAATGATGATATCTAAAATATTTTTATGAAGTCTGAGAAATAACACCGCGCCTGGCATGACGTCGGAGCAAGTTTCAAAATATCACTGCTGTTGGTATGGCTATTCCAGCCTATGGAGAAGCCACTGAGTAGTGTTTGTTCTCCCAAACTATTAACAAACTCCAGAATCAACTACCGGTTATAGCAAACGTGATCGATTCTGGACTTTTCAGGTTCAACTTTGTTGTACATCATTAGTCTAAAGGATTCTGCGTACCTCATTGCTAGCTGGTTTTGCTGCTTTTTGAATTTTTTTGGTTTTCTGCTCGCAGAGAATGTTTATATACATATGTTCCTTCCCTTTAATACAGCTGGCGGATGGAATTCTATGCTGATACTAGTGATCACAGCTCAACCATAGTGTATTTCTTCTCATCTTTCTATTTACGTTTCCATCCAGCGGTGTGTTGAATACTTGCGTTGCCAATATTGTCGTATGTGTTTAACGTATGTGCTTTAAAGTGGTCTTCTAATGTTTGTAGAATAAAGTCGTCTCATAAGATCTCGTTTCTTACGAAACACGGTGCACCAGTATGGTTCTAACTGTTTTGTTTTATAATGCTTTCATTTGGATTTGTTGTCTTTGGAGATGTAAGTGTTCTATGCTGCTGACTCATAACTAAAAATGGGTCGTAAATATATTTTTAAATTTGTAGTCTGATATCCATCGGTAATTTGTTTTTGCGTATCAGTATACCGTGCATGAGGTCTTTTTCCCCTCGAACTTTATTTTTTGTTTTGGTGATGCGTCTGCTAAATGTTATGTGTTTGTCGATTTGGACCCCTAGGTATTTTATGGATTAGTTCCGAACTAGTTGTTGGTTTTCCAGCGTCGGTGATGTTCGTTTGTTCGTAATATATCTGGAGAAAATTACGGTTTCTGATTTCTGAACGTTTAGTTTATTATAATCCATTGTTGTAACCAATCCGGTGGGGTCTTGAGATGACGTTGCATTTTGGCTGTTGCTACCGTAGGGTTTCATCCTGATGTCAAAAATAGAGTATCATTTGCGTACATGGCACGGAAAACTTTTAAGAGACATGGAGTATCCTAGATATATACATTAAATAGTGTTGATGAAAGGTATACATACACCTAGTGGCATGCCGACTTGCATACTTCTGTTGGTCAAGTAACTATGTGGTAACTGGACGTATGAATGTGGTAGTTTGTGTATGGCTGTGAACTTGTATAGCAGCCCACCAAGCCACACCTCATCAAAGGCGTTCTTGATGACTAGTGCGACGACGACTGTGGCTAGTTCTGTGCTGTAGCTGTTGGTTACGTTTTGTATTATCTGGATAGCTTGCATTGTGGTGTTGTATTTTTCTCTGAAGCCGTACTGGTACGTTTTGTCTTGTAGAAGTGGTTTAAGTTTCACTAGTAGGAGTCGTTGGAAGAATTTCGGTATGGAGCTTAGTTGTGATATTGGTCTGTAGTTGTAGCCGTATATCCTCATTTTCCCAAGTTTCGGAAGCATCTACTATTGTAGTTTTCCACGCATTGGGGAAGTACTTGTAGTAAATCATACTGTTGAACATCTTTGTGATATACGTCAGTGTTGATTTGGTGATGCGTTTTAGCGCCTTCTGTGTGATTTCGTCTTTTCCTGGAGCCTTCCTGTTGCTCTACACATTGACGACTCTTCTTTATCTCTTTTATTGTGATGTGTTGTGTCGTTTTTTGACGGAGTTTGTAGCATCTCGTCTACGACAATGTTTACTAAGTTGTTGAAATCGTTGTCGGTTGATGGATGTGCTGTGAATGTTTCATGCAGGACTTCTGTAAATTTGACGGCTCGTTCTGCGGCGCTGTACAGCGCTCCATTCTGCTTTTGTAGTTAGGCGGTGCTAGAGTTTTTCCGTGTAATTAGTCTGCGGTTAAGTCTATATAAGGTGTTTTCTGTTTGCAGAGTTTTGATGACGTGGTCGATACAAGGTTCCTTGTAGTGTTCGTCCAACAAGAGTTAGATTGTCCTTTGCTTTCGGTTGAGCAGCGTTCTCACTCACGAGTATTCTTCCATCTTCTGGCGAGGTTTTTGTTCTCTTTGATTACCTTCTTGAAGTATGAAGGGGTGCTGGGTCTTTTTGTCCCGAGCAGCAATTTCTTCGGCACATTGTTGTAGTGATTCTTTTAACGTCTTCGTGAAGTAGTGTAAGGATTCGTCGCTATTTTGTTTGTTGTCGATGACTGGATTTCTATCGGTGATTCTACGTTGGAGATTTTCATCTACTTTTTGCCGGTTGTGCCCAATGCTGGAAAGCGTGCGTGTCATGCTACCTGTGATTATGCCTGTATCTCTGTGATTATCGGCAAGTGGTCTGAAATTAGGTCTTGAAGAACGTAGAGAGTGCGTATAGAAAGTGCGGCCGTTTTTGTTGGTAGTAGATACTTCCCAGACTTGGTGTTCGGCATTTAGATCTTCTGAGATTATTTTAGTGTGTCGTCTCACAGCAGGTCGTCTATATCCTCAGGCCATATGTCAGGACGGTGTGTATTCTGTAGACTACTATTGCGATGTTGAATTGTCTTTGTAATTTGATTCGGACTCCTACTATTATCTTCACAGCGTTCGGGCATATTTTAAGTTCTTCATGAAGCAATCGGTTGCGTATCAACACGGCTACTCCTCCGGGGACTTGTACTGACTTCAGGTTGCGTTCGTTCTTTTCTCTAGATGTTGCAGTTCGGCAAACTCAGTTGTTTGGTTTTCGGATATTCTGATTTCCCCTACTGTGTACTGAAGGAAATGTTTTAGTTCGATCGTCTTGTTCTGTATTCCTTTGGCGTTCCTGGAGCGAAGTATTAAGTTTTTTGGTGGCCTATTGTCCACTATAGGTCTGCAAAATATCGCACAACGACGTCCATAGTGAGTCTGCTTCGAAACATCAAGCCATGCTTGCTCTTCTTAATCTTTGCACCCATTGCAACATTTTATTGAAATTTCTTTTCATCTTTGGAATGAAATCGATGGACAGCTCCGCTTGTGGAGGTGCGCAAATTGTTTTCGTTTTTGTAGTTGTATGTTTTTCGTTATTTTTGGTTGTGGTGTTTGATGGTTCTGTATCGGCTTTCGTTTTCTTGTTTCTAATTCGACTCCTGCTGAAGCCTTTGTCGTCTGTGTCTAACGTTGTTGCTGAGTTACATCGTTGCTAGGTGGTTGTGATACATCTCTTTCGGATGGTTCCGCTGCTTTGTTGGTTAGTGTGTGACTACTATGCCCAAGATTCGATTCGCGACACGAACCGATTGAAAAATGTTAGACGACCATTATACGCCCTCGAGGGGAGAGATATAAAATGTAGGTCCTGTGTAGGTATGTGTGTGTTGTCACACATGTTAAAAATTTCTACCTTGCTTGGAATAGCAGGCGTTCGGCAAAATTCAAAATTTTTCTACAAAAGAACTCGCTTCATCGCCCATGTAGTACCCCCTCGGGTGGAGCAGTGGAAAAGCAAATGTAGGGTGTACCACCTTCTCCGCTGCTCTTGGAATGCGTAGTACTTTCGGTAGTTAGCAAGATGTTGCCTCTACTGTTCGGCAGAGTACACTGCAAAGTGCTCCTGTGCGTATATGACGCAGCAAGGTTAAATTCACAGTTAAAGCAAGAGTGTCCATATCTCTGGCACACGAAGCATTGGATGAGCTCTAATCTGAATTCAAATGCAAAGATTGTATGCGGTTGCAGTAAAAGAAATTGATAGTGGCGTAGATTTCTGTCGATGTCGGTGTGTTTTGTAGTGCTACTAGGGTGGTGTTGCAGTACTGTCGTTATTTATTTGATTATTAGTTACAGTTCCCTTTTGAATTTGATGGTGCATGTGTGGTATTTGATTTTCTTGATTCTCAAGCAGTCCAGCAGAATCTGGATGGGTTGCTGTCCGTGGCTAGTATTAGTGCTCCGTGTCCTGATGCTCTGATATCCACTTTGTTAAGAAGTTCTTGTTTTGTTTCTATGCTTTTTGTATAAAGTTGAAGAATTTTTCAATGGATTCTGACGAGATACGGTTGCTAATGAACGTTTTTCTGTGTAAGAGCGGAGGTGGAATCGGCGCGTTGGCGTACCTTCCGCTGTTTGACGTGGCGTCCTTATCTGCGATAGTGAGTTGGTGGTAGTGGCAGTGCCTAATGCCATTACTGCAGTCGGTGCCTTCGGTTCTGTCCTGAGGTTCGTGGTTATCGCACTTTCTTGTTTTTGTTTCAGTTTGGGTTTTCTATGCCGATCGATCTTCTTGACGTCAGCGATGTCTTCGCCATAGTTATGGAGCAGAGTTAATTCTATTATTGTTTGCTCTAAAAAGAGCAGTTTGTGATTCTCTCATTTATTTGCTCTGAAGAGGGCTGTGGTTAACGTAGGTGCCCGTAATGTACACCACTGCAGCTAGAAGTTTAGATCACACAAGTGCCGTTGTAAAGCAGCACAGGGATAATCTGGAACTTCTCGCTAATTCGTAACTAGTTTCTAGTCGTGATGGTTGTGGTCTCCACTCTCCGAAATCTGCCTGGAACTACGCGCCCACCCACTGATGGATATGCAAACTACGCCTCCTTTTATATTCCTGACTCCGTTGATGGTTAAAAGTGGTATACAATGAGATTGCAGCGTTTTGCGAAGGGGCAGAGTGCTAAAATTGCTGCATGACGTAAATTTGAACTTCTGGCATTTTCCGCATCTTTGTTCTGTCGGCGGCACGTGTAATTCAATACAACGACGTAAATTTAAACTTCGGAGTATTTCCGTATCATTGTTCTATTTTAGATCTTCTTATAACAGTACCCGTGTTCTAGAAAATCATGTGCCCGCTATACGAATATAACACACCGCTTAGTCCTGACAACAGTTAATTTCTAATGTGCTGCCTTTTCTCCCATTAATTTGATCCACTTCTTCTCTCACTTTCTTCTACTATGCTGACGACTATAGCGTGTTCTACCACCGCACACCTGCTCCGATATCCGCTTGTATATCGAAGTCTGAGAAAATGTCACCAAAACTTTCCTATGGTTCTAGGGAGCCTAAGCACAATTTGCTGTGCCAAGATAGGTATTGCTCCAGAGATTGCTATACAGCACAGCTTTCGAATTCTGGACATCCCACGAGCGACTGCTACAGGTTGGATTCGGTATACATTTTGACCTATCAACTGCGGCATGTTGCTAGCATAAAACGTTAGGATTTGTTCTCCGGATTTTATCGTCCAGCCGACGTAACTAGCAGGGTAGTTACTGCCGTTTCTTGTACCCTATCCACATGTTTAACTTATTAACAAAGATCACATTCAAGTATCTCCGTTTTTAAAATCAGAGGTTTTCGTCTTTTTTGTAGCATCCCTCTATTAGTGACTATGCCATTTGCATTCATGGGCACATCGTCTCAGGAAACGAATTCTTTAACTATGCGTTATGTAGGCATTAAAATAATGGACAGGTTATTAACAAATTTCACATGTGGCTAAATATTTATGTTGTTACATAATATTGAAATTATGGGGTTATGCAGGAAATACTATACGCTGGGATATATGTGCTATGCGTTCTTTGGGGTTTGATTGCATATGGATGCACGAAAACATAGCGCTCAGATTTCCCAAATAAAATTTTACTGTGAAATTATACAGAATAAAATTATCGGCTTTTTAGTTTTACGCACATTTATGCGTGGGTTTTTCATTCCCTCGCCAGGACAAAATTCGAAAGGGTTTATAGAATTCGAATATACCAAAAGTCTAGTAATATATACAGTGTTAAGCTGCGGAGAACAAAGTTCATTATTAAAAGCTACTCTCAGAAACTGCTGAATGTTATAATAAATACCGAAAACATTTGCGCTTATTTTCGTAAAAATTCCTTCGTTATAAAACAATTATAACGATATGGATTTATTTATGCTGCTGCCAAAGGAACTATTATAATACGTACTTTCTATTGAAATTTCAACATGATTAGGAGGCGTTAAAGTAATTATTTCTTTGATGTTTTAGGGTGCCTATTTAGATAACAAACTTTCTAGTTAGTTTGGAGAACTTCGCTAAACAAGTTAACATAAGGAGAGAAATCAAAGGCCCTATTTACATACATTAACAATGTAGTTCGTGCTTGTTTTTGACAGGCCGATGTTTTCTCACTGTATAACACCAACGATGTTGACGATAATTTTCACACTTCTCGAACTTGAGCCTGCTGTAATTGCCAATTTATTGACCTACAAATTTAATCTTGTGTTTAATAAGCAGCAGATTTTACAATTAATTAACCACGATTAACATGTACCGTTAAAACGTGTTGCAAATCTTAAACACCGTTGCGTTTTTAGTATTCATCCCACGACCCTTTTAAATCTTGTGACAATTTTTGTGTAAGCCATTTCCAGAGTTATTTCATATAAATTTTATACTATAAAAAAGTAATCAAAATTTCGCTAACATCCTGCTAGACTGTATATTGCTCCGGTGAGAGTTAATAGAAACTATATAGGTAGGTAGTAGAATTTAGGCAGTGATCATTTATTTGCGGCAAACGCGAGTTACATATCCCCCAAATTAGAATATGTATGTAATTAAATGGAACTATTAAGAATTAAGAATTATTGTTACATGGTATAAATTGAAGGCCATATAATAAAAGGTTAATGAAAGTTCACAATCACAAACCAGACAGTCAGAACGGAAACAGACATTGTATTCCACACGTAACATGATACTGCAGGTGCAGATCACAGTAGGTTATAAGACAGCAATTATTAGAATTCAGATTGTTACTTTCTATTATATAATGAATAAAGAAACTAGCAGACATGAGTTCTGCAGTTCCCACAAGCAATGTGAGGGGCGGGGATAGCATAAATGCCATCGAGAGCCCAAGATGGCCAGTCAGTCTAGAACTTCTCAACTTTAACATTGTTGTTAGTTTAACTACTCACCGTAATTTTAGTTTATTTAATTAAAGTGAATTTTAACTTAGAATTATTTTGATCTCCAAACGATATTGAATATAACGTACTTGTAAATTAAAATTAATTGTAATTTCAGTATAAAATAAATTTAATGAAAGAAGTTTTTTGGAAAAGCATTTTTAAAAACTCGCTCCAAGAGGCCCAAAACCTATCTCGCGCTGTAAATTAAGTGAAATGAGCGCCACTACATCCATAATGAAAGTGATTGTCGCCTTATAGGAATTTGAGAAAAGACGCTAAATTTCTCAGTAATTGATATTTCAATTTAACCACTCTATTAAATCTGAAAAAACATAGCAATAATATAACAACGAACACTATTTGTGTCCGACAACAACAATTAATTAACCATTAGTAAATTCTCTGTGAATTTCATAAAATTTCCTTCTATTCAGAGATATTTTATGGCGAACCTTTAGCCAAAAGTGGACAAAATGTTTGAACAGTGACTTTTCGGCTTAAAAGTGCCACCAAGATGTTTATAAGAGAGTTTCCGGTAAAATGTTACCGGTAAAATGAGTGTTACATTATAAATTTAAATTCGCTTTAAAATTGTGGAGATCCCGTAACAATTTTAATGTCGAACTAGCTAACTACGATGCTGCAGGAGAAGGTTCGTTTGGGAAAAAATAATTAAAAAAATTAAAAGTAAACGTTGAAAATGGCTGAAATACAAAACTACGTTACAATTACCCTTTGCTTTGAAGGGTTTTACTTGTTGGTGTAATTAAAGGAAGCCAAACCGTCTGGTCTTAGGAATCCCTTTCAATATTTTCTCTACACGAAACACGTTTACTCCGAATAGATCTACTTTGTTTTTAGTTTCGTATATTGATCACACTATACTTTGCCTTTCTCCACAGTACCGTGAAAACACTCCCTAAATTTTGTCATATCAGAGATTTCTGAAATAAAATGCTTTTTCCAAATACGATTTCATCACTGGAGTGGCTGGATATACTTTCACAAATTTATCTAGTTCAAAAATAAGTCTAAACAAAATACAACATAAGTTTAACTTCTATTAATACCAAATAATGCAATACGAGGACAAATATTTTGATAAAAAACCTAAAATACTTGGATCAAACTGGCCAAGCATTACTAACAAAAATTTTAGAGAAAAATATCAAATCTATCAATAACCCTACCACACTGTTGTTCCAGCCTTCATTGTTAGTATACATGACATTCTATATCCTATTTCTGGAAATACCCTTATTAACTATATATAGAAAACATAGTGTAATAATAACTTCTAGCTTCATTATTCAATTGTCCATAAAATTTACTCTATAATTAATACACACTTATTTCCTAATTTTTCGAAATGTTCAACCTCTATTTCCCGATGATATTATACTTAAATTTAAAACAAAACCAGTTCTGTCGCTATTTCATAGTCCGACAAAATAATCATTTTCACAATCGGTTAATTCCCACTACATAGATACAAATTCCACAAATACGTATTTATAAATTATAAACAGAAAGGCCTAAACTTTACTCAGGTTTAATTTCTAGTTCATCTTAAAATTGAAAAACGTCTAGAAACGCCAGTTTTCATTATTTTTTCAGCTAACAGCAGCTTCCATAATACTACCAATACCAACTTATTTGAGCTATACACCAAGTAGTCCTTTTATCGTGGCACACAAGAATTTTATAAAGTCCCCACGCATGGGCTAACATTGCTTGCCAACAGATGTAAGCAAAATTACATAAAAGCACGCGCACCATTTAATTATCACTTTGGGAAAGTCTACGTTACATCTTGAAGTTGTATTGCGTTCACTCACTTTTAACCTGTCTTTATTCCAATCTACACGCTTGTCAAAATCCACGAATCGTGAGGAAGTTTTTTCTGCACGTGACTGCAGCAAAGGTTTCAACAAAACAAAGCCCTATTCTAGCTTACTACATGCTCATATTACTACATTTGACCTTTCTGAATAACTTTTTGAATTCAACTTCCAATCTATGGTGCTTAATTATTATATATCATTTCCCATTCTAACAATTTCGTTCACACAAAGTAACACTTTATTTATGCTGAAAAGGGTCATTGTCACGTTCTTTACGTAATAATCACGTACTTTGTATTTTTATTGCAATTGACGTTGAACGTCCAGCAGTGCCTTACATATGGTTTTGCATTTTCTGGGTTTCTGCGTTCCTCAAGCTTTAGTTTATTTCCTAACCGTATAATCTGTGGAATTGTTTATTACTTGACGCCCGCGTTTTATTTTAATCATAATTTTCACTTCTATATATTTTGCATATTTGTGTTACATGTAATGACGTCTGCATTAGTGAACAATACATGGAATGTTTTATAAAATCTTTTATTTTAGCGATTTACATGTTTATGAGGTTTATCCGATTTTTATTGTCGCGGCCTCTATCCTACTTAATGACTAATGCGTTATTTTGGTATTGTATTAAGTTTCCGAATTCATTTTAGGAAAATTTGTTATTTTTCTTTTGGATATAACACTAACCGCCCTAATTGAAATTATATTTTCTAGAAACAAAAGGATTAAAGTATCATGCTTAATTAACGTTCATTGTTAGTAAAATTTTAATATACAGGGTGCATCTATCTTTATCCTATCATTCAAAATGTATAGGTATCTAAAGTAACGCGGACACCATTCGCGGTCAAACTGATTTTGTAAAAATATTCCAAATTGCAATAGTGCATTTCGGCATATATTTGTTAATGTAGACTCATCGATTAAGAATGTGCTCTAAATAAATATTATTTAACGATTTTTATTATCTATAATGTAAAAACTTGTGTCGGCCATTGGTGACCGCCGTTAATACAAATTTGTAAATTGTGCCTCTATAAACTGTGGTCGGTCATCGCTGACCGCCCGCTGTTAAGATCTGATTAACAAATTTCAGTGAAACGTATGTGGTGCGGACAATAGCTTTGAAATTCAGTTGAACATATGCGTAAAAGTTACTTCTTATCCAATATGAATACTAGCGGTGGGCGGAAAATAGTAGAGATGGCAATAAGTTATATGTCATCCACTGATAAGTGCAATGCCTAGAATTCGCAGATAATTTTTTTTGCAAACCATTAGAAATTTTAAATTTTATTTATGTAGGAAAATAAAAGTGGTTCTGATTGAAGTGCCTCTCTACATCCTTGCGTAATTTTATATTGTCAATTGATGTGCTATAATGCTTTGGTCTAGTCAGCGGATAAATAATGAAAAGAGCACGTAACTTCATACATATATTATATTGTAGACACGAATAAATTCCTCAACTCTTAAAATCAAATCGCATAGAAGTATTGCTACGAAATAAGACACCTAATTTAATCTCTACAAATGCCTACATTAATACAATAGGCGGTCGAACAACAAATCACCAACAATTGTACAAATACACCTGAATAACTATCAGAACCTGACTACAACGCTACTTACTAATGATAATAATTCCAGGGCACACACTGGACACACGAATAATTAGGTTGCGTCGCCATATGTTACACTTGGGAATCCGATCTTACTGACCCTACTACTACTAAAGCCAAACTGTCCAATACTTCTCCTCGCACCTCGCACTTAATCAACGACAGCGGCACTAAAACGCACCACAATATCCACCCCGATTAAAATCGATGACAAACTAAAGTTGGAGAATTTAATCTCAGAAATTGCGTACTTAACTAACTTAAACTATCAAATCTCTTAACTGGTTACATATCGTCAAGCACAAAATGTAACCTTTTTTAAATTTACTATTGGAAAGACCTACCGTTTCTCCACTTGAACCTTTTGACGAATATGCATTGGTACTTAATTGTTACACGACCTCGTTTGGGCCTTTGTATAAAAGAAAGAATTTACGTATTTCTGATCTCTCTGCAGAAGACATTGGGTGAGTTTACAACAGAACCATGTCACCTTCATTTAAATCTATCTCCGCTACCTTACGATTATACTTTTCGCGCTTCTTTGCGTATTTAGAATGGGCACGTTCATATGACAACTCCCAAAAGCACTGAGCAGCGTTTCGCAATATCTTTTCCATGAGGGAAATCACTCACGTCGCAAATATTATTCGCGGCTTCTACCTCAAACATCAGAAGCGAAGTATTTCAAACTATCACATTTTTCTTAACTCAACACACTGCAGAATTCCAAATTAATAAAGGGGTAGACTCTACAAGTCGTAACTGTTTTTTGGCCGGTTGCAACGAGTATAGTTTCACGAATTCGTGAATAGAAACTCTTTACCTTGCTCGTACAAGCGTAAATTCCAATCAATTTACTCGCATGTCGCGTTTTTCCTGCAAAAAATTCATATTCTCATCTTAAAACTGTGCTTCCTTTCACCCTTCAACTTTGAACCCCTCACCCCCTTTTTTATTTGGTTTTATGTCTACATTTTGACGTTTTCCAATTAACGGTTCGCGGATAATTAATTGATTATTTCATTGGATGTAATTATTGTCATTTAATTCCCCCTCTTTCTTACGTTCACTCAGGGTTTTTGTCATGGTACAGTCTTCCTATTAGATTTATAGAATGAATCCCGGAATAGTACTTGTGGTATTATGTGATTTAATTAGGTTAACGTTCGTGTTTCTTTCTGTCTTCAGCAGTATAATATGAATAGGTTGTATTACATTGAAATGATTAAATTATATCTGCAACCTAATATTTGTGAATTCGAATAGTAAGAATCTGGATTTTTACATTGTACGAACTTGTATAAGTGTGTCTGTGGTTTTGTTTGTATAGAAACTATGCAACATTAATTCTAAATTATTTTACTAAAATTTGTAGGAACCTCTCTTATATTTGGAATAATTATGATATGGAACATGCTATTAATAATTTCATGATTATTTACTTTATAATTCTAAGGCCTTCTTAAATTCCACTATGAAAATTTACTAAAATTAATATTTTGTTTATGCTTTTTGTGGTTCAAAATAATTTATGAACCGATCCATTCCAGTATGTATTTTACCATAAATAAAAACGATGCTTTTGTGGTTTTTAGGTAAATGATTTTAATAAAACTAACAATTTATTGAAATGTCTTACTTACTAAACACTGCTATCAATGAAATCAGTATTATACAGAATGTTTCAATATTAATTTTGTCCGTTTGTGGTTCATTTTCTTCTTATTGTATTATTTTTTTATTGACCGTAACGCATACGCGTTACAAGCAACTGGTAAACAAATTCTTCCTTGCATAGCTATAAAGTAAATGTAAAAAGATCCATCAAATCACAGAAAATTTCAAGAATATTTAGGCGTTGTGTTTTTATCTGTATGAAAAGTTACAAAACGGGATGCATGTATCGGATATATTTTAAGATACTTATTTGTGCACGAAGGACAATAATCGAATATCCTTCAAAATTGTAGCTAGTATATATTTATAAGTTTATTTGATATTCTAATACATACAATTTTCCAGGCGCGAGCTACACTAACAGAGCGTGGCTGTCAGTTATTGCGAAAAGATGGATTATTGGATGAAGAAGTTTTCAAAGGAACACGAGAAGCGCAAGAATCTTTAACGGATAGCATAGCTCGATTGGAAAATACTGTTGAGACAATGCAGACGAGGCTTGCAAGACTTATAGCAGAATTCAGTGCCAGCCAAGCAAAACTAAAACAGCGACTAACTCGTGTCGAGCTAAGGTAATTTGTCACGTTTCGCGCCTACAGTTTTGGAAATGTAATTTTGTTAAGCAATCGATATGTATTTTTCATATTCGTTGTTTTACACATGCTTGAGAAAATAATATATTTTCAATATAGCCACAAAGTGATATGTCTAAACATATTTTAAACTCAAAAGTATAGCGTCGAACGTTGTTGTGAAAACATCAAATGTCAAGGAAAACTTAAGTTTATGTTATTATTGAGTAGTCGACTTCGAAAGCAGAAACAATCAAGTGCTGATTTTAATGAGCTTCAAATTGCTATTTATTTGGTCTATAAGCTTTGCATAAACAAACGATGTAAACACTTTGTGCTCCAGATTAGAAAATTCACCTTGAACTTCTTAACTTATAGATGAAACGTTTTATATTAAATTTTCAATTTCCACTTTCGTTTTTCCGTTATTTCAGAAGTATTTAGTTGCATATAGGAAAGGGGGAGCGAAGGAGGACCTTTCATTAAAATAGAGTTATTGCTTATAAAATTGCGATCGAATCTATAACGAGCCTTATGAACCTGAGAGTAATTTCATTGTAAAGAATACAAACAAGCAACAAGTGAAATAAGGTTACTGTGGATACCCACTTGAATCTTAATACAACTCTGCTACATCTCCTTTCATAATTTTCCTACGTAGGCTACTGCCCTATAGCTAACGGAAAAGTCGCCTAAAAATATACACAAAGAAACCTATTTACGGTAAAACTTTAGAAACAACGCCAAGTAAAATCGTGTGTGACCCTTCTTTATACAGAATAGGCCTGCAATTAATAAAAAAAACTTATGTTTGAACACTCAGGGTATTTGTTAAGAACGAAAAGTACATGTTTGACTCAAACTGTACTCCCTCAGAATCGAATGTATGTGATCCACGAGTGCGGAAACGTATTGGAAGAATTAGCTACTCGGAAAGAGGAACAACTCGCTTAGATTCTATGGGGCAAGGAAGCTTACAGGTTAGTTGGTAAGGATGCAAAGACTTGGCTTTGTAGCCTGAGCTATATAAAGAGTTAACGTGAAAATCGGTGGCGTCCGAACTAAAACTTAAGGCACTGAGGAAGTGGAAAGGAGAGTAGAATCAAGTAATGTACTGCAGACAATCGCAACAATGGAATCGACTCGGATGACACAAGAACAGCGTAGTTACTAATCAAAAACAAGACACCAATGTTCTGTAGATCTTCCTCACTGGCCAGTATAGGCTTTTATAAAAATTGTACTTTGTTGGAGGTGTAGACAGACTCCAAGTGTCTTATCTGTGAAATAGAAAAATGCAAGAGCTCTACGCTGATTTAACATAGGCTTAAACAAATTAATTGCCCCTTCTTGGCCAGCTTGGCCAGGTATACTTTTACCAGAGGAATGGGTAGGTTTGCAGCCGGGAGCAGAATAGAGTGGAAGTGGAGGAAGTGGAGGTAAGAATCACGAGCCTTACATTTACTTACCATTGACACTAAAATCTTTTATTTTATCCAACTACGATTCTGTTTATAATAATAGTATGTATAATTCTTGTTTATTTCACAGAAATTTAAAAGAATCATCATCAAATCTCTCAATAATAAAATTACGAAAATGAGCTCTGTTTTAGAAGTCATTACCCTATAGACTTAGGTATTACGGATGAATTTAACTTTTTTTTGTAATTTGGTTAATCGATATCTAGCTTATGATCGCTGTTCGTGCAAAATGTTTTATGTAAAATAGTGAACTTTTCAGGAAACTAAAAAATTTAATACCCAGTAGTCTGAAAGCACCAGGATGTTTATATTAATAATAAATACTTTAAATGAGATAAGAACTATTATTTTATGACAGGTAAATGTTTATTACAGATGTTTTAAAAGTTAGCTTAACATAAAACCTTTTGCACCTATAATTATCCACAGAATACCACATTATGCATTAAAACACACGGTACTCTTCATTACGACTGTCTTGTAAGAAGTACTTATGATATAAAAAAATTGTTCTTTACCTTACTTTAAATTTACAGAACTAAATTTCTTTTTTTATGGATGGTTTACCTGGTTATGCTTATTGCTACGCTTGTAAGGTTTGTTTCGCCAAAAAATCCTTGACAGATAATCTTTTAAAAGGTAACAGTGTTTCGAACTCTAAACACAAATTTTTCTAGTAAAAATCCTTTACAAAAAAATTATTAGGACTATCTTAAGCTATATACAATTACTTCAATGTTAGTTAAAAATAAATCTAAAAGTAATACTTGCAGAATCCACAAAAACCCTCCTCGTAATTAAATATCTTCTTATTTTAAATTGATGTCCAAATCAGCTTACAAGATATTCCATATTTAAAATCCTCGTTTCAAGCAGCAGTTACCAAAGTCCATTTTTGGTTTAATCTTTGTTTCAATTATTTAATAAAATTTTTCAAATAGCCTGATCTTGAAGAATTTTCCCTCTATATTGCAAATAATAAATTCCATTCTTTCTTTATGTAATTTGCATTTAGAATACCACTTCTATATACATTGTACTATCGTAATTATTAAATTAAGGTATGCTTACTGCATACTTCAAATATTATCTTCTCAAAGCAACAGCTCGCGACTTTACAATAACATTTCACAATCGAATTTAATCAAATCAATCGAATCCATCGTTGGATCTTTTATTTGATAAACACTTTCTTATATATTTTAATTTATCTGTTTCCAGAAGGTTGTAGAATGTGCGCGATTCCATTCTAAATAATTAACGCCTATTTTACGTAATTTTTTGGAAATTGTCATTACGTTTAAATTTATTGAATTTTTTATTACCTTGTCCTCTCATTCCAGTTATGAGTGACGCCTGCTGTTTGTCCTTGTATAACACATATACGATTATTGTGGCGTCGCATACTAATGCATAAGATAATCATTTTTATGGGATATTTCTTGGATTTTCTGGGTTTTTCGTGTTCCGGACCGCTTCGTGGAACAAACGTTAATTTATTAATGAGTTCATACAAATTTTAAATGCGGATGACTCATCGTTTTATATTCCTAAGATTCTAGAAAATTCTTTATTTAAAATATATTTCTGTATTCCACAGGGTAATTAATTTAAACTTTAATTGCTTTTTATTGCAAAAGGGGTTGCATTTTATAGAAAATATTTACTTTTGTGATTCAGTATACAAAATTAAGACTAGAATTGGTTTTATAAATTATTTATGTTTATGCTAAATGCATAAAGCTAGTACTTTTCTATGCTGTTTACAGCAAATGAAAATCATTTTTATCAAAATGTATTGATAATTAATAAGTGAAAATAAGTGGCTTTGTATTTATCTTAAAACGATCGATTTGCGTTCGCATTGAATGCGGTTGACAATTAATTTCTTTAACATATACAACTTACGTTGCTTGCTATTTATTTATAATACGCTTATATCACACAGGGTGATTATTTATACACGGGGAATTTGATTTTCCACTTGCACATCTATGAATATAAGTACACTTGTATTATACAGATCGAAATATTTCTGACCTTTTCTAACTTTATCATGGCACCTAATACTTAAACTCTTATCTTCTTCACCTTTCATCTACTTCTCAAAATCATACAATCATCTTCTATTTCTATTTGGACTTCTTCGCCCCATTTAATTCTTTCATCCCCTCTAATTAATACTTTATTCTCTGTATTTATTATCCCCTTCATCTCCTTTGTTCCTGCATATTCTCTCTTATTTCCTTCAAACCTTTCTCATTTCTTTCACTCGTTTGTCTCATATTTTCCTTTTGTTCCTGCAAAGTTTGATTTAGATTTAATAAAAAAATCCATCATTTTTCATTCCAGAGTCTTCTCTATAATCTGTTCTTCCGTGGCTTCTGGATTCTCATTTTTAGCTTCTTCTATATAAACACTTTCCTGAGAACCAATTTCCACTCCTTCAGCTCTCAAACATTCACAAATTTCTTTCATTCTATCAGTCCTACTGAAAACAAATTTATAAAGAGACAATTTCCACGAGACAAGAAACTCGAATTCTCAGACAATTTACTCTAACTCTAAGTTGGAACACCGCTAATTTTGCTGTGACGTGCCTATACGTTGTATGCCACAAACGACTATGCGACTCGGGTTCAGTCGAATCGAATTAATGAGAATGCAATAAGAAATATAAAATCACTATCTTACCGTGTCCTTTTCCCTGTCTGGCTAGTTCAGCGGAACATATGGTGTGGATTTGATCACAGGAAATTAAACACAGAAATTTCAAAAAATATCTGTGAGCAGTATTCTAAGCATTCAAAAACATATATCCTTTATAAACATTATCCAACGAATCTCTTACATTCAATATAAATAGTGCTAATAAAGACAATGATTCAATGAATCAAATAATTCAAAATAATTCACGGCGGTACTCTATCGACACGTTTCGCTCGAATTGGGACTCATCAGGACAGGAGTAGCAAAGTTGTAATAAAGACAGACACACGGTGAAAAGTAATATGTTATAAATATATATATATATATATATATATATATATATTGTGATGTTATGTAATGTTCTATATAATATCCAAGGTTAGACGCACTTATTTACTACTCATATTTATAAAATATCCAATTTAAAACTAATGATAAACAAGATCGTACAAAATTAATTACTGAACTAATATCGAATGCTATTTCAGTGTGATAGAGCTTTTTGAGATTTTAAATAGGTGTTTATTCAATTTAATTTATAAAAATCAAACGTAATTCCATTTGAGGAAGCTTCTGTGGATTGTTTCAAATGTTTATGTTCACTATTTGAATGGACACTACTGTTTGTAAAAGTAAGACATACCACAAGATCTAAAAAATAAGTCATTTAGCATGTTTTAGTAGAAATAAGTAGTTATAGGATGTAAAATTAATGTTTGTTTAATGTATGTTCACTATATGTATGTTTATTATAAATAATTAGGTACCATAATATTTGAAACACAATTCATTAGTATTATTAGAAAATAATTATAAGTAAATGGAAAATAGGACCAAGTGATCCAAATGAAAGGTTTTGAAAGAGTGATTAGAGATGTTTGTAAATAATTGATCAAGGAGTGTAATTTTAATTAACTTTATAGATGTAGTAGGCAAATGAAAATTGTTTTAAGCGATCTCCTAGGTGATAAGAAATAAATAAAAAAGGGGGCTGATAAAATTTGTAATTTACAGAATAGAGGTGTTTTACCTGCTCTCGTTTTTTTATTCAAGTATTAAGAGCTAAAGCTAGTTAAAAGAGGTTTTTGTGCAACGTGTGGTAAATGTAAAAGGTTTATACAACCATTAGTAGTCCAGAAGATTAGTTGTTCTTCCAATGAAATGTGTTTGGCTTCCAAGCTGATGTGAATTGAGGTACCGAGAGCTAAAAAGAGTCCAGAAGATTCCATTATTCGGAGCTGTGTTCCCGCAGTGATAGTTTGAACGAGTCCTAAATTAGATAGCCGATTCTGAGTATCATTTTTTCATTATAACATCCTTTTAGTATTTCTAAAACCTAAAATTAAAGCGTGAAATTTTAAATACAAAATATTAAAACTTAAAATTTAATAGGTAATCGTGCACTTCCAAGTTTTGGTGGTCTGTTTGCAGTCCAAGGTCCATATTTGTAAACGCAGGCGGACTTCAATGGAATTACAGGTATAAAACAACTTAGTTCTTATATTTGTAACACTTAAAAAGCTGTATTATTCATTGAAATCTAAAAATTTTATCAAAAGTTAAGCATTCTAACTTTGTTTATTTTCTGAATACAAATGGTAGTAAAGATCACACCCAGTTTTAGAGCAAGTATATTAAAAATTAACCAGAGGGGGCTGTATCTGGCAGTGGTTAATATATAGGCATACAGTTTTGTACCCACACTGTTTGTTTATAGTTATTTAAATTCATTAAAAACCTGAGATAAGTTTCAATAAGCCGTGGCATATTATTGGTTCACAACAAAATTTACTTTTATCCATTTATTAATAATATAACAAAGAAAAGGCCCAAATATAAATACTGATAAATATTAAGGAAACGTAACATACATACGACGAGAGATATATTATAATATATATATATATATATATATATATATATATATATATATAAATATTTTAGGTAGTTAATTACACAAGGTAAGTTGATAAATACTATCGTATTATAGTGAATAAGATGAAATAATAACTTAGACTTTTATGCAAAGCCCAAATGATCATTTCAAATCGAGCTAGTAATTGAAAGATGGAAAATATAAGGTCTTGGACAGGACTTGAACCTGTATCTTGGTTTTGCCGGAACCATGCGTTTACCAATTACGCCACCGAGACCGATGACACAATTGGGAAATTTTCAATTTTAAATCGTGTACACGACGATACATCAACCTAACTTTCAATTACGTTCGGCATTTTTGTCAATCATATCTGACATTGTCAATTTTTGACTTATGTCAGTTATAAACAGGAAGCTAAGCTCAAAATTATGGCTATAAGCCAAGTATTAAATATATAAATATTTTAGGTAGTTAATTACACAAGGTAAGTTGATAAATACTATCGTATTATAGTGAATAAGATGAAATAATAACTTAGACTTTTATGCAAAGCCCAAATGATCATTTCAAATCGAGCTAGTAATTGAAAGATGGAAAATATAAGGTCTTGGACAGGACTTGAACCTGTATCTTGGTTTTGCCGGAACCATGCGTTTACCAATTACGTCACCGAGACCGATGACACAATTGGGAAATTTTCAAATTTAAATCGTGTACACGACGATACATCAATATATATATATATATATATATATATATATATATATATATATAGAAATTAATAAGATGAAATAATAACTTAGACTTTTTAAGTAAACCCAAATGATCACTTCAAATCGAGCGAGTAATTGAAAGAAGGAAAATATAAGGCCTTGGACAGGATTTGAACCTGCATCTCAGTTTTGCCAGAACTGTGCGTTTACCAATTACGCTACCGAGGCCGATGGCTATAATTGGGAAATTTACAAATCTAAATCGTGTACAGTACTATATATAAACCTAACTTTCAATTACGTTTAGCATTTTTGTCAATCATATCTGAAATTGTCAAGTTTTTGACTTATGTCAGATATAGACAGGAAGCAACGCTTAAAATCACGACTATAAGCCAAGTATTAATATATAAATATTATAAGTAGTTTTTTACACAAGGTAAGTTGATAAATACTAACGTATTGAAATTAATAAGATGAAATAATAACTTAGACTTTTTAAGTAAAGCCCAAATGATCATTTCAAATCGAGCTAGTAATTGAAAGAAGGAAAATATAAGGCCTGTCTATATCTGACATAAGTCAAAAACTTGACAATTTCAGATATGATTGACAAAAATGCTAAACGTAATTGAAAGTTAGGTTTATATATGGTACTGTACACGATTTGGATTTGTAAATTTCCCAATTATAGCCATCAGCCTCGGTAGCGTAATTGGTAAATGCACAGTTCCGGCAAAACTGAGATGCAGGTTCAAATCCTGTCCAAGGCCTTATATTTTCTTTCTTTCAATTACTAGCTCGATTTGAAATGATCATTTGGGCTTTACTTAAAAAGTTTAAGTAATTATTTCATCTTATTAATTTCAATACGTTAGTATTTATCAACTTACCTTGTGTAAAAAACTATATATATATATATATATATATATATATATATATATATATATATATTGCTGTGGATCATGGACTTAAGAGTTTTACCTCGCCAGTGTTATTAACTGTTTTTCAAAAATTTATAAAAAAAAATTCTTACCCTGCTTGATTTTCTGCTTCAAGAATCATCAGCAGCTTTCCTAGCTAGCTCAGCTGTGCTTCTTCTCGGATACCTAAATTTACAATCATTCATTCTTCCGTCCCACTAGCACACCATTCAATAAAATACAACAATCATACAATGTTTTATTTACCGCTATTTACAAACAAATTATTCACAGGTATAAACGGTTTGGTACACTAATTACAACTTAATAAGTAATATGTTTTAAAGTCCTTGTTTTAAATTATTATTTGCAAACACATTTAATACAATATGAGTGATGGGCCCCAAATAATACCCTAAATTTATTGTACACTGGAGTATGGTGAGCTCATGATATGGGTTATTACCTAGTTTATTAATGTATGCCTTTTACCTTGCACAAAATTAATACAAACCTAATAGACCCGTGTACCCTTAACAATCCAATTTATATTCATAATGAAATTTAGTACATTTTAGATACACCTTTTTTCAATATTTTAAGTAACCCCAATAATTGTCCAGCACTCGTATCCTTTCCGATACGTTATATTACCACAAATAGCCCCAATATTCACTCACACATCACCAAGTAATACCAAAAGTTTAACAGATAACAGAAATTTCAAATAAGTTACTCCACATATTCATAGATGATAACCCCAATAAATTCGCCAAGCGACTTGCTTCCAATTACCATTCCATCACAGCATACGTATATACGTATATTATACTTCTGTTTATTGATTTACTAGCTTGGTATGGTAGTAGTTGGACCTTGGTTAATTAAATTTACTACACGTATCTCACCGTAATAACTATCAGGCCATAACTACCAAGTATAAGTGCTAGCACTACATTTACTATATTATGAATATTTTTAATACTCACAAGAACTCTACTATAAGTCGGTCTATCGTTGTTACGTAGTATAAAACGACGAAAATACAAAGAGAGAGCTCCTAATTCTCCTAGAGTATATATATTTTTCAAAATGCCACCTCTAGGCCACACTTCACGCGAAATACTTATTTTCAAATAATAATTCCGCAAATTGTGATATAACCGACTTATTCCTGAAACTCACTCCGAACTCGCTCCCACTTGTCGCATGTTCGTACGTTTGTAAGACTATCCGTTCCCAACCAATGGTACTATTCTGTGTCGTCATAAAACTCCGCCTGTAATATTTTTATCTTTGTCATGCATATTTGCTGTCGCGTTCCAAACCCCACTTGAGTTATAGAAAATCGATATTGCTGACAGCGTTTCATCACTCCACGTGGATTAGTACGTGCATTTTGCAAACCAATGCTTTTATATCCGTCTCTATCTGTAGCATATTACTGATCGTGCATCTCCCCTGCTCTTTAGGCACTTTGTTAGTTTGTTATTTGAATCAACTGACGGTTGAAAACTGTTTTCTATGAAGCCCGCTTTATTATGCTGATAATTTCGGAGAAGGTAACCTTTTAAACATGCAGGTGTTCTTAATTATAGATCGTTTAAAACAACAATTCTTGGAGTCTATATTTCACCGTATCCGATAAAATTGACGTTTTTATTTGTTACAAAGAACTTTTTGCCTTGGGATTATTGATTTTCTCTACCCGGGTGGGTTTTCTAATGCATTTACATGTTGAATTAAAATAATTATGCGTTTCTATTTGTTTTAAAAACTGGTTTTCTTTATGTACCTTTAACCTTTCAACCTTTAATTATAAAAATACGTCAATACTTGTCGGTTTAAATTAAATAAATTAAATAAATTTTGCGCGTAAATAATTTGTTTGTTTCTCTATACAGGGTAATTAAAATTGCATTGCTTACCCCAAATTCAACCCTTTGAATCCATAACAATATATAAATATATATATATATATATATTGCTGTGACAACGCCGCACGTTTTGAGCGTCACTAAAGAATATTGTGATACAGATACAGCAAATTGTAAAATTTGAAATTTTTGACTTACCTTTTTTCCTAACTTTGCCTGGTTAGCTTAACGGAAATGTTTGAGTTTTCAGAATGAAGTCAAACAGCAATATCACAAAGTATTTATACTATATGAAATACTTTCTTTCCAAAAGCATATAGAACATTTACAACATCGTTTCTTTCAAACATCAAATAATTTCTAAAAAGTACTTGTTTTCTTAACTATAAAAATGTTACTTACTTTATTTTAAATTTATAGAACTAAATTTCTTCTGTCATGGATAGTTTACCTGGTTCTGATTCTCACGCTCTTTTGGCAAAAAAAAATCCTTGATAGGTAATCTATAAAAAAAATCAGTGTTTCGAACTCTGATCACACTCTCTTGGTAAAAACCCTTACAAAAAAATATATGATTAGGTCTTATTCTAGCTTAAATTAAATGACACGAAGCGGTTTTCTATCCAATTCGAAATCAACAGATTTAAATATCTTCGGCCTCAATTGTTTATTTCTAAATTGACGTTCAGAATCAGCTTACAAGATGATGCATAAAATCTCCATTTAAAAACAGCAGCTACCAATTTTCATATTTGCTTAAATCTTCCTTTCGATTATTTAATAAAGTTTTTAAAGTAGCGTTATATTGAAGAATTTTCCCTTTTCATTGTATGTAATTACATTTAATAATTTCAATTTTTATGCAGGTTATGTTTAAAACATCACTTCTTTATTCATGGTATCATCGTAATTATTAAATTAACATATGCGTACTGCGTACTGCAAATATTATCTTCGCAAAGCAACAGCTGGCGACTTAATCAAAATAGCATTCCGCGATCGAATTCATGAATGAATTTATTTAACAAACGCTTCCATTTATATACAAAATTATCTATTTTCTAGAATATACTCATGTTTACGTGATTCCATTCCAAATAATACACGCTCATCTGACGTAATATCCGGGAATTTCTTATTAGTGTTCAAAATCACCTAGTTTTATTACCTCGTTAGTGTTGATTTATGTGCGCTGTCTGTCTTTGTTTAATACCTAAAGTTAATGCTAGCGGTCTCCTTCTATCCTACAGTGAATGCGAAAGATAATAAATATTTCTTATCAATTTTTATTACATTTTGTGGGTTTTTCAATGTTCCGTTCGCTTCTTGAAATAAACGTTTTATTTATTAATTAGCTCATACGAAATTGAGGTATTCTCCCGAAACTTCTTTCTTAATCTAGTCTATTCCAGAAAATTACTTAAATATGAAGTTATATAATACAAAAGTCAATGATATGATGAATTTAAAGCTTTAATGGCTTTATAATGCAAATTAGTTGCATTTTTATAGAAAATATTTGCTTTCATGGCAAAGCGTGTTTTAATACTCAATATTAAGACCCAAAATTATGTATTTTTATCCATGTAAAGTTCATTTTTATTACAAACGAATAGCTTTTGTATTTATTTAAAATGATCGATTTGCATTCGCATTTAATGCACCTTATATTATTTGCTATGTATTTACAATACGCTTATATCATACAAGGTGAAATTTATACACACAGAACTTGCGTGTTTGCTTGCCACTTTAATGAATAAAATTACGCTTGTATTATACAGGGCGTCACCATGAATCTACGGAAATTTCTATTTTTTCCGGATTCTTTATTTGTAGAATTTGGGTTTCACTGACCTCTCTTGACCCCATATCAAGTCAATGTATACAAACATATATACTAACATTACAGTTAGTAAGATAAAATAATGACTTAGATTTTGTGCAAGCCCAAATGATCATATCAAATCGAGCTAGTAATTGAAAGATGGAAAATATAAGGTCTTGGACAGGACTTCAACCTGTATCTTAGGACCATGGGTTTTTCAATTACGCCACCGAGACCGATGACGACAATTGGAAAATTTACAAATCTATATCGTGTACACAACTGTATGATTGACAAAAGTGCCAAACGTAATATATATTATATATATATTTATATATTGCTGTGACAAGGGGTTGTTTAGGGGTGTATTGTATAGCAAGGGTCGTGCAGAAAACTGCATTTATTTAACAGAAAATTAAGTAATTTGGATATTATGTAAATAGTAAACATTTAACACCCTGTATATAGAGCATAGTTAGTTTTAAGCGACGCAAATAAACACATCTTACAACAATAGGACGCATATTTAGCATAGAAATAGGTAATTCATACCAAGTATTTAACACTCGGTATATAGAGCTTTATTAATTTTAAACAATGCAAAGTGAGAATACCTTTTAGCAAAAGTACGCTTATTCAGAGGAAAGGATTGTACATGTAATTAAACACGCATTGAAAAGGATTCTAATTAGTTATAATACAATACCGAGATAAGAGATAAAACTTAACGAAGCTTTGTGTAAGTGCGTCGAAACAATCAACATCTTTGATAAGAAAATGGAGTTTAAAAACGCATAAAAATAGACGAAAGTAAAATTGAAATTACATCATGTATTTTTGTATAATATGGAAAACGCGATATTTACACAAAACAACGTATGGTCTGATAACGAGGTATCTATAAGCAAACAACCATCACCCGGAAAACCAAATATATTACATCATAAAACCACTTCAAGTGCAGGACATACAAAGACCTTATTGGTCAAGATAGCTACAGACTTGTTGGAAACCCAACCCACATGCAAGGGGGATCAACCTATATTTAATAGCGAGCAATGATAACACAGTTCAGTTATTATTAAGCAGGGCAAAGCTGCCCCACTCTGAATCAAAAAGTCACGTGTAAATTTTAAATGTTTAATAAAATAGATAGTGACAAGTAAGTGCTACAAGTATGAAAATTTCTGTTGCCGTTTAATGGCTCCTAGTCCTAATTGGCGGAGAATAACTTCGAATGTGATGCTAATAATTCCGAGTGTAATAAATCTGAATGGATGGATATTTCGAGGATAGATAGAATAATTCAAATCCTAGTTGGTTGATAATGGATGGTATAATAATTTAAATGCATGGAAAATTCTAATTGATGGTATAATATTTCAAGTGTATGGATAATTCGAATGTGGGGATATTTTAAATGGATTAATGTAATACTTCAAATCAGCGTCGACGATTTTGGTACAATTTTGAGTTGCGAGATTCAATGCAAATAAAACAAAGAAGCAAGAAGCAATTTATGGAAACCAAGGTGTTCAATTGAGCAGAGCAGTAAAAGGTCATATCTAATTAGTTCTAAGATATTTTTCTATTTAAATTTGAATACTGAATTTACGTAATTTATATAAGAGTGTAACGAAGTCAGCACAAACATTGCATACGTTAAAAGTACGTAACATTATAAAGGTGTTTAGAACGTTCTAGGTTTCTTTGGTGAAAAGTGTAGTTTTTGGTGACTTTAGATTGATTGCAAAGCATATAAATTTTGGGATAAATAAGACTTATGATATTGATTGATTGAAGGGTGTATTTTAATAATTTTTAAAACTTGTACATAATATTTCTTTTCATTATATGAAATTAATTAACTTTGTTTTATAATTCAAACAGATAGGTAATCAGAAAGGGGTGAAGAAGAAAAAATTGATCATCGTAACGTGGCATAATAATAGAAAATAATAGAAACTTTGCATTCTATATATATATATATATATATATATATATATATATATATATATATATAGAATGCAAAGTGTTGCGGTGTATCTGTAAATCTTTATTTATGAAAACCATAAAACTGAATTTATCTACTTAGACCTAACTAATATTTGCGTAGTCATTAGTAAAACAATTACTTTCATTAAAGGAAGAAACTTCCCTTGACCAATTTCGGCCTTTTGGCCCTCGTCTAAGTGGAGTAGTTTATAACCCTTACGAATGAAAAAAAGTAATGTACTGAATATATATAAGGAACTTTTGTATATTGCAATACGTATAACTAAACCGCCTTTGCGTGACTAACAAAAGCACGAAGCCGTGAAGATACAGAGGTTGATTCTATCTTTCAATCACTAACTCGACTTGAAATAATTGTTTAGGCTTTGCATAATAGAAGTCTAAGTTATTATTTCATCTGATTAACTAATATAACATTGAAATTCAGTTTACCTTATGCAATTACTAATATTTGTAATTAATAGTTTGCTTATAGTCCCGAATTTGAGCGTTGCTTTCTATCTACACCAAACAAGTGAAAAACTTGACACTATCAGATATGATTGACAAACCTGCCAAGTGTAATAAATGTTGTGTTGATGTACGGTTGCGTATATGCTTTAGATTTGTATACTTTTCCAGTTGTAATTAGCTGTCCGGGTGGCGCAATACGTTAGCGCATTGGCGGTCAAAACCCAAGATATGGGTTCAAATCCTGTCCGAAACCCTTTATTTTCTATATTTCATTACTAGCTCGATTTGAAGTGATCACTTAGACTTTGCATAAAAAACGAAGTTATTACTTCATTCTATTTACTAATATTACATTGAAGATTAGATATAAATTAGATTATATATAAATTGGAATCATTGAAAAATATATAGCACATAAAAAGCAGAATATAAATAAAATTTAAAGTTATATGCTACATCATTCAATTCTTTTAAATAAAGTTAAATATCAAACCATGCAGTACTATAAATCTATCGCTAGCTGTTATTAGTTTTATTCTGTAAATCCAAATATCTTCTCGTTCTTAATAAATCTTTAAAATATTAACGAGGTGGTCTGAGGACATCTTTTTATAGAAAGATATCTTTTATTTACCAACGAGAACGCGCCATTTTAATTTATTGGTTCCAATTTTGAAACACTGTGTATATCTTAAAGCAAATCGTTCTTTTATAAATGTTCCTTTTTAATAAATCTGAACAATATACTCAAATATTGCTTTAAATATAATAACTCTGTATCCAATATGTGTAAATTTAACTGAGTAATCATAACATTAAGGAAATGTAATCCCCCGGAACATTCTCAAATTTCCAAATGAATCTAAGCTGCAATTGCACGTCATGTAGAATTTTTTATATCAATGATTTCTCTCCGTTTATATAAGCTCCGGTCAGTGAACTTACTCTAGAAAATGTAATATATCTGAAGGTATCGTATTATGGCATCATATCTGTTTTTGTATGTAAAGTTCCACATTGAAGAGATTTTTACCTTTCAGAGAAGTTTCTTTTCTAAAATGAGTGGGAAGATTTACATAATATTATACAAACACTGCCGCATGCTTAATGCTCACTCGCTCGGGACAGCATATAATTCCCAGAAAGGACAAAAATGTCAGAGTACAAATTTATGTAACAAGGAGATCGTTTTGCTATATAGCTTTGTTCGTGATAACTCACATTTGCATCTCTTTCAACGGTAGATTGAAATTATACAGGTTAGAAATTCTGGCAAAGACAGCTATGAAGTCCTATGAGTATGTCAATCTCATCTTGCCATCTTAGTATAGCATTAGCTGTAGAGCCCTCACCCATGCCATAAACATTTTTATCATACATTTCTTTAATTACTAAATATCAAACTTGTATATAAATATTAAAAATACCCTTCTCAATTCTAAGCTAGTATATAAAGTGCAATAAACAATAAACTAAAAGATAATAATTAAAAAGCAATTTCTTGTTCTGTGTTTGCAGTGGCAACGCCGCTTTGATGAGGCTTCACTAGAAGAGTGATATGGAAATGGCCGCACGTTGAGGCGCAGCTGAAAGAGTGCCGTGACAACGCCTCGCTTTGATGCACCGCTAATAGAGTGCTGTGATACAGATACAGCAAATTGTAAAATTTAAAATTATTCACTTACCTTCTTTCTAACTTTGCTTGGCTTGCTTAACAGAAATGTTGGAATTTATAAAATGAAATCAAACACGGCAGTATCACAAAGCATTTATACAATATGAAATATTTTCTCTCATACAAAAGCATATAAAACATTTTCAGCATGTTTCGTTCAAACATCAAATTATTCCTTACAAGTACTTATTTACTTAATTATAAAAAAAAAATTTCCTTACTTTATTTAAAATTAAAAGAACAAAATCTCTTCTCTAATGGATATTTTACCTATTTTTTTATTCTCACGCTTGTAAGGTTTGCTTGGCCAAAAAATCCTTGACAGATAATCTATTAAAAGGTCAGAGTGTTTTGAACTCTGATCATAAACTTACCTGGTAAAGAACCTTACAAAAATGAAATGATTAGGAATTACTCTATCTTAAACTAAATGACAAAATTCAAGCATCAGTTACAAGCAATGTTAAAAAAATTGTACTTGCAAAAAATCCACAAAGGGCTTTTTAAATTAAATATCTTCGGCTTCTTGGCTTTATTTTAAATTGACGTTCAAATTCCAATTTACAAAATCTTGCATATTATTTAGATCGAAGCATTTTCCATCTTCATTGTATATAATTACATTTAATCATTTTTATATTTACGTGCAGATAACGTTTAAAACGTACTTCTTTATTCACTGTTACATTTTAAATATTAAATTACAGTATGTGTATTGTATACTTCAAATAACGTCTTCGGCACTTAAGTGAACATTTCGCAATCGAATTCATGAATGAATCTATTTAATACAATTTCTCATTTATATGCAAAAATTATCTATTTTCTTTAATGTAGTAGTATTTACATGAGTCCATTCCAAATAATACACGTCTATCTTACGTAATTTTCTGGTAAATTCTCAGGGTTCAAAACCGTCGCTTTATATTACCTCGTTAATGTTGATTTATGTGCGCTCTCCGTTTTTATTTAATACCTAAAGTTAATGCCCGCGGTCTCCCTCTATCGCACAGTGAATGCGAAAGATCATAAATATGTCTTATCAATTTCAATTACATTTTTCAATTACATTTTCTGGGATTTTTAGTGTTCCTGCCGCCTCTTGGAATAAACGTTTTTTTTATTAATTAGTTCATAGGAATTTGACGTATATTTCTCAATTCCTCTCGAAAATACGAGAACACGTTTTATTTAAAATACTTTTATACTGTACAAAAACTAATTGCTTTAAACTTTAATTGCTTTTTAATTCAAACGAGATACTATTGTTATAAAAAAAGCTTGTTTTTACGGCAAAACGTGTTTTAGTACAATAAAATTAGAATTGGGGTTTTAAATACACGAAATTATTTAGTTTAGAGGAATCAATTTGCATTTTAAGGTATCTAAAAGAATTCATTATTTCTAGATATACGGCTTACATTATTCGCTATGTATGTACAATACGCTTATATCGTACATGGTAATTATTTATACACGCGCAACAGCATTTCTCGCTTGTACATCAATGAATAGAAGTACGCTTGTATTATACAGGGCGTTACCATAAATTTACGGAAATTTTTTTTTTATTCTTTTATATCTTGGTGGAATTTATTTGTGACTCCTTACCACGTATATATATATATATTGCTTTGTTAATAGGGTCATTTAGGGGTAGCTAGGACCAAGAGTATAGCGCACTCCACATAAAATACATAAGGGCTCAGAAAACCACACAGTTTTCTGAAGAAAACAAGAAATAGGATGATTAGACTGGAAAGTAAATGACAACGCCCTGTATATAAATAATAATCATAATTAATTCAGTTAATGAAAAATATTTTAAAGATTTGTTTGAATAAAACAAATCCGCAAGTCGTTAAATAACATAAATGCAAGCTGAAACGCGACATGCGTGGATAACGCATCATTATTACATCAAGAATCCTAATTAAAACAAGCAGGTTTAATAATGCGTAGGATAGCAAACGCATATAATTTAATGCATACATTGTATTCGTCTACGTGACTAGAGAATTAAAATTGACACCTGATTTATTGGAAACAAGCAATGCATGGTAATTAAAAATCAAAATTTACCAAATCTATTTGAACAAACAATGGTTTACCTATCTAGAAGTATGGAAATCCAAACGAATCAATGCTATTAACTTGAAATCGTACGTGATAAGAGGAACGCGTTGATGTTAATATACAACAATAATATCATGGGATATCCGACAACCTGGTATGAAAGTTTACACAAACAACGAACTTTGCGCTTGTGCATTTAAATATGACCAGATTTGTTAACAAATCAGTTCATCATGAAGTAAAGTATAGTTCACGTCTCTGAGAACGAAAATATCCACGTAAAGTGAGTAATTGTCAAGTGTAAAATAATACTGCCGAATATAGAAAATTGATGTGTTTGTCGTTTTCGCCTTAAATAGGAAAACGTAAGTAACTAAAATTGTTTTAATGTAAATTTTAATATTAACCTTAATAAAAAGGACTCTAAAGAATTACTGGAGCCAAGTCTAAATGATTACGGTAGACAGCTCTAAACAAATACGGAAGACAAATTTAAATAATTACTGGAGTCCAATCTACACAAATACGGGAACAAGTTTAAATAAATGCTGAAGCGATTATTACTGGAACAAAAGAGGAAATGTAACATACATTTACTGCAATGATTAATAGTGAAGGAGTTTAATGGAGTACGCTAGTGTATTTAAGGCGATGCTATGAGGGATGCACACAATGGTTGGACCAGAGACTAATTTAAGCTGAAAAACAATAGGTTAGCCAATCGGAATGTTTATTATTTTATTATTTCATTTGTGGATATTTCATTGCACTTTGCTAATCTGAGTAACTTAAGATTTAACATTTAATTAAATATTACTAATTTAAATACTTTAAAAAATTGCTTTCATGATAATTTATGTGAGGGGTCGGCAAGATTTAATTTTTGAGTATACGTTGTAAATTGCCTAAATAAAAAAAGAAGGTTAAATGAACGTTCATCAGGCTTCACTTAATAATTAATAATACTAGTGATTTTGCTGACTTTTTGATCATCTTTGGTAATAATAATTAGTAAATTTATTGATTCAAATACTAGAAGAAAATTCCAGTTAAAGAATTTTAACCCTTTCATAAGTTGTAAGTATTTTTGAGAACATTATAATAATTTGTGCTTAATGGTGTTTTGCTTTAAAGATTAAAACAGGAAGGAGAGGTAGATGGTAGGTTTAAAGGCTTTGTTTGTCGTATTGTTGCAAGCTCCGTGCGTAATTCAAAAACTGAGCTCGCCGATGCAATTAAAATTATATATTAAAAATCAAAAATTGAGAGGTTAAAAATTTTTACCTTTATAATTCAGAAATATATATATATATATATATATATATATATATATATATATATATAAGAAATCTTTTTTATACTGAGCGTTAATACTTTTGGGATAATGTCGCTCAAAATAAAAATAGCATACAACGTTAAATGATTTGTAATTTATTGTACGTTTCGGTGTACAATTCTCACCTTAATCATCGAAAATTACTTCACAAAGTTATAATAAAGACGTAGTTTAAAAAATAACTGCTTCAATACTATATAAAATTAAAACTTAAAACATGTCTGGACTATATACTTCAAATAATGTCAATTTGAAATGTGACATTATTTGAAGTATATAGTCCAGACATATTTTAAGTTTTAATTTTATATAGTATTGAAGCAGTTATTTTTTAAACTACGTCTTTATTATAACTTTTGTGAAGTAATTTTCGATTATTAAGGTGAGAATTGTACACCGAAACGTACGATAAATTACAAATCATTTAACGTTGCTATTTTTATTTTGAGCGACATTATCCCAAAAGTATTAACATCATTATTCTATATATATATATATATATATATATATATATATATTTATTAAGTTTAAATCAAAGTATGCAGGAAAGTGTAAGTTATTATTGCATCTTATCAACTATAATACATTAGTATTTATTAACTTACCTTGTGTAATAATTACTTAATATATTTATATGTATATATAATGTATAATGTATACATAATTACTTAATATATTTATATGTATATATACATATAAATATATTAAGTAATTATTACACAAGGTAAGTTAATAAATACTAATGTATTATAGTTGATAAGATGCAATAATAACTTACACTTTCCTGCATACTTTGATTTAAACTTAATAAAAGGGCCATCATTTTTTATTCCTGGGTCTTTCCTACACTCTTGACCTCTGGATTCTCCTTTTTCGCTTTTTTCACATAAACGCTTCTTTGAGAAACAATTTCCACTCCCTCAGCTCTCAAACTTTTACGAACTTCTTTCGTTCTGTCAGTCATACTGGAAAATGAATCAGGTATTACAAAAAAAACAAAACAACTCCAAAAACAAATCCTACAAGACAAGAAACTCCAATTTACTGACGAATTAATCGTGCCACAGGTTGAGTCGCCGCTAAAAGAGTGATGTGGTAAGACCTCACGCTTTGGGTCGTTACAAAAGGAAGTTCTGTGAAAATAGCCCCACGTTGGGATGCCGCTAAAAGAGTGCTGTGACAGCGCCTCGCTTTGGGGCGTTACAAAAAAGGTTGGTATGAAAAAGGCCGCACGTTGAAATGCCGCTAAAAGAGTGATGTGCTAAGGCCCCCCGCGTTGGAGTGCCTCTAAAAGAGTGCTATGACAAGGCTGCACTGAGAGGGTCGCTGAAAGGGTGTATTAAAATGGCCTTGCGTTGGCCCCACGTGTTGGAAGGCGTTACTAAAAAGGTGTATGATACAGATACTTCAATTTGTAAACTTGAAATGGTTTACTTTTTTAACTTTGTCTGGCTAGTTTAAGGGAACTGACGGAGACTTTCAAAATGAAATAAAACGCAGCAATATCACAAAGCATTTATACACTATGAATTATTTTCTTTCATACAAAAGCATTTACAACATCGTTTCTTTCAAACATAAAATAATTTCTAAGAAGTACTTGACAAAAATATTGCTTCTTACTTTATTTTAAATTTACAGAATTAAACCTATTCTTATGAGAATCGTTTACTTGGTTATAAATTATTTCCACGCTGATGAGATTTGTTTTGACCAGAAAAAATCCTTGACATATAATATATTAAAAAGTCAGAGTATTTCAAACTCTAAACATAAACTCCTGGTAAAAAAAATTCCTTCGCACAAAAGAAAAATTATTAGGACTATCTTAAACTAGATCTAAATACTTTAATATCAGTTAAAAATAAATCTAAAGTGATACTTGCAGAATCCACAAAAACGCTCCTTGTAAATAAAAGTCTTCTTATTTTAAATTGATCTCCAAATCAGCTTGCAGGATTCTCCATAAACAAAATCTCATTTCAAACAGCAATTACCAAAGTACATTTTTGGTTAAATCTTCCCTTCGATTGTTTTATTAAAATAACTTTATATTGAGGAATTTTATCTCTTCGCCGTAATTAATAAATTCCATTTTTCTTTATAAGTTACGTTTAAAATATAGCTTCTTTATTCATTACAACCTTGCAGCTTGGTTATATTACAGTATGTTTACTACATACTCAAATACTATAGCAACAGCTTGCGGTTAAAATAACATTTTGTGCTAGCATGAATGAAATCTAATCATGAATGACCTCGCATAAATAAACGTGCTTGCCTAGAAGGCGCAATATGTTTCACAGAAATCACAAACAAATATTAATTCATTTTACAACATGAATATGTCAATTAAAAATATTTCTGCTTACTTTTGACCGTCTAAATATTTAAGTTGTAAGGTAACGCCAGTTAATGAGTCCTATGTATTCCGACATTTTGACAAGCTGGGATACCAATAATTGTCTTAAATCTCTATTGGGTTGGGTCATGAAATATTTAATATATGATCAATGTAATTTTTGTGACGAGTTGGTTGTTACTTACAACATTAGACAGGAAACACGGGTAATATACGGTACGGGAGAGATAGTGGGATTACAGACGGGTAAACTTTAGTACACACTATTTATAAAGCACTACTGCCACAGTTCTACAAGGCATGGTGGTCGTTACGTTTAGAATTAATCATGACCGCCCTTTGTCTTTAACTTGTATACCACTCACTTGGTCGAGAACAAGACGCTTATCTCTTTAATTCTTGGGAAATTATGTTTAACTTTTTTCCCACGAAACGCACAATAATAAAGCTATATCTAAAAATCCATGGGATAATTCACGCGTCCGATTTTCTAACTAGATTATCATATCTAATACTCTTAAATTAGTTATACAAAAAAATCCCTTACAATTAATTATTACTGAAATATTTTGTGAAGCAATTTGAAGCGTAACAAACTGTAGTTGTAGGGGTAAATGTCAGTTGCATATTTTTATCCCAATGAAAGTTCATTTTATTAGTACCAGGCAAGCACACAAAAATAACTTGTACTGATACCTAAAGAAGAATGTGGTTGTCAATTACGATAATAATTGAAAAATACAATAATCTTAAGAAAATATTCGTTTATATAACAATCAGAATTGGCGCTAATTGTATGCGTTTTAATCACCTGAAGTTATAAATCACACACTTAGATCTAATCCTTGAAACAGTTGTTTTAATAATAAACGGAAATTAATAGAAATGCCGATTGTCTCGATACTAAGTCAATTATGAGAGGATAATTATGAAAAGTATCGATTTTGCCATAACTAAGAATGAATTTTAACTAATTCGTAAAAATAGATATAAATTATGAAGCCTTTCCAACATAGATTGAGAATTAATCCGCACGATTTATGGCTTATCGTATTGGCTTAAAGGCGGTTACAGACAAAATTAATTTTCTTTTTGAATAAGTACAGGTGAGTGAGATCACAAGGCTACATGTACCAAATGCTGTTTTTCAGTTTGTCGGACAAACTACATAGAAATTAATGCTGGTAAACCCAATAAAATAGTAAACCTCCATTATTGAAATTAAATTATTTTTAAAGGAATTATTGTGAATTTATAAATATTAAGAGTTTATATAAAACCCTAACAACTGTTACTCAATATTATAATTTTAGTACGGTGCAAAAGTGTTCTCACCTCGTACGCCTTATACACTTTACTTTTGAACAGCAACTCTCGAGTTTTGCCTTTGAGCTGTTACCAAGCAGCGTGCCTTGAAAATGTGATGAAATTGCTTTGTAATTTTATTAATTTTCTAGAGATATGACATCTAATAATCTTCTTAAATTAGGAATGTCCTTAAAGATACTTTTAACGATAACACGAACGTGCTAAGCGGTTAATACTATTTCTCCACTTTAAAACTGACTATAACAGAATACCTTTACCGATGTAACTGTACGCGTTACTGAAAAATCTTCTGCGCTAGATTAAAATATCTCTGAATTTTTACCCAAGAAAACCTAATTCATCAGAATCTGATACTTCTCTCTCTTTGATATATTTTTTAATTAATTTGTTCGGTTGTATAGGTTTTTCAGGTTTTGCGGGGACGTCACAAAATTTAGTAACGCTAGGTTGCTACTATGAATTTATTTCACGTGAATATACATAATTAATGAATTCTCTGGCTTCTAGACTTTAGATTTACTAGAAGCCAAACGGAGGTGACTTTCCCTGATTGTCTCATACATTGAAAGCTATTAAAAATGAATACTAAAACTTTAAATCGTCTCTTAAGAATAGTGGATAAAGTTGGATTGAAATGTGTTGCTTTAGATGAATTAACAAAGAATTATTTAAAATTGTGTATATTAAAATTAATTTGTAGGATGTGATTTACAATAAAAAATACCGTATTGGAGTATTATCACAATATGCAGTAAATTATTGGAACGAACTATTAGGCAACCCGTCAAACACGCAAGTTGCATAATCGATATATATTCTACAGAAGTCTCGAACCTTCCAGCAAACAGTTGAATATTTAATTACAGGGTAAATTTAAGATCGGTGATGAGTGTACGGGAGTTGGTATATATCAAAATGTCGTATATAAATCATCTCGTGTATAGTTAGTTGGTCATTACGTTTTGAAAGTTCTATAGTAAATATAAATTTGTGTTATGTGAACGTGTATATTGTACCGCCAGCTTGTACATAAATAGACAAAAGTGTAATAAATAAATTATCGTAGTGTTAGTGTTGTTAAGAAGACTTATGTTTAAGGATTTAGTTTAAGAAGATATTAGTGCTTGTAAATAGCACTAGTGTAATAGTGCTTCGTTGTTAATTGGACTGAAAACATCTATAAATAAGGCATATACTGTTAATTAGAATAGTGAATAGTAAGTAATAAAGACTTTTGTTATTACTTGTTCTAAATTGGCGAAACGCGTTAATAGTAGCCCGCTGCATGATGAAACTTCGTTATATAAAAATTACGAATTTATTTTAAAACTAAATAATGTTAACAATGGACACTCTCGTTGGTTCTTAGTCAGGAATAGGTAAAGATGGTGAACTCCACGTGTCGTGTGAAAGTGTTGTGAATGTAGCTTTGTTGTATAACCTAAGACAAACTGTTGAAAAGACATAGTCAATGGCATAACTTCAGGTCCTAAGGCAATTATTAGCGCCGTACTAGATCCAGCATCAGAAAGGCTCTTAGAACAGTGGGATTCATTAAATAACTATTATTTGAAGTATGATCCCACTCATTAAAACAAAGATGTCAAAAAGGGTTTACATGAAAATTCTAGCTTTGATAAAGGATAAAAGATCGAATAATTTTTGGGGAAAGTACCGAGCTCGATACTGAATATAGTAGTTTTAGGCAAAATGGCTCATAGTTCATCGTCTTTACGATAAAGGCAAAGAACAGTTTGTCAACTTTGGTAAAGCTTTGTCAATTGAATGCGACATTTTCATAATAGATCAAATTCAATAAGTATTTGCTTGATAATGGTGTAGCATTTGATGGCATGTATTTTTTATACAAAACTTTTCTGGTGAGGATCAATATCAAACTATAACAAAAAGTTTTAAGGATAGTGTTCGTACATCTACTAGAGTTTTGACCCATGACAAAGTGGGTACGAAAGAATGTGAAATTAATGCAAAACTTTAATAATTGTTCACTCCGTCGTAAATTTATGTAATAAAAAAACACCTGAGACCTTCTTTTATGGATATATTTCTTTCTAACTGAAAGTTTTTCGATCAGCAGTTTTGCTTAAAAAGCTGATATTTTATAAAATTACCTATTAACAAAACTGTGTTTCATTAACAAAGAAACTTATTAGGAACGAGAAACTCGCGTTTTTAATATTAAAACTCAAAACTTGAATTATTATACAACATTTACGAAAACGTTGATTGGTCAATGTGACATCAGTACCTTTACATTATTCTGTGTCAAGTTGAGTACATTATCCTTTCTGTTTTATCAGTAATTATATATTAATTTTATTATTACCAGTTCAGTTACCTGATATATATTTGGTAATCAACATACGTCACGACAGCAGTATCTCTAGACATACAAAACGCATTCGACAAGGTTTGGCACAGAGGACTCCTGTACAAACTAGCGACTATTCACCAAGTACCACTACAATACATCAGCTACTCGACAGCTACCTTACAGACCGAAAACTACAAGTACGAGTAGACGGACAGCTATCGCACGAAATACCCATCACGGCTAGAGTTCTGCAAGGCGTATGTCTCTCAGCAGCACTGTTCAACGCCTACATACAAGACAACGATAACGTCAAATGCAGACTATACGCCGACGACACTTTATTCATCACAACAGAACGCCATCCTAGACTAGCGACACAAAGACTACAACGCCAACTGGACACCCTACCCGACTGGTTGGGAAGATGGAAGATACGAATCAACGTCGACAAAGCAGAAGCCATACTTTTTTCACGACACAGACTACACCGACATCCTCCGCCAGCGTTTGGAGGGCAGCAACTTTCGTGGAAAAACACCATACGATACCTCGGAGTGACGATCGACAGAAACCTTTGCTTCCACAAACACCTAGACAAGACGATTAAAAAATCAAGACAAACCAAAGGCCACCTACATCCGATGCTGACATTTAATAACAAACTACCGACAGAAACACGGACCAGAATTTACAAAACGCACATAAGACCGATCATCACTTACGGATTACAAGCATGGCTGACATACCTTTCAAAGACAAACTCACGACGCCTAGAGGCATTTCAGAACATCATCCTTGGACTGATTACCGGCGCACGGTGGTTCGTCAGAAACGATACAATACAGCACGACTTAAACATTCCCACAGTACACGAATACTGTAGAACAAACGTCACAAAAACATATCAAACTATAGACAACTCACCACATCCATCCATACGAGACGTCGCATCGCTACAAGGCACACGACAAACAATTAAAAAACGCTCACGTCGACTACTAGATGTGTAACACAACATCAGACAAAAGCACACCAGACCGGAACTAGTTGGCTAAATAAAAAAACAACTAGGACACAACACGAGATCCAGACCACTAGGTGGAAAAACAGACACCTAGAACACTCGCACGACAAATGATACAGACAAGACAGCAGAAACCACTACGTTAACGCTGACTACTAGACGTGCCCTGAGAGGGCAGGATCAACCAGGATAAATCAACATAGCTGATATACAGGGTGTCTCAAAATATCTGGGAAATAAATCTACCACGTATTCTAGTCAGTAATTAAAGAGATCCGAAGAAAATTAGAGAAGGATTACAATCACCTTCACCTTTTGCAATTTTTGTTATACTTTTCTAAGGAACTCTTTCAACAGAAAGACTTACCCATCATCTTCATTTTTGACTTTTGTAAGAACTCTGTATTTCGCTTAGTTTCGAGGGAAAAAAATCTTTTCTCAAACACTGCTAAACGATATTCATGAACCTAAATGTCATAAAACACAATCATATCACTTCAGGTTTTGGCACTTTTGACAGTAAATGGTACAATAATTTGTTCGCTTCAGTTTGTGTTTGTACTGTTTTCTTTAAGGCAATCGCCGTTATTGCTTTAATTGCTATTATTGTTGTGTAATTTTGGCAGCTTGCAAATTATGGAGTTCTCTTTTAATTAGCAGGTGGAAATGCTATTAGTTCTTGGATTCTGTCTGGGAAACTGCCTCGAAAGTGTACGCTTGTACCAAGAAAAGTATCCAAACCAAAGAATTCTAAATCACAAAACCTTTGTCCGAATCGAAAGACGTCTTCGGGAAACAAGAACTCTGAACCCAATCAGAACTAACGCTAGAAGACCTCGGCAAGCCCGAACACCAATTACGGAAGAGAATGTTCTTCAAATGATTGATGACAATCTTGAGACCAATACTAGACCATTGTGACGAGAAACTGGGATTTCAAAAAGCACCGTAAGTCGGATCATTAGAGATCAATTACTTCGTTCATTCCAAATTCGGCCAGTGCAAGAATTAATTCCACTTACCACTGATCACGTTTAAATTTTTCACAAATTGTTCGGTAACGTATGGTAATTGACAACGGATGAGTCTTGTTTTACACGTCGTGGAATCATGAACCTGCACAATGAGCATGTGTATGCAGATGAAGATCCACAAGCTATTAAAAGTAGACAATATCAACGACAATTTAAAATTAATGTCTGGGTCGGAGTTATTGGCAATTTTATGGTTGGGCCATTCCGATTGCCTGATTGTTTGGATGTCGTTAGTTACCTTCGATTTCTTCAAGAAACTTTGCTAGAATTACTAGAAGACTAATCCCTGAATGTTTGTCGAAATATGTTCTTCATGCACGACGGTGCACCACCTCATTTTGCACGTGCCGTAAGAGAGTATCTTAATAAACAATATACTCGTAGATGGATTGATAGAGGTCACGAAGCACCCATTCAAGACCTTCGCGTCCTACTGATTTAAATCCTTGCGACTTTTTCATCTGGGGAGCGTTAAAAACACAAATGTACAAGGTTCAAATTAATAATCTCGAACAATTGTGAAACAGAATTCAAAATGCTATAAACGCATTACGACAAAACGATGATGTTTTAAGATGGGTGCATGTCCATTTCATACGTCCAATTGACCTCTGCATTAATGAAGGTGGGGGTCACATTGAATACTTGTTATAAAAAAAGTGTTGTCTTTGTGTCCACGCCCAACTGAATTTGTGTTTGACTTTTCTCGCGTACAAACGGTACGTTTTGGTATATAGGTAAATTGGGTCCAATAGACTTATTTTGACGTCTACAATACGCGGTAGCTGATTTTTAGCGCCTTCTCACCATTGCTTTACACTACGCCCGACAACGAAAACGAATTAGACAAGGTAATCGCTAAAGTGCGATAGAATTTTAAACGTTTGGACAAATTTTCCTATAAAGTTGCCCCTCTGATGTAGTCTATGTTCAGAAGTAAGTCTGGAAATAGCTTCTTTTCCGTTATTTAATTTACTTTTCTACAGACGTGCCGCCACTTCCGCCGTGATACCCCAAATGCGTTCAATGGGGTTGAAAATGCAGTGATATGGAAGGTGTTGTTTTACTGAATGTCCATATTGTTAGGCTAACCCGTCAACTGCGTAAAATAGTTGGGATTTATTACTAAAAAATAATCAACAATTAATTTAATTGCTACCAAAAGCACAACAAATTTACTGTTTTAAAACTTCAGCAAATCGTCTCTCGTCATACTGATATTAAATTCTGTGTTATTTGCTATTAACCTATGTCGAATTTCATTACGATTAGCAGCAGTAGTGTGTTATAGTAGCTGGCTTTATCCAGAACAATTGTATAAAGTTTTTCCAAGTTCATCATGAACTGAAATTCAAACCATCGCAAAAAATTCTCTTGATTTATTTCATCAAGTGTTCTTGGTTTTAGATGCAAAAACAAATTCTGCGTTTGCTATAAATCCATCTTTGCAACCCGCATGAAGAACAATATTTCTATAAGATTAATTACTTAATTTTATTTTAAATTCACCAAGTACAAATAGTTAACTTGCGCCCCCAACGTAAAGCGTCTTTTCACTGTTAATGTTTGCATCTTGCTATGATTTACCAGTAGAGCCATTTTTGAAGAGTCAAGTTTCATCTAAGAAAACAAACTGTCTCAATTCTTAATTGGTAATTTTAATGTATGCTCTTAAAAAAGCCAGGTTTTATAACAACGGTGGACAAGTCCATCAAAGCACCACGAGAATCATCTTTCTTGTATTATCTTACTTATATTCAAAACCAAATTGCTTTAAAACTTTCAACAAAAAAGTTCTGCCTCTTTTGCTTGAGCCTTTAAATACTGTACTACTGTTCATTTTTTTGCTCCAATACCTTCTACAATACGCAGGCTAATATTGAGAGATAGCTAACCTGAAAAATTTTCTAACTTCACACACTTATCTTTATAATTATTTCAAAGAAAATGAATCTAAATTTTATCATGTCACTGTTAAATGTGTTCTTAGTTCCTTTACACCTATTAAAGGTGAAGGGATCCGTTGTTATTTTGTTCGTTTTCAAAAAGATTAGATGAGCAAAGCCACCATTTCCTAACTACAAGAATTCTTCTGCTTGGACATAGTGAAGTACAGTCAATCAATACGTAATTAATTTAGAATGTTGTTAGTTCCGAAACGAACTGTTTTACAATAAAATAATTAAATTTAAGCGAATAATAACGAAAAAGAATAGGAGAAATAGAAGGACTTGATACTTTCTAAAGTATTTTTGGGCCTATACTACAAGCAGATAGAGGTAGATGTAGACCTAGATCAGACTATTGCACGCAGACAGTGAAAGATGCAGACTGTTGAAATTTCAGGGAAATGTGTAGGTTATCTGAGAATAGGAAACAATGAGATACGCGTCCAACCAGTTCCAGGACTGAAAACTTAATAATGATAATGAATAACGAAACAAAAGCGGCGAATGTCAAATGACAAATGCAAGTCACAAAGAAGTGAAGCTTAGTAAATAGGTAACATAAACGCGACTACACCACACGGAACTGTCAACTTTATTCTATTTATATTTAATTAAGTTATATGCAAATTAGGTGACATTTTTTTACCTTAATTGGCTAGCTTAGGAGCTCGCCACGTAGGTTACTAACCATCTGCTTTAAAAGCGGGAGTTGGAGTGAGGTAGAACAAGGTGTGACTCAATGTTGAGATGCAAATATTCGTTAGAAAAAGATATAAAACTTAGTACTCCGCCTAGTTTATGCTTTAAGTACTAGTGGATGCAAATAGGTGGCAGTGGTGTGGATAGCTTTAGTCTAGTTACGAACCTCGCGAAAATTTTAATTAACTATTCTGTAACATTTCAACCGGTGAAATACTTGAAATGAAGATTTGTAATATAAAGAAAATTAAAATTATTCTATTACTTTAGAAAACAACAAAATGTTTATAAGATATTCGACATCAGTTTCTAGGTCAACATCCAGTAGTTATTTTACTGCTTCTGATATTTGATAAAGCTATTGAGGCAAGAATGTGAAAAACTCGTATAATATATCTCTGATATAAAATAGTTAGTTTCAGTATCTAGCGGAATGTTGATAAATGTAGTTTGGGGAAATGTCGGTTACTCAACTTTCCTGTAGAAAAAAGAATTTGAAATTCTAACTTTATAACGGCGATATAATAAACAGAGTGACCATTTGGCCAAGTATGTATTATTTCAGTGCTTTATACAATCAATAGTAGATGTAAATATTAAACGGAAAGCAATATACGGCAAATTAGCCCAATTGGATTGAAAATCCTACTTATGTCTGAAAGTATATTTTGTTTCGTATAAGGGGCATACACCAATGTCCCCCGTGTAGGAAGAGGAATCATCCTGAAGCCACAAAACCTTCACAAACTCGGGTTCTTCTTTATCGAAACAAATAGAAATTTTTGAGTCCAAACTAGTAACTGCACGTAATAATTTGGGAGCGTTGCTAACCCACTTACGTAATTCGAAACCTAAGTTGGACAATTCTTGCTGAAAGGAGAGTGCTTCAGAAATAGAAGTGTGATGGTGTAATAGCCAAATATCCTAATAATTTATAGTTATTATATTGAATTAAGTTTAATGCCTTTAAAAAGTGAGTGACTTATTATAGGAAGTGCAAAGTGCGGAATTGTACAGGAAGACAATCGATAGGAAGTACATGTGCAACGAACTCTAGGCTAGGTGAAATTGGAATTATTAAGTAAGCATAATTGCATAATTATTGTTAGCAGTTAAGAACTAATATAGAATAAGAACATTATAAGTCTAACCCTAAGATGTAACGGTTGTACTGCTCTTTAAAGCGTTAATTAAATTAAATGTGAAATGGTCTTCGACTTTGTTTCTAATCACCTCTACTAAAGACCCCAAGAGAACACTACATGGCGACCCTGCCAGTTCTGCCAATTCTGCCTGTCCTGCTAATTCTGCGAGTCCTGCCGGTACTACCAGTTCTACAGATTAAATTATAATAATATATTACAGAAATTTGAAATGGGCACCAGCAATTCCAAAGAAGAAGTAGTTATTGCACAAACTGGAATGAATAATGGTTCGATAAATGAATATTCAAATTCTGAGGTGATAGGCATTACGTCAGGTACAATTTTAGCGTTGTTGGTTATTTTCTTACTTTTTAAAATGTTCAAGAAAATGTTGGACAAGAAGATTAGGAGAGAGGTCAGTAGAAGCCAGCAGATTGTATAGTAAGGATTATTTTATTTTAAGCTATAAAAATTAAGTACGAGTTAAAATTAATGACGGAACAGTTGAAGCAAATTTTAGAGGAATTTAAGATATTTATTAAAAATTTAAATAAAGATGGTCAAGAAAGACGAAACGATTTAGATGTTACTAATAGGAAATTTGATTATTTGAATAGGTTATGCGAGGAGTATAGGTTAGAGAAAGTATAGATTGCAAGTCGCTGGAAATGAAGCGAGATATAATTTATTACAATCCAAAAGTAAACGAAAGCATAAGTTTGATATCAAAACTAAGCATGTCAATTATAAATTAGGAGATCTCTAAGGGGCGTACACCAATGTCCCACGTGTAGGAAGAGGAATCATCCTGAAGCCCCAAAACCTTCACAAACTCGGGTTCTTCTTTATCGAAACAAATAGAAATTTTTGAGTCCAAACTAGTAACTGCACGTAATAATTTGGGAGCGTTGCTAACCCATTTACGTAATTTGAAACCTAAGTTGGCCAATTCTTGCTGAAAGGAGAGTGCTTCAGAAATAGAAGTGTGATGTAATAGCCAAATATCCTAATAATTTATAGTTATTATATTGAATTAAGTTTTATGCCTTTAAAAGGTGAGCGACTTATTATAGGAAGTGCAAAGTGCGGAATTGTACAGGAAGACAATCGATAGGAAGTACAGGTGCAACGAACTCTAGGCTAGGTGAAATTGGAATTATTAAGTAAGCATAATTGCATAATTATTGTTAGCAGTTAAGAACTAATATAGAATAAGAACATTATAAGTCTAACCCTAAGATGTAACGGTTGTACTGCTCTTTAAAGGTTAATTAAATTAAATGTGAAATGGTCTTCGACTTTGTTTCTAATCACCTCTACTAAAGACCCCAAGAGAACACTACAGAAGTCTACGTACATTTGCGTTTGCAGAATATGGCTGGCTTGAAGAAATTCTTTTTTCTCTCACAGCAAGTTCTGTGAAGTTCGCATAGTTAGATCAGGCGAACAAGTTAATCCGAATGTAGCTGTATTTAATTTGTATTCTGAAACAGAATCTTCGTGTGAAAATGGCCACAGAATTTTCTGAAAGTTTCTATGGAGAGGTGCTACTAGCACTTGACGGAACATTTGTTTTATGTCGGCCACAAAAACAACCGGAAAATACGAAAAACTAGTAATAATGAAAATATATACTTTTGTAATTTCGGTCCTGAAAATGTATCTTTAAGACTAAGTCCTTTAGTGCCTTTGCAAGAGGTGTCCCAAACCACTCTAAGCTTGATGCTGGTGCTGTCTGGTTTTAGTACACAATGGTGCGGATGTGAATATGTACCACCTAATCGGGTTCACTGTTCCGAAAGGGAAGAGAAACTTGACAACGACAAGTTCTGTCGCGTGTAATTGTTTTTCTAAATATTTCTTCACACTTGATTTCATCGGGCATAAGAATTATTTTCGAAGGAATATGCTCCACTTCCCAAAATCGGAAATTGAAACTTGTATAGGAATCTGAACATCCGTAAGAAATGAGTGAACTTGCGAATTAGTAATCTGATTTTTAATCTTTCCTAGAACTACCCATCCACACGCTGTGTTCAAGGCTGTAGATTGGTCCAAGTTACAAATAATCTTACCTTTTCTTATAATTTGCGGAAATACCTCTGAGCCTAATAATAAATCGATATGCCCGGAATTGAAATACGATTTATTGGCAAGATTTAAACTCTCTAAATGAGTCGATTTATTATTTTCAACTGAAAAGGAAGGCATATCGGAACATAGTTTAGAAACCACAATAGCGTCAAACGAAGATGTAATATCATCTTTGTCTTGCGGTTTAATCAAACAAGAAACTGTTCCTTTATTAGAGGCAAAAGTCATTTGGTTATGACCAAAAATGGAAGTAGATCACGGACGTCGCTGTAACCACAAACGACGTATGCAACCTTCAGTAATAAAATTACATTGACACCCTGAACCAATTAAGAGCCGAACAGGCTCAAGCAGACCATAGCTTTTGTACATACATACGACAGCTGTTGCTAGTAAAACGGTACTTTGTTGAAAATTAGTAATCTCGCACATGAGCAGTAGAGACATTTTTACTACCGGGAGTACCAGAATGCAATGAAACAGGTTGTAAAAGAGTGTGATGATGAACCTGGCAAATGCGGTAACTGTAAGTAGAGGTGCAATTTTTTGTGAAATGTGAAGAGTGTAACCAATTAAGACATAGTTCTTTTTGTTTGACAAAAGTCATTCGATCAATGGAATTTTTGCCCAAAAATTTAGGACATTTTGAAAGAACATGGCTTTGATTACACATGTGGCATGTAATTGCAGAAAGTTGCAGCTTCCGTACGGACGCTTCATTACAGACCGCTGAAAATGGAGCATGGAATTTCGTGCTAATTTTTGGTGAATCATTAACGTGCGTAAACTGATTACTTTTATTTTTGGACGTGTTTAAGTGTTGAACGGACTCGAGCGCTTTGGGAATGAAAATATATTATCAAATGTTGGAATTTCTACTTGACCGTATTCCTATTCAAAATCTGTAAGTGAAACAACATCTAACTTTTGAATTAGAATATGAAATAACAAAAAATCCCATTAACCTGCAAAACCTTTAATGCTGAAATAGATTCGGAAAAAGTATTCAATAGAAAACGAAAATCTTTAGCCGCTTCGCCTTTTAAACAAACCTTCATAAGGCTATTGACAGCGTCAAAAGCCAAAAGACGTTCGTTTTGATAATGTTTAGCAAGCTTGTTATAAGCGATCTCAAAACTATCATTTGAAATAGGAATACGTGAAAGTAATTTTAGAGGTTCGTCCTTGAGAAAACTTAAAAGATATTAGAGTTTTTGTACCTTTGATGTCGATTGATTAGCAATAACTCTATTTTTAAAGAAGTCATAGAAAGTTGTCCACATCGACTTTTAACCTCTGAAAATAGGTACATTTAAAGGATGTAATTTTATACTAGACTCTACTGTAACAGAACTTGCAGATGGTACTTCCGAAGTTACTGCACACAATTTTGAAAATGCAACTTTAATTGCGTAATAGAAATTTTCTGTTTGTTGACGAACCTATCGTGAGTGGAAAATGATTCATCGCCGACTAAACCTATTATTTCGTTGTCTAACTCATAAAAACGGTCGAAAGAAATTTGTAAATCAACATTTTTCACTTTAAATTCAGTCAGAAGGTGGCGTCGGATTCCGCTTTAATAGAAATTTGATGTAGTTCTGTAATGCGTTGAATGTAAGTTTTCTTTTGTCCTTCAAATTGTAAGAACAATGAGAGTGATATGAAATACACAATTGCCGTAAAAAATATAATGTAAAAAACCTCGAAAATATTCTATAGAAATGTAACGTAATAAAATGCGAAAATGGAAACTCGCTCTCCTGTAATTCGAAATAATTTGTCAGTGTGTCACACTTGAAACGTAAAAAGTGTAAACAATAAAATAGAAAATACGAAGTCCCGAAAATTGACAGAGTTTGAACAGATGTGCAACGTATATATTAAGCACTTTGAATTCTGGATATCCACAAGCACGTCTTGCAACAATTTGGGAATTTAAGCAAAGCAACTGGTTTGTATGAAAGTACAACTTGATATGTTGCGATAGCTAGAATAATGTGTGTTTTCGACGTTTTAATACGCGAATTTAACTGAACGAAATTGAATTTATCACTATTTTTAACGTTCACCTGCGTAGCTAATTGAAATCCGGTCGAAGTGATCACTCTGTTAATACAACCCCCTTACCAGACGTAAATGAAATGTAATGTAAAATGTAATATTTGACTTTCCTTCGAATAGTTCTGAAGCAGTAGGACCACCGATAATGGAGCCTGATTAACAGTAAGGTAAATTGAAAAAAAAACGTTAATGTCACTTACTCAGCTGGTAAATCGCAGATTCCGCTATCACTATGCTTGTGGTAATTTTTGCAATATGAAAAGGGTGGAAGGATTGGATTAGAAACTAAACTGAATTTTAAATACGAAATAATACATCACTTATAAAACGTAACTACACACCCACGGACACGACTTTATCATAAGAAAATCGAAAAGCGACTCTTCAGTACGAATGCCCACGAACGATGAAAAATGTTTATCACAACAGCTATGGGCAAAACTAAAAATACAATAAAAGCTGTTTCTAATGTTTCTTGCGTCAACATAGATCTTGTCTAAGGCACGTACATTTTGTGTGACGATGGTTATCTTTTTATTTTCTAATAGTCGCCATATCGGATTTTTACATTTTTAAAATTCTGACAAAAATCCTTTCCAAAGAAGTATAACATGGCTACGTTTGATTGAATCAAAGCATTCAAAATCACGATACTATGTTTTGGTCGTAGTAGGCTTTAATGTTCATAACGACAAAAAGAAACAATTGCTCTAAAAATTTTAAACTCAATTTGTAGTGGTAATGACAGCAATTACAAATTAACAATAATGAAAAACCTATAACAATAGTTAGATACACATGAATTCATTGATTAATTCAAATGTTCAAATAACCCGTCATTTTGTTGAACACGCAAATGACACCTTCTATATACAATTTCACAAGACCGTTTTATCATAGCAGAGGTCATTTTATTTACAGCGTGGCGTCTTGGACTAGGTGCCATTTGATTGATCCCCGACTACCATTCCAGTTTTCGTTACACTCAGAATTTAAACAATCTGCAACAATTTGAGCATTGTGTGGTGGAGCGCAATCATTCTGAAAAATATATTTTGCAATGTAGCAAGTAGAAGCTCCACTAGTTTATACGACACCTTTCTCTTTCCATAAATCTAAGTATCTGGAAAAGTATAAATTTGCATAATAGAAAAACCGACCTTGATGTACCTTCCAATAATAACAATCCAGACACTAAATTCCCTGTTCGATAAGCAATGGATGTAAAAAATCCTGCATTGGGATTTTCTCCAGATTGCTCATCAAGTGCAAATTTTCGATAGCTGAGTGGACTGTTGTGTGAAAGGTGAAAACCGAATTAATAATAACAATAATAAATGCTGAGGTTTTACAATTTCGACAATAAAAAATGCAATAAATCGGAACAGTGTAAACACTTACCCAAAACTTGTCGAGAAGTTCTTCAATGTTGCGTAGCACAAAAAAATGAGTCCCGCGAAAGGAATACAGGTACGAACCGGAAATGTGGCGCACAAGGCCGTGCATCTACCATACGTTACGAAGTATCGAACACGACTCGATTTATTTTATTGTTGTAGATAATAGGACGGGTATTATCTTTCACATGTATGCACAGTTTCGATAAAACCGCTTAATATCGTCAAAAGAGGAAACCTCATATATTTCTAACATACCCCCACCCAAAAATGATAATTTTGTTTAAATGCAAGCAAAAGAAAAAAAAAGGGAAAAATGTAACTAAAACATCGTTTGCTAAACATAAAAAAAAATGTAAACTGAATAATGTGCTAATGTAACTATTGAGGAGGGAGCGGTACGACTTTGTCAACAGTGCGCACCTTTTCACCAGAAGGTGTCCTAAGTCGTACAACTCTGACAACTCTGTCATCTCTCGGTATCAGCTGTACTATTTTTGCCAAAGGCCAACAAGTAGGGGGTAGGGATTCAAGAGTATAGTAAAAAACAATGTCGCCCACCTGTAACTTTTGCGCGGGCGTAGTCCATTTTGGTCTATGCTGAAGACTGTGAAGGTATTCTTTTGACCAGCGCCGCCAAAACGACTGAACTAATTGTTGGGCAAGCTGCCAGCGATTAAGTCTGTTAACGGGAACTTTAGTTAAGTCAATTTCAGCTCTGGATAAAATGGGACCACCGGTCAAAAAATTTGCTGGAGTAAGGGCATCGATTACCCCCTCGTCCAGTGAAGCAGAAAGTGTACAAAAGGGGCGAGAATTTAAAATACCTTCAATCCTCGTAATAGTAGTGATAAATTTTTCAAGGGAGAGGGCAGCGTTACATACTATTCGTTTTAAGTGGTATTTTGCGCTTTTGATCCCAGCCTCCCATGACCCGCCAAAATGGGGTGCGTAGGGAGGATTAAAGCACCACTTTATACCTCTACTGGCTAAATAATGGGCGACATCCGGATTAAAAATATCAAAAAATTTAGCAATTTCGGATATTTTACGAGCGGCGCCACGAAAATTACTACCTTGGTCTGAATAAACGTTGGTCGGTAATCCGCGTCGTGAAATAAATCGATCTAAAGAAGCAAGGCAAGCCTCTGTGGTCAGTGCCGTAACCACCTCGATATGAATGGCGCGAGATACCATACATATAAATAATGCTAGCATTTCCCGGGCTCCAAACGATAAAGGGGTAGGTCGGCCATCGGAGGTTGATTTGGTTCTGCTTTAAATCTATAACACATAAGGCAATAAGCAATGGATGTAAAAAATCCTGCATTGGGATTTTCTCCAGATTGCTCATCAAGTGCAAATTTTCGATAGCTGAGTGGACTGTTGTGTGAAAGGTGAAAACCAAATTGATAATAACAATAATAAATGCTGAGGTTTTACAATTTCGACAATATAAAAATGCAATAAATCGGAACAGTGTAAACACTTACCCAACACTTGTCGAGAAGTTCTTCAATGTTGCGTAGCACAAAAAAATTAGTCCCGCGAAGGGAATACAGGTACGAACCGCAAATGTGGCGCACAAGGCCGTGCATCTACCATACGTTTCGAAGTATCGAACACGACTCGATTTATTTTATTGTTGTAGATAATAGGACGGGTATTATCTTTCACGTGTATGCACAGTTTTGATAAAACCACCTAATATCGTCAAAAGAGGAAACCTCATATATTTCTAACATTCCTATTTGACTTGATATCCAATTTGGCGGTTCAAATGTGGATTTTTATCCGACCAGAAATTGGGTTTCTACGTTTGAACATACAATTCGTAAATCAACTATCGTCATACCACAAAATTTTATACTCAAAAATTGGATTTTCGTTGTGTTTTCCGATATACCAATCTCAAAATGCCATCCTTCGAATTTGATCTTCATTACGTAATCCCTTACACTGTTGTTTAAGGTATGACCGGTACTTGAAATGCTTTAAAATAGTTCTTATCATAGAGAGAGTGACACATGTTGCATTTTGAATTTGGCTGAGAGTACGAGGATTTCAGATAACTCCTTGTAAAACGCTGTTTTCGTTTTCTGTTTTAGTTCGTCTATTTCTCTTAGACAGAACAAAACTTCCGTAATTTATTAAATTATTCTGTAATCGCCCGAACATACAATCGTTTGTTTGGTGTCTTTTTGGGTATTCATTTAAATACAGTTTAGTAGCCTTGGTATCATTCCTTCCAGATAGAATAAAACATTCCAATATTTGATATCACCTTTAGAAAAGCGATCCATTTCAAACGCGAACGCTCTGTTCAAATTTCTAAGTAAATTAACTGTCTTTTTATACTACAAACTTGAAATATAGGATTCAGGACAAACTTTGACACCTCTAATGCATAGAGCAATTGTTTCTTTTTGTTATAATGGTATTTAACGCCTGCTACGACTAAAACATAGTTTTGTAATTTTAATGTTTTGGTTCAATCAAAAATAGCCATGTTAAACTTCCTTGGAAAGGATTTTTGTCAGCATTTCAAAAATGTAAAAATTCCTTATGATGTATATTAGAAAATAAAAAGTTAAACATCGTCACGCAAAATCTATATGCCCTAGACAAAATTATAGTTCACAATTTGGAGTGCAATGGTGAATTACCATGATGTACAAAATTTAAACGTTTTATTTTAATTAGCAGCTTAGCTACGGGCAAATAAAGAAATCGGCAATTTTGCAATTTCTGCCTATATCTATCTAGTAACCCATGAAAAATTTTTGAAATTTGAAAACCGATCTGAGACACTCTTATGATGGTACTGTTTTTGTCTCATTTAACAAAGATTGTATCTCCCACAGGTTTCAAGAGCCCCATGTAGTGGACCTTAAACTATACACACTGTATATAAATATTAAATAAACAAAAACGTACTTGTGAGAGATTTCAGCTTCAACCTGGGTCAATATCAAAATATTACAATTCTGCCTCTCTAATACCGCTCACTGAGTATCCTAACAAAGATGTGTAGGAAATCCAGGAAACACCTTCTATAAATGCTAATAGATTTACGACCAATGTGACAGGGGTCAACATCCTTAATTGGAATAAAATGTTAGCATTTATTCAAACCATTTCTGTTTGATAATAGTTCATGGTGCTAAAGTACGCATTATCCCCGTGGCGTCACAATACATATCCGTACTTCTAAAAACAATACTTTTCATTTTATTCCATTAATAAAGCCATGTTACGTTTATTTTTCTACATAAATTAAATACCCTCTTTTCCCTGGTTAAGTTATTACCCGCTCGAAAAATTCCATTTATATTCTTAAATTCTCCAACAATACCCTATATAGTGTACCTATTCAGTATAAGCCCGCTTAACGTAATTTTAACTCAAATCCACTTTGCTTTTAAAACGAAAATTTATTCAATAAATTAAATAGTCAATACCTTGTTTTAGGTATCCAGTAATTTGTTTAACATTCCGATAACGTATAATTGCTTTCTCTTGTGTTTCCCATTCAAAGACTTGTTGAAATAATAGATCCTACTATTAGTTGATAGCGTGTTTTCCAGTTTACTAATCGCGAGGATTGCAGTTCGAACTCGTGTTATTTGAACCCATTTTGAATTTGATTCTGCAACTTGTGCGTTGAAATATTTTCTACATTATTCGTCACAGTACTTCAAAAGCAATGCACGTTTTTTTGTTCGACAAGTAGGGGGTATCTTGCGTGTATTGCTCTTAGCGAAGCCAAATGGGTTCTTTTTTATGTAGGCCCAAGTGTTTGTTGACGTAGACCAACTGCTTTTGTCTGTAGACCGCTGCTGCAGTTACGGTGGCAGGGCTAATGGATCCTGACTACCGTGGCGTTGCTGTGTTGACTCACCCCCGACGACTTGAAAGATAAGCATCCCGACGCATAGAGGTATGTGACTTGTTTTCTTTTATGCACATCCAGGATTATTATTTATCAGCGGTTGATGTTGTGAAACCAGTTCACCATACATGTTTAAAAGCTAGCTTCGCTAGTGCTTTTGGTTATATTTCTTTAATTCTTACTATAACTTGGTCTACTTTAATTTAACTCACTTGCTATGGAGAAAACCTACATTTAATACTTTAATTTAACACTCGTGCATTGAGAAAATCTACATTGAATACTTTAATTTAACACACATGCTATTGAGGATCTCTGAGCATTACTTTTTTTTCCAATGAGTTGTATTACATGCTAGCTACAAAATGCGTACTTCGTGGATCCATTATAAAATTTGTCCTTTACAATATAACTTAAATTTAATACTTTTCTTTGTCCATGTGAATCACGAAATTTTAATTTATTTTTATTGTTAATAGCTAATCGTGGGCGATGTGTTTTTTTTGTTTTTTTTTTGGAATGTAGGCAAATTCTCCCACTCTCCGCGGATGGTAGTTAGCCTGGTTATTACTTTTCATCCGGCTACGTCTAGGTACGTAGCAGCCAATTGTAGTATACAATTTTGATAGAAATTCATAAAAATTATTCACACATTTTGGAAAGTTACTAGCTTCATTTAAATCGCTCTATCTCAAGCAGTAAATAATAAAAATTTGAATGCCTTTCCCACATAGACAATTATATTATAAGTTTATTTTACTAAAACCGTTTTTCATTTGGATGCTTAATAAAAAGATATTTGCATCTTTTTCAACTTCAAGAAGGCCGTTACTGTGATGGATCTCTTAAGTTACTAAACGTGACACCCGTAGAATTAGCGTGAACATAGTATATATATATATATATATATATATATATAAATATATATATATATACGTAAATACTACGTAAATATTCAATAGGATGATTTATTTTTTATTACCTCCAAACGTTTCGGCTGAACATATTAGCCTTTTTCAATGGATATTCATGTCTGAAAGTAGAATTACATAACTAACCAAACTTTTTTATATATAATCATATTTTTGTTTGATGCAAACAGTTTCTTACCTCAAATATAAGATTACCAATAATTAAGTTGCCTACACAATCATTTGGTTTTAATAATGCCAATCCATATCTTGCTAGGATTATACAAAACAGTTTAAAAATTATTTATTTATGTACACTATTTGGTTTGTGTACATTAAATGATTCTTATATATTTTATAGTACAGCTATATGGCTGTTTGTCAAGTGCTAAAAAATTTTGTTTTTTTGTATTTATTTTTAAATTTTAATATTGGGTAATATTTAAATTTGTACACATATAATTTCTAAACTATAAATTACTCTGTGTTAGTTAAGGTGTTGTATGATAACAAATGAGTAGAAATATTTAATATCAGCATGTTTTAGTTTGTCCTTATCAATTGCACATTGAGTTAACATTATTTATAGGTATACTTTTATGTATGTTTATTTTTCATATAGGATATATTAATTTGAACCTTATTTTAGTTTTTTTGTGGGTTTTTTTGTTGGTTTTTCCCTTATTTTATGATATTGTGATATATTTTACTTAGATTTTGTACATCTGAGCGGTCATTAACAGCAGTGGGATGTTTTAATATATATATCATTTCTAGGTACTCTCTTTTCTTTTATTGTGTTCAATTTTAGAATTTTTGTTTCGTTGTAATTAAATTTGTGTTTTCCTGGACTTCGTGTTTAGTTAAAGCTGTTTTATTTGTTTTATCATATTTGTGTCCGTTTAATCTGCTTTCAAGGTATTGTATGCTTTGACCGATATAAACATGTTTGCAATTTAATTGGCATGGTATCTTATATATTGTATGAGTTTTTTTATTTTGAGGTGTTTCATCTTTTAGCTTACTGTAGCATTTATTTATTAGATTGATTCCTTTATAGGCTATTTTAAGATTGTGTTTGTTTAGTAATTTTTGAAAATTTTCGGATAGGTTTGGTATATATGGCATGGTTATCTATTTTATGTTAGGATTGTTTATTTTTGAATTTTTATTTGGTTGCGATTATAATAGTTTATGATACGGTTTTTGAAAATATTGTTTATGAGATATATATATATATATATATATATATATATATATATATTGTAAAGCAAATATCGGGTAGTAGTCAATTTGGGCGATTAGTAAACTCTTTTAATCAATTCAAGCTTTCGAAAAATTTATTTTCTTACAAAATTACAAAATTTCTTGGTATATAAATTGCTTACTTACGATTATACAGTCTATTTAATGAATAAGTGGAACATAACAGATATTAGAACAGGCTGCCGAAATTGATAAAAACATTCCAAACACAATAACTAGTTTATATAATAATTAAAAAATTCAGTGGAAAAAAGATTAAATATTAGTAACAAAGTAATATAAAAGTTATTAATTTAAAATAATTTAGAAAATGTCAAAATATAAAATACTTTTGACATATAAATTATGTCATAAGCAAACATAGATAAAAATAATAATTAAATATAACGAGTCAATCTTGAAGTTAAAAAAAAAAATGTTTAAGTGTAAAAGAAATAAGGCAAATAACTAGTTACTAAGAAATACGATCCTTGTTATTTTTTATTTTTTATTTTTTATAACAGAAATAAGATGCGAGTAGATACTATTAAGATTTTGAGTGTCAGTTTTTTTGTTGAGAGGGTGGTCTTGTAGCGCTATCGCTACCATTTCTAGGAAAATGCGTTTTCTGTAATGGCTTTCCCTGAACATGATTTTAGCATTTGCATAATTGATTGTGTGTCCAGTCTCAAGAGCATGGGACACCAATGCGCAGGTTTTTGCGTATCTGTTAAAGTCACTTTTGTGGGAAGTGATTCTGGATGAAAGCCACCTAGAGGTGTGACCTATATATTGGCCATGACAATTCTTACACGGTATACGGTAAACAACTCCTGACTGTTGTAGTTGGGGGGTATGATCTTTTAATTTGCTGAAAAGCGTCTTTCTTAAAGTCAAGATAGGTTTTTTGGTGAGAGATATCCCTTTGATATCTTTAAGAATATGACAGAATTTAGATGTGAGGTTGTCTATATATGGGAGAGGAATGAAAATTTTTGGAATCGAATTAGCTGCGGGAGTTGTGTTGTGTTTGAGAGTGGGTTGGTTAATGAGAGAAGGGGTGTTGAAAAGCAATTTGTTGAGTAGTGAAATTGGGTAAGAATTTTGACGAAGGAGGTCTCTTAAAATAAGTAGGTTTTTGTATTTCAGGGTTCGATGAGAAATTAGTTCTATTCTTCTTTTCAAGCTTAAAACGAGGTTTATTTTCATATTAATTGGATGAAAAGAATTATAATTGAGATATCTACCTGAAGAGTTAGGTTTCTTGTACCAATCAGTAATAAGATTATTATTATTATGGATGATGAGCATATCTAGAAAAGGAATAGTGCCGTTAATTTCTTTTTCAATAGTAAATTGAATAGTAGGGTTATAACTATTGAAAATCAGAAGTACTTGATTTATACTGTATGAAGGAACACAACAAATTAGGTCATCAACGTATTTTTTAAAAAAAGGAGGGTTAAACGAAAGTTGTGGAATACAAAAATCCAAAAGGTCATCCATTATATATTGAGCAAAAATTGGAGATACACTAGCTCCCATGGAAAGCCATTACAGAAAACGCATTTTCCTAGAAATGGTAGCGATAGCGCTACAAGACCACCCTCTCAACAAAAAAACTGACACTCAAAATCTTAATAGTATCTACTCGCATCTTATTTCTGTTATAAAAAATAAAAAATAAAAAATAACAAGGATCGTATTTCTTAGTAACTAGTTATTTGCCTTATTTCTTTTACACTTAAACATTTTTTTTTTTAACTTCAAGATTGACTCGTTATATTTAATTATTATTTTTATCTATGTTTGCTTATGACATAATTTATATGTCAAAAGTATTTTATATTTTGACATTTTCTAAATTATTTTAAATTAATAACTTTTATATTACTTTGTTACTAATATTTAATCTTTTTTCCACTGAATTTGTTACGTCATCATCGAACATTCATTGGAATTTGTGACAATAAACACGAGTGGTGCGGGTGCATCCTACAGTTTTCAGTGAAACATTTTATATACCGGCAGCGAACAGTGCATAATGTGAGTCGTACTCGAGCCTTTACAGAAGCAAGTCGCCTTTGAACCCTTGCAGAAGCCGGTTGTATTAGAGCTTTTGAAAGCGACACCATCACCCGGTCGAGCGTGTTATTGGTGATCCGTCGGAAGCTCTTTGTGTGTGAATGTTTATTGCCTCCAGCGGCACAGGATAAAAGGTATTTATACCTTTTATTAAGTAGTTTGGTGTAGTTGTAGTTATTACATAACCGCTCCACTGCTATCGTTATTGCTTGCAAAAAGCAATTGGTCCTTCCCTGTAATTAGCATATCTTTATCAATTTATATAACTCCTTAATCCCCCCATCTATCATTGGTCCTATAGTCGATCCGGATTCATCAGTCCTATGTATACGCATGTCCTAAATTAAATATCATTTTGCACACCAGCGAGCTTTAAGTAATTATTTTAGTTTTTTAATTTGTGCTTAAAGCCCATATTTAGCGGGTTAAAATGTGTAAATATTATTTATACTGTCTTTAGATTAAATTAAGCGATTTCGCCGTAATTGAAACCAGCAAGCGTTTTAATTACAAACAAATCCTTAACATAAAATTTGTTAGTTTTCAGTTTAAATTTATTTTAGCGGTATAAAGCACAGCAACCTGAAAATTATAGTCGCCTTATACTTCTTAAACAAGAAAGGAAAGGGTTTGCTTTGTATTTAAAAGCTATTGCACGTTTTTAGTATCAATACAAACCTTTCAGTCGGTTTACGGTAAAATATTGAACATCTGCAAAGGGTAATATAATGTAAAAGCTGCATTCTTCTTGCAAACACGTTAAGCTGCATCTTTCGGCAAATACGTTAAAACCACGTTTCTGTGAGCTTTGAAGTAAAGGCCGACCGTAACCGCTCGGGTTGTTAAGCTGTACATCTTATCTTCACGCTTTGTTTGACAAACCCTTGTTTTCGACATCTCGTTTTAAGCCCACATTGCAGGCTAATGGTCATAAAACGTGATTTATTGGTTTATACGCTGTCTTACCTTTTCGTGCTTTGAACAAACTCATAATATTTTAATATTTCTCAGTGTACATCTTGAGCGGTACCGTTTTACAACATTTTATTGTAGGCCTTTCAAATAACAGTCACTATGGCTCCAAAGAAGGCACATGTGGTAGAACTCCAATTACTGAAAACACGTATTATAGAAATGTTTGAGCTTTGTAACACTATACAAAGTGACCCAAGTTTAAGAACGTTGTTCCTTATTCAAACAAGGGGAATAACTGACCTTTATACAAATTTCAGCAAAATTTTAATTGCGGTTTTAGCTTCATGTGACGAGGTAGAATCATTAACTTACAACGCTGTACGGAAGGAAGTAGATTCCGCTTATTTTTGCATACTGCTGCATCTCGATACGATGCAAGAAATGAAAGCACCACAAATCATCGAAAATGCTCCAAGCAGCACGGTATCAAAATTGGTACCGTTAAAACTCCCAAGTTTTAATAATGAGGTAACCCAATTCGCATCTTTCATCGATTTATTTGACAGTCTGGTCTATAATAACGAGTCGCTGTCCAATATCGAAAAATTAAATTATCTTATCAGTTGCTATACCGGGGAGTCTTTGAGAATCATTAAATCGGTACCCATTTCGGGAGATAACTTTATTATTTCCTATAACGCCTTGCGTGAGCGATTTAGCAATCCGCGTTTATTGGCAACTTTGCATTGGAAAGCAATGAAAGACTTTCCACCTTTAAAATCAGAAGACCCTAAGAAACTTAGGGCACTTATTGATTGTTTTTCAGAGAACCTTGCTGTTCTAACTAACTTAAAGTTTCCCACTGAACATTGGAACTTTATTCTGGTCGATTGTCTTTTAGAAAAACTCGATCCGTTCACTAAAAAACGCTTCGAACTCCAATCGGATCCGAAGCAAATACCTAATTTCGAGGGTTTGAGATATTTTTTAACCCAACAATGTGCAGCGTTGGAAACCTTTTCTTCAACCGCACCTGTTTCTTATTCGACGACTGTCCATACATCTCACACATCAGTGCCTAAGTAATCCTCAGCGTTTCAATTTAAACCAAAAGTTTCTTCTAACGTAGTTTCACTGGACACACCAAGTAGCTCCAGTGACTCAAAGAATTCATTTTCGCACCATTGTCCTTCTTGCAAGGGCAATCACTTAATTTACAGATATCAATCGTTTCTAAAGAAAACTCCGACAGAACGTTTCGACATTGTCAAACGCTTACGCCTTTGTTTAAATTGCTTACGAACAGACCATGCGTCCATGCAATGCAAATCTTATAATTCCTGTCGAACTTGCGCCAAGCCGCATCATACCTTGCTACATTTTGAACCGCAACCTGCTTCTAGCCGTTCAGCTGAACCGATCGCTACACACATGCATAAAAATGCCAATAGGACGCAGTCAGCCTCTCCTATTCCGGCAAATGTTTTGTCTTCACAGACGAATCCAAATCTTGGGGTTACTGTCTTACTCTCCACTGCTGTTGTGGTTGTTCAAGACCGGTCTGGTAGATACAAACCGATCAGGGTACTCTTAGACCCTGGCTCTCAAGCTAGCTTTATTCGAGACGATTGCGTGAGCAAACTTTGGCTTCCACGCATACGTTCTCAAGTTCCGATTTATGGACTTGGGCAGACAACTTCAGCAGTCAATAGGGTGCCGTCAGCTGCACCATTCGCTCTATGTTAGACTCTGAAAATCTCTAGAAGTCACAACCTTTGTGCTTTCGTCAATATCTGGCAAATTACCTAGCGTTGAAGTTCCTAATAATTGGGAACACTTATGCGGCCTGCACTTTGCAGACCCGACCTGGAACTCTCCAGGAACTATTGACATGCTCCTTGGAGCAGATGTTTATCCGTTCATCATCAATGGCGGTGTTATACATGGCAAGTTTCTTCAGCCTGCCGCCATAAATACAATTTTTGGTTGGACTATCATTGGTCCCACAAAAAGCTTGCAGTCTGATACTGTCCAAGCATTTTTTACTTCTGTAGAAGATCCTATCGACCAGACCCTAAGGCGGTTTTGGGAGATAGAAGAGTTACATCCAAGCCTTATACTTCTCCAGAAGAAGAAAAGGCAGATTTGATTTTTGAAAACACGTTTTCTCGTGACCCTAGCGGTCGTTTTATTGTTGCGTTACCGTTCAACGATACTTTGCCCGTTTTTGATAATTCCTTTGACATGGCTAAAAAAAGACTATTTTCGTTGGAGCGCAAATTGCATGCTCAACCGGAGCTACGCGCCCAATACAACAATTTCATGCAGGACTATCTTGATGCGGGTCATATGGCATTACTCGATTCTCCGCCCGTTGGGAACGATAATTATTTTTTACCCCATCACCCTGTGTTTAAAGAAGAAGGTCATACTTCTAAAATTCGTGTGGTTTTTGACGCCTCTGCAAAGGCTAAAAACAACGTGTCACTTAATGACACTCAATTGGCTGGACCTAGTCTCCAAAATGACATTTCGTCAATCTTACTTAAATTTCGCTCTCATCGTTTCGTTTTTACCTGTGATGTTTGCCAAATGTATCGACAAATTTTGGTTACCGAAGAACATCGAAAGTTTCAATTAATTGTTTGGCGGTTCTCCGCAGAAGAACCCATCCAGACATATCAGCTTAATACAGTGACCTACGGTATTAAGTCATCGCCTTATTTAGCATTAAAAACTCTTCAGCAATTAGCCATTGACGAAGGCAAAAGGTTTCCGTTAGCCGCTGACGCTATACGGTCAAATCTATATATTGATGATTTTGTCGCCGGTGGAGATTCTATACAATCGGCCCGCGAAATTAAAGATCAACTTATTCGACTTTTACATTCGGCTGGGTTTGAACTTCGAAAATGGAGTTCTAATTCAGTTTCTATTTTGGAAGGCATTCCGTCAGATTTTTGCCAATATACTTCTCTCGATTTCGATTCGGACGAATCAATAAGAATATTAGGTCTTCAATGGTCACCTACAGAAGATATTTTCTCATTTCGGGTTAAACCATTAAACCCAATATGTACAAAGCGCAACATACTTTCACAAGTTGCCAGAATATATGATCCATTAGGATTTTAGCCCCACTAACACTTTTTGCAAAACGCCTAATCCAGCATCTGTGGATGTTAGGTTTAAATTGGGATGACATCCCACCAGCAGACATTTCGTCTCAATGGCAGCAATACCAAGAAGAGTTGCCGTTATTATCGTCATTAAAGTTACCACGTTGTTTACCCCTTCGGATCCTTCTACTTGTCATTTGCATGGGTTTTGCGATGCTAGCGAGGTAGGGTATGCAGCGGTAGTGTATTTCAGTTCATAAATCAAACTACTGGAGAAATAACTGTACAATTTGTAACCGCTAAAACAAAAGTAGCTCCAATTAAGCGCATTTCAATTCCACGTTTGGAATTATGTGCCGCCGTTTTATTAACCGATTTACTTTCTTTTACCATTCGTTCTTATCAAGGCTTGATTGACATCTCCGATGTTTCAGCGTGGAGTGATTCTACGGTCGCTCTCACTTGGATACGTTCTCCACCTTTTCGTTGGAAAACTTTTGTGGCAAACCGTGTTAGCCACATTCAAGAAATCATTGCACCTAGCCGATGGTTTTATATTAAATCTTCGCATAATCCGGCTGATCCTGCATCTCGGGATTAATGCCAAGCGCGGTTATTTTATGTTCGCTATGGTGGGCGGGGCCTGAATGGCTTCACTACCCTAGTGACTCGTGGCCGCCTCAACCAACATTGTCAACCTCAATTGCTGAGGTAACTACGGAAAAGAAGATCCTAACATTTGTCGCTCAAACAGATCCAAACGTCATTGACATTTTACTAAGTCGTTTTTCATCGTTATATAAAATCCAAGGCATCGTGGCTTACATTTATAGATTTTCTAAACCCATGGCTCAACGTCATACGGGTCCCTTAACAGACATTGAATTACACAATGCTCTCATGATTATCGTTCGGCATGTACAAAATGTTACATTTTCAAAGGAAATAGCTTCGATCAAGGCAAACCGTAAGTTACCTAAAAGCTTGCGAAAACTTTCTCCATTTGTTGATCCACAAAACATCTTAAGAGTAGGTGGGCGCTTGACACATTCTTCGCTTTCCTATCCCGAAAAGTTTCCTGCGTTATTGCCTCAGCGGCACCGATTAACCGAACTTATCATTCTGTCAACTCATGAAAAGTATTGCCATCTTGGTGTTAATACCAGAGCGTATCTTATCCAACAGAATTTCTGGATCCTTTCTATTAAAAATTCAATCCGAAGTTATTTATCATCATGTCATAGATGTTTTCGTACCAAACCGGTCCTGGTAACTCTTCCTACGGGAGACCTACCGGCAGCACGTATTACCCAGATCAAAACTGCACATGGCACATTAAAACGACCTTTGGTCAAACTAGCGCCGCTACCGGTATTTTAATTTTATTTTATGTTTAGATGTATATACACATTTCCTACATGTATAGTAGTATATTATTTTTACATATTTGCTTATTTACATATATATTTTTATTTTTGCATAGTTGGTAATATCGCTCACTGTAGTGTACCACCCTATCTTTCGTTACCTGTTTTCCTAGCAAGGTCAAATCCCATGTGATTTCCTTCACCCAACCTACTTCCCTCCTTTTCAAAATTCTATGAATTTGGTGGGCGGTATGTTACGTCATCATCGAACATTCATTGGAATTTGTGACAATAAACACGAGTGGTGCGGGTGCATCCTACAGTTTTCAGTGAAACATTTTATATACCGGCAGCGAACAGTGCATAATGTGAGTCGTACTCGAGCCCTTACAGAAGCAAGTCGCCTTTGAACCCTTGCAGAAGCCGGTTGTATTAGAGCTTTTGAAAGCGACACCATCACCCGGTCGAGCGTGTTACTGGTGATCCGTCGGAAGCTCTTTGTGTGTGAATGTTTATTGCCCCCAGCGGCACAGGATAAAAGGTATTTATACCCTTTATTAAGTAGTTTGGTGTAGTTGTAGTTATTACATAACCGCTCCACTGCTATCGTTATTGCTTGCAAAAAGCAATTGGTCCTTCCCTGTAATTAGCATATCTTTATCAATTTATATCACTCCTTAATCCCCCCCCCCATCAATCAGAATTTTTTAATTATTATATAAACTAGTTATTGTGTTTGGAATGTTTTTATCAATTTCGGCAGCCTGTTCTAATATCTGTTATGTTCCACTTATTCATTAAATAGACTGTATAATCGTAAGTAAGCAATTTATATACCAAGAAATTTTGTAATCCTTTTATTATAGTTTTCCTGATGAAGAAAATAAATTTTTCGAAAGCTTGAATTGATTAAAAGAGTTTACTAATCGCCCAAATTGACTACTACCCGATATTTACTTTACAATATCAAATCTTTATAGTCGAAATTCACCTAAACTTTATATATATATATATATATATATATATATATATATATATATGTTTTAATAAGTGCAAAAGTTTTCAAAAATAATGAGAAGAAAGTAACTAGTCTTACTTAAATGTGTGGTAAGAATTTGTTCTACAATTCTCTATCTGTGCGATTTCAGTAAGCTTACTTTTCTGGGATTTTATTATTTTTAGTGTGAAGTTTGCGCTTTAGTCCAGTATTTTCTTATAGATATTAAATATCCGTTGAATAAGTATAAAAACAGAGGAAATGTTTTAAGGAGTGATAACAGTGGTTCCTTTCAAAGTCATACAAGAGATGCAATAATATTTTGTGTTTAACATACCATTAATAACCACTTGTGGCAATTAATATACAATCATTCAATAATATCAAGCTGTTTATTAAATTAATTTCAAGCTAGTAATATCTTCTATATTTCAGGCCATCCAGTGGAAGGCGCGACACCCTATCCATTCCATCAGCAAGAAAAAGGCTTCGCTCATTTGAAAGTAGAAGAAAATCTGGATCTGAAACAAATTCTAGGTACAAAACTATGTAGCAGCCGCACCATGATCACTAACTACCCAAAAGTGTACAAAATAATTATAAATGACCAATTATTTAGTTTTGTATGAAAAATGCACACTTTACAGAAACCACAATTATCATTGAGTTTTGAGTAAAATTTTACAGTAAATCTTAGATTTTTTTGTTAAATTAAACCTTTACAATCAGAAATTACTAAGTTGTCAATTATTATTTATACTTTAACAATATCGTTAGCGCAACTTACCATTTTTTATGTCTTATTATAAGATATTGCAATTCTGAACTTTTGGTAAATTCTTCCTTTTAGAATAATCGCATTTTTTATATTGGGCAGTCACAAAATTACATGAGTCCTAAATTGAAGAAGGGTAAATGTCTAAAATAGTAGGTAGTTTCCAAAACCTTATTTAGAGTTGTTTATCCAAATACGAGAATTCGCTAATGTTCTTTTACATGCAGTCAGAGGCCTTAAGTTAAATTTAAAATTTATGCACTTACAAATGAGCACAACACTAATGCAAGATCATATTCAATGAAATTTGCAAATCCAATTTCTCATACTCGATAGCTGGAGTAGCTATGGTAAATTTCTTCGGAAGGAACTAATATCCCAATTATATATAAAGTAGTTTATATTTTAACCAATGATAATACTATATTAGTTTCAGTGATTTTGGAAATATAATCTTACAACAAGTATTTTTAATGAGTCATTGGTTCGGACAATATTCTTGCAAATACCGCATTAATTCATTTCATTATTTCTAGTCGTGACAAGAGCTTAAGATGCCTATCTTCGTCCTCCCTTCACGTTCTATTGTGTAAAAACAAATTGAAATCGTTGGAATTGCATCAGTCGTTTCATGTTGGCAGACTCCTACGGTTGAAAGGATCGTTAAATTGGTAAATTTTTAAATGCGCGAAAGGTGCGGAAATCTTGTAACCAATTAAGAGTGCACCGGCTAGCTATACTGGTACGGGAGTGGGTCTCTATACAAACAAATAAAAAAAATCGCAATATGTTAAGAGGAACAGTTGCAATTACAAAGTTACGTTATCCCTATCACTTACCTTGAAAAGCTTTTTATATATTATCTTCATTAATAGGCGCCAACTCGTCTGGGCTGTTAGTTTAATCCTTTGGAAGAAGAGTTTTCCTAGTGGATACTGATTATTTAGGTTTCTTGGTGGGATAAAGTTCTTTTTTACAATTGATATATATCCTTAACAAAGAAAAACGTCCTGGACTCACTGCGTTCATCTAGATCTATTTGAGTACAAGTATCATTATATTGTTCCTGTAAACAGGTACCCACACAAATTTTAATATTACATAAATCGATTTACCTTCAACTACTCTTATCACTAACTGATTCAATTATAATAGTTTAGTTACGTATTGCACCTTGTAAAATTATATTTCAATGTCCAGATTTTGTACATCTGATAAAATAAACACTATATTGTATATCTTGATTTACATCATGCACATGAATTGATTTTACAAGTGTTCAAAACGACTAACGCCTTTATGCAATCCACAAAACTACACAAAATATATTTAATTACCTAAAACCTGAAACACTTAACTCGTCCCGGTTACAAACTTTTTCAGTAAAAACGTACAATCAACTTAAAGTGAGTTATCGTATGGGTATTATAGTTGAATTGCAACAAATTTCCGACTACGGGGTCAGAAATCCAATACAGTCTATCAGGGCATATTATATTTTATTGTGATTACTTTCAGAACATCCAAATGTTTAAAAAAAATTTTAAAGTGATATTTATAGCAGCTATAGTGCATTGGGTTATTTCGCCTTACATCTAACATACGCTCCATTTTTCTAATCTATATTTTCAGAATGTCACAACTTTCTTAATCGAATCTTAAAGACGATGTGTTATTGTGTATTTGATTTGCAGTGGTTCTAAAGTGGTTCGAACACTTTTTTTCTATGACCGTTTGTAGCTTAACCATTTGTTTTAGATCACAGGCTGATTAACAATTTTTTTGTGTCCTATTGGCTTCTACGCCCACTTTAAATTAATTACATGAACCTATTGCCACTCTGTATATATATATATATATATATTGCTGTGACAACGCCTCGCTCTGTGGCGTTACTAAAAGGGTGCTATAATACAGATACGGCAATTTGTAAAACTTGAAATTGTTCACTTACCTTCCTTTTTAACTTTGCCTAGCTACCTCAACGGAATTGACGGAGTTTTCAAAATGAAATAATACACAGCAATATCATAAAGCATTTATTTTCTTTCATACAATAGCATTTACAACATAGTTTCTTTCAAACATAAAATAATTTCTAAGAAGTGATTGTTATATAAACAACAATTGATCCTTACTTTATTTTAAATTTACAAAATTAAAATTATTCTTTTGAGGATGTTTTACCTGGTTATAATTATTTCCACGCTTGTAAGATTTTGTTTTGGCCAAAAAAATCCGCTTGTTATTAAGTTCCTGTTTATATAATAAATAATCTTAATACTTCATAGTTCGACTGCGTTCTACTGTATTCTCTAAGATTAGTCACTGGATGATGCAATAATCCACTGCGATTTTGCTTTCTCATCTTATTAATTGTGGTTTGTAAAAGGTCTTTTATTATTTGTTAATGCATTAAAGGTCTCTCTTCCACGACTCTGTACTATATTCAACTCGTTCTTATCTATTTTACAGCCACCAGGTAGTAGAGCTTCTTCTATTTGGGACGTTTATTCACACAAGATAATTAATGGTTTTGAGAACAGTTTTCGAAGAAATTACGTATTCTTTTATTTAGTTAATGTAGATATTCGAAAATCCTGGAATTATCTTCTTTGAAATATAGTTACGTTTTATTAAAACTCATAAAATGATATTTTTAACGAGAACGGATACATTACTTATTGCAATTTACCTTTCAGTAAATGCGGCGTATTACGGTTTTCATTAAATAACGTTTTGTTGTAGTATTATTATAGATTGATTGTCATTCTATCAAACTACGAATTTTAGCTTCGCATATCTTAAAGAAAATAGCTTCCATAGAATTATTTTTAGTACTTTGAAAGTAGATGCGGTTCATTTTTCAGTCTGCAATAAATTTCTATCCATGGATTTTTATTTTAACACAACAAATGAATGCATTATGAAATCTGTTAAGGTAAATGGAACGCGTTTTAAAGAATATCTACCCACGGATTTTGAATTACACAATTAATGTGGACTTCGTTCTTATGATTTGTAAATACCATAAGACTTGTATTTTCAGAAATCGACATATTTACGCACGAATTTAATCAATAAATGCCTGATCGTGCTTCATTCTTATGCTTAATACATATGCTAAAGTTGCGCTTCGTCTTAAATGGCATTTCACAACATTATATGTACTTAAAACGTTTTTTATTTTGCATAAATACATTTATCTTGTTGAGGGAATACGCTTATACTTATACAGGGTAATGGGAAAATTTTTCTTTTCTTTGTTTTGGGTAGGTTTTTCAGAGAATTTTGGAGCTCAATGACCTCCTGTGACCTCATTATCACATCAATATATATATATATATATATATATATATATAGTATATAATGCTATGCTAATAGGGTAGTTTAGAGGTAGATTAAGTCATGGGAGTCGTAGAAAAAACAACTTCCACATTAAGAAAGGCACACAATTTCAGAAATTATAAGAGTAAATCGGTCACTCTACATATTGTTAATTGAGAACACACTGTATATAAAATACACGGGATTAAATGCATGAGAACATAAAGAGGTCTAAGAGTAGTTTACAAGTAAAGATAAGATTTTAAAACGCAACAAATTGCATCAAAATTAAATCACCGGGAAACCTAGATAAATTGGCATTGCAAAGATGTCACAATATTAGAAAATCGTTACGTGACTGGAAGAAATCACATTTGTTCAAAAATTCTATATTCTGTAGAAATAAACAAGCACCAAGCGATTCAATTTAGACGATAAAATTTAACAAACATCCGAATACTGACTTAATAAAAAGCAAAAGTTGGAATTTTTCAAATTATACCACGATATGCGGGAGGCTTACGTGACAGTCGAGGCATGCATTGAAAGATTTAAATTAAATAATTGGTAAAATTCCAAGGTATGCGAGATAAGCAGAAGTATCGTCCCAGAATGTAAATCAGTCAATGAAATCAGGTGGAGGTAGGCCTTATATATACGATAGTGACGGAGCGACAGTTTAGTCTATATTCATACTGAGTAACAACTATAGTTAAAAGTGTTAAGAACTTACGTAACCAGTGAAACAAAAATCATAGTAAATCAGAATTAAAAAGTGCGAGAATTTATGCAACGAAAATAAGACAATCTATAAATAGACGTAAGTAAAACGACTTAATTAAAATCCATTTCTTATATTTATAAAACAGGGCTTTTAATGTGGACTTTCAATCTGGCCTTTAATTTTGGCTTTTAATATCGATTTTTAATTTCGACTTTCAATTGGAGACATATTTTGATTGAGATGGCTCTAATTTAGGATATTTAAGACGACTTTAATTTGGGACTCCGAAATTTGAATATACTCAAATTTTGGAGATAATTTAAAATGAAAGTATTTTAATTTGGACATATTTTGACTTGGTGCGATTTTAATTGGAAACAATTTATAGAGCAGGCACATTAATAAGGAAAGCAGACACAGAAAGGGGATGCAGATTATGCACTAGGATGGAACTACATAACCCATTCCAGGTTAGCAATCTTAATACCCTTTATTATTGAAAACTGTTTTTAATTTACTATTTATCACATTGTGTATTTGTAAGAGTCATCAAAAAGGGTAATTTAACAATTTATGACAAGGAAATAGGTATCTTGGAACGTTCGAAGGTCCCTGAATAAGTAAAGGATATTTTTGCTGACTTTCAGAAAACCATAAATCTGTTATATGTAGATATTCTGTAAAAAGGGAAAATTTTGAGAGTTGTAAATATTATCAATGATTATACTGTGTATTATAGAATTGCTTTATTTGATTCAATAAGATCTATTCAGGGTAAAAGCCTAATTTAACATTTCATAACATAAGGGCTTAAAATAATAAAGGAATCAGGGAGGTAATATCACAGCAAAATTTATGACGCCCATCGTAGGGACTCTATTGTTCAGTAAAAATCACAGAATTATGAGACGCCCATCGTAGGGGCTCGTTAATCCCAAAATAATAATAACAAGAGGGGATATCACAGCAATAATTTAATGACACACCCAATCGCAGGGGCGAGCAACACAGCAATATATATATATATATATATATATATATATATATATATAATAGAGAAGAGTAATCCACATTTGGAATGCAAATGAATGCTTAATAATATAATTACATGTTTGTATTATTCCGAACGTTGCAAAAATGGGATGATCAAGTTATTAGTACATGAATTATGTATATAACTAGATTCAATTTCCTTAAATGCAAGACGTAATTGAAAATCATTAACAAGGGCCAAGCTTCAGTAGTATTAAGTATAACATCATCTAAACAATTAGGCTAGATAGCTCAATTGGTTAGAGCACTGATCCGGAGAATCAGAGGTTGCAGGTTCAAATCCTGCTGTAGCCGTTCTTTTAGTGGTTTTCAATTACTAGTTCGATTTGAAATGGTAATTCAACTTTAAATACAAAGTTGGGTTTTCATTTCATCTTAATAACTATTTATATATATATATATATATATATATATATATAATATTATATTACAGATATTTAAAAAAATATGGCATAAATGATAGGGCACATAGAACTCTCAAAAATAAGTAGGGTTTATTTAACAATCATATTTTATGACTCTTCATTTTTGTGTGTTACGGGGCGGGCGTTCAACTTAAAAATAAACCAGTGGCGTAACTACACCCCTGCCAGCCCCCGCTATGCGGGGGGGCCCCAAGTGCAAGAAGGCCCAAACGATAATAAACTCAACTTATTCATCTTCAACGTATTTGGCAGGTAAGAAACGGTCAAGAAAATATTGCAGATAATTCAGAAACCGCAGGTTAACGAACGTTTTCTTGATGTTACTACTAGGAACTGCTGAAATACAAGAAATAATAATTAAGATAAATACTGAACACCACCTGCAGCCTGCATCCTTTCTTCTTTCTATCCGTTCTGTCCTATTTTGTAAGGGTTAATAAACAGATGAAAGAGACTGTAAACTTTAATAACAAAGATGTCTATATTATTCTTAAGTGATAAGTTGTATAAAGTGGTAAAGCATTATTAAACGACGTATAGTAGGGTTAGTTTGGTTTGTGGGATTTTAAATAGGAATAAAAGGGCTATTGTCTGTACAGTACAGATTCACAGGATGGCAGGTAGCTTAGTAACCTTCGCTTTCTAGAAATATAATACTAGAAAGAAATTCATTTTGTGGTTTCTAGTCAGCTGGTTGCAACGTATTTGCATTAGCTGCATTATATATAACGGAAAGGAAGTAAAAAGCATTCCAGTACGTTTTACTCAATAGTGTTGTGTTCGTATTACAGGAGGTCTTTCATATTTAAACGTAAGTATTTATATCTATTTTTATTAAACTACTATTGATTTGATCATAGTTGAAGTCGCGCTGAGAAATACATATAAATAAATCTTTAAGCATTCAATAAAATCATTTATATTTTGTTAATTAAAGCATTTAAAGCAAAGTATGTATGTGTTATTTGTAATTTCAAAAGGCTTTTAAATAATTATTACTTATCTAATTACATTATAATTAATTTCATTCAAAATTGCAGGAAATAATATACAATGAGCACTACAAGCGGCGCTGCAAAAAACGAAAAGGAAACTATTGGAAGAATCAAAGAGCAAGATTCCAAAATAAGTTCCTTTTTACTTCTAAAGAGTCCGAAAACAAGAACAATCTATGAAAGAAATTGGGCTTTCGACAGTAGCATCTACTAGTTCCGCTACAGACGAACAGCAGTCGTCAACAATTTTAAAACTCTCACCCAGGGCGCAAGTACATCACATAATGACGGCCGCGATAGAAATTTGGAACTAGATACCACTACAATTACAGAGGTAAATGTGAGTAGTACTTTTCACTTAATGAACTATCTATGGATCTGACGAAAGAATATCCAACCGATTTTGCACATTTTTAAAAATCAATGTTTTACAACATGACAATTTAAGAAAAGAAATAATTAATTACGGATTGTGTAGACCAGATGGTGCGTTTCCTAAAGATAATAAAAATAGAAGTTTTTCAGTTCACTATTATTACTTAATAACTGCAAGCGAAAATAAAAGCAATACGTTAAACTTACCACACAATTCAAATGGGTGGTTGTGTTATTCTAAATTAAAAATTGTGTTTATTGTCAACCATGTTGGCTGTTTGCTTCAGTAAGGTCAAGTTGGACGACCGGAATTAATGATTGGCAGGGTTTATCAAAAAAAATTAAAGAGCATTTGCTTGCTCAATCTCATTTAACTTGTTGTTTTATTTACGATATGTGGAAAAAATTATACCATAGATAAGAAAGATACTCTACTATTAAAACAAGAAACTGAATTTTGGAAAAATGTTTTACACAGACTTTTCAATGTTACTTTAACACTATCCCAGCGCATGCTGTCATTTCGAGGACATAGAGAAAGTTTTTCTGATTCAAAAGACAGTTACAACGGTAATTTCTTAAGTTTAGTTCATTTAATTAGTAACTATGATCCTATATTACAAAAAGTGCTTGAACGACCCAAAGGTTCAATTAAATATCTTTCCCAAAATTCAAAACGATATTATTAATACTTTAAGCGCACACTTAAAAATATTTTATTAAATAAAATTAGATCCGCTCCTTTTTCTCAATCATAATAGACACTACACAGGATATAACTAAGATTGATCAATTAAGTAAAATTGTAAGATATATTGATTTTAAAAAGACAGCTTGGGAGAGGTAACCAAAATAGATATTTGTGAAACTTTTGTGGGTTTTACAAAAGTAGAGTCCCAATCTGCTGAAGGACTATGTAATACTATATTAAGCAATTTAACCAACATGCAATTAGATATAAATAAATGTAGAGGGCAGGGCTACGATGGAGCTAACGTTATGAGCGGTACGTATTCTGGCGTGCAAAGAGAATTTTAAACATAGAGCCTGCAGCCTTATATATGCACTGTAGTGCCCATAACTTAAATCTAGTCATAAATGATGCCGTTAAAGGTATAAAAGAAATAGAATCGTTTTTCTACTTTTAGAAAACATATATACATTTTTGCTAATAGTATAGTAAGATGGAATTGGCTTTCTGTTTTAAAGAAAATTTCACACAATTGAAACGCTTAAATCCGACACGTTGGGCGGATCGAGTAAAATCTTTAGCTGCCATAAGAATTCGGTATAAAGATATAGTAATGTCTCTTAATAAAATTATTATGATATCAAAAAACAGATGAACGAAATGACGCAAAGCAAATATTAACTAGCATGGATAATTTTAATTTTATTTTTTAAGTGTTTTTTAAGTCAAATTCTAAAATATAATAACAAGCTAACACAAACTGAACAGAGTTAAAAGGCGAATATTAATCAGATAACTCTCTTATTTCAAAAAACTTTAAAATTTTTCAAGGAAACAAGAATTAACTATTCCAACATCATGTATGAAGAAGCGATAGTTGCATGTCAATTGAATTTTAAACCTGAATTTATAAAAAAAGGCAACCAAAAATAAAAAGTATTACGATGAATTATCCAATGATTATCGATTTAATGATGAAGAATTTAAATTTAAAATAAATGTATTTTATCGCGTAATGGATATTATAATTTCACAGCTGTCGAATCGTTTTAAATCGCTTTTCATGTAAACGAAAAGTTTAATTTCTTAGAACCTAATGTATTTTTGAATTTAACTGCAGACGATATTTTATCTAAGGCAAAACAATTGCAAAATTTTACTACAAAGATTTAAATGATGCTATAGGTATAGAACTTACTACACTCAAAAATAATAGACTTATTTGTGATGAATTAAAAATGTTAACGGTATCTTACAATTTTTAGAATATCTAGTACTTTCCAAATCTACAGGTTCTAGCAGTTTTCCAAACACCATAACAGCCTTAATGTTATACCTAACTTTACCCGTTAGCGTTGCAAGTGCGGAGAGATCTTTCTCAAAATTAAAAATTATTAAAATTATCTTAGGAACCGCACTTCACAAGATAGATTAGACGATTTATCCTCTTAGCAGTAGAACATGACACTGCCAAAATATGAATATAGAGGATACAATAAACGCGTTTGCAGCAAAACATGCAAGAAAAACAAAATTTTGAATTTGATTTGGAATGTCTGCTAGCTCATAGGTTTTTACTGTATCAAATTTTAGGTGTAAATAATTTTGTGCGGCGTATAAATATGTAGATTTAATATTAATTAACTTATAAGTTTGAATTTATGTAATTTGGTTTTATAATTAATAAAGCACTTGATTAATATAGTATATGTATTTAATTCTATACTGCTTCCTTCTCTACATGTACTATAATTTAAAAATATGGCTAAATATAAGCCAGTAAAAGTAATACATTTTAAAGAGAGCCCACTTTAAAATTTTTGCGGGGGGGCCCAAAAATCGTAGTTACGCCACTGAAATAAACACTGACTATTTATCATTACTTTAAAAGTAGTAAGTTTTTTTACTAAACTTAGCAGACAGTTTAATTGAATAAAAGCGCATAACTGTAAAGAAATTCCTGTATGCACATTTTTTCCAGCTTACATATTAAAATTACAAATTGTATGCGAAACATCAACTTTTTATTAATATGCAACCATCACGAGATATTTAGAAATAGGAATATGTGGAACCAAGTGTGCTATGAGGAACTGACCGTGTAGTCAACAATGGTACTTATGATTTTGTAATTTGATATCATTAATTATTGTTAATGGTAATGGAAAATTTTACTAATAATGAATATACTGATATATTACTACTAGCTTTACGCAAAAGCTTCGGCAATGCAGCAAACGTTGTTACGTTCATTTCCCTACTTTAGAACTTTCCTGCACTCTTCTAATTAAATATCCCATTACTTTCCGTTTATTCCAAACTGATATCTGACTTGTTATGAAAACTCCTTTTTCAATTGCCTTTTGTATGAGACGCACTTCATTAATTTTTGGCATATATAACAAATTATATTCCATAGCCGTTATTATTGTACCAGTTGTCCGCATTCAAATATAAAATTCCTGTTTTCCTTTATTTAAACAGTTGCCCAATACTCGTTCTTGATATCATTATCTGTATGAATTAATTTAAAAATTGCATTTAAAAACTCAATCATTTCTACTTTAAGTTGCATTGGTATACGTAAAATTTCCCTTGGCAATACTTCAAAATTGTTGAACACGCTATTTCACGCAGTTCCCTATTCTCTACGTTTGCTTTTACGGCATGGATTTCCTCTTTGGATCTCGTTAACCATCGTATTTGTTACTTTTGCAGTAAATCCGCATTTCAGTACATCTTGTACTTTGTACATCAAACCTGGAAAATGCAGGTAATAGGTTAAGTAAACCATGTCAGATAACAACGCCCGTATATTTGGGTATATTTAGAAACCATTCTTTATTATTCAGCTCCTTCAATAGTACTACCTAAGTACTTCCTTTTCTAGTAAATCTTATGATAAGTGTTGTGTGTAGAGTATATGAGTTCATGCTGCCTGCACATGATCATCCATTCTTACTATTATTGTAGGCATTAGTAATTTTACTTATTTATCAAATTTATTTTTGGACCTCACAGAAATTGACTAAAAAGGTTCAAGTGTTAATATAGCTTAAGATAAGCGTTTTATCGGTGAGTATTTTAGTTGCTGTTACGTCATTTGTATTACTAAACACTCACTAGAAACTGTTACCAATCTACCTTTAGGGATTTGCTTATAAGTATATTTCTATAATAGTTGCTACCGCAAAACACCTTCGAAAATAATAATATGTATTTATTACTGACAAGCAAATCTTCCTACTTAATTCAATATTTACAAATTGGTTAAAAATCCACACTTATTTATAAACCTCATTTGTTTCAAGTATTATTTTTTGACGTTTCGTAATATTTTTTCTTATGTATTTATACGTGTTATGTAAACTAGTGTTCTGTCGTTCGTTGTTTATAGTTGTTTTTTTTTTGCTTACTTGCTTTCTAATCATGCGTTTGTATTGGTAGTGTCCTCTAGGTGTACTGAATGCTGTTTTAATTGTGTCTTTTTCGTCCATCTCTACTTGGTGATATCCTGAGGTGAGGTCTAATGTTGAAAAATATTGACACTTGTCTAATTTGTCTAAAATCTCGGTGATATTGGGTAATGGGTATTTGTCGTCTACCTTTTTCTCGTTTATTTTCCTGTAATCGATAACCATTCGATATTTAAGTTTTCCTGGGGCGTCTAATTTCCTCAGTACTATTAATACGGGGCTGCTCCATGGTGAGTTTGAGTGTTAGATTATATCTTGCTTCAGTAGGTCTGCTACTTGTCCATCTGCTTCTTCTTGACTTGCTTGAGCTGAAAGCTTTGCTGCAAATAGGTTTATCATCTGTTAATTCCATGTTATTTCACTGTGTTGGTGAAAATTAAGGGTATTCCTTCGCAATGGAGTATATCTCGGTATTCGAAGCATAAGTCACAGATTGCTCTCTTCTCTCCGTGATTAATGTCGTTATTGAAACGAATGTTAATTAAATTTTCTCTTAACATCCTGTCGTGTTCTGTAGGGTTGGAATCGTTTTCATATTCCTCGTCTATTTCCATCTCGCTAAAGTTTACTTCTTCTACGTCTATTTGGTTTGTCAACGACAGTACAATGAGGTAATCATTTGAGTTTAAAATTGTCGTAGTGGCGTAATTGTCGTTTATTTGTACTAATGCTGTGGGTGTATTCTTGACTGGCAATCAGGATTAATGCTCTGCCGGTCAGGTTGCTTACTATTAGGCGTAGGAGTAAAAGGATTTTGAAAATATTTCGCACGCAGTAATAAAGATCCCTAATCTCGCTTGACCTCCGTCATATTGAGGGATGCTTTCAAGATAGAGTTTCATGTCTAAATTCATGGTTGTTAATGGTTGCTCTCAGTTCAGTTTGTATAGTTTTGGTATAAATTGAAAGTTACTCTTCAGTTTGTATAGTTACTTTTCAGTTTGGATTGTATTTATTTATTTAAGGAATCACCTTACGTATATTTTATGTGTAATTATAAAGTGCTATAATTACATTGAGAATTTCTATTTGGTAATGGTCTTGTCAATTACTGTCACGTTGGAGTGTATATTTACAACGTTGCAGATACTACAACTGTTGCTAATTGAGTTCCAGGTTTTTTCTGAGTAATAGTTTCCTGAAATAACTGCGTTACAAATATACGCTTTTGTTCAGATTTGTGATGAGTAATTTGCAATGATAGAGTTGCTATAATTGTTTCATTAAATGTTACATTAATAAGTGCACGAAATGCTTCTTTATAATTAAACACTTCCGTTAGTTTGTTGCATTGAAAATGTCTAATTAGAAAGCTTTGTAAAAATGTGATGAGAATCAAGTTTGAAAGTATCTTTTCAGTAATAATAATATCTGTAAATAAAAATGGTAAAAAAAAAAATTTGTTCTATTTATATATTAAAGCTTCAGACTTTGCTGAATAAATCGTTTCATTGATCGTAGTAATTGTACATATAAATGTGTCTTTATAATTCCTTTGTTAAATAAGTTTTCTAAGTAAATTCTTTTCAGAAATAATAAAATAATAAATTGCAGTAATAAAAATTGTACACAAAAAAATCTTCTTTACCAGCTAGCATTGATATTCAATTGATGATGGTTAGGAAAATGAACTTTGGTACTTACAAGAGTTTGTTTGGCATTATTTTCTTTCCCTCTTTGCTTCTGGATTCGGTCTATCCTTGTACTTTGTCCAGTTGGTTCTTGTCCCAGATAAAGAATAAAAATTCAAGACCACCAGTTTCCTCGATGTTGGATTCTGCTAATGCCCTTCTGGTATACTGACGGCTGCGCCAGTTAGGTTTTGGGCCTCTTGGAGCGACTTTCTAAAAATCTTTTCCAAAAAAACTTCTTCTAACAAATTTATTTTTATACTGAATTACAATTGAATTTTAGTTTACAAGTTCGTTATATGCAGTAACGTATGATATCGAAATAATTCTAAGTTCAAATTCACTTTTAATAATTAAACTAAAATTATGGTTAGCAGCTGAAGTAACAACAATTTTAAGTTGAGAAACTCTAGACTGACTGGCCATCTTGGGTTTTTGAGGGTATTTATGCTATCCTTGCCCATCACATTGCTTGTGGGAACTGCAGAGCTCATGTCTGCTTATTTCCGTATTTAATACAATGTAACAATCTTAATTCTAATAATTGATGTCTTAGAACCTAGTGTGTGAATAGGTCATATTTAAAATATTATCAAAATTATTGGTTACCAGACTCTTCTTCCGAACTGGACTGGTCTCTATCTATAGCTTGTTTTAAACGGTCATAAATAAAAACCAGTCGAGTTACCACCGAAACGTCTGATGAAAAATAAATTTTAGTATGTTTTATTTATGGCCTACTCCCAAGAAAGAAAACCTGTTTCAATCATCAATAAGTGAAGCTCAAAGACCAAAAGTCTCCACCGCGAAAGCAGAAAATACATAATCCTTCTTTGCGGCTGTGTATTTTTTTCTTCAAACGTTCTGCTATGCTAGCGGCTGATCCAGAACAGAATAAACTGTCTTAGATATGTGAAGCAGCGGCTGTAGCGACACACGTTACGTCCCAAGCTAAATATTTGCCCCTTGTCGAAGGTATTATTGTAACGCCTTGAAGGCGGTTACATTGTCTCATAAAATACCTGATGGTTCAAAAATACGAGGAATTTCTGTCAAACAAAATTATCTTTTTTAGGTTATATTCAAAGAATGATGGTGAACCGATCGACCACCACTGTTTACGCAGGATAGGCCATGATGCCCACATTTGTGGACTTTTGATCCGTAAATACATGTATGTGGATGGCGTATAAGAATTCCTCATCAAAGAGATATTGTCATCTGTAATTTATTTTTATCTAAAAGTGTACCAAGTTGGAACGGTGGAAGAGTTTCTAACCAAGCATTAGATTCTGCCTTAGACATTGCTCGTAGAATAACCTGAGGACGAAGGTCTAAAGACTCCAACAGGTTTTCTTTTTTTTTAATATTTGGCAAATTCCGTTCATGCTGTAGAAAAGGTTTTGCAGGCATTGTAACTCCGGGATAACTATCTGACGCATTTATAACTGCTAGAAAGTATTTGATTTCGAAATCGATAAACGACTTTGAAAGATGCTATGGGATCAGAAATAGCATGAATAGATCTAAGAAATGTCGGAATCGAAACATCTGAGATTGACCGAATACCTAAACCCCCAATTTTTAAAAGAAGACATGCTTGATTCCAATTTGTGGGCAATAGAATCATGTTTCAAACATTTTCTAAAGTTATTTTTTAGTATCAAGTTCGTCGGGAGTTGTTTTAAATTTTCAAAAAGGGCAACAACGTAAGTAGTAAGTAAATTTTGTTTACGAAAAATAATGACAAAGTAAGAAAAAAGAAATGCGTGGTCTTAGATTATTTAAGCTTTCAGCGAACCAAGAAAACTGAATTAGTTTATCAGAAATAAAAGAAAGCATCGATTGCTTCTTTCATTATTAGTGAGCCAAGGAGTAAAAACTCTTCCTTTGACACAATGTTTATTCCTGATGTGATATTTTCAAATTATGAAGAATGATATTTTTATCGATATTAAGTATATTTTCGCAAAAATATAATTCACACTTTGTCGAAATAATTATTAAACCCAAATTTTGAAATTTTTGTATAATAGTCCGCAAATCATTGAGAATCGGTTTTGATGCTCCACCAAGTGCTCCATGGTTTAAATACCAAATATGTAGATTTGAATTTAGTGTTTCTATAATAGGGTGTATTACTAAACTAAAAAGTGTTGTACCCAGTGTATCACCCTGTTGACATCCAACCGAAGATTTAATTAAGTGCTCATTATAAAATAGGTAGGACGAGAAAGCGTAACATTGCCGCATATATGAATATAATAGAGGAATTAACTCTTATTTTCTTCACCTTCCATCTCCTTCTCAAATTGATTCAAATTCATACAATCTCTTTGTACCTCTATATGGTCTTCTTCGTCCCATTTAATCCTTTCATCTCCCATAATTATCACCTTATTCTCGGTATCTATTATACCTTTCATCTTACTCATAAAATTCATTCCCAGAATGGCTTCAACTCTTAATCCTGGCACTATTAAAAACTCTTGTTCAACCTCCATCTTTGCCAACTTAACTTTCAGAATCATAATTCTCTTGATAACTGCAAACTTCTTATTATTCAGCGATACTAAATTATTTCTTTTAATAGGGATAACTTTCTGCATTAGTTATTCTGAATTATCTTTAATTAAACCTTCACACTAATGTTGCTTCAGCTCCTGAATCTACCAGTAATTTTATCTCTTTTCCCTCTACTTGCAATTCTATTATAGATAGTATTTCATTTTTCTCATTAACTTTTTCTTCATTTTCCAACTCAAATTTTATAAATTCACGCGTAAGTTTATATTTATTCATTTCTATATTTTCATTATTTGATTAGTTTGCATCTAAAAATCCTGCCTACTCGACGTTCCAAGTTGATTTACTATTTCTGCATATGTCCTTCTATTTTCGTTGCTATTATTCAAGCTATTTTGCTGTACGTTTGCCATATTTTCCGTTCCTTGGGTAACGGTTCTATTCTCAATGGTCCGCGATTCATTATTTTCGCTTCCCCCGCTTCTCCTAATGGCACTTTCTCTATTTTTTCCAATTTTTTTTGCATATTCCTCCCTTCAAATGGTCTGCCTTGATTCCTCTCCTGTCCATTATTTCTCTGGAATCTAAATGTGTTCATGGGCTGGCTCCTTGGCCTGGTCTCCTTCCTCCTTGGTTGGCCCATATCATCATAACGTTGAAGATATTCTAAAAACACATTACTCTCAACAATATTTTGTAAGGCTATGCGTTGCTGTACTTCTGTTTCGAAATGGCCTAATAAATATTTTATAATTTGATTGTCCTCTAAAAGAGGATCAAGTTGTTTGGTAACGCTAAATTTTTTGATTGCATACGATTCCTTTGTCATGTCTGAATCCCTATAATATTTGCACATCAATAAATTATCTCTAACTTTAAATTGCTGGCTGTCTCCCCAAAAATGCTTTAAAAATTTAATCTCGAAGTCTTGAAACGAATTCAGCTCATTTTCTATTAGTTCAAACCAAATTTCGGCACTACCCTCCAACATAAACCTTACAATATTTAATTTTATTTGCTCATCCCAGCTACGTTGTATTATAGCTTTTAAGTTATTTAAAAATATTTTAGGGTTAAGTTTATTATCCCTATAAAATTTTGAGTGTTGTTCCAACGGAACGCTGGTTGGACTACATCTCATCGGTTCCCCAACATGAATATTTTTAACTCTATCTTCAAAATTCTCAAACGTATTTCCTATGCCTGTTTTAAGATTCCCCAAATTATTTCTAAATGTTTTAAAACCCGCCTGACAGCTTTCCTCTATTTTATTTACTTTTTTATCTAAAATTTTAATTTTCCCATTAGTATCTTTTTCACTTGCTTCCTGATTCGATTTTATCTCAACAATTTCTTCTTTAACGTCACCCATATCCTCTAAAATTTGTAGTACTTCTCCTCTAACTTCAAATTTTATTTCCCCAATGGTTTTCCTAGTTTCCTCTAAACTTAAAGTTATTCTTTCACTAATCTCTTTAAATTTCCTTTCATTCTTTTCACTTTCTAATCTTAAACTTTCCCTCAATTTTGCAATGTTCTGTCCAAATTCTGCTCGCAACTCTTGAGTATTTTTACCAGATCTTTCAGTCATTTTGTTGATACACTTTTCCCCTTCATATTTTCCTTTTGCTCTTGTACACTTTTTTCATTCTTTTCACTTATTTCTTTCATACCTTCTTTTTGTTCCTGCATACTTTGATTTAGACTTAATAAAAGAGCCATCATTCTTTATTCCTGGGTCTCTCCTACACTCTTGGCCTCTGGATTCTTCTTTTTCGCTTCTTCCACATAAACGCTTTCCTGAGAACCCATTTCCACTCACTCAGCTCTCAAACTTTCACGAACTCCTTTCATTCTATCAGTCAGACTGGAAATTAATCTGATACCACAAAAAAAAACTCCAAAAACAAATACTACGAGACAAGGAACACTAATTTACAGAAAAATTAATCGAGCCACAGCTTGGGTCGCCGCTATAAAAGTGATGTAACAATGGGTCACGTTGGGCGCTAAAGAGTGATGTGGTAAGACCTCGCGTTAGAGCGCCGCTAAAAGAGTGCTATGACAAGGTCCGTTTGAGAGGGTCGCTAAAAGAGTGTATGGAAAAGACCTCGCGTTGAAATGCCGCTATAAGAATGATATGACAAGTCCGGCTGAGAACGTCGCTGAAAGAGTGATATAAAACAGATACTGCAATTTGTTTAACTTAAAATGGTTCTGTTACCTTCCTTTTTTAACTTTGCCTGGCTAGCTAAACGGAACTGACAGTTTTCAAAATGAAATAAAACGCAGTAATATCGCAAAGCATTTATACAATATGAATTATTTTCTTTCATACAAAAGCATTTACAACATCGTTTCGTTCAAACATAAAATAATTTCTAAGAAGTACTTGATAAAAAAAATATTGTTTCTTACCTTATTTTAAATTTACAGAATTAAACTTATGCTTTTGAGGATCGTTTATCTGGTTATAAATTATTTCCACGCTTGTAATATTTGTATTGGCCAGAAAAAATCCTTGACATATAATCTATTAAAAGCTCAAAGTATTTCGAACTCTGAACACAAACTCCTGGTAAAAAGAATTCCTCACAAAGAAATTATTAGGACTATCTTAAACTAGGTCCAAATACTCTAATAGCAGTTAAAAATAAATCAGAAAATGATACTTGCAGAATCCACAAAAACGATCTTCTTAATTAAAAATCTTATTTTAAACTGATCTCCAAATCAGCTTGGAAGATTCTCCATAAAAAGAATTCTCATTTCGAACACCAAATACCAAAGTTCATTTTTAGTTAAATCTTCCTTTCGATTATTTTATTAAAATAGTTTTATTTTGAGAAATTTTGCCTCTTCATCGTAATTAATAAATTCCATTTTTCATTATAAGTTACGTGTAAAACATCGCTTGTTTATTCATTACAACCTCTCAACTTGGCTAAGTTACAGTATATTTATTACATACTCAAGTACTATAGCAACAGCTTACGGTTAAATCAAAATAACATTTTGTGCTTGCATGAATAAAATCTAATCAATCAATGACTTCCCAATGAATAAACGCTTTCTTCAAATACAAATTTATGTTTCCAGAAGCTTACTCGAATAGTGTAGAACATAATGATGCAATGTTTCTTGGTAAACCAAATTAACGTCTAAAATCGTTGAGTTTTATGACCTAGTTATCGTTTCAATTATCCGTGACGTATGTTATCTGTTCTTGTCACACAACACTATCATTGCGGCGTCGCATACTAATGCTAAAAATAATCGATTATTTATTAGTTATTCCAGGAATTTTACGGTTTATTTTCAATGTTCAAGCTGCTTCTAGGAATAAAATGTTTACTCATTAATAAGTTATACGAATTTTACGTATTTTTTAATACCGATGACTCATCTTTTTATATTCTAGAGAATTCTATGTTTAGAATAAATTGCAATATTTACTGGGTAATTAATATAAGTAGGGTAGCTAAGCCGGTTTGGCAACAGAGATCCACAGCAAGATATGTATACGCCGGTTCGAGAACAATATGAACAGCTAAGCCGCTTTGGGAAACAAAACGTGCAGCAAGATATGTATACGCCGCTTTGAGAACAAAATTGTCTTTGTGTGTAAATTTGTTGCGTCGGGGGGTCGTTAGGTCTTTGGGGTGTGCGTTCGGCGGGGTCGTTAAATTTTTGTCGTGGGGTGGTGCGCGTGCGCTGGGGTGGAGATATTTTCTTAAGAAATTTTTTTAGCAGCGTTCCCGACGTTAAATATTAAATATTAAATTTTAAAAATGTTGTGTGTGTAGAAAATGGAGTTCACGTGTTGGTTCGTATTTTTCTGGGGTAGGTTAAGCTAAAAATTAAAACACCGCTGTGAAGAATTTTTAATATTAGGCAAACGCGTGCAAGTGGTAAAGAGTGTTTTAGCTCTCCTCATAAGCTGCGTTTTGTACGAAGTAGCAAATAAAATTGAGAAAATATACGAAATGTTATATGATGGAGGTCAAATTTTAAACGTTTGCAGGTAAAATCTTGTAAAAAGAAGTCGTTCACATCTCGCAATTTCAATGTCGCGATAAAATACTAAGAATTTGCATGCAGTCGAATATAACAACGTGTTTTTATCTGGCAATATATATGTAAATCACGTCGACATTCGACTTTTAATATAATGTATTTAATTAACATAAGGTGTGTTTGCAAAACATTTCAAGACAAGTATGTCGTATATTGCCTTTTGGTTACATCATCCCAAAATAATTTATACAAGTACACTGAACTTGCAGTCGGATCTAACATATAATCTTTTAATTATACCCGTATGAATTTAAAATATATGCAAATTATACCAATTTCAATGTCACGATAAAATAACAAGAATTCGCAGTCGAATATAACCTCGTGTTTTTATTGAAATTATAGCTCTCTGGTAATATATATGCAAATCATTCAACTTTTAATATAATGGATTTAATTAACATAAGGTGTGTTTGCAAAAACATGTTAAGACTATTTCCGTCTTGGTATGCAAATTATACCACCTTTCATAACGATTTATTTGACTCTCAAATAAAAAAATTAATTTGATCTTATATCAAGAGGTGTTCTTGCTTACATTTTAGGAATTTGAATATATTTAAATATTTAAATGTAATTATACATTTAATTTATGTGGCAATAAAAATTCTTTTACTTTTAGCGGTTTGGTGATTGTATGTAGATGACGTATTAGACATTGTATATATATAACTCGTTTAATTGCACAAACGTGATAAAAAATTTATAGGTTATGCAAAAACGTGCATGTAGTGAAAAATTTAGCGGTGATCTTTAGAGCTTCGTCATTGTTTTTATTGTCGTTGCTTTAGTTAATTAAAGAGAGATTTTAGGTTAAGCAAAAATAGGAAATGTGGTGGATGACATAATCACTTTCAAAATGATGAATGGTGGGGAAGGAGCTTCTAAACGTGCCCTAAACGGGGCTCTGCCCCATTATTTTTGTATTAAATTTCAAAAGAATAGGAGAAATTATTCGACTCGTATTTTATAATGGTTTCAATTTAAAATATTGGCGTGTGTGCAAAAAAACATGTTAAGACAGGTCACTCGTTCTGAACTCGTACCCGGATCTATATAACCTTTAAATGTATGCAAATAATGTCGTTATTTAAAACGTGGTGAAGAATTTGGATGGAGATGTACTAATTCTCAAATGCGGAATGGTACTCCATAAGGCGTTCTGAACGGAGGTTTTGCACGTATTAGGTGATTGAATACTTCGGAGATTTTTAGGTTAAGCAAAAACGTGCACGTGCTGAAGAATCCCCCGAGATTTTTAAAAAAATATTTTTGTATTAAATATATAATTTTAAAAGAAACACACAAAATTTGAATGTTTTATTTATATTAGTTTCACTTACCAGCTTATTTTAATTACATGCTAATGAGTTCATATATTTTCATACAGTTTGATTGATTCACTGCCGAAACAAAACATTTTTACACAGCTGACAATACTGGGTGTCGTTTTTCAATACAATATCAATAACTATTTACAATACAGCTGAATACTGAAATGTAAAGTAACTTTCACACATTTACCTACGTGTACTTAAATTTAATTGAATTCTAAAAATATATGCATATCTATGGCAGGCAACCCAGCATACACCAATTATATATTCTTAGTGTAAAATTTTATTGTTAGGTGAATAACCAGCAATTTATTATGTAATATTTATTGCTACAAGCATGGTAATAATAATTTGCAATGTGCAAAATACCTCTTTTGTTGTTAAAAGACCGATTTAATTAAACACTATAAAAGATTGTGAATTATTTATTCTAGTTAAATTTTACAGTGCTAGAGACACTAATTATTATTAGTACTAGATATAGGTATAACAAAATTTGTATTCCAGATGATAGTATGTTCAAAGGATATTATTATTTAAAAGACTCTGTAAACATGATTAGTGAAATTATTAAAGTTAAGGAATGTAAAGCAAAATTTGTCCATAAAAGCAAATATGTTTTCTAAAAGATATGCATAACTTGCGGATCTAAACGTTTCAACATTTCGCAAACTGAGATAAATATTACTTATTTCTTTGCAAAAACGTTCATATAACGCCCTTTAACAACCGCGTTCAGTAAAGTGCATGGTAGTTAATGACCTCGGCGATTGTGCTATTTATAGTATAATTATAACAACATATCCCCATATGTAAAATTATATGGTTCTGGTTTATACCTAAAACAACTATTTTGCATTATATTTTGTTGATCCTGGCAGAATAAATTACAAGTATAGCTACGTTGTCAATACATTTTATTTTCAAACTCGTTTTAATTATTGTAGAATTTAGTACTTATAAATAACCTACTTTAATTCAATAAGTTATTCTTAAATTAATAATTATTGTCAAGAGAAATATATACACATATGGTAAATAATTGCAAGAATGTCTATAATATATCTGAGTTTTAATTCTGTTAAATGGAACATATGACAACAAGGTAACTTCAAAACATTTTAGCATAATTGTCAATTACCAAAATTCACAATTTTCATCTTATATCAGCAAATGTTATTAAATTGATGCTAAACAATAAAAATAATACCGTTATATTTCAAATCATTTTAATAGAATTACGCAATGTTAAGTCGTAATTAAAAATTAATTTAAACAGAGTTTTTATTGTTATCGCCGTCTGTTGAAGAATCGTAGCAGAATCTGAACTATATCGCTTTTACAAAGCATGTATTCAAGATCACATTTAGTTAGTTTCAAAAAACTTTTCATCATTGTATACGACTTGTTTTAACTTGCAGTAGGTATCAATGACCGAATCAACATTACCACCCGAACATGGTTGACAACTTTAAATTTTATTTTCCTATTACTTTCAAGGTATTAAACATTGGTATATATATAGATTTAGCGACATCAGGCAACCTTTTTCTTAATCTTCGTTGGGAATTAAACCACTCATAGTTTTAAAATCATCTTTCTTTACGTTTCGATCCATGACCTAGGATCGTTGTCAAAATTGTCAAAACCACAACAATCATAAAGGAGTATTTATCAGGCAACATATTTCTCGCATGGCTATGACAGCTTTTTGTGCTGTATGTAGAGTAATGATTAACGTTATGCTCTTTTGATTAATTTGCAATTTACCGGGCATGCATCCTTCGTTAAAAGTGAAGGATATTCCCATAGATAATTTGAATAACAATCTATCACCACCAACACACCTCTAATTGGATTTTCCTTAAATATATTGCTCAAATTCAACAGAGTCGCCTTGCCAGAGATCATCTCGAGGTTGTTGATTTGTTAATGCTGTTACAAAAACTAGTGGGGTATTTTGATGAATGTGCCATAAAAGCTAGGTACTTGGATAGATCTCGCAGTGAGTGGAACAACAACGATAGTGGTGCGAAGTTTTCAAGTTAACATGGACAATGTACTGTACGATTTGTTCGAGAGTGAACAACGCATTTTACACCAACATCTGAAACATGCCATAGTATTGAATGATGTAGACAAAATCAAACGTATACTGTTCAGAGTAGGTGTTCATGTTCCTTTAAAGCCTTCAAATGGCTAACGCTGACCAATGATACATCCATTGATGTAATGGACATGCTGTTTAATCAACAGAGTAGGTGCGATCAATTTGTATCAAACTTCATTGATGCTTGCAACGGCAAAACAGAGTTAAAATGTCATCAGGTGCGCGGTGTACTAGACGCAATAGAGAGTAATTATAGTTTGAGCGATGTATATTTCCTTGAAGAATTACTAACCAACCGAGCTGTATTGAGTACGAAGGCATTTCCTATCATGAATATAAAATGCAACTATAAATCACTGGCCACAGTGATTGACGATATGATTGTAGATGTTGTATATTTCGCACAACCTATGGTATTAGAAAAGTATTGAAGTTAATTTTAAAGTATAAGGTAAATTATAAGTACCAACCTAATGTAGTTGGCCCTCATAGAACAACATATAACTGGCTCCTCAAGAATTTGGCAATGGAGGGCTCAAAACAGCAACCAGGATGGACGTGTGGTCCGGATTCGGGAAAATGGCCATCAAATAGTATAGATGATTATAAAAAAGTGTATATGCTATTAAAGTTATTGTTTTAGTTTAATACTATTTTTGTATGTAAATCATGTCATCTTGGTAGTCTTAGCTGATGCGCTATAGATAGCACTTATTAGATATAATGGAGGATGCTATTGTACGTGTCGCATACCTTTTACAATGAATATATATACCTCGAGTGTTGGTCAAGTACGGGAGAAATTGTTAGCTGAGAAGGTAATGTGTTTTACCTGCTTATTATTTACACATATTCACGGACATCGAAATACTCAAGTTCAACCAAAACAGCGAAAATCAACCTACATCAACGTTTTGCGCTTCGGGCATGAGGAATTATAAACAACTTTCTTGACGTAGAACTAGTGTAGTAATTAGTAGTACATAGATGTAATTTGTGTGCGTGTGTGTGTGTGTGTCGCTATAATAAATCATATAACAGTAAAAAATTTTATTGATGAATGACATATGATGGTAAACAAACACGTAACAGCAAATCTACAAAATATGATTTTGGATATCCAACTATTATGGCTAGAATCTAAATTTAACCATTTCACATATACTTGATTTTAACTCTCTTCAATACTTTTTCCACTAAATATACATCCGGATAGTGTGTTCGTTGAAGTTCTTCTGCATAGAAGCCGCCTAATATTGGTTGTCCTCGACTATCGCGCAATAGGTACGTTAAAGGATTAGTCAAATGCACTTTGTACACCGTAAAAATTTCGTTAGACCAATTTGGTGTGTATCCCTTGGTAAATTGGCCTCTATGTTTACTAATGCGAACATGATCCCCAACAGAAAATTTTTTACTCTTTAAGTTAACTGTTTTGATCGTACTGTACACTGTATTAAAAGTTTGCGTTCATTGCGTTTTGTCACATCTACAGGTCGCATGCCGATTGTTCGATGTTTGGTGTTGTTATATGCAGTCACGAGTGAGGATAGTATATTCAGCCATAGATACGAACCATTCAAACTAAATTGTTTCCACATTTTTGACTTTAAGGTACGATTAACGCGTTCTACTACGCAAGCTTTTTATTGCTGTACACACTATAATGTGTAATCTCATATTTTTCCATTAAAGCCTTAAATGTTGAATTATAAAATTCTTTTCCCAAATCCGTTTGAATGTACCGTGGAATACGATGGTCTTTGTTGAAAATTGATTGAAAAGCGTTTGAAACAGCCTTACCCGTCTTGCGCTTAACCGGTACGGCCCATAAGTATTTAGAAAATACATCGATAACAACTAGAATGTATCTAAATCCTTTATTTATTTTTGCATATGGGATCATTTCCACCAAATCGGCTTGAAACAGCTCGTTTAATCCTTTTGTGATTACATGTCTTCTTGGAAAGTTAATGCGAGCAGGCTTATGTAACTCGTGGACGATTTGCTCCTTTACAGACATATTGCTAATATGTGTGTGTGTGTGTGTATGGTTGACGGCTATATGCGTGCGTTTTAAGTTTCTCTTGCAACTGTTGAATATCTGCTTGAATTCGTGCAATGTCTATTCTAAATTGTGCTTTCACTTGTTGAATAGCAGCGTCTAATGTCTTATATATGCTATTCATAGAATCATCTATCCGTTTGCTTACGATTTGTGCAACATTAGCGTTCACAGTGGCTGGAACAAGGTTACGCATCATCTCTTCAAAATGGTTAAAGTCTGATCTTGTAACATACTCGCTCGAGAATTGTGTTATCATACTGTTTGTTGTCTCCTTCACAAGCGTGCCTATATACTGCTGAATAGTGGAACCACTTCCAAGCGTTGGTTCGCCCTCTTGCTGGTGTAGCGTTGCTAACCGCGATTCTAAGTACGCTTTCGTGACTGCATCATCATCTTCTTGTGGTGTAGCGACGCGCGCTAATCTCATGTTGTCAAAATCGTAGTAATCATCATAAGAAATATATGAAGCACAGTCAGACGCATGTCCAAACTTGTCGATAACCATCGTGATAATGAATAACAAGTCGCACAATCTACGCTATTATACGCAATTCGCGTAATTCTTCCATAATCGATGTAATTTCGTTGGTGTGACCGGTGTTACCTGCATCTTGCGAGGCGACCAGAAGCTTGAGCCGTTCGCACAGTTCGTTGGGATCATCAAAGTATACATACTCTAGTGGCTTCTCGTTATAATCCATGAGTAGACCACGACCACTCGGGTTTATAGTTTGCTGTCGTAAGCTATACATTGCATTACTTCTTTTTAATGTCCGCATAATCGTTAATTTCTTTAAGTGAGAATTTACCCAAAGGATTGAGAAGGAACAGTTGCTCGTACAACCCTTTGCTACCGTTGTAGCAAAATCGTTCTACACACACCTTTTCACCAATCCCGAAGATAATGTCCGAATCACCAATCATTAATTTTCCTGTCTCCGGATTATAACGTACTTTATCCCTGCGCAAGTGCTCCGTGTCATTGTTATAAATACCAGTAAAGTTGGAAAACAGATTATCGACATAGTATCTTACCGATGGTAAGAATCGTTGTAAGTAGGTCTGATGTTCTTCGCTGTTTAGGTACCGTTCGTACTCTGTATGGGTCTCTGGAGTGTTGCCGCTACTCTCCGATTCTTCGAATGTGGACTCCACAGACTGGACTGGGCTATGAGGATTGTGTTCCCATGCCTCCTCTATTGGTGGTGCGGCGATTGGTGTGGAACTGCGCACCTGATCGAGAAATTTAGGGCGTCTTTTAGGAGTAGATTGTACGTCATGTTGTTGTGGTAACCAGTGCTGGCTTTCGATCTTGGACTCCTGTTTAATATCTTTCAGCAGACCGGTCTGAAGTGTTTGTAAACGTTTTGTAATAGGTGCATAGACTTTACTTAATGCAAGCTCCTTTTCAACCACACCTGCTTTTAGCGCTTGTAATTTCCTTTTGACTGCCTTTCGTACTTTTATGAGTTCTCGTTTGGTTTTCACGTCGTCTGCCATCGTCTAGAAACGGGTAGGAAGTGATGTGCTATTTATGTGCTTTATAAGTATATATAGGTGTCAAAACCTTTTCGGTAGCGACCGTTCTGCAAATCGCCATCTTTATTGATCACCAGGAACCCATACCGATCTCGCCAGCATACGCCGCACAATTCTTTAAACCGGTTAAACGACATATCCGTGTTTACATGGTCAGCGTATACGTGTTTTAAATTGAGTTCGTCTTGTTTGAATAGCACTAGGACATTAGCATTGTCTCTAATCAATTGTTTAGGTATTTTGGAATAGGTCTGACATAGGTAAAACAATCAATGGCCTTATGTCGACCTAAAGAAAAATATTCTCGCATTACATTTTGTTTATCGCACGACACGTCATCGAAAATAAATATCGAATTAGGTTTTGCTTCCGCTGGAGTAACAATTGCATCCCATTTGTTAAACGCAAAATATCCTATTTCTTTTATTGGTTGTAATAACCTCTCTAGGTACTGATACTTTGGTTGATACAAGGATTTTGAGTAGAGATAAACGTTTTCAAAACGTACACCATTCGGATGTTTCAAGAGACCGATGACTACATTAGTTTTACCACAATTCGATGGACCTGTAATGATACACCGTATTGTTGATGGTAATAGTAGTCCATGCTTTTGCACGTTAGTGTTGTTGCTGCAGTTGTGGTCCGTAATTGGCAACGCCAATTGTTGCTTTACCAGACGCATTCTATCCATATACTAAAACGTAATTGCAGTATGGTAAGCATTTAAGCGAGTAATTCTACACGCATGACCAGTCTCCTTTAAACCTTTCGACTGACAAGATTAATGAAATCCTATCGTGGCTACGGGTTACTCAATAGTGCTATCAATCGTTTACCGGTAGAATTACATTTACCAGGCTATCGCTTCTGTGGACCGGGTACTAAGCTTCAGAAACGCCTCGAGCGTGGTGATATAGGTCGTAATCCCTTAGACGAAGCCTGCAAACTACACGACATCGCCTACGATCTTTCTACAGACTTAACAACCCGACACCAAGCTGATCGACGTCTTGCCGAAACAGCACAAAACGTCGTACTGCACCCGACGCTTCGTTAGGTGAAAAACTTGCTGCGTTTGCTGTTGGTTCTGCAATGAATGCCAAAGTTAAATTTGGTATGGGTTGTCGCAAGAAAACGATAAGGTGTAAAGGAAAACGACGTGGTCAGCGTCTACGTACAGGAAGTGGTATACCATTCAAGCGTTTAATTCGCACCATTTGGGAACGCATTAAAACGTTCGTCCGACCGATCTTATTAAAACTGCTAAACTTGCAGTGGCACCGATTAAAGATATAACAGATGAAATTCGTGGCATCCCACGTGTAATCCCTGTACCCAAAACTGGTGGTTTCCTACCTTTGATACCTATTTTGCAGCCCTTTCCGCAATTGGAGCGTTGTCGGGTGGAGCAGCTGGGATTGCAAAAGCTGTCAACGATGCTAAACTTAGACAACAACAATTAGATGAAGCAAAACGACATAATATGGCACAAGAGGCAGTGACACTTGGAAAGGGTCTCTATTTGAAACCTTATCGCCGTGGACATGGACTGTACCTAAAGCCTTTTCTTACACACGGGCAAGGTTTGCGTAAACAAAGACAACGAAAAAAAACTCAACGCATTCGTTAAACCTACCTATGCGAGCGTTGACCAATGTTGACTTGAACAAATACATAAAACGTTTACCAATATCCCACTTTCGTGGAATATTCATGCGCAATTCACTTCCAAACACAATTCGTTGGCGAGAATGTGGTATTCTTAATCATGATACTACACGTGGTGTGGGAACTCATTGGACCGCGTACAAAAAGATGGTTCAAGGGCAGTCTATTATGATAGCATTGGTAATCTACGACCTCCGAGGGAACTTGTCAAATACTTAACCTCATCAGGACCATGCACTCTCTATTATAATTATGAACAATTTCAACCGCTTAACACCGTTACCTGTGGACACTTCGTATTGAAATTTTACTGCAAAATAGTCCTCCGTTAAGTTTCTAACAACGTTATATATTATTTGATTTTAGTGTATTTTTAACTGTTTTGTATAAAAGTGTTTAATTAAAACCATATATTGCAAGTGTTTCAGGAATTTGCTTTTATTACTCCATCCCAACTACGAATACGACTAGTTGTTAGTTTATCGTCAACCACCGAACATGTACACATTTACTTTAACTGGAACTGAATCTACGCTCACCGCAATCATCAACCCACCAATTGTTCTCGATGATGACCATGAATACGTTATTGGTCTTACAAACTTTGATACATATTTTCAATTCCCAATGTAACGGAAGCGAACAATAAATTTTACATTGATGACATCGTGCTTACTTTACCAGAAGGAACTTATGAAGTGGCAGATATTAATAAGTTCGTACGACGTAATCTGAACGATCCTCGTGAACGCACTTCATCCAAACGTTATCTTATTGATATTCGAGCCAATAATAACAGTTTACATACAGAAATCAAAGCATCAGGTATAGTGGATTTTACACAACCAAATTCACTTGCTTCGTTGCTGGGTTTTGAGAAACGTAAACTACCAGCTCTCACTACTGCTATTTCGGACCATCCGGCACAAGTCTTTCCAATCAATTCAATATGTATTGAATGTAATCTTGTGGTCGGATCGTATCGGAATAGCAAACCTGTACACATTTTGCATCAATTCTTTCCTGCAGTTGCTGCAGGGTACAAGATTATTGAAAACCCCGTAAACGTCACCTATATGCCACTTAATACAAGAATCATCGATCGCATCATTGTTAAAATAGTTGATCAAAACGGTAATCTCATCACTTTTCGTCGGGAAACCATCACGATTAGACTTTATCTAAAGCGTCTTTAAAACAATGGTTTTGCGCTATGAGCATAAACCACCAAAACCTATTAATAGACGCATTGTCAGCACCTTTACCAGTTACAAGACACCAGTGCACCGATTAACACCGGAAAACGTTAAATTTCTGCAAACATTAGGACTCAAAGTGCTACATAGCTAAAATGGATAGTAATATTTTAAATGTTACGCAACGTGCTATATTTGATACAACCATCGTCAATGCCGACAAACATATGCATACTCCGTACTCCAATACCACGTATGAGAAGAACGATGTTATACGGATTCCAATAGAAAACGAAGATGTCTATACACTACCATGGGACAGCGTAATTTATATTGAGGGTACAATGAATAAGTCAGATGGTGGCGTTTCGCCTACAGCCGATTTTGTCAACAACGGAGTTTTATTTTTATTTGATGAAATTCGTTATGAACTTGGTGGAAAGACTATTGACCGCGTTCGTAATCCAGGTATAACTACGACTATTAAAAATTTCCTATCCTACGATTATAGCGAAAGTCGTCGCTTTAGGAACGCCGGTTGGTCCCCATCGATAAGCTTGATCTCGTTGATGCTAATGGTCATTTCAACGTATGCATTCCCTTGCGCATGGTTTTAGGATTTGCGGAGGATTACCGAAAATTCTTTTGAATATCAAACAGGAGCTTATTCTTATTAGAAGTAGTGCTGACGATGCAGCTATATCGAATTCTGATACCAAAGAGTCAATCAAAATTACTATTACACATATATCATGGCGGATTCCACATATAACCGTTGCAGATGCAGAGCGCTTAAAACTACTCAAACATATTCAACGCAATGCCACCATGGACATAAGCTTTCGCAGTTGGGAACTACACGAATATCCAGAATTACATACAACACACACGCATACGTGGGCCGTGAAGACGGCTTCTCAAGTGGAGAAACCGCGTTTTGTTATTGTCTGCTTTCAAACCGATACATCGCGCAAAAGGGGCGCAGTCAGTTCGACCACTGTAAGTTGACCAATATGAAATTACATCTGGGTTCATCTATGTATCCTTACGATAATCTTAACATTGATTTCGATACCAATCGCTATTCTATACTATATGAGATGTATGCACAGTTTCAACAATCGTACTACGGGGGTATCAGCGAGCCGATATTAACACCCAATGAATTTCAAACGCACGCTCCACTTGTAGTCATCGATTGTTCCCATCAAAACGAAATAGTGAAAGTGGGAGCGGTTGACGTACGATTAGAATTTCAAGTGAAAGAAGCGCTTAAAGCTCACACTACAGCGTACTGCCTCATTCTACACGATCGTTTGGTCCGCTACAATCCTGCAACCAGTATTGTGAGTGAAGTCTAAAATTAAAATTTATTAGTTGTCGACGTTCAAAGGTTTAAAATTGCACATAATAACTTTGTGTTTAAAGAAATGGCTGTTTTACAACTATCCCTATCGAATGGAGTTGCAATAACATATGTGCTGAAACCACCATATTCTTGGAACTGTCTATCAGCTCGCTTCAAATACCAAAAGGTATGGTTAAGCAGAAACTTTCACGGTATATCTTGAGATGATGGCAATTTACAATGAATTTCCACACCTAAATGTTATTAACCTAGAAGATTTAGGGTGTACTCCTCTACATAAATTAAAGTATTACACCAATTCACACAAGTGTTTCTACCATACCACACGACATTCGTCATTCAATTGCGCAACCACAGATGTAATTGTACTCAAAACTGGTTTGTACATATAACCAATTATTCATTTTAATAAAGAATAATGTTTACATTAAGTAGTGTTTTATTTGTATATTTTATACCTACATACATACATATTCCTTGAGACTAGTAAGATGTGTTTCAAAAATGTCTTGAAATAAGTTTAATTGTAAAACTTACTAACGAATCTGTAAGTATCATATTGAAAAATTCCTCTTAACGGATATGTATTTTGCATTTTTATGCAAACTTTATGTTACAATAATACAATTAAAAAATTATATTCTACTACCGAGGTATTAAATTTTAAAGTATGTTATAGTTGTGTAAACATAAAATGCATTGCATAGGTTTTTATCATCAAAGTAGTACATTTTATTTAATCCCACCTGTAAAATGATTAATTTCTTAAACCTAAGTTTCATCAAATTTATTCTCCAAAGATCAACCAACTATAAACCAGAACTACTAAATTTACATAAATTTCGGTGTTATTTTAATTTAAACTATGCTCATAAAAAGTCGTTTATATATATAGCACCAACATTGTTACTACCTATAAATATCAAATCTTTAAAGGAATTTACAGTCATGATTAATTAATAAGTGGTCTTTTCATTTGTACACATTTTGTATATGTTGTTTTAGTTCCATTGACGACCTATTATTAGTAATCTGTTTATTATTTTATTGACGATATAAATTTTAAGATTGGAAGGGAACGATAAGAAATCTTCCTCTGACATTTATATGCACTCCGCATAGTTGTTTAAGGTAGCAAATATAAATAAGCTGTTTAATGTGTTGTAGAAGAATTTTTCCATTGTATTATCGATATGTATATACTTACTTACTTAATGTGTTTTTAACGGAAGTAGAAATTATGAATTTTGGTAATTAACAATTATGCTAAAATGATTTGAAGTTATGCAGTTTCCATATATAATTTACATATATCGGTATGTTGTTATAAATATCACAACCTCAAGGTCATTAACTACCATGCACTTTACTAAACTATAATTAATAAAATCCCGTACATTTAACTAAGATACATTTTTCTTAATGTGGAAGTCTTATCTATATTTTATTCAAATAAGAATCTGCTACCGCCACCTACAAAAGATAGGGACAATTAAAGAATGTAAGTTTTGTAAATAAAACATTAAAATATTGTGTGTTTCTTTTAATATTATATATTTAATACAAAATAATTTTTGAAATTCTCGGAGATTCTTCAACACGTGCCATGTTTTTGCTTAACCTAAAATCTCCGAAGTATTCAATCACCTAATGCGTGCAAAGCCTCCGTTCAGAACGCCTTATGGAGTACCATTCCGCATTTGAGAATGAGTACATCCCCATCCAAATTCTTCACCACGTTTTAAATAACGACATTATTTGCATACATTTAAAGGTTATATAGATCCGGGTACGAGTTTAGTGTGGTTGTATAAATTATTTTGGTGATGCAATCATGAATAAAATAACGAGTGACCTGTCTTAACATGTTTTTACATATACACACATATTAAATATATATTGAAATTGCTAAATGTAAACAAGAACACCTCTTGATATAAGATCAAATTAATTTTTTCTTTGAGAGTCAAATAAATCGTTATGAAAGGTGGTATAATTTGCATACCAAGAAGGAAATAGTCTTAACATGTTTTGCAAACACACCATATGTTAATTAAATCCATTATATTAAAAGTTGAATGATTTGCATATATATGACCAGAGAGCTATAATTTCAATAAAAACACGAGGTTATATTCGACTGCGAATTCTTGTTATTTTATCTTGGTAATGAAATCGTGAACAACATGTTTTACAAGATTTTACATGCAGACTTTATAATTAGATCCATTATATCACATTTCGTATATTTTTAAATGTTATTCGCTACTTCATACACAATACAGCTTTTGAGGAAAGCTAAAAAATTCTTTACCACTTGCACGTTTTTACTTAACATAACAAAATTCTTCATATAGGTAAAATCACCACTTCGCTATGCTCTCGGCTACCTAGTTTCGGCTACTTTTCCAAGGTCGTTGTGACGTCATAGCCTTTTATAAATAAAGAACAATGTAATACTATTCTAAAATTTTTATTCTGGCATTATACATAACAAAATTTAAAATATTTAATGCCAAGCATGGAGCCATTTAAACTTAATTTTAATATAAATTCGATTGTTTAACATGGCTAACAACCAATGCAAGACTTAAGATATACAACAAATTTGTGTGTCAGATAACAAATCCTGGTGTTAATAAACAACTTGGAAATTATATACTAGATTTTACGTTGTCCAGATGCACGTTTAAGAGCAACATTCGCGTCTACTTTGACCAAAGAACACGGTATTACGCAATTGGAAGCGACAATATAAAACTGTACAATTGGAAGCTATGTCAGTGCGGAACGGGTGTATAATCCCTTAAAAGACTGTTTAACCTTATTGGAAGATAGTAAGTTATACTTCCTAAAGGTGCCAATGTACTCGGTATCGCTAAAATGTGGAGTAAGTTATCGGACAAGCTTCAAAATAGCTGCTGTTTAGTGTATAATAACCTGCTACAGTACATGTATTGGGGGAACGGCAATACAAAGAAATTGACGGGCTTGCAAATTAAGTTGCCAGAAAACCAGAGAAAAGGAAAAATTGAAAAGTATGTGCTTTCAGCTTTTAGTTTTAACTATTTACCTGTAAATTATTTGGAGATAGTAGAGTAGGAAGACAGCCAAGATAAAATAAAAATCTTACACAAGTGCTACATTAAAGCAGGTAACATATTTTACACAATCTGTAACACCATATTCTACAATTCCAAAAGAAATAATCATTTCGGTATCGGGGTTGATAAGTACGCCTAACATTCGCCCAGAGGTTGTACGACAACGCGTAAATATTGACAGTAAACTCTCCGTTGACGCTGCAGGAAATTGCCCAATTATGCACGCCATACGCTGTAAGTGGAAGAAAAGACAGCTGGAATTAGAGGAAATGCATGCAAAAGGCAAAAGTTGGACTAAATAGAAGACACTGCGACAATACGCGAACAATACAAAGATGTGTTAGACAAAGAACATCTTATTAGAGAAAGAGGAAAGGATTAAAAGATTATTTTATGTGCCGATGGACTGACTTGGATACATCCGCGTTCTACAAGCTGTATGTATTTGTGGTTAGTAAGAAAGACTCTTTTTAGAATTTTAGAATAGTATTACATTGCTCTATATTTATAAAAGGCTATGACGTCACAACGACCTTGGAAAAGTAGCCGGAACTAGGTAGCCGAGAGCATAGCAAAGTGGTGATTTTACCTATATGAAAATGAAAATAAAGAACTTTTAAATTTTTTAAATAAATTTTGGTAGGAAATATTTAATAAATAAGTATATTTTAATGAAACACATATTTTCTAAATGATATTGGTGCTAAGGAAAGCTATTTTTATTAAGTTCTATAGTTTGAGAGTGATGCTACACCTTGAGTTGTAAAAGTTAATACATAAGCCTTGATATAAGATCAAATCAAATAATTTGAGAGTCAAATAAATCGTGATGAAAGGTGGTATAATTTGCATATATTTTAAATTCATACGGGTATAATTAAAAGATTATATGTTAGATCCGACTGCAAGTTCAGTGTACTTGTATAAATTATTTTGGGATGATGTAACCAAAAGGAATTATACGAAATACCTGTCTTGAAATGTTTTTGCAAACACACCTTATGTTAATTAAATACATTATATTAAAAGTCGAATGTCGGCGTGATTTACATATATATTGCCAGATAAAAACACGTTGTTATATTCGACTGCATGCAAATTCTTAGTATTTTATCGCGACATTGAAATTGCGAGATGTGAACGACTTCTTTTTTACAAGATTTTACCTGCAAACGTTTAAAATTTGACCTCCATCATATAACATTTCGTATATTTTCTCAATTTTATTTGCTACTTCGTACAAAACGCAGCTTATGAGGAGAGCTAAAACACTCTTTACCACTTGAACGCGTTTGCCTAATATTAAAAATTCTTCACAGCGGCGTTTTAATTTTTAGCTTAACCTACCCCAGAAAATACGAACCAACACGTGAACTCCATTTTCTACACACACAACATTTTTTAAAATTTAATATTTAACGTCGGGAACGCTGCTAAAAAAATTTCTTAAGAAAATATCTCCACCCCAGCGCACGCGCACCACCCCACGACAAAATTTAACGACCCGCCGAACGCACACCCCAAAGACCTAACGACCCCCGACGCAACAAATTTACACACAAAAACAATTTTGTTCTCAAAACGGCGTATACATATCTTGCTGCACGTTTTGTTTCCCAAAGCGGCTTAGCTGTTCATATTGTTCTCGAACCGGCGTATACATATCTTGCTGTGGATCTCTGTTGCCAAACCGGCTTAGCTACCCTACTAATATAAACTTTAATTGGTTTTTAATGTAAGAGGGGTACTGTTTTATAGAAATATTTGCTTTCGTTTCAATACACAAAGTTATTTATTAATTTTGAGGTTTTTAAATACACGTTGATTGTAGTTTCTCAAACTAAATGCGTAAAGATGTACTCTTTTATGCTACTTACAGCAAATCAAATGCATTTTTATCAAAAATATATTGATAATAAAAAATAAATGGATTTGTATTTATCTTAAAACGATCGATTTTTACGTTCGCATTTAAATGCACTTTACGGTATCTTACAATTTACATATACAACTTACGGTACTTGCTATTTATTTTCAATATGCTTATTTCATACAGAGTGTTTATTTATACACGCGCAATTTGCGTTTTTGCATTTTACACCAATGAATAAAAGGTACGCTTTTATTATACAGGGCGTAACCATGAATTTACGGACACTTCTGTCTTTTCTGGATTATATTATATTTAGGGTTTCAATGATCTCTCATGACCCCTTATCACGTCAATGTTCTCCTTCTCCTCATTATTTAATGTTTGTGTGTCGATTATTTAAGCTGCGACTTCGACAGCATACTAATTCTCCTTAGATAAAATTTTATCTGTTTGAACCAACCGGCTGTTCCGTAGCGTAGTTGATATGCGTGTGACTACTACGCCTAAGATCCCGGGTTCAAATCCCGAGATGGTCAGCTGGAATAATGTTAGGCGAACATTTTTCACAAAAATACGTCCCCGTTCAGATGAGAGGTAAAATGGATGCCCCGTGTCACACACATTAACGGAATAGCAAGGTTCGGCAAAATTTAAAATTTTGCAGTAAAAAAGTCGCTTTCTGGCCATTGTAGTGTCTTCGGGTAGAACATTGGAAAATCAAATGTAGTGTCTGAACCAACCGATAGCTATCTAACCCTTAAATAAAGACCCTTAAATGCAAAGTTTCATACCCAATTCCTTATCTATTTACAAATATTTTACCGGACATATTTCCTGATATCATAAAAACAGAGCATTTCCTTAACACTATCCTATTATTCACAACACAAAATCAAATAACAAAATTTCATTACCTTAGGATGATCAAAGTTTGAAATATTCCTTTCGTTAAACATCTTTGTTTTTAATTAGAAATTTTGTTTCGACACTTCAATTTATTTAATTATCTACTCAGTTAATCAAAAACATGATATTGAACACTATTTACAAAAATGACTTTCTGAAAACAACTTTCTACCTTTTTTTTGTTTTTGTCGGTTTCTTAGTCCACAGTGGTTTGAAGCAGCTCTCCATACTAATCTATCTTCAGCTAATTTCCTCATTGACAAGTAACTAATTGATCCTACATCCATCTGTATATGTTTATCGTACTCAAGCCTCAATCTGCCTCTACCGTTTGTATTCATCACATTACCCCCTAATATTAAGTTAACATTTCTTATAATTGTACCCTAATAAAAATAATTCTAATTACAACAGCAAAATTACTTCCCAATAGTTTCCAACAAAGCATAAATTTCTAACGCAAAAAATAGCAAATATATTGCTTACTTCTTTGTCGGGTAGTAAGTATTTCTGTTAGCGTCTCCTCTATCTTAAGTTGGTTGAAAAACTTACATTTTACGTTCCTGCAAGTTTTCTGACAAATTTTCGGCATACTTCGCTTCTACTTTTTGCAAACTTCCGGAAAATTTTGGTTCCAGCTTTTCTACGTATTTCTTTTTTTTTTAAAACCCTCTTCTTCCATTTGCTAAAGTTCTCTATCCATTTTTGTTCAAACGTTTTTGCATTTTCATCTGTATTTGTTTATCGTATTCAAACCTCAATCTGCCTCTACCATTTGTATTCATCACATTACCCCCTAATATTAAGTTAACATTTCTTATAATTGAACCCTAATAAAAATAATTCTAATTACAACAGCAAAATTACTTCCCAACAGTTTCCAACAAAGCATAAATTTCTAACGCAAAAAATAGCAAATATATTGCTTACTTCTTTGTCGGGTAGTAAGTATTTCTGTTAGCGTCTCCTCCATCTTAAGTTGATTGAAAAACTTACATTTTACGTGCCTGCAAGTTTTCTGACAAATTTTCGGCATACTTCGCTTTTACTTTTTGCAAACTTCCGGAAATTTTTGGTTCCAGTTTTTCTGCGTATTTCTTTTTTTTTAAAACCCTCTTCTTCCATTTGCTAAAGTTCTCTATCCATTTTTGTTCAAATGTTTTTGCATTTTCGTTTCATTTCTCTGTAACTGCTGCGGTATTTTTCACCTAATCTTGGGGTAAAGATACCAACATTTTCAGTTAATTTTTTTTGAAGACCCTTATATTTTGATATAGTCTGTCTAAAAAGCGTATGATTTTTTTATCAATTTCGCCGCATTTTCATCAAATTTCTCCAGAAAGTTGACATTTCCGTTTAGTTTCTCTGTATGTCTGCTTACCTCTTTCCCACACTTCACTTGAGCTTCATAAAAGAAGAAAAACTTACTGCCCATGTATACAGTTTGTTATTGGTTACGAGTAACAGGCATGCAAAAGGAAATCGTCAAATGTGCTATAGACTTCTATTGGTTTCACATACAATCACACACTAACGCCACTGCTACGTTCGTTACACCACTGTAACGTGCTTCAATTTAAACTTTTTTATTCTGCCTAATTATTAACAAATATTTACAGAGAGTCCTTAATCTAGTGAAATGCCGCTACGTAGGTCTCTGATCAGTCATATAATAAAAATCAAATGTGGTTAAAATAAACACTCAATAGTTGAAAATATATTTAGCGATTAAACTATTGTATTTTTGTTGCAGATTTATATACTAATATTGTACCACTTCAGAAGTAGAACACCAGTACCTACTATTTATGACATTTACCACTATTTTTACTTACGCTTGCAATATCATTAACAAATTTCGTACAATTGCAATAAAAAATTGTTTGTAAGTTTACTCAGGCTCTCAAGCTATGTTGCCAAATGTTTAATAGACATTTTGATAATGTTTTACTTACTTAACATATACGTTATCCAGAAAACATACTACTAGTGTTCAGCATTCAGGATTGCTTGATACAAATACAAATTCCAAAATTATTTTTGTGGTTGTTATAAACATATCTATAATCTATTTTCTTAAGAGCTCGTTTTGTCAATATGGTATGTAGCAATGGGCATGTTGTAATAGGATGTAAGAAGATGTTATATAAACGGAGGTTTTACACCTGTACGAAGCCTTATTATTCTTGTGATAAATATTAATTTATATTGTAGGTTATTACTTTAGTAGTAACAAATGTGCACAAAATGGTTTAATAACTTTCTTTATGTAGCCGTGAATTTAGTCTATTGGAAATAATTAAGGTACGCTCAACCAGTGAACTCTTTATATTGTAACAACGAAGACATCTTGAAAGCCATGACATTTGTACACAATCTAATGGGTGTCCGGATAATTCACCGAAACGCAATTCACTGTTGGGACAATCCACTCAGAATAATTCATAGCAACAAAAAGAAGTCGTTTACATATATTTATTTTTAATATTAATGACGAGCCAGAGGCGGTAAATTGTCTTTCGGTGACCTGTCCACAATGAATTGCTGGCGGTAAATTTTCCGCGTATCGTTATATACTCGGCACTGACAAGAACCGGAACATTAGTTTAGTACTTAAAGTACTCATATGGCCTAATGCTGAATACAAGAACATCATGCTTTCTAATTTTACATAGTCATCACTTGCCATTACACACCTAGCACATCAGTTATACATCATTTCTAAACTCTTGACAAAAATGGACTGGAAACAACGCAGCTACAGCACTTGCAACGTTGTGGTCCTTGTTACCGGTAAACTGAACGGTTCGTTATAAATTTAGATTTACTCTGAATGGATGGGCACCTCTTAACAATTTTAGGATGCGCCGACTTACTACAGTGGTGCGAGAGTGGGTTCCTATGAGAAAAATAATAAAATTACAAAAAAAAACATTTAAAATAGCTGAAATACAAAAACTGCGTTACATAACCACTTACCCTGAAAAGTTTTTTCTATTATCACAATTAAGGGGCGCCAATCCGTCTTCTCTCAACAATCCCTTCAATATTTTCCTTGCACGAAAGACAGTTATTCCGAATCGGTCTCCGTTGTCTTTAGGTTCCTAACTCTCGTTAATTCGTACTTTATTTTTTTTCTATCAATTTTTGGTTTCCTAAATTTATCATATTTTACGTTCCCTTTTTCTACAGTACCTTCAAGGCACTGATTAAATTTTGTCATATCCAAAAACTTTTCAAAATAAAGGCCTCTCCTAAATACGTCTCCATCACTGGGGTGGTTGGATATTCTTTCACAGTTTGTCTGTTTACCTAGATCATAGATAAATTCAACTAAAATTTAACATACACTTAACCTCTATTGATATTGAATAACTGTAGTATCAATATAAATGTACATTTTTTAAAAACCTAATTCCTAACATCAAACTGGCCAGGTACTAATAAAAGAGGTCCTAAAGAAATGACATTCAAACGATCAATAATACAATCACGCCATTTTTTCTATTTCTAATAGTGATACATAAGATATTCTAAATCACATTTCTGAAATGCCCTTAATAACAATACACAGAAAGCAGTTAAATACCAATTACCTGTTTGTCATTCTATTGTTCATTCAAAATCCTGTATTTTGATTCTTTAACTATCACTAAATTCCACCAATGAGGTTTACATCTAAGATCAACACGTACATATTTCTTAACATTTTCAAATATTCCAATTTTCCTTTTACGATAACAACGTGCTTAAATTTAACCGAAACTAGTTCTGTCGCTAATTCGTAGTCCCGCAAAATAATCACTTTGGCGTTCTGTTAATTTCCTAGTACATGAACACACGCGCATTTATATTTAAAATCTACATGTACGTAATTATAAATTATCTACATAAACGTTTACGTTATACTCACTGTTTAATTTCTAATACCCCTTTAAACCCGTGAGATGTTCAAAAACACCAGTTCAAGTTTCTTTTCTGCCAGCTAACACAACTCACTTAACACAGCACAGAATCCAATGTTTGTGGGGGTGAACTCTCAAATTCCAACTTTTTTTAACCGGTCTTCACGACGTTAATTCCACAAACACGTGACTGACACATACTCTGCCCTTGCAAGCGTAGTTAGAAAAATAAATCGCATGTCGCCTGTTTTCCCCTGAGTTGAAGTCTATATTCACATCTTGAAGCTGTTTAAACCAATTTACATTACTTTTTCGGGCTTGGTCAATAAATAACATTCTTTTATTCTTCTGGTAATCTCTATTAATTGCGGTCAGAATCCGTAACAGAATGTAACATTTAATTTATGATAAATAAAAGGTTCTTCTCACGTTAATTGTGTACAAGTCACGTACTTTGTACTGTTTTAGCAATTGACCTTGAACATCTAGCTATACCTCAGATATGGTCTTGTCTTTTTAGCGGTTTCTGCGTTTCTAGCGTTGTAAAATAATTAATTGCGAAAACATAAATGATATTTAACAAATAACGATAGCTAAAGAGGAGAGAAAAGTGGACTGTATATAAAATTTTAAGTGATAGTTAAGAAACAACAAATAATTAATGTCTTTAATCAAATCAAAGCGTTTACTTTAAAGCACTCACCTGGATGTATTATGCAGTCGTGCCGAGAAAAAAACGATGTAATCAGTACTACTCTTCTTTCTGCGGGTGAAGCGAAGCACATTTATAACGATAGCGGTTCTGTAGGAAAGCGGTTCATCTAATTTGTTCTATGCAGAACGTGTGTGTAAAAGCGATGCGGCCCGTTCGAACGACGAATCGATTCTCTACTGAGCTTCGTGGATTTCCCAGTTACTACACTGTTTGCACATGCGAAATAACAACGTTCACCACTCATGGCACTTGTTGGCGCGTGCTTCAGTAAACCAAGGAAATTCCACTCTAATAAATTTAAATATACCTTGGCGAATTTAAAATAATCAGCAAACTCGATGTATTAATAAAATTGGCAGTAAAACTTACAATATAAACGGAATACGCGTATTAATTTACTTCATAATCTGTAGTTTTATTTATTCCATGGTACCCTGCACTTTATGTTAATCATAATTTTCAGTCCCACACATTTAGCATTCTTGTATTACATATTCACTACATTGTATATTTTATGAAATCATTTATTTCAGTGATTTTTATTGTCGCAATGTTTATCCTACTTAATGGCTAATGCGTTATTCTGGTATTGTATTTAATGTCCCAATTTATTTGAAGAAAATTTATTTTATTACTCTGATTATTCTAACTGCCCAACTGAAATTATATTTTCTAAAAACAAAAGAATTTAAATATCAGCTCAATCAATATTAAACATTCATGAAATCTACTATACAGGTGCGTCCATATTTAGTCTGACCGTCGAAATTTAATATTTACTTCATCTTATCTAATTTATCGTTCAAGTAACGCGAACGCGTTGTTTTCTATATAAGTTCATCTTTCAAGTTCTTTTAACATTAAAACGTACGTATTAGTCTGCGGGAGCCAAATTTGGAAAATAAGGATTACGATCAATTGTTCAAACACTACCTTTCAAAGTATATATCTTCATTTTCAGAAATACTCGCTCCTTAGACAGTTTGTACGAAGAATTCAATGCTTGAATCCTTAAGAAGACTTTGTTTCTAGCCGATGCTTGCTCGCTGGACTAAATGTTCAGTCTGTATACACGCAAGATAACCTCTTTGAGTTTTCGCGTTTAGGTGGTATCCATCCTTGTTTGAAACATTTTCCTTCCATTTTTTTATATGTTTTGTTACTGTTAATTTCTGACTACTTTGTAGTCACAGACTGCGTTCTATGCTTAAGCAAAAGTACTGCAAACTTTGTAGCTTTATCAACGAGGATTTTTGGATCGGGTTTCTTCTTAGATTTTATTTATTTGGCGTAGAAGATTAACCAGTTAAAGAAACAATACCACATATTCTCTTTATCAATTATACTTCCCAGTCTTTCATGCCACCTTTGCAAAATTTTACTTTTACTATACCTTTGATGCTTATATCATCGGGAAGTTTAGTGTTGCTGATTTACACAATTTTTGGCCAATTTCATTTCTACATATGGTAGCGCCATTTTCTACTCATCAAGAATTTGTTTCCTTCTTCTCACTTTCAAACTTTGGTTTACCTCTTTAGTAATTCCTGAATGTTTACCGCCTGTTATCCACGATTTAACAAGTTTTGCCAGAATGTACCTACAACTAAGATTCCTCAGTCAATTTTGCATGCGTGCTTTAAGTAATTGCTGGTGAGCTTTTCGTTGCATTTAAAATTTGTATTTATTCCAATCGATTTTGCTTTTCTTTCTAACGTATCTTCTATTGCATTTTTAATTATACATTTTCTTGTTCTATCGTGTTTATTTTATTGAGGCAATTCAAAAATTATCTCTTTTCCAATATATTGAAAAACCTCATGTTTCTAATATTGACCGATACGTTTATCACTTTCATTACCGAGTACACGTTTCAAATTCTCCAGTGTTTTTTGCCATCCTGAGGACCTCATATTCATGCAGACCTACAATCTATATAAAACACTTATTAATCTTTCCATTTCTGCAGATTTTTTTTACAAAGCTCTTGCTTGTTCATTGTTACGCGAGTTAGGTTTTGGCCTTTGGGAGCTACTTTTTAAAAAGTCTTTTTCCAAAAGCTCTTCTAACAAATTTATTTAAGCAGAAACTACAAGTGGAGATTTAATTTACAAGTACTGTATCAAAAATTACTATTAAATGAACTAAATCAGGGCAAGTAGCCTAAACAACCAATAATGCTAAAGTTGTGAGGCTCAAGACTGACTGACCATCTTGGGATCTCCAGGGTATTTATGTTGTCCCTGCCCCTCACATTACTTGTGGGAAATGCGGAGCTCATGTCTGCTTATTTCTTTATTCATTTATACAATACAAAGTGACAATCTTAATTCTAGTAATTGCGGTTTTATAACCTACTGTGACCTGCACGTGCAGTGTCACGTTGCGTCTGGAATACAATGTATTCACATCCGTTCTCATGTCTTCTGTCTGACTTCTATTAACCTTATATTATCTATCTTTGAATTATACAATATTGTAAGTTAACTTAAGATTCATTATTTTAATTTAATTATACATATATTTGATTTGGGGATGTGTAACTCTTCCCGACGTAGATGAAAATTAAGGGTTTTGCTTAATTTTTAAAGTTTATTGTCCCTAAATGTACATTTATTGTTTTTTTGTTTATATGACTAAAATTTCCTTCATTGTTTCTATATCTAAGATACATTTTGTACAATAAATACATAGTTGATAAAATGATAACAATGATTAATAAAATTGTCCCAACACTTATGTTATCATAATGTAATTTTGGCACTTTTAACTCACTTAAGTGTTCTTTGTAGTTGTCTATTAACTTCATGGCCTGGTTGAGATCATCTAGGTCTAGGTGCACTAGTTGCATTGGTTTTTTGCTGATTTCGACGTCTTCGGGTTGTGTAATCTTGAACTGTAGTTCCAGTAAATTTGCGAATTTCTTTGTTACTGTGGGGTCTTAGTATACTCGAATAATTTCGTTTTTTAATTTTAGATAACAATCTTCTTTAATTGTGATTACTTTACTTCCAGTTAGTGCTAAATTGTTTTCGTCTTGGTGGTAATGGGCGGTTGCTATTACTTGTTGTGGAAATACAGCAATCCATTTTTTTCCGTAATTTTGAATTTTCATGTTGGTGATTTGTAATGGTTTTGCTTCACAATTATTGTATTGATTTGAGAATCTTAATAATTGTACTTCACAAGAGCTATCTGCTTGAATGGCTGTTGTCATTAATGATTGGCATAAATATTGGCTGGGTACTACTTCTATTTGTAGAAATTCACTTTTGTCTAATTGAACTTTAAAATGTGCCTTTTGTAGTCTTTCGAAGACTTCTCGTAGTCTTTCGATGTGTTCAGCCAGTGATGTTGAATATACAATAATGTCGTCTAGATACACAAGACACTTTTCATTGTGTATTCTTCTTGGAATATTGTCCATTACCCTTTGAAAAATAGCGGGTGCGTTCTTTAATCCAAACGGCATGCGTTAGTATTCGTAATGTCCTCTGGGTGTACTAAATGCTATTTTGGTTGTGTCCTTCTCGTCCATCTCTACTTGGTGATATCTTGAGGCGAGGTTTAACGTTGAAAAGTACTGATAGTTTCCTAGTTTGTCTAAGATTTCCGTAATATTGGTTAGCGAATATTCGTTGTCTGCCGTTTTCTCTTAAGTTTTCTGTAGTCTATCACCATTCTGTACTACGTTTGCCTGAGGCATCTAATTTCTTCGGTACTATTAATACGGGGTTGCTCCATGGTGAGTTTGAATGCTGAATGATATCCTGCTTCAATAGATCTGTTACCTGTTTATCTGCTTCTTCTTGACTTGCTTGAGGTAGTCTATATGCTTTGGTAAAAATTGGCTTGTTATCTGTTAATTCTATGTTGTGTTTGACGGTGTTAGTAAAGGTTAAAGGTATTCCTTCACAGTGAAATATATCTAGGTATTCGAAACATAATTCCTTTATTGCTCTCTCTTCTCCGCTATTAATATTTTCATTAAAACGGATGTTAATTAAGTTTTCTTTTAACATTCTGTCGTGTCTCGTAGGGTTTGAATCATTTTCATATTCTTCGTCGATTTCCATCTCGTTAAAATTTACTTCTTCTATGTCTGTTGGATTTGTCAATGATAGTTCTATTGGGTAATCGTTTGAGTATAAAATTGTTGTAGTGGCGTAACTGTCTTTTATTTGTACTAATGCTGTGGGTGTTTCTACTCCGGGTTGGAATGAGCTGTGGTTTATAATTCCTACGTCGTTTTTCGAATTTACTAAAATTTTTATTTGTTTCTCTGTCCTGGGTTCCAGGGTGTATTTTTATTCGGTTCGTATATTACTGTTTTGGAATTTAATGGGGATTTGTCCGTGTTTTGTTCTTAATAAGCGGTTTTTTATATCGATGTTTGCTCCTAAATTTCTTAGAAGATCCATGCCTATTAATCCATCGTATTTGTCGTTAAATTCAAAAATGCAAAATTTATGTGTCGTTTTACGTTAAAAGTTTTTGGTAAAGGTATGTTCGCTATAAATTGTTGTAATGTTGTTTTTTGGGTTGTTTTGATTTTAAAGGGTTCTCTTTCTACAAAATCTAAATAATGTTTTTGTACGTTTCGGTGACTAATTAATGTTTTTGAAGATCCTGTGTCGATTGATAATTTAAGTTCTGCGTGGAGTATTTCTATGTATGGTAAGATTTGTTGATTGTAGTTGTTTGGTCTTATTCGAATCGGTCTAATTGAAAATTTGAGCACTCGTTTTCCTCATCGTCCCCTTAGTAATTTTCACATGGGTCGTCACGTTCGTAGTTTTCTAAATGATTTGGTTCATCGTCTCTACTGGAGTTTGTATAATTATTCTTGTCATGATTATTATTAAATTTTTCCACTTCTTGGTGGAATAGTTCTTCGGAAGTGATGTTACGTTTTTGATTATAATTTGGTTTGATTTGCGATATTTTTGTGTTATGTCTGGTGTTACCAGATGAAGTGTCCATTGGAATTGGTTTGTAATAACTATTGGGGTTGTTATTGTTATTTGTCATCGGTGTGTTTCTGTTCGCGTCGAATGTTTGCCTTGGCTGGTTTACGGTTTGGTTAAACCCTGGTGTAAATGTGGGTTTTGTAAAATTTGAGTTAAATGTTGGTCTCGGAAATTGTATAAATTGCTTGTTGAAATTTGTGTTATTAGAGTTCGAGCAGTTAATTCGTGGTTGATTCACTTGCGCGTTAAATGGTGTAAATTTCGGTTATGTGGATATTTGTTTCACGGCTTGTATGGTTTTCATAAGTGAGTGGTTTTTATTTGCGTTAGGGTTATATAGTCTATTTCGGTAATACATAACGTTTTTTCCCTCTATAATCATGTTCATTGCCTCCTCTAGATTTTGAGGATATTGAAATCTTATTTTGTCTGATAACCGTTCAGGTAATGCGTTTATGTAGGTGTCTAGTGCCACTTCGTCGTACATTTTTGTTTTCAATAAGCGGATATTTTGGTCGGGTTCTTCAATTTTTAGTTTCGTTTAGATCAAGCTCCGTACATTTTGGCATCTCATACCGAATTGGTAGGGTGATTGGTTGGGTTCCATTGAAAGGTTTATTAAATCGTGGACCAGACATTTGATATTATTCTGGTTACGACGGTAATGTCTGATTCTTTGTCCTGTTTATTACAGTTTCATTTTACAGTACAGAATAATTGTATCGCATCCGGGTGATAATTAAATGCCATGAATTGAACTACATTTCTTTGTTTCAATGTATTCTAGAACCAATCGTTCCTAAAGTAATTTTATAGAAATACATTCCCAGTCGTTCACCAAATTATTTCCATATTATTATATAATTATGTAAAGTACGTTTATATATATATATATATATATATATATATATATATATATACATAAAAAAGGCAATCGCACTGCTCTATGCATTTTCTATATTCTATAACTTTTGATATTCAGGGTGTATCCTCGCTAGAATTTTAAACTATCAACCCTTTACCGCTCCTATTATTGCTGGGAACAACGCTGAAAATCTTATTGTGGTATCTTCCGACGTTCAGCCGTCGCGTTGGTTTTAATATCTTCTACAATGTCACGGTTGCCTTAAGGCTCATTTTGATCTTAGGAAACAATCAGAAATCAGATGGTGTTAAACCCTGTAAGTAAGGAGGCTGATGATTAAATAGAACGTTATTCTCTGCACGCCATCTCTGCACAACAATCGATTTGCGGGAGGGAGCATTATCGTGATGCAGTGACCACCCACGGCGCCATTTGGCGGGACGACTTCTTCGCATTGCCTCCCTCAGTCTTTTCAAAACTTGCGCGTAAGAAGGACGGTTAACAATTTCTCCAGGTTTAACAAATTCATTATGCACCCCGCTTTTGTTGTCGAAAAACGCAATGAGCATCACTTTTTTTATTTGACATGATGTGATTTCATTGGTCGAAGAGAGGACATTATGTGTCATTCTGATGACTGCATCTTTGTCTCCGAAACGTAAGCGTTCACCCAGGTCTCGTCTCCAGTAACGATTGTCTAAAGAAGCGTCGGATCCTCTGCACTTTTTCAAAATATTTGGCTGCAGTCAACTGTCGAGTTTCTATTTGATATGGATTCAGTGGCCGCGGGACAAATTTTGCACTGACATAATACATCTTTAAATCATCTGACACGATTGCGCGAATGAATCCATGACAGATCATCACTTCTTGTGCTAACTTGTCGAAGGTCATTTTTCGGTTTGATCTGATTTTCTGTTTCATTTGCTCTATAATTCCCTTGTTTCCAGATATTGAAAGTCTCCACTGCAGTTCTAGTCTTGTAGAGATTTATGTTGACCCCGAAATCTTGAAAAATTACTCGTAAACGACTGTTTCGTTTAAAGAATCGTCACCGTAAACTGTATTTAAGGTTAACAAAGTCTCTCAAGCAGATTTCCTCATTTTGCTTGATGTTCTCCCTTTACTGAAAATTTGACATCGCGCTAACTGATCACCACACACTCCTATCTTCAGATACACTGCTGTCACACTGTTGTCAAAATTCCTGTAACAAGATTCATTAATTATACGAAATTCCGGAACATTTTGATGACCTTTGTAATTTAAATTCTTGCAAGTAGTTGTCAGGAAAAGTAAAGACAAAAATTTGAGTTTTAAATGATGCAGGGATGCGCACGCATTTGTTATAAAGGAGTGCGGTTTTATAAACAGTTGTTAAACCATCTTGTAATTAAACCTTGAGATAAAATTTTGTAACGTTGAAGTTAAGCGTTTAACAGAGTTTTACCTCGAGATATTTGTTTTAGAATATGAAATACTCTACAAGGTGTAATGAAGTATTGTAATAAATATTTCCTAAATGTATTAGATTGTTCAATTTAAGTAGTGTTCTGTTTGTTTTCAGGCTGAGCGCGGATTGATCAGGCAAGAAGGTCTTCAGATAAACCTTTTCTTAACATGAAAAAAAAGTTTGTTATATGAATTAAATTGGAACATTGAAGAAACAGTATTTGCCAACAATGCTGAGAAACAAATTGTTTTATGGATGATCAAATTTGCTTCATCCACGTGCATCCATATCCAACATTATCACGTCCAACAAAACTAGAGTGTGTTCCTATAACAACTTCATTTTTGATTTAAAAATAAACATTATTTAATAAATTGCTTCGCAAAATTTTATTGATGTTTAAAATACCAAATCTGTCATTACACGTGAAAAAAAATATCTTGAAAATGCCCCCCTGGATTGCACTGCAAGGTGTAAACCCTTTTAACAAAAATTTTCAACATTTTGGTTTGGGTTCGACTTTATTTTAACGATGTGGTATTGGATGTAATTCTTTAGGTTTGGAATTGTTTGACGATTGTCCCTGTAGACTTAATCCTTAAAATACTCCCAAAGAAAGAAGTCCAACGAAGTTAAGTTGCAATATCTTGCGGCCAATCCTGATCTCTAAATTGAGAAATTACTCAACAACAACAACGATAACAACACCAATCACGGTATTCCTTTCGGGGTAAACAAACCTAGCTCCTTTTTTTTGGGAGGATATGAACGGTATAACTCTAGACTGCTACATTACTTTTACTCCCAGCACTATTCACAATCTTTCTCAACATTCCTCGGTTCCTGCATACCTCCATTGCCTTTGTAACATTTATACATTGCTTTTGGCATACTTCTTTATTCTTCATACTTCTCACCTGTCGTTCTTTCAGAACCTCCTTTACTACATCCAACTATATATTACGCGGTTTGCCCCTTGCAGCTCTACTAGTCATCTTGCTTACATATATACGTTTGGTAAGTCTAACCACGTTTGTTTTTTCAATATGTCCAAACCATCTAAGCGTACTTCGCTCGCTTAACTCCTTAAGGGTCACTAGCACCCAACACTCTGCTCTGATCCATTCGTTCGGCGGTTTGTCTCTCAACGTTTTTCCGCACACACTTCTTAGGAACCTCATGCCGGCAGCATTTATACGACTAACATGCTTCTTCTGCCAGACCCAAGTTTCGCTTCCACACAGAACAGCTGACACGAACACACTGTTGTAAATGGTCAGCTTTGCGTTTACACTCGATCCGGAAATTTGGTTAGCAATAATTCCAGTTTTGTTCGTTATGTTGCAGATCGCATCATCTTCTTGAAAGTGAACATTCTTCACATAAACGGTTTCCAATAGGTACCAAAGAAGTTGGTTATTATTTCACGAAGACTAACAACCATTAATCGTGACTGTCTCACCACCATTATTTTGAAAAAATATGTTCCAATCACACCTCGGAACTAAAATCCACAGCAAACTGTCACTCACATAAATGGCATGTGGTAGTTCTTTTTTCCAAATCCGGCAATTTTGTTCTACGTAGTCACCCAAGCGGCAATGACCTACAACATTTCATTTCCAACATCCATTCAATAAACTTTTTTTGCGCAGTATGGTTAATCGACAATTGAATCTAAGGTCTTGAAATGAAGATCATTATACAGAACTCATTGAATTATTATTGGTGGCATAGCTAGCTGTTAAGAAAGATGTTGTATGGAGGTAGTTAGGTTTTGTGACATACCTTCCCTAATGCGGCTGCTTTCCTGTTAACTGCTACCACGACGACGCGCAAGTGATGTTTTGTCGTTAGGTGAGAACAAACGTTCAAAACTTTTCACAAAATTGCGAATACGCGAATAGGACGATGTTATAAGCTGAAATGAGAACATAATTAGGGGTTTGTGAGTCTAAACTTTTCTCCGTTTTAATAATGTGTTTTAAAAATTAATAAACGCCGATCAAGAGAATTACGCGTCATTTTGTAAATAAAAATGCTTCAAGCATGACATTTATCATTTATAAAATTTTGCTACCCGGACTGCCATGGTATCACCAAGCAGTTCTGTGACTGCTACCCTTCCACTTAACATGCAGTCTATCCACCTGCAGCAAGTTTCCTCCATCCCAATAATCTGGTGACCGTCGAGATGAAGCTGAAGGATGGGTTATCAAAGGCCCCCTCAATGTCCAAAAAATCACATAGAAGGATTTCTTTGTTAGCTAGAGTCTTTTCAGCCCTGGAAACCAGGTGGTGAATAGTTGACTCTATTGAAAGTCCTGGTCTAAAATCAAACTGGTTGGGCCTGTAGGATTTTGCCTGTGAGTGGTCCGTACGACTAGGTTTAGCAATAAAGGTTACCCTAGTTAACCTCCAACTGCGCGGAATGTATTGGAATACCAAGCTAGTCCCCAAAAATCTGCAGATCCAGCTCAGCAGAATTTGATCTGTTTTGTAGCATGGCTGCTATAATCCCATCAATGCCAGGAGATTTATATGGTTAGAAAGTATTTATCGCCTATTTAATTTATTCGCTGCTGCCCAGTCTGCCCAGTCTTCCTAAGATGCCCTCTTTTTAGGGGCCTCGGGCATCGGGGCTTGCCACTCAAAAGGTGATTGTTCCAATTCTGTCGAACCAGGAACGTGACTTTAGAGCACAAGAGCCATCGGCTCCCTTCCATTCCTGGTATAATTACCGTCTCCCATAGACAGTGAGCCAATAGATCTCTTGGTGTCCTTCAAGAGAATTCTTTAAAGTGTAGCACATTTAGGATATCCTTCAACATCTTCACAGTACCTCCTCCGTGATTCTTTCTTGGCCTTCCTCAGAGCTTTGTTATAATACTCAGTAAAAGTCCGCTTGTACACCTCCCAATTTTAAGATTTTTTTGCTTTATTAAATAAAGTTCTTACCTGTCCCCTCAATTGTCTGAGTTTAGAGTTCCGCCACGGAACCTTCCTGGTAGTTCTCCTCTCCAGGTGAGAGCAGTTTTCGTTATATGCTGAAGTAACCGCGTTGGTAATATTCCCCGCGGCTATTTCAATATTCAGACAGCTTTGCACTGTTAAAACTTCGCTTGTAAGGTACCGATACAGGTCCAACTTATAGCTACCCGTCAGTTTTTCTTGGATTGCGATAAATCTCCTTCACCTGGTTGAGCCCGGTAAAGGAAAATCTGATGTATCTGTGGTCTGAGCAGCTCTCTTCATCAGACACATGCCAGTTCTTTACTAAGTTTCTTATGTATGGCGAACTTATAGTTATATCAATAACTTCCATCCTACGTCTGTTTACGAAAGTTGAAGTATTACCTTTATTCAAAATGTCTAGACGATTTGCCATTATGAATTGCATTATTGCTACACCTCTAGGATTGGTCCCAGTACTGCTCCATACTGTGTAGTGAGCATTTGCGTCATTACCGATGACGAGGTGAGATCTATCAGCTCTGCACCTAGCCACCAGCTCTTCTAGTTTCCTTGAGGGCGGAAGGTTAGGGGAGTCGAACGGAAGATAGGCTGATCCAAGTATTATTTTCTTCGGCCCACCTCCGCCTAGTCCCACCTTGACCGTCACAACGTCTTGTTGATAGAATTCTGTAAGCTGCAACCAATTAAGATTGTTGTTTATTAGTATACGAGTCCTGGGTCTATCGGTGGATCTAGTATATACAAGTGCCCCACCGATTGAACCCAGTCTTAGCACCTTTCCCTTGCAAACCCAAGATTCCTAGATAAGCGCTATATCACAGCCCCCATCAGCTCACATAGGGCTGCTGATGCTGCAGGTTCACTTAGACCACCCTTATCATCAGGTGAATTGCCCTTGATAGGCTTGAACAAGACCGTTCTCAACCCGTAATAGGCCTTGAACTTGGCTTGTTCAAGTACCTTATAAGATCCCGGGTCGACTGAAAAGGCCATGATTGCTCCTTCCTTATCAGCTTTCCGGAAAAGCATACGCCAGCCACCCGTTTGCAGACTGGGATTCTGTTTTTGCAGTCGGGTTCTGGCAACTTTCTGCTCAACGTCTCTGTCGGGGATCCATACTAAGACTTTGGGTCTCTTCGGGAGGTCCGCTGCGTCCACTACTTTTAGACACGCACCTTCCTAAAGGTCACCCTTGGTCTCTACGTTGTGTATTACGCACCCTTTAGTTTCTAGGTTAGCACAGGTCAGCCAAAGGACAACTTCCGCAAACCTTGCGCCGTAAAACTGGTGGGTTGGTGCTTCCTGAGGGGGTGTCGAATACACTATCCAGAAGCATGTTCTGGACGCTCATTGACTGCCTCCCAGTGAAGACTGTGTCCGGGTGACGTCTGTCGATTACAGCCCCTCTCAATCCCCTAGCAGCAGCACTAAACGACCCAATCTGCTCGTAGCCCTTGAGGCGAATAGTTTGCTGATGGGGTTTAGATGGTGTCGGTGTGGAAGTCTCTGAGCGAGCTCTTTTATTGCTCCCGCTCTCCTGCACCGACACCTTCTTTGTGGACGGTTTTGACTCCGTTCAGGTCCCAGCTTCGACTTTCTTGGCTTGCCTCAGCTTCCTTCGCTGAGCACCCGAAAGCCTCTTTGCTTGTAGTTCAGTGCCTGCAAGCTTCTTTATTGTATTCTCCATGTCTGGTGTATTGGACTCCGGTCTTGCAAGCGGACTTGCATCCCGGGTCTGTTCCACCTCCATGGATAAATAAGATGGTGAGTTGCCTGAAGAAGCAATAAACTTAAATTGCACAGATCTATAATATTTCACAAATATCGAACGCCATATGTATCGTTAGTTATAATTATACTAGATTCACCCAGTACAATAACATCATTATACAGGGTGGTCCGGGAGGAAAGGAAAACATTTTAATTAACAGGTGATTGTAGATCTGTAAACAAGGCAAAAAGTTCATATAAACATATGTCTGGAAATGCTTCGTTAGTAAGGTAAGGCTAGCGGAAGGTTTCGTCCAGATTCTCCGAAGTGGGTTTCTAGGCGAAATCTTTCGCTAGCCGAACTGAAATCAATAGAACGGTAATTAAGACAAACATTTGATCATTTCATATGAATTTTGACCTCAAAAATTTAATAAACTAGGCCCAGAACTGGAAGTCCCCTAGTTTGTAAAATAACTTGCTTAAAACACAAAAATTTACTGCCAAAAAACACGTTTTTTACGTTTGTAGCCCTATTATTTCATTTAATGACTAACAAATGCATACAATTCAAGAACAAAAATTGCAAAGAATTTAATTCTGAGAAAATGTATGTAAATAAAGTCAATAGCAAACAAATTCTAAATTAATCAATTCAAATTTAATTGTAATAAAACAAACACTGAAGCAAATGCACTCTGAATAGTCTGAATGCAATAACAACTGCTGTTCAGTTTTAATTAAATTTTACTATTTATTATTTTAATACTTTAACATTAAATTGGTAGCACTGATAATTGTTACTGTTGTTGGCTGCTTAAATACGTTCTGACTTATTCGTTGGTGCTTGGTTACTGTAGTGATTAGTGTTGTTGCATTTTTATTTTGAGAAAAATTAATCTCAAATTCCATTTACCAATTTAGTGTGTTTATAAATAATTTAAATTAAATTAAAATTCAATGTGTATTTAGAAATTTGTCGGTTTTGTTTCACATTTCTCTTATTAATGCCTCACGTATTTTCTTACGCCGAATATGCAGATATGGTTTATGTGTATGGCTTTTGTAATGGCAATGCTACAGCTTCAGTTGCAGAATATCAACGTCGGTTTCCTCAACATAGAGCACCAAATCATAAGGTATTTATCAAGATTTTTATTATTCTTCGTGAGACTGGTTGTTACCTACCGCAAGAATTTCATCTGAACTAGGATTTCAACATCAGGATGATGCTGAAAGTATTCTTCGAGCAGTTGAACGTAGCCCCACTACAAGTTCACGGAGAATATCTATGCAACTTAATCTCCCAAAAACTCGTTTGTTGCAAACTTTACACTTACACGGATTGTATCCATTTCATATACAAAAAGTGCAACATCTTCGGCCAGGAGACAATGCTGCCCGTCTGCAATTTTGTGAATAGATTAAAACGAATCGTTGTATTGTTTCAAGAATACTTTTTACTGATGAAGCTACATTTACTCGTGCTGGTGTTAACAACACCAGGAATTTCCATCAGTGGTCAGATGACAATCCTCATGCTACAACGGAGAATAATTTTCAGCGCAGGTTTTCAGTCAATGTGTGGTGTGATATTGTAGATGATGAATTAATTGGCCCTTTCATATTACAGAACCGACTTGTAGCGGACACATATATGAAATTTTTACGTAATGAATTGTCTACTTCTCTGGCAAATGTACCACTTTTAACACGAATGAATATATATTTTCAACATGACGGCGCTCCTCCGCATATTGCTCATCGAGTTAGAGAATTTTTTAATGAATACTTTACAGGTAAACTGATTGGTGCTGTAGGAGTTATTAAATGGCCGCCAACGTCTCCAGATCTTATCCCACTGTACTATTGCATCTGGGATTGGATGAAAAGTGAAGTTTATAAAGTTGTTATGTTCATTTTCGGCGGTATTTGGTTATTTCATTTACATCGATTCCGTTTCTACTCTTTCATACGTCGACAATATCCTGTTTACAATAAGTACGCTTCCTATTAATTTTCATTTTAAACTTATTTATTTCGAAACGTTAACTTGTTATACATTACGACTGCGCATAATTGTTTCTTATGTGATTTCCAGCTAAAGACTCGTTGAAATAGTATTTTGTATTATTTGATAAAGTTTGGGTCGCGTTTTCTAATCTCCTTTTTGGTATAACGCGAGGATCAAAGCTTGAATTCTTGTTGTTTAAAACAATTTCAATTTTGATTCTGCCGTTCGTCCTCATAGGTATTTTTCTAAACTACTGGTTCCATTACTTCAAGAGCGATGCACGTTTATTTTTTATAAGAAGTGGAGATCTTAGGTGTATCGGTGAGTTTCCTGCGTTATCAATACTAGTAAGACTCTTTTCAGCTCTTAGTTGGAGACGAAATTGCCTGTTATGTAGTCCCGAGTATTCCTTGACGTAGATCAACTGCTCTTGTGTGCAGACCATTGTTGCAATTACGATATCAGCATGGTTGTTGCTGACTACCGCGGCGATGCTGTGCTGATACGCTTCCGATGGATTGCCAGATAAGTATCCCGACACTTGTATGTAACTTGTTTTCTTTTTTTAACATACCAAGGGGTAAACCCAATTCGCATCGTGCTGACGAACAAAACACGTTTTTTAAAAACCCACTTTGAAATTAGATACGCTAATGTTTCTTATAGGAAAATCCTTACTAGAAAGGTTTCTAAATTTAATGCTTTTTTTTACTTAGTCCATCTGCTTATACGAAAGTAACAGCATTATTCTTTTTACTGATTAGATTAATTACATGTTAGCTACGAAATGCGCACACCGTAGAATAATTATTGAATTTGTCGATAGAGTAAAATTGCTTTTTTTAAATACTAACTTTATTTACTTTTTTGCTGTTTAAATAGAAATTTTTATTTTGTTTACTGTAAATAGAAACTTGATGACGATGTATTTTTTGTGTTGCTAGGACCCTCGACCCCATCTCCGCATTGGTAGTTACCCCGGTAGTCCCACGTTTCTTGTGTTCTATTTCGTCATCGTGATTCGTACGGGTCCGCACTTTCAATATCCTGTCTATTTCTATCTGACCCGTACGCTGCATAACGTAAAGTAAAGTAAAACTTAATACACAATATGAACTGATTGCTAGCATTTTTGATGCTTCCACCAGGAAGGAAAAGAAAGATGTTCTTGCAACAGCGACACAAAATATTCGGAAGCGTGTTGAGAAGTGTACAGACTGTAATGGCGAAATTTTCGAACCTTATTTATAGTGTAATGAAATCAGTCATGTTTTATTTAGAACATTTCATTTAGAACATCATCAAGGTACATTTAATTTGTATCAGATTAAATTTTTTTAAAACGTTTATTACGATAATACAGTATTGTTATTTTTTTGAAAGGTTATACAAGTTACAATTAAATTTGAATTGATTGATTTAGAATTTGTTTGCTATTGACTTTATTTACATACAATTTCTCAGAATTAAATTCTCTACAATTTTTGTTCATGGATTTTATGCATTTGTTAGTCATTTAATGAAATTATAGCGCCTCAAACGTAAAAACGTGTTTTTTGATAGTAAATACAGTTCTGGGACCTAGTTAATTAAATTTTTCAGGTCAAAATTCATATGAAACAATCAAATGTTTGTCTTAATTACCGTTCTAATGATTTCAGTCCGGTTTCATTTAATCCCCGGAGTGGAAATCGGGACGAAATCTTTTGCTAGCCTTATCTCGCTAACGAAGCATTTCCAGACATATGTTTATATGGACTTTTTGCCTTGTTTTCAGGTCTACAATCACCTGTTAAAATGTTTTCCTTTCCTCCCGGAGCTCCTGTATATTGGGTGGAATTGGAATAGAATACCCTTGTGTATATGATGTTAACATAGCATACGTACGTTCATAGCTAATTCTCATTTTATATGCTTGATTGATCACTAGTAGTTCACTCATAAAATTATTTTACTTTGAACGCCTCCTTAATAAATTACAAGCATGAAACGCTTAGTCAGAGTATATTGGGTTGAGAAGAGTTATCCTTTTACAATCCTTATACAAAATTAATATATTTACAAATGAATTTTATATTTTATCACGATCAGTAAAATATACAAAATCTCTTAAAGCTAGTTAATTCTGTCGCGATATCCTAACTGTATAAAAATGAATTACAAATTTCTAGACTTTTTACGACTTAAGTTTGTAAATCTTAATGTATTCACGCCTTCGCCCTTTAATTTTTATTTCCTGAAATGTGCTTATACAAAAAAATTCATCGTTTCAACATTTACAATCATTTAAAAATTAATCAGGATATTTTTCAAACTTTTTACATAAAATTCACTCAAATATTTTTTTAATCTAATTTATTCTTATAAATTATGTCCTTTTCGCGCTCAACAAGCGTCCAATTTTTAGCAATTCGGGAAGATAGTTATGTAAAGATGCAATGACTAATTTATGTCAAAGAAATTATTTTTCAACTATATGATTGTCGCCAATCGCTCCAAAAAGGAATCAGGAGCTGCTAAGGAATATTAGTCATCTTTCCTGTAAGGCAATGATTCTCTATTGCAAAGCCAACTAATGAAATTCTTTTCCTAACGAAGGGTATCAGAAGCTTATAAGGGATATTAGTTCTCCTTCTCGTAGGACCATGAATATCGATTGTAGAACTAACCAAAGGATTAGTTTTACTGTTAAAAGAATTCAAGGGGCTATAAGGGAATATTTTTTTTTTTTTCTTGTAGGACGATGATGATCGATTGAAAACCATTTAAAAGATTTCTCTTCCAGCCGAAAGTTCACTAGAGCCTATAACAAATACGAGTTCTGTTCTCATAGGGCGAGGGTGATCGATTGCATATTCATCTAAGAAATGTCCTTTTTGCCGATAGGTATCAAGAGTCTATAAGGGATGCTAGCTTTCTTTCTTGTAGGACCAAGGAGATCGATTGTCAAACCATCGATAGGATATTTTCTCCTGCTGAGAGGCGTTAGGAGATCATTAGCATTGTTAGTTTCATTTCTTACAAATCAACGGTAGTCGATTGCAACACCATCTAAAATACATCTTTTCTACTACAGGATATGAGTCTATAAGTGATACCAATTCTCTTTCGTGTAGGGCGATGGTTGGTGTTCGATTGCAAAACCATCTGAATAATTTCATTTTCCGCCATATCAGGAGCCTATAAGGAATATTAGTCTACTTTTTTGTAGGGTGACGATGATCGACTGCAAAGCGATCTCGAAGATTTCTTATTCTACCAGAAGGTATTAGAAGACAATAGGTGATATTCGCTTTCCTGCCACATGATAACAGGAATCTATAAGCAAAACCAGTTTTCTTTCTTATGGGGAGATAGTAATCGGTTACAAAACTGTCTAAAGTATTTGTTTTTTTTTCAAAAGTAAAAGAAGTGATAGTAGTCCTTCCCTGCCAACGAGTATCAGCAGCCTATAAGGGACATTAAATTACTTTTTTATAGGGTACGATGCTCGATTGCAAAACCGGTTAAAGATTTTTATTCCTGCCATCAGGTTTCAAGAGCCTACAAGCGATATTAGTTTTGTTCTAGGCCGATGGTGATCAATTACAAAGTAATCTAAATGATTTCTTTTCCGAAGCAAAAGTATCAGGAGGCTATATAAGATATTAGTTTTCTTTTTTGAAGGGCGATGGAAACCTATTGCAAAACTATCTAAAGAATATCTTTTACTGTGGAAGGTACGTAAGATACTAGTCCTCCAAATGTGGTCAATTGCAAAACCATCTCCAAGATTTCTATCCCTGGCACAACATATCAGGATTCTATTAGCGTTGCTGTTTTTTTAATTGTACGGCGATGGTGATCGATTTGCAAATACAAGTAAAGGATTTCTTTTCCGGCCAAAATGCAGCAGATCCTTTCTTTTCTTAAAGGGCGATGGTGATTGGTTTTCTACCGAAGGATATCATGAGCCTATAAGGAATATGAGTCTACTTTCCTGTAGGACGATGATATTCATTGTAAAACCAGTTGAAGGATTTTTCTTCTTAGCGAAGGTATTAGGGATTACTAGTCCTCTTTCTTGTAAGACAAAAGAGGTCGTTTACAAACCATTTCAAGGATTTTGTTTTCCGCCGCAAGATATCAGGAGTCTACGGGTGATACAATTTTTCTTTCTTGTAGAGCAATGGGAATCGATTGCAAAGTTATCTAAGGAATCTAATTTTCCGCCGATAAGTGTCAGAAACCTATAAGGGATAATTCACTCTTTTGTAGGATGATGATGCTCGATTGCAAAACTATCTAAAAGATATCTTTTCCTGCCAGAAGGCTTCAGGAGCCTACAAAGGATACAGGTATTTTTTGTAGGACGATAGTGATCAATGCAACGAAATCTAAATGATCTTTTTCAGGACCCTATAAGAGAAATTAGTTTTCCTTTTTATAGGACGATGGAAATCGATTGAAAAACTATCTAAAAAAATTTTTACTGCCGACGGTATGAAAGATACTAATTTTCTTTCTTGTACAGCGAAAGCGGGTGATTCCAAAGCCATCTCGATAATTTTTTCTTGTCACAACGTATCAGGAGTCTATAAGCGTTGCTCGTTTTATTACTTGTAGCGCAATGGTAATCGATTGCAATGCCATCTAAAGAATATTTTTCCTGCTGAAAAATATCAGAATCCTATAACGGATATTAATTTCCTTTCTTGAACAGCGATGGTGACCGATTGTAAAGTAATCTAAAGAATTACTTTTCTGGCTAAAGGGCATCAAGAGCCTATAATGGGCATTGGTTTACTTTTCTGTAGGACCATCGATGAGTTTTGAATGCAAAACCAGCTAAAAGATATTTTTTCTGCCAGAAGATTTCAGGGACCTACAAGGAATAGCTTTATTTATTGCAAGGCGATGGTGATCGTGTGCAAAACCAACTAAAGATTTTCTTTCCTGTTAGGCGATAGTGGCCGATTGCAAAGTAATGTAAGAGATTTATTTTCCTGTAGAAGGGTACCAGGAACCTATAAAGAATATTAGTTTTTCGTATGGCAAAGGTATTCTATTACAGAACTATTAAAAGAATTTCTTTTCCTGCCGAAGGTATAGGGATACTAGTCCTCTTTTTTGTAAAGTGACGGTGATTTATTGCCAAGCCATCCAAAGAATCTTTTCTCCTTCCACAAGATATCAGGAGTTTATAAGTAATAACAGTTTTTATTGTCGTATGCCGATGGTAATCGACTGCAAAGTAAGCTAATATATATATATATATATATATATATATATATATATCGCCCCTCGACAGATGCACAACGATCAATTGCTTGCTGATCGCCACCTTTATGCGCCTTTAAAATAATTTAGAATTAATACAATCAAATTTATGCCTCGATTAGTTCAGTGATACAACGCACAGAGTGAAACGACGATATGATAACGAAGAATTTTTACCCACTCTTCTTCAACACTCAATACACCTGAATAGGACAAACAAAATTCACCAAAAATTGTATAATGTACTAAATAAAAATTTTGTTATATTACAATTTTTAAATCTACGTCCTTTTTAATATGTTTTACTTTTTATAGAACTTTTAAATCAAATTTATAACAAATATTCTTAACGAATTAGCTCTTTACGAAGATCATACAATTTTACACCTTTAGCAGCAATTAAAGCCGGCAAAAGAAATGTATGTTACCACGAGTAGTTTCGTTAAACGTTCAAAGAAATATTCCTTTTTTAACATAATTCTGCGTAGTAATCAAATTATTGTTGACCTTTTATCACCTGCAAATTTTCACTTCTAAACACATAAATTATTTAAAAATATAGATACGGCATGCTATAAATTGGATAAATAGTGCTGACCTTATAGTTCTGCTGTTTTCCTCTTCTTGTTGAAGTTTCCTGGCCCAAAAATCACTCTTGATTGTTGTCCAGTAACTTGAAATCGATTATTTCGTAATTTAAAATATTATTCAGTGATTTTGTTTTTAGTTTCTTTACTAGTGACAAAATTTTTTATTCATGATACATATTTCTAGACTTACGTTTATATTAACGGCAAAGTTCTATATACATTTGTTATAACACGCCCTTTACTGTTTTATATCACTTCACGCTTTAAATTTAACGCTATCAGTTGTTTGTATGTGCAGAAGGTGCTTCAATTATAGTTATTTCCAAAATGTGTCGGATTTTGGATGCTCTAATACATACGTTCTAAATTTCACATATTATCGTCGCCTTTAATATCCATACTTTATTTAAATATGCTGGTTTTATTAAATATTGCATTTTATTTGCATTCTAAATTGCAAGTACTTGTTAACTTATTTACGCAAATGCGTTTAGATTGAAAGAAATTTCATTTCACGTTGTTTTTCTTTAAATATCTTAAATTTGTATTTGTTTTTGAGCTTAAGAATGTTTTTAAATGTTCTAAGATGATTGAATTGCTTCCACAATTATTTATTTTAATGAATGTAGTGAAGTTATGAAGAATGAGCTTCCTTTAATTAATTGTAGCTTGTTATCGATTTTATGCAAGGTGATTTGTATTTGTTTTACTATAATTAATGAATTATGTAAATTTTTGGGTTTTAATGTTTGGTTTTGTGGTTTTTTTGATATATATGTTTGTGGTATTTATCTTTCGTGACCGTGTATGACCTTAAATAACCTTACAATCATAGGATTTTTCTCCAAATTAAAATACAAAATTTTGAATTAATGATACTTTGGCGCCCACCGTGACGACGAATCCCACATTGAGCACTACAATTTTATATTTTTGTTTTATCTTTTACTGCAAAGGGGTATCAGAAACATACGGGATATTTATTGGTCCTTTTTTCTTGTAGGCTATGATAACCGATTGCTCAACTATTCAAAGAATTTCTCTTCCTGCTGAAGGATTCAGAAGCTTACAAGGATACCGGTTCTCTTTCATGCATTTTAATGATCTTCAATTGCAAAACCATCTGACAAATATTTGTTCTTGCCGAAAGTATGAGGAACTCCCAAAGGATATTAGCCTTCTTTCTTATAATGCGATGGTAATCGATTGCAAACTATCTGTAAAATTTCTCTTCTTGCGAAATGTATCAGGTGTCGATAAGTACACTATTCCCTTTTTTTGTTGGGCGATGATTTTGGGTTGAAAACAATCCGAGGATTTCTTTTTCTGCTAGAAGATATCAGTAGGCTATATGAGATACTAGCTTTCTTTCTTGTAGGGTGACGTTGATTGATTGCAAAGAGATCTAGATGATGTCTTTTCCTGACTGAAGCATCAGGAGCTAATACTGGATATTAGTTTTCTTAAAGAGCGAATGTGTGATCAATTGCAAAACTTTCCTTGCACAAGATAACAGGAATCAATGAGCGATATTAGTTTTCTTTCATGTAGGTCAACGATGATGAAATATAAAACTATCTAAAAAATGTATATTCCTACCGAAGGTATAAGGAGCTCATAAGGGCTACTAGTCCTCTTTTTTGTAAGATTACTTCTCCTGCCGATGGGTATCAGGAGCGTATAAGGGAAATTAGCTTACTTTCTTCTAGAACGACAATCCTCGATTGCAAAACTCGACTGACTTATATCTAAAAGACCTTAATATACAAAAGTATTCATATTTCAAAGGCGGGCCAGTACATCATGACTCCAGCGTGACCAATAAGCCTGATGAAGGCCTTGAGGTAATTTCTAGCGTTTTAGTTAGGAAGGCTTAGAGTGGCGACATTCTCCTTCGGAAGAGCTGTAAGAGGTTCTAATCTTAAAAAATAAACTGGGACCAGAGCTTAACGCACAAAGAGAGGTGGAATTAAGAACGTGTTGAAAATGCAAACAAATGACGCAGCTTTCTGTATGCAATGTAAAAGTGTGAGACATACGCAGTCGCAAACTAACAAACGTCCATTCATTCCCTTGTAATTTGTGTAATTATTCTGCTTTTTATAAAAATAAGTTGGGAATTTATATGCAAAAAGATTAATTCAGAGAAAGCCGTATTAATAACAATACGGTATTTAAGTAATACTACAATTTATTGACAAATTCTAAGAAATTCGATGTTACCAAAAGCTCAGTAGGAAGAGCTAGCATAGGAGTTATAAATTGGGTGATAAGTGTAAGCAAGAATTACATTAAATGGCCCAATGCACAACAAAAGAATATTATCGTCAACAATTTCAGAAACGTAGTGGTCTGAGTAGTTGTATTAGTATTATTGATGAGTCTCAAAAAATATTAAAAACCAATTAAGATTAAGATGATATTTATAAAAGCCAACGTATAATAAAGAAGGGAGCCATCATCTTTACTTATTGGAGAACAGCAATTATTCAAGAGCTTTGAAAAGCTTTGAATTCGATTGATATCGCAACCATCGCCGTGCGGGACAAGGTTGATTATGGGGTAATTCAAGTGACGGTATTAAATCCAGAAAATGCTAGTAAACAGGTTTCCAAATGCAAGTAAAAGCTCACACACAAAAATACCGTTAAGTTGAAGGAATTGATTTACCTGCAACCAATCCCTGCACTAGAAGATTGCTGGTGCTTTAAAAAGAACCAACAAAAACTGTGTGTTAAATTTTTGCTTTCCACCTCCTAAATATTACATACTGTTTTATAATTAATAATTGCGATTAGTGGTAATAATAAGAAAATGTTAAACCTTTTATTATGGAGAGTTTTTTTTTCGCTGGTGCACGCTTATTTAAAGCGTATTGTAAACACCGAAATTTTCATATAGAAAAGTTCACAATTGTAGCCCATCCGTTTGATTTTACAATGCTCCATCTGCAGGGACTGCATTGGCATGTAAGCAAGTTTATTTACCTGAAAATTTTGATTTTGCCGAACTCTTGCTATTCCAAGCAAGCTATGTATCTTTAATGTGCGTTACAACACTGATACACTGTACCTGCAATTTATCTCTCATCCGAACGACGGCGTATTTTTGTGAAACAATGCTTGCCTAAGATTTTTCAAACGGTCCCTGTTGGGAATCAAACCTGGGACCTTAGGTTTAAGAGTCACACACGAACCAACTAAACCACGCAGCTGTTCAAAAATTATATCCACATATGTACAAATCAAACTGGTTGAGTATCTGTAATTGACAATTTTAAGTTCTATTTTTTGAGCTACAGAAATATTTGACCAATTAGGGGTAGATTTAGTTTTTTTTTTGTTATTGTATACTGTGATATTCATGTTTGATAATATGGGTTAGGCGAACAAAACCTGGAGTTCATTTTCTATTGTTTGGGGTTATTTTAAATTAGTAGGAGGTGAGAAACGCGTAAATGAGACTTCATCAACCTCCAATGCAGTAATAACCGCTAAACGTGCTCCCAAAACACGCATCTTCCGGGGAGGCTTTATCTGTATCGATTCTTTTCATGTGGGTCGGCGCACAAAGCTAGCTCGTGCAATATTTTACTATTACGTCACTCCATTCGTGTAGAGCAAAATTAATGCAGGTATTTAACGTCAATCCAGCACGTAACAATTCCAACGTAGATACCTAATTTGTCTTCAATTCAAGTGGATGCATCGAATATGTCGTAGACCTTATCGACAGACCTACTTAAAGGTAGTTGTAATTGATGCATTTCTGCGCCAAAGGCTACCAAAAAGAAAACAGCAAAACCATCAGAGATCCAATGAAATCTCTAGTCAATATTCTCTACAGCTCATCAGAAATTGTGCTCAAAAAGCGGCATGGATTCGATGTCGGCTCTTAAGCATATTTTACCGCAGTTTTTGTGACAAAAATCCACCAAAACAATTTACAAATGCAGTAAGGCCAGTTATGCGACCTCCTCTTACAATTTGTCAATAAACACGATTAATATATTGATATATTCTTAATTCTTTTGCAAAATAGCGACATTTTAATGTATGACGAACGACAGAGAAAAGTGGAATTAAAATCAAGTAAGTGCAGTGAAAGCTGACATTCTTGAGGTGCAGTTATTTTTGACAAGTGTGACATCTGTCAACTAAATTATGTAATGTATAAGAAACTGCAACCTGCTTCGTACCGGCATGTTGTATTTTTAACAAAAAACACCAATATAAATGGCAGTGAAACAATTTTTTTCTAAATTTAATTGGAATGTCAAGTTTTTCGCTGCACTGGTGTCCCAAATGTGAAGATTTTGTACTACCTCAAGCTAAACCGCGTTTAACACCAATTTTTCAACTATTTACATGCATTTTGTGTTTCTTTGGACTTTGTTTTTTACCATACCTTATTCCAAAGTGCTATATGAGAACATTTCAATGTCCAATATGCAAAACGCGGCTGAACATTTATAATCATTCAAACCAGAACTTCAAAAAAACCCGTAAAAGAAGTATTCTTGTTACTGCAAAACGAAGTTCAAAACCTTGCAGGAAATCTGGCAAAAGTATAAATTTTAATAGTCGCATTAATGTTAGCTTTCTCCCAAAAGGAACAAATATCGTCATTCCAAAATCTCCGTCCTTAATAACATTAAGAAGTTTTGATATATCTTAAGGATATTGTCAATCCAATCCAAATAGTGAGGTTCGTGTAGTTTTGACATATGTGTGACAATTAACACGAAATGTCAGCATGAAATCATAATCACTGTCAAAATTATTTAGTTTGTAAGGCTGATCGAAAGATAGCATAGGGTTTTTAAAAGTCAAATAATACTATACCGCGAAGTAGGTTAACTTCTCCAATGTATCTGTAATAGTCGGTAAGTTTACAAAATAGAATGAGATTTCTTTCTATGGTTCTAATTCCTAGATGGGTTCTACGCTTCAATGTAATATATGCGGAGAACGAATTAGTTGCAAACCTTTACAAGTAGCAGCATTGGGTGAGCACCTTATAAAATCACATCCGAATGAAACAGTCACTCATTTTTCTTTTGATACTGAAGAACCAAATGATTACGCTGTTCTAAGGCAAAAAACAGATTCTAAAGTAATTAAACGACCAAGTAGAAACCTAAAAAGCAAGATGTACAAAACTACAGGTAAGTTTTATTTAAGAGTTGATCAGACACCTAAGTGAATTAGGTTGAGTGTTCTCAATTATAAATTATTACGTAGAAATGAATATCCTTTCTTAAAATATACTTCATTTTTAAATCGAAACTTATGTAACAAAATTTATACAGTCATACAAAAAGCATCAACCCATATACGGTCTCTTCCTTTCAGACGAATTCCTTGCAAGTTCTAGCGCCTTAATGAAATAAATTTATCTCAAAATCTTCCAACATAAGTACGTTTTCACTGTCAAAAATTGATGCAGGTAACGGTATAAGATATCGTCAAAAGCCGAATTTCTTATGCTGAAACAAATTTTGTTGTGAGGTGAGTCGGACACTCCAATGCAACTATTTTGACGTTTGGTGTCAGTGAAGCGATTTTTATTTTTATTATCCGACAACTCTACGGGCATTTTCAAAAGTTTATGTGCGTGGTTATAAAGCTTAAACCATAACTAGCAAAAAAATTATAATACTCACCAGGAATTCACTCATATATCAGCGAGGGTTTTTAATACCTGGTATTCGCACACGTAAAGAAACTGCAGCTTCAAAAAAAATTGTCAATCTACAAGTCTAGGGGTAACAAAATATCGCCGATGGAAATCCCGAAATAAACGATTGACACTATTATGTCATACTTTTTTACCAAAAAAAACTCTATGAGCGACCTCAAAGTCTTTCCATTACGAAATCTTCCTAAGCCACCGATGCACTAAAAAAATTAAAGATCCTTTTAGCATAAGAATTACCTAAAAATTATAAGCTCAACGTTAATGAATACCCGCGGACAGGTAACCACGTTGCTACTTCTCACAATATTCAGCTCGCCTTGACGGAAACCGAGGAAACTTGTACATCCCAGCCCCCCTCTAAAACGACCGTGAACCTTCAGCTGACCTAGAGGGCAATTCTTAGGCACCAACTGGCACGTAAAAGTACCGACATCTTCCTCTCCTTGTCTTGCTACCGCAGTACTAGAGCAAAGGGCCTAGTTTTTCTTCGATACTCTCAATCGAAAGAACAGGTGATCTGTCTCAAGCGTCAGCTCGTGACACCCTTCACAAGCGCTATGACAACTTAGTAATTCTTAAAAGTGGATGCAAGCCACCTACGAATTAGCCAACACAAGTAACTTGTTTATTATGTATTTTTAAGATGTTCTGTCTTTGGAACAATCTTAAAGTATTTGTTACTATTAAATGTCTTTTTATGACAAATCCAAAGCGAATTAAATACTAATATCTTTCATTTCTAATATGAAATTGTTTCTGATATTATTATGCGAAATAAAAAGAATCAGATACCACAGAGCTGTAACAAATAGAAGTGGCTTCAAAAGTTTGTACCATAGAATTTATATTTGTTACAATATACGAGGAACTCAATAACGCCAGTCACGCTTTCGCACACTGCTAAGGTAATTAAACCTCTATAAATCCGTACAACAGTACAAACAAAGTATTTGCCTAGCTAAGGAGACTGCATCCTATAGGAAAGATCAATAAACAACTTTTTCAATAGACAGGGTTTTGTCATAACTTATGGAAACTCGGCAAGTATCACTTGGCGGAAACTATCTATCAATAGTTAAATCCAAACAATTGAAACTGAAAAAAAGGTCAATTTCCCGTGTATCATATCTAACATGGTAATTAGGAAGAAATTATATAGCATACATTCTTACAATTCTACAAATTTCAAAGTATCAAAGACCACCATAGTGATAAAAATCGAAGATCCTGAAATGTTAATAAAATGCTGCACAAGTGACAATTTAGACGCCACAACATTGTCTGCACCTTTTAAGTGGTTGTAATAATTACAGCAATTGCTAGGTGCAACCAAACACCAGCCAGATATAATTAGCGTGCTTATATTGAGACTTGCGTGCCCCTATACCCATCTTGGTGTAATATTTATGCTATTTGAACGCAAAACTCCCGCTTTATAAAGGAATCGCTCGCAACCTCTGTCTAATGCACGCGTACTGTCTTACACGCATAAGGTTAGTCATGTGTGAAACCTCGCCGTTGTTACATAGGCCTATAAATGAAACTAACACTAATATTTTCAGAAAATACCTACGGCCGCTGCGATACCATACAGGGATCATCTTTTACCTCCAATTCAGTATATTACTCCACAAGTTCCGCTCCACTCCATTGTCACAGAGAGAGATGCAACGGAGGGAAGTTAGCCAACGTTTCTTGGACATATGTTCAACGCATAGTAGTCCGCCATGTCGATAATTAAAGGGTACCAGTCACGTCATCTCACCCACAGGAAATTTCGTCGCAATCTGCAAGATTTTATTAAGAACGTGTTACGTCTATTTTTCAACATAAATTAAATACCCTTTTTTCCCTGGTTAAGTCATTACCCGCTCAAATAAATTCCATTTCTATTCTTAAATTCTCCAACAATACCCTATATTTTGTACCTGTTCAGAATAAGCTCGATTTAACATAATTTTAATTCAAATCCATTTTGCTTTTAAAACAAAAATATTCGATAAATTAAATAGTCAGTACCTTGTTTTAAGGATTCGTTAATCTGTTAAACATTCCAATAACGTATAATTGTTTTCTCTTGTGTTTCCCATCTAAAAACTTGTCGAAATAATGAATCCTACTGTATGTGATAGCGTGTTTTCCAGTTTGCTAATCGCGCTTTGATAACGCGAAGATTGCACTTTGAACTCGTGTTATTTTGAACCAATTTTTAATTTGATTCTGCAGCTTGTACGTTGAAATATTTTCTGTATTATTTTGTGTATATCAAGGGCATATTTCTTATCAGAGTTTGATGTAGTTACGTGATAAGAAACCTGACATTATAGGAATATTGTTTGTTGCTGCAAATCGATATTATCGATCTACGGGTGTGATGTATCATTGTTAAAAATGTTTGACAAAAGTTCCTACACGCTTATTCTTTTCTACTGATTAGTGTATTTTACAAACAGTATTATATACAATTTAAAAGAATGTTTGACAAAAGCTCCTCACACTTTAATTCTTTGCTACTGATTAGTTTATTCTATAAAAGGTATTATGTGCAATTTTAAAAACGCTTGACAAAAGTTCTCACATGTTTATTTTCTACTGATTAGTTTTCTTTTGGGTAAAATACGAGATGCGCACTTCGTATCTAAAGTACTAAATTGTTCGTATCACATAATTGTTTGCTTTGAAATAGTAACGGTTATTTTATTTGTTTTGCTTGTTTGTACAGAATCCTTTATTTATTCCTATTGCTAATAGATAATCGTGGGCGACGTGCTTTTTTTTTGTTTTTTTTTTGGTATGTAGGTGAATCCCCCCACTCTCCGCGTCTAGTTTAACATGGTATTTACTTTTCTTCCGTCTAGGTACGTAGTAAACGTATCGACATTGTGCGTCCATTATTCGCATTTGACGAGAAGAAGGGGCTGGACATATATTTGTATGCTACCACTACAGGAAATGACCAAAGGCACTACCCCTACACAACATTGAAAAGACGGTAGCTAAAATCCATGGCTATTTAGCTTTGACACAGCACCCCGAACAACAACAGAACAAGGTAGACCACTTCAATCACAACTATTCAAACAGTAGCGGTCTTAATCGGATTCACAAAAACCTACACAATCCACGATGTAACGGTGTGATAGAACGATCCTATAGAAAACTAATAGCCGACTTAACCTGTCACCAAACCGATCAATAGATTCAGTCCTTACCGATTTTCTCACTTGGTATAAAAAACTAGTAGAAAGAAATCACTGGTTCACTCCCTGCGGAACTTATGGCAACTCATATATGCTTCATGACAAATATGAGCTCGCATATTCAGGTACATTAGAGTAACAGGTTCATCCTGAAAGCTTTTGCACCAAATTACCTCTTTAGTTTTATAGAATTGAGACCAGTGAAAGTTATACAAGACTCCAGAAAACAAACTTTCGGATTCAAGGGTCCTAATACCATCAGCCGCAATTAAATCTACTGATGAGATAATAAAGTATCTTTACTAGAAACACACGGCAGACTACACAAAGTTATTCGCAAAGATAACAAAACTGTCACCAGTAAGGAATGACAAAGTTTCTGGTGCGAATTTCCTCGGATTCATTCAGATCCATCCAAACCTCGGCATTAAAATCGATCAAGTATGGAGTAATTTTATGGATCTTTTTATACTAAGACCCTTCAACCTCAAAAATTGTAAAAATATCAGGTTATGAAATTTTTTTGCTTTATGTCATTTCTCAAAAACTGAAAACGTATATTTAAGGTTTGACGGTACTTTAAAAACTGCTTTGCGAGTTAGACAGCTTCGATTCCCGAAACGCAACGCTTGAAAAATGTTAGGCAAGCATTTTTCACAAAAATACACCCACGTTCGTATAAGATGGAAAATTGAAGGTCCAATGTGTGAGTGTTGCCATGCGCATTAAGAATCCTTACTTTTCTTAGAATAATCAAGGGTTTGGCAAAATTCAAAACTTCCAGGTATAAAAACACGCTTCCTGGCCAATGTAATAACTACGGGCGGTGCGTTAGAAAATAAAATGTAGGATTTAGTCTATGGGTGTCTTCGTGGGTTAGATAGGTTCGCGTATGACTACTAATCCCAAGGTCCCGGGTTAGATTCCGGACACAGACGCTTGAAAAATATTAGGCGAGCATTTTTCACAAAAATACTCCATCATTCGGATGTGAGGTAAAATGTAGGTCTCGTATGTGCGTGTTATCACGTACGTTAAAGATCCATACCTTGCTTGGAACAGTAAGAGTTCGGCAATATTCAAATTTTTCAGGTAGAAACTTGCTGCCTGGTCAATGTAATACCTTCGGGTGAAGCATTAGAACATCAAATGTAGGGTACCTTAAAAACAGCGAGTCTGCAGTAAACTATGTTTTTTTCGAGTACATAGAATTTGGTGGTAACGTAATCAAATACATAAGTGTAAATAAAAAAAATTATTGAAAAAAAACTATAGTCGTTGGAAAAATAGTACATGGTAATCAAAGAACATATGATATTTTAGAGTAGAAAAGTATTTAGTTGTCTAGTGGGAAATGCCGCGAAGGTTGTTACGTTCCAAACCTTGCAAGCAATCTTTTCTGCATGAATATCAATTCATACTACTTTTATTTTAAAAAAACCCTAAAATTTTTAAACAAATCATAAAAGGTTTCGATCAACAAGCTCGATTTCTTTCGACTTGAAATTAGTGCTATTTTATAAAATTTCATAGAGTATTTATTTACTTCATATCATTTTGCCATATAAAATCAAACAGCTGCTGAACAACTTCACGTTAGAAAATCACTAAAAATTAGTTCTAACGCCTGCAGTTAATACGATTCAACCACAGCTGCACATAAATTCATGGTTATCTTTTAAAAATTAAGGCCGTTTAACCACCTACACGGTAAATGAACACTTTGAATGGGTTTGTTGTTTATACCAAGTTTATACTTCCATCAAACGACAAACTGTTATCTTGCAGCAATAAGATGGTCCCATTTTGTTAACAATTCTTAATTGCCGTCATCTTTTGGTTGCAAGCTGTTGCAGCTGGTATTTTTGCAGCTACAGTCTGAGAGTTCTTTATACTTGATCCTTCGGTAATATTTTTGAAAGCCATATACGTAGTTCTTTTCTTATAAATAATACAGACCGTACTTTGAAAGGTGAATATTCAATACAGCATCCTTGTAGCAAAACAAAGTGTTATGAGTCGCGAGATTAAAATGTTTTCTGTGCTAGTATAAGTTAAGGTGGTGGTTCCAACACCCAGCCATAGACATATGCAGCCGCGTTTCCTCACCCTAAGATGATATTAGAAATAAGCCCATAGCTCAAGGTACAGTGAATTTTTCTGTTTGCTTTATGTGTTGCTGTTTTGGCAAATAGACATTTCTTTTTGGGTTGATTCCGCACTAAATTGCAAACTATACGTTTCCAAATGCACGCATGTACCTTATTCTTAAAGCTTGTTTACTTTTCTGTGTAAATTAATGTTAACGTCAACAAATTGTTAGTTACTATTTGATTAAGCTGTTTAAAAGTTAATGTTATGTTATTTCTTTAACTTTACGAGGTGCACTCGTGAAGCAGATGCTACTGTATTATTTTTTTATTTCTTGTATATATTTAGGGCTGAACATGTTGTAAGTATTCTTGTATTTAGATAATAAGATTTTATTCTCGATATTTTAAAATGTTTAGGTTTATTCCGTACTATATGTAAATTGACGCATCACATTTTACCGAACTGTTACGAAAATCTGTTTGTGACTTTTGTAAATTGTCTTTCAAAACTGTATGTTGGATATATAGTTTTTACTGAGGTTTCCAATTTATTCTTTCTGTATCACCTACCCCACTCCACAACGTTTTTGAGCTAGCCCAAAATTCAAATCTTTTGAATTTCGATTTTACTATTCTCTCCCTGTTTTGTTGCGGTATTCGGTGTAGGCAATTCTCTTTACTGCTTTCTTTCGTGTTTGCACGAAATACCGTAACAAGGTCAACATATACTTTTATTCGCCAGTAAATAAAGGTATATGAACTAGGGAGGAGGAAAATGGAAGTGGAAACTTACAATTACTACATGCAAAAATTTTGAACTACTATGTACACGCCATTTCTTTCTACAGTACAATTTCAACAATGTACAACTTAAAAACCAAACCAAATTAAATTATCTATTGTTTTGTGCACCCTGACATGCGTATTAACTTACAGGAAAGATGTAACATTTAACATATTATCGATAAAGAAGTGTGGTGTTTTCAGCTACCATATTTCAACTACGTTTCAAGGCCATGGTCCAAATATATTTCTTTTTAACATTTACTGTGGTGCTTCATAGTTCTACGATTTAAATTAGAATTATCATATAAACTCTAAACCTATTTATTTCAACAGCTCGATCAGGCAATCTATTTCATATCTTTGTAGTTAATACACAAACTTTACATTTGATTTCCCATACTCCACCAGAGAGTACTACATCGACCAGGAAGCGAGTTTTTTACCTAGAAATTTTTTATTTTGCCAAACCTTTGCTGTTCTAAGCAATGTGGCGATCTTTAACGTGCATGACAACCCTCACATAAGAAATCTGCATTTTACCTCTCATCCGCTCTAGTGTGTGTTTTTGTGAGAAATGCTTGCTTAGCTTCTTCAAGCGCACTGTGTAGGGATTCGAACTGAGGAGCTTAGGCTTAGTAGTCACGCGCATACCAACCGAACCACGGAGCCGCCTGGTCAATACACAGACTAAACTAACGGCGGATTGCAATGCTTTTATACGAAAAGCTGTAACCTATTCCTACGCGGCAATATTTCTCGTGCGTTGAGATGTTTGCGACCAACGGTACCCCCACATTTGACTTCCTAATGCTTCACCCGAAGGTACTACATTAACGAGGAAACAAGTTTTTTCACTTGGAAATTTTGAATTATACCAAAGCCTGGCAATTCCAAGCAAGCTATTGATCTTTAATGTGCGTAACAGCACTCACACAAGCGACCTACATTTTACCTCTCATTCGAACAAGAGCATATTTTAGTAAAAAATGTTCACCTAACATACTTCAATTGGTCCGTGTTGGAAATCAAACTTGGGACCTTGATATTAGCAGCCATACCTGAACCTATCAGATTCACGGAGCCGCTCGACCAACTGTATCCCTCACATTTGACTTTTCAATGCTCCACCCGAAGGTACTACATTGGCCAGCAAGCGTGTTTACATGCAATTTTTTTTTAATTTAGCCGAACCCTTGCTATTACAAGCAAGGTAAGGATTTTTAAGTTGCTGCAGAATACACATCGGATCTACATTTTACCTCTTGTTTCAACGAGGGCGTAATTATCTGAAAAATGCTGGCGTTACATTTTTTCAAGTGGTCCGTGTTGGAAATCGAACCATGGACTTTGAATTTAGTAGTCACATGAACTACTAAGCCACGGACCCGCCAGACCAATTGCACCACTAGCCATATCGCTTTTCCCGCTCACGTCACTTCTTTGATGGTGCGCCAAAGTAGCCGGCACTATATCCTTTTGTACACACGGAGCAAATCGTGACAATTAGAATCGCTACCTTTTTTGCATGTTGCTGATTTGCGTCTACTTCAACGTGTGCCAGAAACCGATGGATAACAGAGTTACAGACGATTCAGTGCAATTCCTTTTAAAAATGCCATTTTCATATTTCATAAACGGTAAGTGATAACAAAAAATTGTTTATCCCTGCCAGGCTATTGTAAAAGAAGTACTTCAAATCTTAAAGATAATTCCTCAATAGCAAAAAGGTTAAACTTCACCATTTTAATTGATGCAACTTGGTTAGTTATCCATTATGACGACTTGTTAAACATAACAAATGCGCTTTTTTATAAACGGGACAATTCCAGAAAATAACCAACGAAATCTATCCAAACAAATTTAAATAAAGGTATCTTTGCCATAGATATATGTATTTTAATTACATTACCACGCGGTATTTTTAAACTAAAGCAAAATTGCGACTTGAATATCACTCATCATCAAAGAATCCAAACGAACATTTTCTAATCAGTAAGGGAGGCCATGTGTAAGTCATATATTTGTTGTACCACACAAATCAAGCTTAACTCCTATATCTCAATAATTATTTATTTAGCGCTGAAATAAAGTCTTATGGAAGACCCATGACCTCAATCAAACCCATCACCAGGCTATTAATAGATTTCGAATCCTCCAAAATTCACGAACTATGCTAAGGGCTTGGTGGGATTTCGCAAAATGCCTTGTTCCGCGATCGGGTCGCTTTTCAATGCGCAGTCGTAAAGAACATATAAGTAGTAACTAGAACAGCACAGTGAATAAATATATGTCATAATTCGCCTAATATGTGGCACCCAATGATACATATAAATATGACTTAATTTTATTTATTAATTAAATAGAAACATTCGAACTTTGATATGTTAACGCAATTAATTAGAGAAATTTTTTCCTAAAATACGGCAAAATGAATTTGTCGGCATTTCTAAATATTACAATGTATTCATTCAGATTCCCCAAATTTGTACTTGGAATCCTTTTATATGTCATATAGTGGCTTAGCTATAATCACAAAATTATTTATAAATCGTCTGACATAACTCATCATTCCGATAAAACTATGCACTTCTTTTTAATATTAGTAGGGATTTGATAATTTCAATGATTGTTATATTTTTCATATTTGAATTAATTCCGTTTCCACTAATATCGTGTCCCAAAGAAGTAATTTTTCCTTCAGGAGTGAACACTTGTCAAGTCTTAACTACAACAAATTTTCATTTAACATGTATAACCTCTTTAAAAAATTTTAAATTTTCATGAATACTTCTAGGGATCATGATATTTAAAAATATTGGCACCTTTTTGGCATGAACTAAATATCTAATTCCACTAATAAAGCGCATGAATGTCGATGGGATTGACCTCCACCCAAACCGCGTCTTACAAAATTCAAATAGTCTTTGAGGCGTCACAAAAAACGTTCATTGGCGTCATTCTTCATCTAAAGTAACATGATAAAATGCACTTCAATCTAGTTTGCTGAAGTACTTGTTATTCTTCAAATTATCGAATTCATCATCGATCAATGGTAACGGAAAATTTATCCCTAACAAGGTACTTATTAAGTGTTTTATAATCAACACACCTTCTGTGCTCTCCCGTTTGCTTTTTTACCAACACAATAGGCGAATAATAGGGAGATAGGCTTTCGTATGTAACACCCTTAGCCAGCAACTCATCTAAAACGTCATCTAATACAGTCTTCTCCTAATAAGACAATCCTTCTGAGACATGAATAAAGCGGTTCAAATTTCTCTAACAATTTAAGGGTGCACTGGCTAACTACAGTGGTGCAAGAGTAGGTTCTTATAGAACACATAATAAAAAAATAAAAAAATTTGAAATAAAAATAATAAATAAAATCGCTGCAACACAAAAAGACTACGTTACAATATTCACTTACCCTTAAAGACTTTTTCTACTGTATTAATCGAGGGGCACAAAAATACATTTCTCAGCAATTCCTATGAAATTTTCGCTCCCCGGAAGCATGTTATTCCGGATAGTCTCTTTTGCTTCGGTGTCCTAAACTTATTGCTTTATACTATACCTTTCTCTAAAACACCATATACACTCATTAAATTTTTATCAAAGTAGATAAAACAGCAAAACAAAGTGTAACTTTTACATACACCTCATCACTGAAGTGACTGGATATTCTGTTCAAATGATCTAATTATTAGCCCCGTTCATAAATAATTGCAGATAAAATTCCACTCATACTTAACCTCTATTGGCATTAAATAATTGCAATACAAATACAAATATACTTAAAAAATCTAGTGCTTTAACCCCACTGTAGCAACCCATTACTAAAAGGAATTCTAAAGAATAACATTAAATTAAACTCTTCAATAACACTATCACTCCAATTTTCTCATTTCCCACATTAAATTACATGACATTGATCATCCCAATTTTTGGAAGTGCCCTTAATAACAAATATAGAAAACGGTTAAATACAAACTTTTCCTATTATCATTTGATGGTTTGTTTAAAATCTATTGTTTTATGCTTTAACCAACACTATATTTTACTAATTCAGCTTACATTTAAAATCAATATGCACTAATTTCGTAGCTAGTTAATTCATTAAAATAATTACATGGACTTTTATTAATTTTCTTTACATAAATACAAACCACTTATTTCTTCAATCCGCATGGTCATAATCCATAAATTTAAGCTGATTTTACTCACTATATAATTTCAGGATGTCCACCAACGCAAATTTTTGTTTAACGATTACTTAGGTTATCTAACAACAGCAGCTTCCTTAACACAACATACACAAAATTTTAAATTAATCGAAAGGTAAACTCCCTAGGTCTATAACCCCTTTAACCGGTTGTAACGACAATTATTCCACCACAATTTCATTGAAACGTATTCTGCCCGTGCATGCATAAATTAAAATGTAAGATATAGGGCATCCTCGCAAACATGGCCTGCAGAATAATAAAATTGCTCAATTCATGGAATCCTAATCCAATAATTGTATGCTCCTTAATTTCACAAAAATCCAACCCTAAGTGAACGACTATGTACTTTTTTAAGCTCACATTACTACATTTTGACGTTCTAATTCCCTGCTCGCGAATAATTAATTAATTCCTTTCGGTCAATTATTTTACTTGTTATTTATTCCACTATACAACACCTATTAATTGCCGTCAGCTACTGGTAATACATGTAACAATTTTAATTTATGCTTAATGAGGTTGCTGTCGCGTTACTTTGTATGTAATCTGTATTGTATTGTAATATGGTGTACCGCATGGACGATATCTTTCTATTGTAATTATCTTTTCATGCGAAATGCATACGCCGCGTCTTGCAATAATAAGATGTTCTCAGTTGCGGTTTTGGTTTTGTTACGGTAACTTTCAGAAATAGAGAGATTCTGCAAGAAATTACAACGCCCGTAATTGAAATCGCTAATCTGCACCTCTCCTTGTGTTATTCTCACAAACAATCCAAACCTAATAAATATGCAGGTATTAAACACCGTCCTGCATAAAAATGTTTCTCAATACGTGAAATATACCCTATAACTATTGATCAAATCATTACAAACAAACATACATTTGCCTCTACTAAACCCTTAAAATTCTTTGAAATACCTGCTTTTTAAACGATTTTAAATAATGTCTCTTCCTTGGAAATACTTGTTCGTTATGTTCATTAGTTATTTTCGTTGAAAAGATCAAATGCTTAAATGTGTTTGTTATTTGCTCGTGTACCTTGAAATTCCGTGTTGTTGTATTTGCACGTGTTCGTAACTACATCTTTTCTTATTATATTATTCCGAGAATATTTATAGCGTGGATCGATAATTTTACAAACCTCTGGCGTTGTTGAGCTAACCGAACTTTAATCCTTTTGGAGTTCGATTCTTCTGTCCTTGTGTTTGGTTGCGGTATTCGGTGTAGGCAAATACCTACTACTTACTGTGCTGCGTTCTTTCTTGTCCGCGCAAAATACCGTAACACGTAACTATTTAAGACATCATCCTGGAATACTACGCCTACAATGTATTTAAAAGAAATAATGTTATCCCTTTTGAATTCGAGTGTGCTAGCTGCATGATCTTCATAGAAACAAAATTTGAAATATTATGCTTAATTAAGATTAATTATTTGTAGAAACTATCATACAAGGTGCGTTCATATGTAGTTCATCCATTTAAATTGGCTAAAGTTTCCTTTCCCATCTAACTTATAACTAGTATAACGCAACTTGTTACACATCATTAATCAAAGTACCTCAATACTTTGAAACTTAGGATAATTTGTCGATGGTTCTAATAAAACGTTATCTTTAGTAAATTTCAGCGTTCGATATGTGTCAGTGCACAGCATGCACCTCCTTGTGGTCGTAGCGCCGGCAACTTTCTGCCGGCCTAAAAGGTAATCCCCTTAAAAGGGAAAGTTTTAGTTTATATTGAAAGGCGTTAGGCACACTTGGGAGAATGGAAATCGTGGCAAGGTCTGTGGTAGAGAGGCTAAACAAGCCAACACTGAACGGTAAGGTGTCGTTACCATTAGTAGGGAAAGCCACAACGGCACGGTTGTAATCTAGGCTGGTAACCTAGTACAATCTAATTAAAACTTCCTAACAAGACTTTTGCGAAAGGATCGGCCAGTCAAAGTCATGGTGGTCGACTGAAACAGAAAATATCTAGCCCATCATATACAACCGCATGTATCGGGAACGGAGATTTGGTGCTTGGAATACCGGGAGAGTGTACGGTAAAGAGTTTAAAATCACTAATGAAATAAAAGAAAGGTGCATATATGTGCTGTGTGTGAGTGAAACGCAGTGGAAGGGAAAAGAGTAGAGAGCAATGAGTTTGGGGAGAAGAGTGGTGGCGTAATTTTGAATGGTCAAGCAAAAGCGTGCACGAAACGATATGAATTGCTGCCTTCCTGCATCTTATGCGTTAGAATGAAACTGGGCTTCAGACAGATCTTTCTAGTTGCATGATATGCTCCGGTGAATGACGACAAGGAGTGTGAGTAGTTTTGGCAAGAATTAGTATTAGACAAACGCGTAAGGAATAACCGTGGGGTTCTATTGGGTGATATGAATAGTAGGGTGGAGTACATAGAGAAAGTGCTGAACACGTGGTAGGTCCTTTTAGCGATCCAAGGAAGAACGAATATGGAGATATGTTAGTGAGCATATTGAAGCGGGCTACTGTGTACATGCAGCTTGTAGTATACATAAATAAATAGAAGTGTAATAAATAATAGTTGTGTTAGTGTTATTAATGGACCTATGGTAAAGGAGTTTAGTTTAAGAAGATATTAGTGCTTGTAAATTCATTAGTGCGATAGTGCTTCATTGTTAATTGGACTGAAAACATCTATAAACAAGTAATAACAAGAGTCTTTATTACTCACTGTTCACAAGTCTAATTAACGGTATATGCCTTGTTTATAGATGTTCCGTCCAATTAACAATGAAGCACTATTACACTAATGAATTTACAAGCACTAATATCTTCTTATACTAACCCCCTTACCACAGGTCCATTAATAACACTAACACAACTATTATTTGTTACACTTCTATTTATTTATGTATACTACAAGCTGCATGTACATTAGAAACATCATATAACATTTATGTATACTCTTGGACTTCCAAAAGCTCAACTACTTTTACTTTACAACGATACAATTTATATTAGACATTCTAGTATAGACTAACTTCTTATATTCATAAGCGGTCTTATATATACCCTGAATTAAAGATATGACTCATCCTCCAGTAATTTCTAGAAGCTTCCCGGTCCATTGAGAATAAACAGTGCTTGCGGCGTTTTTGTGTGTTTGATGGGTTGCCTACTATTAGCTCGCAACAATATGTATGGAACGAGAACTGTTTGTATCCAACTCATGGTATAAACATAAGGACTTACACAATACATGGCAAACGAAAAATGCTAAAAGTATCATTGATTTGGTTGTATTTGATGAAAGTTTAAAGGAACTGGTTAAAGTCACGAGAGAAACGATAGGATCTGAGTGTGGGACCGATCATTTTCTGGTTTGATCCAGAATCCGAAAGTGGGCGTGGGGAAGAAAGCAGAGTATGAAACAATCAAGAGTAAAAGTTAGAACGCTTGTTGGAAAAGTGTACTCGAAGAGAGTAAGCTATTATGTAAGAGGAGGAGTTGTATGACTGCACACAGGAATGGGAAAATACTCTAAAGTCTGAAGATCTGGAGAAAGCATGGAATTATTCGAAAAACTGTGCTGAAATGTACTTTGTAAGTATGTGGAACGACAAGGATTGGTACATGTAATAAAAATGCACGGCGGAGCGATGAGGTCAAAAAGGTTGTCAGGGAAAAGAAAGTGGCTTACAAGAGAACGATTGCAGGAAAGATGATGAGTTAAGAAAGCAACTTCAAGAAGCATATGAGGAGAAAGGCAATATGCGAAAGAAATAGTGAAGACAAGCAAAGAGCAACTGATAGAGAGGTAAGGTATAAAATGCAAAGTGATTTTGAAGAGAATAAAAACTTGTTTTAGAAACGAGTAAGGAAGACAAGAAAATGTGATTATAAGCATGTGAATGGAGTTGTTAAAAGTAGACATAAAATTGTTTGGAACGAAGCGAGTGTGAGAAACTGTTGGAAAGGGTATTTTAAGACGCTGCATGGTAGTGGCAAGAAGGATACAGATGACTGTATGGATAATGAAGAGAGCATTAATGTACTGGTCGAAAAGGTGGGTAATACTCTAAAGTTGCAATGCAGGGTAGATGAGGTATGGAAGACGTTGAAAACTCTGAAGAGAGGCAAAGCGGCGGGTATAGTTGGAATAATAAGTGAAATGCTTAAGTATGGGGCCGGGGTGATAATTGAATGTTTGTTGAAACTGATAGAGTTGTGTATAGAAGAAGGAATGTGCTTGAAGGATGGAAGAGTGCGATCATTATCCCTTTGCATAAAGATAAAGCCAGCAAATGTAAATGCAAAAATTATCGTGGGGTAAATATGTTGAATGTACCCGTAAAGCGTATGGAAAAAGTGTAATAGAGAGAGTTTGCAAGCAAACGCAGAGCAAGATATGGGACGTTCAGTGTGGTTTTTTGCCTGGAAGGGGATGTGCGGATCAGATGTTCGCCACGCAATAAATTGTCTGAAAAGTGTTTATATGCCAGAAAGAAAATATATGCAGCATTTGTAGATATGAAAAAGGCGCATGACTCTGTGAACAGAAGTGAATTAGGGAAAATACTGCGTGAATATGGTGTAAACAGGTGTTTGATAAAATCTATCTGAGCGATGTACGTAAGCAGTAGAGCATGTGTACGTGTGAATGGTAATATGGAGCAATACTTTGACATTGTGGAAGGTGTAAGACGTGGATGTGTGACGTCCCCATGAATAAATATATCAGGTAGGCGCGCTAAAGAATGGAAGAAGTGAAAATTGGTGAAACAAATGCCAGTATGCTGTTGTATGCAAATGACGCAGTATTGTTGGCTGAACCATCACAATATTTGCAACGAATGCTTGACAAGCTGTTGCAAGCGTGTGAAAGGATGCAATTGAAAGTGAATGGAAATAAGACCAAAGTAATGATTTTTGACAGAGATGGCGGAATTGATGACTTTGTATTTAGAATGGACAATGACTCGATATATAAAGCGAGTGGCTTTGTGTACCTTGATAGAAAGTTTGGCAATTTAATATATTTATGAACAAATGTACCAGGCAGGCTTGCTAAAGAATGGAAGGAGTGATAATTGGTATGTATATGACACAGTATTGTTGACTGAATCGTCATAAGATTTGCAACAAATGCTTGATAGGCTGTTGAAAGTGTGTGAAAAGATGCATTTAAAAGTGAATGGAAATAAGACAAAAGTGATGATTTTTGACAGATGGCGGAATTGATGACTTTGTATTTAAAATGGACAATGACAAGATAAAGGAAGCGTATGACTTTGTGTACCTTGGTAGAAAGTTTTTGAGCAATGGAAAGCTGGATGGCGAAGTAGAAAGAAAAGCAAGTGCTGGAAGGAAAATGTCTGAAAGTATGTGGATAGTGAACGGGAACGAAGGAATGAGTATAAATCCAAAACTGGCCTTTTACAATAGTGTGTTTATGCCAACTGTTCTGTATGGAATTTAACTTGGATCTGGCAGAAGAAGCATTTTAGTCGTACAAATGTTGCAGGGATGAGGTTCCTAAGAAGTGTGTGTGGAAAAATATTAAGAGATAAACTGCGAAACAAACGTGTCAGAATAGAGTGTGAGGTGCAAGTGACCTTTAAGGAGTTGAATGAGCGAATCACGCTTAGATGGTTTGTACATATGGAAAGAATGCAAGTAAGATGTCCTGTAAAGCTGCAAGAAGCAGACCGCGTAAAAGATGGTAGGATGTAGTAGATGAGATTCTAAATGAACGACAGGTGAGATAGAGAAATAAATGAGTATGCCAAAAGCAATGTAGGTATGTTGCAGAGGCAAAGAAGGTGTGTAGGTACCGAGGATGTGGAGAAAGATAGTGAACGGTGCTGGGAATAAAAATAGTGCAGTAGTTTTGAGATATACCCTGCATATCCCCTCAGAAAGGGGTGCTAGGTTCGGTTTCACCGAAGGGGAATACCGTTATTGGTGTTGTTGAGTTATTTCAGGGTAACAATGGTATTGCTGATAAAATCGCTACCTACGTACAGGTTCATAGCAGTATTCTTGCTAACCACATAAAATGTCATATCAAAAAAAATTCTCATCTATTCTAATCCGATTAGTACAAGATCCTAAAATTTGCTACTTAGAATTATGAATACCAGTCAAAACTACAACCATATCATTGCATGGCACAAACAGTTCAGTGTTATAGGGGTTTCCCAATCAGCGAAATTGAGCAATCAGAATTTACCATAGAATCAAAAGATACGCCAATTTTTGGAAGATGTAAGCGTAAAACATAAAAGGAAATCTAAAATGAGTGGTTCTTGTATCAGCATTACAGACGACACTGACTTGTGGGTACAATTCTTTGCTTGTGTTCTAATAATGTACAATAGAAACAACTGTCCCGTGGTCTTTTAGGTGAAACAATTAAAACACTTTCCATCGGCACTGCGCCTTAATTTAGCTGTATGGTTTGTTTTCTACATTAATTCGGGGCTCCCTTAGCACCGGACGTAAAGATCCAGCGCAAAATATTAGCGTCTACTTGTTGTACCTTTTAATCCCGTCGCGTCTGACATACCCTTTCATAAGTAATAATATCATTGTTATAATGCATCGGCGGCTAAGTGAATCAGACAGGTTTGTGTATGACTTTTGACCTGAAAGTTTCAGGTTCGATTTCCGTTACAGACCGCTTTAAAAATGCTAAGTAAGCATTTTTTCACAAAAAATACACCCTCGTTCGGATGAGAGGTAAAATATAGATTTCACGTGCGAGTGTTGTCACGCTTGGAATAGCAAGGATTCGACAAAATTCAAAATTTCCAAGTAAAAAAAACTCGCTTCCTGACCATTGTATAATGCCTTCCTTCGGGTGGATCATTAAAAAATCGAATGCACGATATAATGCATACTCGCCAACATGTCCTGCAGGCATAATAAAATTGCTCAATTTACGGGATCCTAATTCAATAATTACTTGCTCCTTAATTTCACAAAAATCCAACCTTAATTAGCAACACACCGCTATTTTTTCATAAAAATAAACATTAACATTTTCTTTCCGACCTTGCATTTGGCGGCAGCATTCAGTTTTGGTTCATTCAAAAATAAAAGTTTGCTTGAATGCAATTTTAAAATCTTTCCAATTACATATTTCCACATTGTGACTGCTTAGTCAATGCTTTGCAGCTCCTTTTAAATTACAAACAGCCGTTTGATGTCCAAATGCATCTTTAAAATAGCTGTGTTCTGACTGTTTAAACCACAATTTTGAAACATTTGGCCTATTCACCATCACATAATTCGATGGTTTTGGATAAGTGGCCTTGACATTAAAATTTGCTATTGAATATGCACTTTTATTTTAGGTATGCTGGTGATTTTATAACTCCGACCTTGTTTAAAAGTTGCAGCATTTGACTATGTTGTTGTAATATAACGTGTTTACCGTATCCATAAATGGTGCATTGGAATTCTCATTTACCCTAGTATGTTGTTCATTGTTATAAGTTATTCAGCTTGCAGTTCCCTCAGTACTCACTCGGATTCAGAATATTTTCCTAGATCACATTTACATGACTTCTATTCGAGTTAGTAGTTTTTGCTTGTACAATAAAAAGACTCAAAATGCTCTTCTCTTGCCATTATTATCGTAAAAATCACATAAAATCGCTACGTGCAAAACGTGTTCACAGTAAAATTTGACACCAGTCATTCACACTAACAATTTTTCGTATTTCACGATTATAAATCACCTGCGAATATCTGTAACCCCAAGCCCGATAAATCTGTAACAGGTTAGGTGTTTACACAAAACATGTCAGGTCATAATTATATTTGTTGAGAACTTATCACACATAGACTTTAGATGTTAACATGACCCGTCATCTTCATATTGTTTTCTTTTTCCCGCTCAACCGCCTGAAGTTAAACATAACCTGATCTTTTAAATATCTTCCACTACAAATTCAACATCTTATTCGGTAAATACTCCCTGCGTGTTTCTTGTGGTTTGTTTTGTATTTTTCTTAGTCTTTCTTGGGTATTAAACCACTCAGATTTTAAAAACTCTGAGTGGTTTGATACCCAAGAAAGATTAAGAAAAATCTTACTCGGTTTCAGATCATAAAAATATCCAAGTTAAAGGAGTAACAACTTTTTAAAATAACCTTCAATAAAACCAATAAAACTTAGCCTCAAGCAGAGAAACAAAGCAACTAATTTTAATTTGTCTACAGTTGAAACCTGGAAACCCGGTGCAGCATTGTTAGAATGTCCACATTGTAGGAAGTTTGGAAATCCCTTAATTAGAAAACAACGTAACAAGGTAAGTTTTAAAATTTGTTATTGCTAAAATAGTATTTAATACGCTTGCAGTAACACATTTAACTCTTTCAGATTGCTGAATCGTCGTTGGGCGCCTTGTGTTTGCTGGGTTGTTGGCCAATATGTTTCCTTCCATTTATTTTGGGAGGCACCAATATAATGAATTTATATTGCAAGTATTGCGGTAACTTTATAGGAACGTACGACAGGAAGACAGGTTCTCTACAACCCCCAGATCAACATGCTGTCTGTATTACACCGCCTTCAACAAAATGTGAACGTAATAGGTAATCCGTTGTCATATTATAAAAGACCTCCATGACAATATCTGTTTATATGTTATTACAATTATATTGTATTATCTTAAAACTATAGTACTTAGTGGAATTGGAGCCACAAACTGTGTTGTGCAATGTATTTCTAATATATATTATGAGTTTACTTATTCTTTACTTTTATAAAAAGGTGTATAAAGGAAAACCTGTGAACTAACTATCATCCGACACGTACAATTCGTCAATGTATCAATCGATCACTTTTGAATATCACATACTCTCTAAAAATACCAAAATGACATAAAGGAGAAGATTTGTAATTTAAGAACACTATTTTTAAAATGTGCGATGAGTGGAGAGAAGCTTCCAATAGAATACCAAGAACGAATAACTTGGTGTTGTTCAGGTTGTCTGGGGGTCACGTTGCTCTTACTTAGTAATAATAAAGATGGAATTCATTTACAAATACTTTATGTGCGTAATTAAATTGCAAATATATTTAACATTGTAACTGAAATTATTTTAGTTTATAAAGTTGCGGAAAGAATTTCTAAATTGAAGAATTGTATGTACTGTTTCACGACGTAGACCTGGATCTGGTGTCGTGTAGGTAAAGATTCACATGTAAGTAATCCTGGCCTGGACCACGCTGAACGCAATGCAACACCTCGTCGCGGTGATTCCGGTTGGATTTCCATAGCTTCAATACCTAGCGGTTGGCGCACTGACGCTAACGTACGGTGGCTACTTTGATTGTTAGAAATTGAAAGGGGCTAGTGGCGAAATGTTCCCACACCTTTTTGGCGTCACGTGCTTTGGGAAGTGATCATGCGATCGTGGCTTTGAAAGTGTATTCAGTCCAAGTTGTGTTGTGGCAGGATTATCTGCGCGTAGTATGGTTATAAGAGTTCACTTTATTTTATTCCGTTAAGTTTGATGATCGCAAGGCGATTATCTGAAGAAAAACACTTAATGCAAGAAGAACTTGGTGACTTCCATCTTGTACTATTCTTAAGTTATCTCCAAGGAGTTTGGTAGCTTCCTTAATAAAAGTACAACAAGAAGTTAGTTGCTCCAGCGTTTAGAGCTTTTTTATAGCGAGGTTTGTTTGTATTGTACATTCGGCTATTTCAAGCGTGTCGGACGAGTCCATTATTCGTTGAGAGGTGTTTTATGTGTACATGCTATTTATGTACGTTGTTACGCTCCCTTCCTGTTAGCGTACTTAAATTGCGTCGTTTCTTTGGGATCGCCGTTTGTATAAATTGAATACTTCAGAATAGTTCAGAATTGTATGCAATTTAACTCGTGTGTATTAATTTAAAGATAGATTAATTGCAGATTGATTTTCATTAATAAATAATTTGCAAGGAATGAATTTTAAATTGGATTATTCGTCGTATAAATTTTGTTCCTTATGTTATTATCGAAGTCGAGATAATAGACGATCAGAGGTTATAGGTAACAACTATTTTATCTAAATAGATGGTAGTGTAGTTCTTATTCCATTGAAGGAAGGATGCTATATAAGCAAACGTGTTTTACTCGACCGCACGTGGTTTACGGAACATTGACGGACGGACTTAGTGATTACGCGTGCTTTACTAATTGTGTTTTTAGTTGAGTTTCTTTTGAAATAAAAGTTGTAGAACTTGCTTGCTAAACTTGACCGATTCTTCTTTAGGATTGCTGTGTGTGCGATCTAGTTTCGTGGTCCTTTTTTATCAGAGTAAGTGCAATAAACTTGTACAGAATTTTTAAAGGAGCCACTTTAGTCAGGTTTTAAACTCCCTAAAACATTTGCAAAATGAAATTGCAAAAGTGTTTAACTCATTCCGTATTAATGATATATTAAATTTACCTTGCATTTAATAATAAGTAAATAAAATATGAATGTACATTTTTTTAAAGACGAGATTGTGAGGGTGATCGTGTTTTTAAATGTTTCACCGTATTCAAACAATGCCTTTACCAACTGAAATTAGCTTCAGAAGTTGACAAAGTTCTTTCTGCTGAAGCAGATCCGCAATACGAAAAATTCTTGGCGGATGTTTGGATCGGAATTATACTAACTTTAATTGTTCTTAGTTGTGTTTGTTGCATGTGTTCCTGTCTGTTGTACCACAAATTCCAACAATGGAAAAGAAGGATATTAGCAACAAGAAATGCAAATGGAAGTGAAGTTGGACCCGGCGACTGTGAATCTTTGCCAAGCTACACCATTGCATCCGGTTTACCAAGCTATCAGGAGGCTTTAGATCAGTTACAGAAAGTAAAAGAACAATCTGCAGTTAATAGTAGTGTCAAGTTTCAAGTTGATATTGAGATGAAACCATAGACACCCCACACTCCACCAACTCCAACTGCAAGGCTATCAGTAGCCGAATTATTCCAATTCTATAGAAACTCTTCCGGTGCTCCTGGTTTTGTAAGTTGAACTATTTCATACTTGTTATTACTTTAAATATCTATCCGTTGTTTTGCAATATCCTTTGTCGTTTTGATATCTTTTACAATAGAATTGCATGTTTTTAAAAAAAAAAAAGAAAAAAAAAGAAAAGAAAAATCAACAATACTGGATTACTCATATCAATTGTGCTTACCTATTTATCTTTTGTTATAAGTTTGTTTGATTTATGGTTAATTGGTGTGTGAGGAAACGTTTCTGCTACTCCCCAATATTTACCTTACTTTATAATAACAGTTTTTGTAATGCCTTTATCGTTATTATATTATATAGATTATCCAAACAGTTTTTTTACATTTTACAGAGTACGGAATAATTTATGCTTGATCAGCATGCTATGCTTATTCTTTTATTACAGGTTTGCTTGACTATTTTTATTGCAGGTATTGTCACTAATTCCTTACAGCCGCGTACATTATATGTTAGTCTGCTTTCTACAACCCCCTAATCTCCGACTGAGCCCGGTCATTCCTTGGGTTTTCTTTGTGTTACGCACGGCTACGAGCCAACGTAACAACGAGGTGGGTGATTATTAGTCAATTAGTTAGGAATTTGGTTGGTTGCACACTCCTACATGCTAGAGACCTGGCATTTCTGAGACTGGGCACTAAATAGAAATGCCTGCTTTTATAAATATAAATAAATTTTACAAAGAAGTATTTACCAACCTAAACACCATCAATAACCTTTTTAATATTCTCTGTATACAATATCATCAGGTAATTCACCACTATTTTTTAAGAAAATGATTAATAATGTAACTAACTTCAATTCCTTGTCCTTTATTCGATCCCATATAAGCCTAATTGTACGCAAATACTTACAGAAGCTTCCTAATATCCTAAGATGCCGCTACAGAGATCACATAATATTTGCTATGGTATGTAGTGGAAGGTTGCTATGAATGGGACACTTTTTTTAAAACCTGCTAGATCCTTATTTTTCAAAATATTTTAGTAGAAATTTTCTTAGCCTTATACAAACACATTTAAACAATTATATCATCGAAATTTAATTATAAACATGTTACAAAACTTATTTAGTAATTGAACAGTTTAGTCCCATTCAATACACTATATGTATTGATTGGGACGCATAAGTGTTTTGAATGGGACACTATTATTTATTATTAAAAAATTGTGGATAATGATTTTTATTCCAAATAAATGTACCTACATTATGAATACTCTCTGTATGTTCGTTAAGGTTGGTTATATTTTCTTCTTTCTTTTTTTTAAGAATGAAACCACATAGTTTTCTATTATTTTTATTGACGTTTAAATTCATGACCTAGGGTCGTTGACAACGATCCAAGATTATGAATCAAAATGCTAATAATTATACAAAATAAGACAGGACTCTATGTGAATTCATTCCCAAAGAAAAGAAAGAAGAAATATACACTGCGATTGTTATTGTACCAATGAAAACAAAAGTTAATATGTATGGTTAAAAAATCATTCTTAAAGGATTCTCCCAAAACAACGTTCATATGTTGCAAATTCAACATCAAATTTTAAAGTATCGGCTGTGCGTGTTGTACCTGGGTTCCTATATGGTTGAGCTAGTTTTATTAATATGTGTTCCTTCAGGATATCGCAAATATCATCTTCAACGGGGAAAATAAATTTTTGTGAGTTTCCGTATCTTCGCAGAAATTTGATATTATACTCATTTCCGTTTAACACTCTTTGTATACGTCCAATATAAGCCAGTTTATTTTTTTTTTTTGTTGAAAGGTCAACCAAAACAAAATCACCTTACTCTATAAAATAAAGTCAACGTTTTCTAAATCTTCATTTTCGCCTCTTTCGCTCATTCAACTAAAAATTTGTCTGTGCCATCTGAATCTTGCAATTCAATCTCTTCTATGCCTGATTCACTACTTTCATCTTCTTCAACTATTTTTTTCTTTGCCTTCATCTCTTTTAGCTTCAATTTACGCAATTTTTCTTGAAACTCTTCTTCTATTTTCTTCTTTTCTGAAGTTTCTGTAAATATTTTTGTCGTACCTTTCTTCATACCTTTGCCACTTTGCTTTCTTTCTGAGACCTTGGGGTATGGCCTCACTAATTCAGAAGTGATTAGCAAATCAGAGGAGTTTGCTTTTCTTGCAGAAATTGAAGGAATTGAAGGTTCTGAAAAATAACGCTGAGGTTCTTTTATGGTATTATTATTATTGGGAGCAACGTGATCTGTTACATAAGAACCCAAAAAGTCTGTATCATCAAACACATGTCGATTAAGATAATATATCCCAGTAACTGAGAATTCCGCAATAATATTTTTAGGTGTAAAGGCATTTAGGTAAGCCTTTACAACATCAGCAGCAATCGTAAATATCAAGTCTTACCTGGATTAGTTAACATCCACTCATTTTGTGCACATTTAAAACTAGTTTTAATTGGTCCATATATTGATACGTCCAAAGGCTGTAGCCAATGGCTACAATGTAGTGGAAATGTTAATAATTCAACATTGTTATCTTTAACGTAATAATATCAAGACTAATATGGGATTCATGATTGTCTAATAGTAAAAGACCAAGAGATTCAAATGTAAGTTTTAAATACTCAAGTGCTGGAAGCTGAGAAAGAAGTTTGCTTCTATCATCCACCCAGACTTATTTGCAAGGTCGAGGCTACTTGCTGGAGCACCATTTAACATATATTCCCTAAAGTTTACTCTAAGGAAAATGAATACAGGTGGTACTTTATTGCCATTGGCACATACGAAGCACAACATTGTTACCAGTAGTTCGGCAGGAGTGGCTTGACCCACCTGTTTCAATCCCTTGCCAGCAAACACTTTTGGTGGATCTGTTACAGTGCCGAGGCCAGTTTCATCACAACTGTATATATTATTAGCCGTGAAACAAACTGTGTTTGAACATCACTCGTGTCAAATTGTCAATAAAATTGTTCACTATGTTAGGATTAAATACAGTCGCTTTGCTTAAGCGAGTTTTTTTGGTTTCTTAAGTGATATTAAGTTTTGATGCCGTCGCTTGGAATGCTTCATGCAATCCAAACCAGCCTTTTTTTCTGTATTTCATTTTCCAGAATAATATAGTTTTAGTTTTTTTGCATACTTATATGCAAGCTGCAGCAGACCTGTTGTGCCCAAACGATAGCACATTTCGATGCCGTTACTAAATATTGGACTAGGGCATGCTCTTGTTTAAGGTTAAAAATTCTATTGACAATATTAGGTGTATGTCAAAACTCATTTGGGTCAGTAAACGACCGAGACATTTCAATTTCCCTGTGTAGAGCCGACTTTGATATGCCATATTCTTTACTTGCGTATCTAATAGATTACGTTATTATCAATGATATCTTGCACAACTTTTTTCATGCAATTTGCAGAAACTCTGCGAAAGTGCAACAAACGCAAATGTGTAAAAATTACTTCTGCCTGCGTAAGCTTAATAAACACAAATGTGTATAAATTTTAATTGTTAAACAAATTTGAAGCAGGATGGCTTTGCAGTTTAAAAGTTTTTCATTTTGGTATCTATTTATATATAAGCAGTTGAGAAGTTCCATGTGCATTAGTGTCAGTAAGTACACCATAATGACCGATTACCTATTTCTTTATCTAAATAATGCTGGAATATAACACGTATCGTTTATGGAGCGGAAAATAGCATCTAAAATGAAGGATCCGCTTCAGTTAAATTCAAATTATTGTATAAATTTTTGTGAGCAATAAAATAATCCTCTTGATACAATTTTGCTGCACTACTTTCCGGATAGAAGATTCTTTATAAATGATAGTGAAGAAATAAGGATATATGGTCTAAATTCTTATGGAAAGCAAGTTGTAGTATCGTAAGAACTAAGGATTGATCTAATGGATCTTCATGTTTGGTTATAAGAACTATATAAATTTTCTACTTTACTGATGTCTGTAGAAGGTGACTTTGAACGCGAATAATAATAAAAATAATTATGATATATATATATATATATATATATATATATATATAATTATAATAACGATATCGGGGATTCAGTCAGATTCGATTTGGATTCAAAATAAACTCCTTATAATCATTCAAGCTTTCGAAAATTTATTATTTTCTTCTTCAGGAAACTAGAAACTTTAACAATTAAACAACATTTTATATAGGTTACTTACGATTAGTGAAGCTTAAAAATCTAAAGTGTATAATAACATTAAGGTAAAAATTAAAATTTAGGTGACAATTTTATAAAACTACAGTGACATGACAGTTGATGTTAAAAATATAGCTAATCCTAGATTACAATTTAGTTTAATTGATGCGTTTAATACAGATCATAAAAATAAAATATTTCTTTAGAGAATTACAATTAGTCATCTAAAGTTACGTAAGGTTTTGGATTTTTTGGTATTTTTAATTATGGTCAAAAGGTATGAATAAATATTACTTAAATTTTGGGTATCAGTTTTTTTATTTAAAGAGTTTTCTTCCAAAGAAATGGCAATCATTTCCAGAAACAATCGTTTTTTGTAATTATCTTCAATATAAATAATTTTAGTACCATCGTAGTTTATTATGTGTCCAGTTTCAATTGCATGAGATGCCAGTGCACATGTTTTTTTATTTCTATTGCAGTCGCTTTTATGAGAAGCTAATCTAGTAGACAGCCAATTTGATGTGTGACCTACATATTTTCCTTCACAGTTTTGACAGGAATACTGTAAACGACTCCTGATTGTCGAAGTTTTGTATCAGGATCTTTAAGATTGGTATACAATACTTTTTTTCAAGGTTAACATTGGTTTTATGCTAAACCTGATATTTTGTAAGTCTTTAAAAAGTCGTTTACATTTATCAGTTAACCTGTCTATGTACGGTAGTGATATGTATGTTGTAGGAACTGTGAGGTTTGTGTTTTGGTTTGGAATAGTACTAGTTCTTGTAGTGTCTGAAGAGGTGTTGGTGTATGTAGGGGTGTTGAAAAGTAGTTTATTGATGAGTGTACTAGGATATGAATTTTTAAGTAGTAGGTCTTTGAGTATTAATAAATTTTTTTGTATTTTAGCGTGCCGTGTGAAACTGATTCTACTTTTCTTTTTAAGCCAAGAACTACGTTGATTTTCATATGCATCGGGTGAAAGGAGTGATAATTTAGATATCTTCCAGAGGATATTGGTTTTCTGTACCAGTCTGTAATTAAAGTATTACCTCTGCGTATTATTTGCATGTCTAAAAAAGGAACTGAACAATTAGTTTCTTTTTCTATGGTGAATTGAATGGATGGATCGTAGCTGTTAAATATTTGGAGTACCTGATCTTTACAATCTGATGGAACGCAACAAATCAAATCATCGACATACTTCTTAAAGAAAGGAATCTCAAAATGAAATTTTGTGAGGCAGCTATCTAACAGGTCATCCATAATATATTGCGCAATTATAGGCGATACACTAGCTCCCATAGGAGTACCTAAGATTTGTTTATAAAATCTGTTTTTAACTGAAAAATATGTCGTTTCAAATAGAAAATCGATTAATTTTAAGAAATTGATTTTGTTAATTTTACAGTTTACTTCAATATTTTCCCAATGAGAATTAATGCTTTTTTTAGCTAGATCTACCGAAATATTATTAAATAATGAAATAACATCTAAACTAATGATGACATAACCTTCAGGTATCTGCAGATCATTGATGAAAGCGGCAAATTGAAAAGAATCTTGGACATAGTATATGGGGTTTTACCAACACATCAGGGTTACTTATGGTAATGAAGCTGTCATTCATCTTAAAAAATGGGCGAATTTAACAATGAAATTAGCATCTATTAGAAATCGACGTATTTATCTTCTAACATGTCGCAGCAAAAACCTACGACCTCAACACATTACAACATCCTTACGTTGTGTTGAAAATTTATTAGTTAGTAATTCAGGTAAAACAAAACAAGCAGTTTTAAAGTTTTATGAAAGCATTAACAAGAAAATATTAAACCTAGAGATAAAGATCACTATTGATAATCTCAATTTATTAGAAAATCAGTTAAAAAATTCCATAAATGAAACAAGAAAGGTACTACCAGATAATATTACTACAGAATTTCAAAGACGGATATCCACACATTATAATAAAATCTTTTCGAATATTAAAAACACCAACTTAAAGAAAATACAGAACTTAGAAAGAGCAGTAATTAATAGTATACATACACAAGCTAATTGGTTTGTCAATCTTACCACAAATGACATACCACTTGAGATTCAACAATTTATGGCATTAGGACCAAACTTCAGTATAAGTCCCACATCAGATGATATAAATCTAGCAAAATTATTAGCAGATATGGAATCAATTGTATCTACGGTGAATGCAAATCAGAAAGATATTTTACTTGCACGTACCACGAATATGATTACAAATTTCACACAAAATTCGTCTAAATCACCTACTGAATTGAGAAAAATGCTGATAAAATCATTAAATTTTATGAATAATCACAAAGATTTGGTTTTAACAAAATCAGACAAAGGCAACGTATCGGTATTGCTGAACAGAACACAATACAATAAAATGACTGACGAAATTGTGAATGATCGAAAATATTATGTACCTATCAACAACGATCCAACTAGCACCATACAACAAAAATCAAATAAAATTATAAATGAACTCAAGAATAAGAAGCATATAAATCCCGATGAAGCTAAAAAATTAATGATATACAATGCTACATCACCTAAATTCTATGGTCTACCTAAAATTCATAAACCCACACTTTCCTTACGTCCCATAATTTCATCAATATCAGCTCCTAATTCTAAAATTTCCGAAATGGTTACCAAGATTCTTACATCATCTTACAATACTGAAAATCTATACTATGTCCAAGATTCTTTTCAATTTGCCGCTTTCATCAATGATCTGCAGATACCTGAAGGTTATGTCATCATTAGTTTAGATGTTATTTCATTATTTAATAATATTTCGGTAGATCTAGCTAAAAAAAGCATTAATTCTCATTGGGAAAATATTGAAGTAAACTGTAAAATTAACAAAATCAATTTCTTAAAATTAATCGATTTTCTATTTGAAACGACATATTTTTCAGTTAAAAACAGATTTTATAAACAAATCTTAGGTACTCCTATGGGAGCTAGTGTATCGCCTATAATTGCGCAATATATTATGGATGACCTGTTAGATAGCTGCCTCACAAAATTTCATTTTGAGATTCCTTTCTTTAAGAAGTATGTCGATGATTTGATTTGTTGCGTTCCGTCAGATTGTGAAGATCAGGTACTCCAAATATTTAACAGCTACGATCCATCCATTCAATTCACCATAGAAAAAGAAACTAATTGTTCAGTTCCTTTTTTAGACATGCAAATAATACGCAGAGGTAATACTTTAATTACAGACTGGTACAGAAAACCAATATCTTCTGGAAGATATCTAAATTATCACTCCTTTCACCCGATGCATATGAAAATCAACGTAGTTCTTGGCTTAAAAAGAAAAGTAGAATCAGTTTCACACCGCACGCTAAAATACAAAAAAATTTATTAATACTCAAAGACCTACTACTTAAAAATTCATATCCTAGTACACTCATCAATATACTACTTTTCAACACCTCTACATACACCAACACCTCTTCAGACACTACAAGAACTAGTACTATTCCAAACCAAAACACAAACCTCACAGTTCCTACAACATACATATCACTACCGTACATAGACAGGTTAACTGATAAATGTAAACGACTTTTTAAAGACTTACAAAATATCAGGTTTAGCATAAAACCAATGTTAACCTTGAAAAAAGTATTGTATACCAATCTTAAAGATCCTGATACAAAACTTCGACAATCAGGAGTCGTTTACAGTATTCCCTGTCAAAACTGTGAAGGAAAATATGTAGGTCACACATCAAATAGGCTGTCTACTAGATTAGCTTCTCATAAAAGCGACTGCAATAGAAATAAAAAAACATGTGCACTGGCATCTCATGCAATTGAAACTGGACACATAATAAACTACGATCGTACTAAAATTATTTATATTGAAGATAATTACAAAAAACGATTGTTTCTGGAAATGATTGCCATTTCTTTGGAAGAAAACTCTTTAAATAAAAAAACTGATACCCAAAATTTAAGTAATATTTATTCATACCTTTTGACCATAATTAAAAATACCAAAAAATCCAAAACCTTACGTAACTTTAGATGACTAATTGTAATTCTCTAAAGAAATATTTTATTTTTATGATCTGTATTAAACGCATCAATTAAACTAAATTGTAATCTAGGATTAGCTATATTTTTAACATCAACTGTCATGTCACTGTAGTTTTATAAAATTGTCACCTAAATTTTAATTTTTACCTTTAATGTTATTATACACTTTAGATTTTAAGCTTCACTAATCGTAAGTAACCTATATAAAATGTTGTTTAATTGTTAAAGTTTCTAGTTTCTTGAAGAAGAAAATAATAAATTTTCGAAAGCTTGAATGATTATAAGGAGTTTATTTTGAATCCAAATCGAATCTGACTGAATCCCCGATATCGTTATTATAATTATTATAGAACAGTCAATATACACAATTCATATATATATATATATATATATATATATATATATATATATATATATATATATTGCAGTGGACTCAGGAACGAAGCTTTAACATCGATCCTTCACCTAAATCATTCGAGCCCCACGAATTAGGCGTCACAAAAGTGCTATGGAAGTCGGCACAGTCTCTGGATTACTGTATTAAAATTCGTGCCCCACCTGGGCCAACATAAAATTTTCCAAAAAAAAAATTTTTTTTTAAATTCCTTACCCTTTTAATAAGGCCGCCTTCGAATCCTTTCTGCTCCTTTGCTAGCTCAGCTGGGTCTCTTCTCGAATACCTAAATTTACAGACATACCTCTTTCACACTCGCACACCATTCAATAAAATCACCAAATAATACAACAACCATACAACCTTTTATTTACACCTATTAACAGATAAATTTTATTTACACATGTGTTAAAACAGTTTGAAACAATAATTATTAGTTCAATTTATGGTGTTTTTAAAGTCTTTGGTTTTTATAGTGATTTTTAAACAATTCAATTAAATAAGAGTAGATGGGCCCCACATGTTACCCTAAATTCACTTCACACTGGAGTATTGTGAGCTCATTATAACCCAGTTTAGTTTGTATATGCCTTTTAAACCTTGCATAAATTAAAACAAAATTCACAGACCCGTTTACCCTTTACAATTCAATTTATATCCTGAATAAAATTTTGGATGTTTTAAATGCACCCTTTTTCAATATTCAACATCAGTAAATTGTCCAGTACATGTATCTTTTACAATAAGTTTTTACAACCATAAATATGCCACCAAAAAAAAATCAACCACACAACACAAAATTCCACAAATGTTTATAAAACAACAGAAATTTCAAATAAATTACCTGGAGAATTCTTCAGGCTTCCTTCCCATCGGAGACGATTGTCAGAAAACCCCTCAGCGTTGTTTCCATTTACTGTGCTGCTCAGCGGATCCACAGACCTCCACCATCTGATACCTCTGCAAGCTATGCGCCTCGTCTCACAGTACCATTCCATATATCATGCATACAAACTCATTACTTGTGGTGCTTACCCCCATATATCATGCATCCATTTAATAATTTTTTGTTGTAGTAGCCGGACCTTTTTTAATTTAATATGCACTACTCGTACTTCACGTCAATAATTAGAGGTCCGCTACTACCATTTTATACTTGCAACCACTATATTTACGGTAACATTACTTACTACACATACATAAAATACTCACAAAAAGCTTTGTTATTATCGTAGTCTGAATCGGTATTTAGCACTTTATCGAAGTAAAGAAAAAAAGGGCCTTAATAACCTAGCTCAGGTATTTATTTTCTTCCAAACCCCCCTAGTGGACGCGCTTTCTTCGAAAAGCTTATTTTCAAAACAAATTCTAAAAATTTTGAGCACAACCGTCGCTTCATTCCGAAAATTTCTCCCGCCGTACTTGTTGTATTCCTCGAATTCGCTTTCAACCTTCGCGTGTGCGTTCGTTTCTAACACTGTGGGCTTTCTGTCGTCACCAAACTCCTCCTAAGCGCTATGCATCTCAGTTGTTGTTTCGTTTCAAACCCCACTTGAGTTACAGAAAATCGATATTGTTGACCTCCTTGCTTGTTTTATATCTGTCTCTATCCGTTGTATATTACTGATTGCACATTTTCCTTGCTCCTTAAGATGTTTGTTCCCTAGCTGTTTATCCAGACGGACGGTTGAATACAATTTCTTTGAAATCCTATCTTAACATACGCTCGAATTCTTTGAATGTAACCTTTAACAAGCAGGTGTTTCTGTTAATTGTCGACCGTTTGAACATAACAATTCCTCGACCTTCTACTTCTTCGTATCTGATAAAACTGAGCTTTGGTTTTTAAAACGAATACATTTGCCTTGGAATTATTACATTATTACATTATTACATGTGTTTGATTAAATAAATTATGGTTAATTATGCGTATCCTTGAACTTCTATATGCTTTGACGCTTTCTTCCTTTAAGTAATTCTAACATTCCAATTATTAAATATAAAAATACGTTAATACTTGTCCGTTTTCACTAAATGACTTAAATTAATTTTGTACGTAAATAATTTGCTTTTTTCTATATAAATGGCTGCTGAAATTTTATTGTTTTACACTGATTTAGCCCTTTAAATCCACAACAATATATATATATATATATATATATATATATATATATATATATTATATATTTTATTATTATATATATTATATTATATATATATATATATATATATATATATTATATATTATATATTTTATTATTATATATATTATATTATATATATATATATATATATATATATTATATATTATATTATTATTATATATTATATTTTCAAAATAGCAGGATCAGTAGTTTGCAGACTTATTGCAATTTTAATTATGAACTATATTTTTAACTTGGGTATTGCCTTGATGTAGCAGTTGAACAAGTAGTTCAAATTTGCTAGAAACGCAACTTTCCGTATAAGATTCAAGGCCTAGAAAATAATGCTATACATCTAGTGGTATGTGTTGGGTGTTGCGTGCTCATTACTCATTATTCGACGCCTCACGGATGCAATTCACAGAAAACAACCAGGAAGAGTGTATGACGTAATGCTCCCACACGAATAAGTGCCCTGTTAACTTGACAAAAACAATCACTCAAGAACTCGGTTGGGGAGTTGTTAAGGTATTCCGTGGGGATAAAAAAGGAAGCAACATAAGTAATCCGTACCGATTACCACAACAAAAAAGGAACAGAAGAATACTGTGCTAATTAGATAATCGTAGAGGGAGAGGTCAGAAAAAGAAAAAATCTCAACACTGATTTGCCCCAGAGGATTTGATATAGTAGTTCAAGATGAAGTTTGTCATACTTTCCATCTTCGAATATTTATTCAATGCTCAACTCTTTTTAATTAATGTATTCTGCGGTTACTCCAGTCTTCAATGCAGTTTCTCATTAAAAAAAAATATTTATATAAAAAATGAACAGTAACTACACACAAATGACGCTTTGACCTAACGTAAGTGCTTTTGAAATTTACTAAAATTTTGTTTACATAACCATACAAATTTCCATGTGCTATCTACAATTTTCTCCTATAATCAAATAAAAATTATGTTTTGCAATTTGCATCATATTAAGAAATAAATATTTCGTGTTTTCTAGACGTTAATTACAACCCCTTTAAAAGCAAAAAAATTTACGGTCTCATTTAGGGTGCAAATTTATACATTTCCTTTTCAACTATATTAATCTCGTTATATTTGGGCCTCTAGTAAAGATTTTCTTGTTATTATCTACCGAAATAACTGATTTTAGTAAAATTATTTGCTAATAATATTAAATTTACCCACTCGTTAATTTAAAAAGTTAATTACACGTGACTGTGTGTCGTATAAAGTACTAATAACAATGAATTTTGTCCATTTAAAATCTAAAGAACTTACCTGGCAGCTTGTAGCTCGTAATATAAATCCTGCCCCCACGCAGAATGAAAGGCGCTTGCGGCTTCGATCGGCTATTTTGCAAAATTTAGATACCCAGTTTATTTCTAAGGCATATTCTATAGATCCCGATAAAGATTTGATTGAAATACAAGATACCATTAAAGATATAAGAACGAGCATTTATTCTAGCGATCCCCTGAGCACTAAAATAGAATTACTGAAGGTCCAATCTCGTTTATTTCATGTTAAACAGCTATTGAATCTAATTGCAAATACTGACCCTAATAAACTTGATAAAATACGAGTGAATTTTTGTCCGACCTATTTCATATTGAAGGTTGCGCGTTGGAAAGACTAGATGTTATTTCAGAACCTCCTGTTACAAGTCCTATCGTAAATAACTTACCGTTGCCTATAGAAAGCATAGACGTTTCCAAATCTGCTCCGATCTATAAGTGAAATCTTACGTATTCAGGATATAACTCAAAAATATCTTTAACTTCTTCGCCCTTCAACAAAACCCCCATCATGACCTTCGTCACCAAATGTATCTTACCGTAACGAGTCTTCGCGTAACGTTAATTTTTTCTCACCTTCATCTAATACTACCGAAACTAGCTCCTTTTCTTAAAGGAATAGTCGAAAAAATAGCCAGAATTACCCTAACTGTGCAGAGCAGCTGAATGGTCTAATTGGCTAAAAACAGTTTATGCTTTCTATCATTCTAATGCCACAATGGCGAAATTAAAAACACAAACGTATGATAATCGTCTACATTTACCAATTTGATTGCCTCCTTTTCCGCAGATGCATTGTAAGAGACTTGGTCTAATTCATCTTTAATTAACTCTAGGTTTACAACAATTAAAAGACGAAAATGTAGATTATAAAATAAAATCTCAAAATATAATTACAATTATCGCTGATTCTGCTTACGTTAAAGCAAGAGGTTCCATTAAACTAAAAATTCGTATAGAATCCCTTGAAGGTGAAGTTAAATTTTTAATAGTACCAAATTTAGCTAACATTTTTTTGCTGGGGGGGGTTGATTTTTCTCATCTCTTTAACTTATCGTTAAATTTTTTCGATTTTACTTGGTAAGTTAACCTTAAGATGACAAATGTGCTTCTTTGGGAATTGCAAACAAAATTTCTCTTACTGAAGAACAAACTGTCTTATAAAATAAAACTATGAATAGATTCCGTCAATTATCTACCTCAGAATTAGGTTGTGTAACAACTCTACACGGATCACTGGAAACTATGCCGTACGTTTGTAAAATTTAAATCTCCACAAATCCTAATCTCTTTCTAGTGCATAAAACTTCCCACCTTTTAAGACATACTTTCTCTCCTCCTGGACGCCACGAAGCTCCCTCTCCAACCTCATTGCCCATTACGTCCCATTACTTCCACAGCTATGCCTAATCGATAACTGCCTATTTACCTTAAACTCTCTGATAACTAAGATGGCTTCAGAAAAGAACACAGTGCAAAGCAATTCATCGACTCCCTTCTACACACGGCCGAATTGTCCCAGTCAAAATACGTACTAGCCTTTGACCTCAGCTGGAGTTCAAAAATTGTAAATCAACTTAAGCAGACTTCCAATTTAACATATTTCACATAAAATTTTGCTTAACTTCCCGATCAGCCACTCTAAAAACCAACTACCACATTGTTACCAAACCCCTTACCCAAGAATGTCCGCAAAGTTTCCGCATCTCCCCACCCTTTGGAATTTAGTCTTAAATTCTTCTCTACATATTCATATTAGCATATGCGGATGATCTAGCTTTCCATATCCACGGTAACTCTAGCTTCGCTCAATAATACACCGCTTTCACCCTTATAAACAAATTCAAATCCTAGATCCTCCTCAACAGGCAACCTATCTCGCTATCCAATTTCAAGGTGCTGCTCCTCAAAGGCCACGACCTACGTAGAAACTCAACAACCCGTATATTAGGTAAGCTTAGAAATTTTCGTACTCTGTAGCTTGCCTAGGACTAAACATCAATACCTGCATATACTTATCCTTCCAAACATCACCCCCCCCCCTACCGCGCTCCGTCAGATTATCCAAATCCAACCGTACAATAATTCTACACCACATCGTAATCCCAATAATTAAATACGCCGCAGACTTCTGGAGTCCACTAACCAAGGCCTCAGATCGACGTTCACTAAATCCCATCATCCATCCATTCCTGCTAGTCGCTGCGAGAGCCTGTCCTGCCACCTTCACAGCCTCACTCTGCGCACTACTCTTAATTCTGCTCTTAGACATTTACATACACCCTACTGTTCAATTACGCAACCTCAAATTCCAACTACCGCACCCAACCCCTTACAGTCGTTAAATCTATAATACATAACTCTACAATCCACACGTATCAGGTTCATTAAACCCTGTTCAACTCTGGCAGACACACATATATATTTCCATCCACCTCAAACATTCCTCAACAAACCCCTTTATCCACAAGCACAATATGTACTCTCTGACTGGTCATAGAAACTTTCAAGTTAAATTGCATTGCCTCCTTCGCCATTCTGCACGTGCGCTTCCCTGTCTGAACACGAAACTCTACATTTCATATAGTTGTGTCCAAACACAATCCACTTCCAAGCTCACCACAACATAGCATTCACAACGATTCCAAATATTACCTTCTTACTCTGAAACTACCCAAAGGAGCTTAAGGAAATCCTGTCCACTAAACCTCCCACCTAAATAAACCTGTGGTAAAAATATTGATGCGGCTCCGTGGCGTAGTTGGTATGTGTGTGAATACTACGCCCAAGGTCCCGGGTTCGAATCCCGACACATCCGCTTGAAAAATGTTAAGCCAGCATTTTTTACAAAAATACACCCTCGTTCGGATGAGAGGTAAAATGGAGATCCCGTGTGAGTGTTGTCACGCACGTTAAAGATCCCTACCTTGCTTGGAACAGCAAGGGTTCGGCAAAATTTCAAATTTTCCAGGTAAAAAAAAAACTCGCTTCCTGGCCAATGTAGTACCTTCGCGTGGAGTATTGGAAAATCACATGTATGGTAAGAATATTAGCCAGCAGATGCACCCGAATTTTCGCACTTAAGCTTAAACATCACAACTTAACATCCAGATCAGAGCCTACTGGAACGATATACTTTTCAATCAGCACTAAGCAATAGACCATAGAAGACGATAAACGGGTCATGGAAAATAGAAGAGCAAAAGAATAAGCACATCTGTCAAATAATTTATTTATGTCTATCTAGAATGTATAAACTGGAAAAGGTCTTAGGCCAATGTATAGTCTAGAACTATACGAACAAAAAAATAGGAGATGCGGCAATTAAATAACGCCATTGCGTACCTTCCATCTCACAGTCGCTTATGGGTAATTGGAATGCCATTGACCTTAATACTTCTGAAGCAGTAAGCACAGTTTCGTCTCTGTCTGTTTTCGACTGTTAGTTGTAGTGGGCAATGTCTATAATAGCATCACGATCATGGTTGGCTAAAATGGAGTAACAAATTTACCTAAAAGGTGTTTGCTGACAATGTTACGTCACGTGCGTGAAATTTTAAATAGACAGACGGTTTTCTGAAGGTCGAAATTGAAGGCAATGCTGATCGCGTTTTTTTATATCAACGGTGTTCTACTGGCTAACTGGATGCCCAAGAGTCAGTCAAACCGTTAATTAAAAGACTACAAAGAAGTCGTAGTTAAACTAAGAAAGAGTAAGGAAGAAAAGACTGGTTTTGTAGAAAAATGATTCTTAGATATCGCATTGTGCGATTTCCATCTGTTCGCACAAGTAAAAAGTGCATTGAAGGGAACACATTTTTAGTCTGTGCAACAAATAAAAGCAAAACAGCAGAGTTGTTGGAGAAGCTAGCAAATGATGAACCGCGGTATTATTTTTGAACAATGGAGGACACGTATGCAGAGGTGTATAGATAGGGGAGGAGAGAATGTAGAACTGTAGAAGGTTAATGTGAAAGGTGATTTGAAGAGTCTATTCAACATGTAAGAGCAACAACGTCAGAGTTGTTGAATAAGCTAACAACTGATACGCTACAGCATTGTTTTGAACAATGGAAACGCGTGTACGGCGGTGTATAGATAGGGGATGAGAATATATTGATAAAGATTGAAGTTAAAATAAAAATTTCTTTGAAATGAATCGCATATCTCACACAACCCTCATTATGCCGCACCTCGTATATATCTTGACTGACTTTTACGTTTGTAAGGACACTGTCTAGTAGAAAAAAACATTCAAAATTTTTTTCAGTACATTCTGAGAAAATAATTATTTAGTAGATAGATAATGGTAAAAACCAATTTATATTACAATAAATTAATATAAACTATATTTTTATACAAAGAGCCTTAAAAATAATTCAACTTAGTACAATTGAATGCATACACCTTTCATAGTTTAAATACACCACTCACAAATACACAAATACCCATAAATTAAAAATCGAGATAATCAAAATATCAGTCAATAAATATAAACTATAATTTTATAGTTCATTTAGGAAGTATTTTGTTTTACAAAAAATAAAGTTTATGTGATAGATAATGTAGATGCATAACACTGCATGCCATTGTTATAATATTTCCAACAGCGATCGTTGTATGTATCTTCCTAAACGCTTTATAATTCTTAACATAGCTTTCATTTTTGGCCAAACATCCAGGATTATGGGTTCCCACTTCCATCCCAACACCTGCTGCCTCTTCAAACTGACTCGTTTTTTCCATTAAACGTAGTAGAGGCGGAGTAAGGTACAGGCGGACAATTAATTCTACCATGAAGCACAGCGTAAGAACTGTAGTCTACAATAGCTTTATATTAGACTTTTCTTTGTTGAAGAATGACTTACCTGCATGGAGATCTGCGGCATATCTAATCTTGAATTATTGTTATTTATAAATAGCGATAGCGAAATTAAACTTAAAGTGGCGTTCATAAAGAAGTATTTAGGGAAGAGGCATCTTTGAACTGTGCCGAAGGTTCTCCTAGGTAGATTAAAATATAGCGCTAGCCCAGAGACGAAACTCATCCACAGCTGCGCACCAAAGTGAGCACTAACACAGCCGAGGTAAATTAGGTTCAATAACGGTGATTGCTGTTCTGGATGTTCATTTGGGCTCCTATACATTAGATATCCAACTGTAACAACTGCCAGAATAGTTACAAAATGCGCTGGTTGAGTTGTAGTTGTGAGAACTCTGAAAATAAAAAGTCGAATTAGGTATACATCTTAAAAATTTGAAAAAACACGTTTGAAAACGCGGACATTTGCGCTACTATACATAAAACTAGGACTCACTTGTAATATTTAGACTTTCCAATAACGTTTGTAGCAAAATTCGACAACGAATTTAAAATCACTTTGATGTATTGAGTGGATAGGGCTAGTCCATCTTTATTAATGACGAACTCTTCGTCCAATTTTGGATGCATCAATGGTTGGCACACTTTCATCTCCTTTGAAATATTTACGTTGCTCATATTGTCAACTGTAACAAACTTAGGATTACACATTTTTATTAATACATTTAGAGTTTTCTTCTAGACGAAAATAAAACACCTTTACTAGTGTGCTATCGGTAGTACAAAGTGGAGATTGATAAGCTAACCTGATAATATAACAGAAAAAAATTATTCCCCACCATCTATCACTCATGGCTTACGTGATTTCAAGCACGTGGAATAAACGGTTGATTAATCGTATAAATTGTATGTACATGACTTCGTATTGCTTGAATCACACATGGGTGCGTGATTTTCAAAGTTTTGTTTATGTAATCTCAAACAGCAAGCTAGCATGACAATAAAAAGCATATCAGGCAACACCCAATAATTTATTATACCTAGAATATTATTTATGTAGAGTTAGTATTTACTTGAAGAGGTCGGAGACATTTTTATCTGAAGTACTTGTCCGATATACTGCAAGGTGTCTCGGTTTCAGTCTGCAAAGCCTTCGATCCTTTTACAAATATTGCATTTAAATTTTCGTCGGTGGAGGCGTGTGGTTGGTAGTCAAAATTTTATTTCTAATCTCCAATACTTGCGGTCTTACATAAACGTATGAAAATAAGTGCTTTTAATGGAGGCAATTTCCGAAATCGTGAAATTAAGTAAAGGAAAAGCTATTAGAGACTCCATTCAGTGAAATATCAGAATTATTTCACAGGTATTAACTGCAAGATATCCTTGGGATCAATTAGCTTTCCTTTGTCGTTATGAAACTTATGAAAAAGGTGGGAAAACTTAGCGATCTCATCGCTCTATGCTATTATATTACAGTCGGTTAGCAGAAAGTATTCCGAGTCAACGATTTCATTTTTATCAAAAAATTAAAGAGCGGATAAAGTATTTGAAAACTCTCTTTTCCTGGAAAAGACGAACAAACCACTGCATCAAAAACACTTAAAGATATCCCAAAAAAATCAACATTACAAATTACGATGAAACTCTTTAATAATATATTCTAGAAGTAAACTCGTCCGCGTTCAATTTACAGTGTGAGGGATCACGAAAAAAAGTATGAAAAATACTCCTAACACTACGGATCGGAACGTCGAATGTTAGGAAGCTATATACAGTTGGTAGATTAAATGGTTTAAAACGAGGGATAAGTAGATTAGACACAGATATGGCACGTACAACTGCGGTTCGATAGATAAAGAAAAGAATTTTTGGTCAGAGCGAATAAGATTATTTAATAGTATCGAACAAAGATCAAGGAGGAGTAATATTTGTAACTAGCTCAAAGCTGGTACGAAGTAGATTTTTGTGAACAACACAACGATAGGATTATTTTAATTAAGATTAATTAAAAACCTATGCCAACTGTACTAGTATGCGTCTGTCTACACGCCGACAACAACCATAATGATGAAGAAATAAAGCTAGTTTATGAAAAAGCCGCAAATTATATAGAATACAGTAAAAGAGATCAAATCTACTAATAATGGGGGTGATGTTAAAAGTCAGTAAAGGAGAGGAAGGTAAAATTGTAGGCACCTACAAATTGGGATAAAAGCATGATAGAAGGGGGCTTTTTATGGAGTGCTGCATATAAACTAGTAGCTGCAAATATTCTTTCAAACATCGCAACAGAAGATTACATACTTAGGAGATACCAATAGCTGTATTAGTTATATTGTGGTGAAGCAAAGATTTAGTCAAATAAAAGACTAAAACGGATTCAGGAGTAGATGCAAATAGTACTTGTAATTCAGTAGTGATGAAATACCAAGTTTTAAAAATTTAACATACGATGTATCACAGAGTAGAATTTAAAGAAACTATAGTAGGGAAAGAGAAATAAATTTCCAAACCCATATTGCACTGACTTTAATAGCAAAGGAAATGCGAAAAATGTAACAGATGAGTATATAACTATTAGACAAGATCTTCTTAATCTTCTTTGGGAATGAAACCACTCATAGTTTTTAAAATCTATTTTATTTACGTTTCGATCCACGACCTAGGATCGTTGTTAAAATAATAAAACTTCAAGTTTGATGTTTATGACATAAATTGAAGGTTACTTTGATTTATTGATGTTTGAAATATTTGGTTTGAGTACACTAAGCAAAAATTTTTAAAGTTTAAAAGAATGATTGCCTTCAATTTGTGTTGCGACCTGGGATCGACTTTCCTATGGTAGCCAATACGCTTAACGTGAAATCAGCTGATTAATTTTTATTGGTGAATTTTATATAAATTCAATAATTTGGAAAACATTTTTTAACATGTTTCTATTTATACAATTGAGAGATTTCTGATTTTATGTCTTATTTTACAGAGATTCAGTGAAGGGGGTTAAGCAACCTGTGGCTACCAAGATCCCCCAACATTTATAATTTGCCGAAATAATGGTTTTCTAGTTAATATGCTGATTGTTATGTAATTAGTTATTTTATGTATAAATAGAAATCATGTATGTAGGCTGTATTTCATGTTAATATTGCAAGGAAAACCCAGGAAAAACTTACAATGCTACCTAGATATTGTGGGCATTTGATCTTCATTTGTTATTTCTTTTGTTATTTCTTTTAGTAATGGAATCCATTGTTTACTGAAAGTCACGGATTCGCAGTTATTTCTATGTAGGGTTATATAGGCAGCTTCTTTGATTTTGCGTTTTTGGTGGTTTTCTTCTTTGTCGATAATTTTTGCATCTTCCCATTTTATTTTATGATTGGAGTCCCATGCATGTTGGCAAATCATGGATTTTTCAAATTTTCTATTTTTTATATATGATTTATGTTCTCTTAATCGAACTTCAAATGGTCTGGAAGTTTCTCCTATATAAAACTTATTACATTCGCACGGTATTTTGTAGATACAGTTTTTTGAATTTTGTACTGCGTTTTTGGGTTTTGTTTTTGTTAATTGTGCTCTTAGTGTATTGTTGGTTCTAAATACTGTTTTAATTCTAAATTTATTTCCTATTCTTTGAATTTTTTTTGAGAATCCTTTTATGTATGGTATTGAGAGCATTTTGTGGTGTGTATCGATGTTTTTGTTTTCTTTTTCTTTATTTTTAGGGTTTTTATTCATTTCTTTCTCTATTATTCTTTTAGGATATTTGTTTTCTATTAGTGTACATCTGATTAGGTCTTTCTCTTTCTTTAAAATTTCTTTGTTTGATGATATTACTCGTTTAACACAGTGTGGGTGGTTTGAATCGAAGTTTAAGTATCTGTTTGTGTGCGTTGGTTTTCTGTATATCGATGTATTAATTGTTGTATCGTTTTTGCTAACTAGAATATCTAAAAACGAAAGTTTCCATGTTGTTCTAATTCATCTGTGAATTTAATAGTTGGTTTTATTTTGTTAATTGACTGTACAAAGTTTTTAATTAGTTATGTATTATGAGGCCAAATAGCATAGACATCATCTACGTATCTCCACCAGATTAGTGGTTTCAATTCTTGTGTGAATATTACTAATTTTTCAAATTCCTCCATGAATATATTACTAAAGATTGGCGATAGTGGACTTCCCACTGCCATTCCGAAGCTTTGTTTGTAGAATTGATCATTTATTTGAAAATATGTGGTATTGACGCATAAACCAAGTAACTCCATAATCGATTATATACTTAGTTTTGTTCTTTCTTTAAGATTGCCATCTTTTTCGAGTTTGTTTTTTATAATATTAAGCGTTTTGTTTATAGGGACATTTATAAAGTTAGTGCAAAAACCTACTACGAATCAGTATTTTCCAAACAAAAAGAAATTCACATACAGAAATTTAATAACCTATTTATAGAGAAAAATAACACACAAACTAAAACGTTAGAAAACAGGAACACCATGCTAAACACCGTGATAAATTTATCAAACTGAACTATTAACGACACAGAAAAATCAATTCTTTCAAAAGGCCTTAACTTTGCAGTAACACCAAAATCAATACCAACCTTTGAAATAATTAGCTGTATTGAGAAAACAGCAAACCAACTCGAAGAAGATCAAGCAAACGAATTTAGAATACGATGTAAAATCGAAATAGAAAAGAATCACAAAATAAAGCCAAATGTAAGTAATAACAAAATAAAAGCAATTCGCAATCTAAAAAACGATACTCAATTATAATTCTACCTGCTGACAAAGGCAATGCAGCAGTAATAATGAATAAAAACGATTACAACACAAAAGTCAACGAACTATTGAACACTGAGAATTACACCAGTTTAGAAACGGACCCAACAAAATCAATTGAAAATAAAATATACAAAACTCTATTTAAATTTAAAAATGAATTCGAAGACAAAGAAAGAAGTAAACTAGTCCCACATTACAGTAAACCACCCCACTTTTATGGTCTACCAAAAATTCATAAAAAAGACATTCCTCTAAGACCTATCGTAAGCTCAATAGATTCACCATGCCATAATTTAGCAAAATTTCTACTAAAATTTGTAAATCCATTAGCAGGCAAAACGGATTCTTTCATTAAAAACAACCAACACTTTTTAGAAAAACTATCAAACATAAAAATTGAAAATACACACACAATGGTTAGCTTTGATGTAATAAATCTCTTTACAAATGTCCCTATAAACAAAACGCTTAATATTATAAAAAACAAACTCGAAAAAGATGGTAATCTTAAAGAAAGAACAAAACTAAGTATATCATCGATTATGGAATTACTTGGTTTGTGCGTAAATACCACATATTTTCAAATAAATGATCAATTTTACAAACAAACCTTCGGAATGGCAATGGGAAAACCACTATCCCCAATCTTCAGTAATATATTCATGGAGGAATTCGAAAAAGATGTGATATTCACACAAGAATTGAAACCATTAATCTGGTGGAGATAGGTTGATGATGTTTATGCTATTTGGCCTCATAATATAGAATTAATTAAAAACTTTATACAGTCAATTAACGAAATAGAACCAACTATTAAATTCACATATGAATTAGAACAACAATGAAAACTTCCGTTTTTAGATATTCTAGTTAGCAAAAACGATACAACAATTAATACATCGGTATATAGAAAACCAACGCACACAAACAGATACTTAAACTTCGATTCAAACCACCCACAATGTGTCAAACGAGGAATTATCAAAACCATGTATGATAGAGCAAAATTAATATCATCAAACGAAGAAATTTTAAAGAAAGAGAAAGACCTAATCAGATGTACACTAATAGAAAACAAATATCCTAAAAGAATAATAGAGAAAGAAATGAATAAAAACCCTAAAAATAAAGAATAAGAAAACAAAAACAACAATACACACCACAAAATGCTCTCAATACCATACATAAAAGGATTCTCAAAAAAAATTCAAAGAATAGGAAATAAATTTAGAATTAAAACAGTATTTAGAACCAACAATACACTAAGAGCACAATTAACAAAAACAAAACCCAAAAACGCAATACAAAATTCAAAAAACTGTATCTACAAAATACCCTGCGAATGTAATAAGTTTTATATAGGAGAAACTTCCAGACCATTTGAAGTTCGATTAAGAGAACATAAATCATATATAAAAAATAGAAAATTTGAAAAATCCATGATTTGCCAACATGCATAGGACTCCAATCATAAAATAAAATGGGAAGATGCAAAAATTATCGACAAAGAAGAAAACCACCAAAAACGCAAAATCAAAGAAGCTGCCTATATAACCCTACATAAAAATAACTGCGTTGCAAACGAATCCGCGACTTTCGGTAAACAATGGATTCCATTACTAAAAGAAATAACAAAAGAAATAACAAACGAATATCAAATGCCCACAATATCTAGGTAGCATTGCAAGTTTTTCCTAGGTTTTCCTTGCGATATTAACATGAAATACAGCCTACATACATGATTTCTATTTATACATACAATAACTAATTACATAACAATAAGCATATTAACTAGAAAACCATTATTTCAGCAAATTATAAATATTGGGGGATCTTGGTAGCCACAGGTTGCTTAACCCCCTTCACTGAATCTCGGTAAAATAAGACATAAAATCAGAAATCTCTCAATTGTATAAATAGAAACATGTTAAAAAATGTTTCCCAAATTATTGAATTTATATAAAATTTACCAATAAAAATTAATCAGCTGATTTCACGTTAAGCGTATTGGCTACCATAGGAAAGTCGATCCCAGGTCGCAACACAAATTGAAGGCAATCGTTCTTTTAAACTTTAAAAATTTTTGCTTAGTGTACTCAAACCAAATATTTCAAACATCAATAAATCAAAGTAACCTTCAATTTATGTCATAAACGTCAAACTTGAAGTTTTTATTATTTTGACAACGATCCTAGGTCATGGATCGAAACGTAAATAAAATAGATTTTAAAAACTATGAGTGGTTTCATTCCCAAAGAAGATTAAGAAGAATGCTAAACAAACCACAACAAACATACAGGGAGTATTTATTAGACAAGATATTTAAACATTAGCGTAAGTAAAAACAGATAAGTTGCGTTCGGCTGAAGAAGGTCGTCGTAACGTCGCAGTGACAAGAAGCTTGTCTGGTGCAGCTTGAAGCTAATGTGTTGCTAGAAGTTCCATAGTTTACGGTATATTATAGACTAGATGAACGAAGGTCTATGTTGCCTGATAAACAGCTCATGCTATATTATTTATGGATGATAAGATTTTAAAGTAAAGATATCATTTGCCGTAACTACAATTTATATGTATCAAGAGACAGTAATTAATTATTAAGGAGGGGCTTTTGGTCAGGGACAATAGGACACTTGCAGCATTAAGGACAAACTGCAGAAGTCGGCTCCGTCGACAACTTTCTTTTGTCTTGTTTTTGTTCTAATACTTTTGTATCGTATTCCTGGGTGCGTTTGGATGAGAACGAATAGACAAAATTTTTGAAAATGCCCCTTTGGCAGCCAAAATACTGTTTCACACAGAAAAATAATAAAAGGATAATATTTTGGCTGCCAAAGGCATTTTTAAAAATCAGCCGGTCCATTCGCATGGACGTACGCACAGAAACACAACACAAAAAAACTGGGCAATAAACAATACACAAAAAAGTTACATCGCCCGCACGGAGAAAATCATCCTAGTCAAATTGTCCAACAAGCAAAAATACACGCAAACACCAAAATAAAACGTTTTTCGAAAATTTAGTGTGCCCATTTTCATCTACACACCCCCAGAAACACAATTCAAATCGTATTAAAAAATACTAAAATGTTACAGCGCCCGCACCGAAGAAATTAATCGCATGAAGAATGCTTTCTTCTTTGCGGCCGCTGCAACTTTCCTTGTGTTTCGTTTTTTGTACTAATTCATTTTGTATCGTATTCCTGGTTGTGTACTGATGAAAAAACAGGCCGAAAAGCATTCTCAAAATGTAAGAAAATAGCACTATTTTGGCTGCCAAAGCATTAACAAATATTCAGCCTATCCATTCTCATCTACGCATGCACAGGAATACGATACAAAAAGAATTAGAACAATAAACAATACAAAAAAAATTATAGCGCCCTTACGGAAGAACATATTCTTCAAAATGTTGTCCAACATGCAAAATAAACACAGACAATAGAATAAAACATGTTTCAAAAATTTTGCCTGCCCATTTTTATCTACACACACCCAAGAACACAATAAAAGGTATATCAGAACAAAGAATAGTGTACAAATAGCGTTACAGCGCCCGCAAATAGGAAATCAGTCCTATAAAAAATGTTTTCTCTTTTGTGGACGGTGTAACTTTCCTGTGTTTTACTTTTTGTTCTCATTCTTTTTGTATCGTATTCCAAGGAGTGTGTGGATGAAGATAGACAGGCTGAATTTTTAAAAAAGCTCTCCTGCCAGTCACAAAAAATACTGCCCCTCACAGAAAAAAGCATTCTCAAAAAACAATATAAGAACAATATTTTGGCTGCAAAGAAGAGATCTTCAAAAATTCAGCTTGTTCATTCTCAACTACACGCACAGGAACACGGTACAAGAAGAATTGAAACAATAAACAATATACAAAAAAGTTACCGCATCACACGGAAGAAAATATTCCTCAAACATTCAAAAATACACACAGATACCAGAATAAAACAATTTTCAAACATTTAACATGTCGCTTTTCATCTACACAGACCCATGAACACGATACAAAGAGCATTAGAACAAAAAACGGTATATAAAAAAGTTACAGTGCCCGCACAGAAAAAATCAGTTTTATAAAGAATGTTTCAGCTTTGCAGGTGCTGAAACTTTTTTTGTGTTTCGTATTTTGTATGGTATTCCTGGGTGTGTACGGATCAGAATGGACAGATTGAAATTTCTAAGATGCCCGCTTAGCAACTAAAAAAAAATACTGTTGGTCCGCACAGAAGAAAGCATTCCTGAAAATAATTAAGGGACAGTATTTGGGCTGCCAAAAATATTTTGAAAATTTCGGCCTGTTTTTTCTCACGAACAAGATATAAAAAATTATTAAAATACCAAATAATGCACAAAAGAAGTTACTGCGCCCGTTCAGAAAGCATTCTAAATTGTATTATAAGTTGATTATGATGAGCAGGATTTGCAACGAGCAGTGGTAGATTTTTACACGACCAAGGTCCCTGGTTCGAATCCCGACACAGTCCGCTTGAAAAATGTTAGGCGAGCATTTTTCACAAAAATACACCCTCGTTCGGATGAGAGGTAAAATGGAGGTCCCGTGTGTGAGTGTTGTCACGCACGTTAAAGATCCCTACCTTGCTTGGATGGAAGTAATTTACTGATGTGTAAAACAACATTTGATAAAGATTTTTGGTGTTGAATTTTCTGTCTGAATAAATCGTGGTGATTTTTTGTAGTCGAGTTTTCTTTGGTGGAGTAGTAGGGTAGTATTTTTTTGGTATAAGCAGCAGAGCAGCCGTGGCAAACTACATCATTGAAGTTATTACACAGGTAACTTTCCATCATTTATGGCGCCCAAATCGTGGAGCCTTATTACAAAGGTAGAGTACGCAACAATGTATTGAAGGATATATTGAATAATATTTTATACTCATATAATAATCTAACGCTATAGCCAAAACACAACTTTAAAAAGAAACAGGTATCAGTTTCACCTGTGAAAAATAGAGGACATAGTTGTTTGGAGTGGGATGTGAAAATGTACTTTCAATTATAGAGGGTTGCAATGATAATTCTACTAAAGGAAAGAACGCTAAATTTATACGCTGTTATAAATTGGAAGAATGAAATGAGAGAGATGAGCGGTTAGTAAAATGCTGCACAAAATATAAACCTACAACTACAAATACTATTTTCAAATATCACTGCAAAATATCTTGAAATGAAACAGGAGCTAGCGATAGACACCACATTCGTTATAGCGTAGCGAAGCAGAGGTTGAAAAATCAAATAAAAGGCTGTAAAACGGATTCGAGTAAAGTCTTAGTTAGAACTCATAATTTAGTAATGAAGAAATGTCAACAAGTTTTAAAACTTTCCAAAATATCTAGATCAAATAAGAACAATTTAGAAAAACTGCAAGAAAGAGGAATACATTTCCTGATCCACATTGCAAACGGCCTTAATAGTAAGTGAAATACGGAAAACGTACAGTAAGAGGAATTTATATATTAGCATAAGTAAACTGTAACGCTGGTGCGTTATTTAAGCAAACATTAGTTAATAGAAAGGAATTTATTAATTTCAGTTTTGTTAAATGAGCCTGAATAATTATAAAAATTTTAGTAGTTCAGATTAATAGGGTGACTATTTTTTTATAATATTAAAGTAAACCGCAGAAATAAACATGGAAGCAACTAATGTATATTAAATGCAACCAGCAATAATAATCGAAATTTTACACTCTTCGTATTAATTTAGAATAAAGACAGACAGATTTTGCTAATCACCAGGCTAAGAAAGCGTATTCGTAAATATTCACACGAGGTTAAAGAAACCCAAACCATAGTAAATTGCCCCATTAGTCGTAAACTCATAAATTTAGTCATAAAAATTACGTTGAAAACTTAAACAACCACACTTTCAAAAATGTGAGAACCAGATGACCGTGGATCTAAATAAAATGACACTGAACTCCAAAATTAAACAGCTTTATACCTACTATGCGTGTAAACGAGGAATAGGTCGAATAATCCCCTGAAACATAACTTATAAATACCAACGCATCATATAAGAAAGGCTTTCAAGTTCCTTATCTTCAGTGACAGAGCTTCGAGATCGACACGCAACCATCACCGAGCGGGTTAAAGATTGAGTAATTTAGGTGACAGTAGTCAAAATGCGGGATTGTTAAAGCAATAAATGCCCAAACGCGAGTGTAAACGCGGATTTAAAAATTGCCGTTACAGGTGAAGGTGTTCCTATAGTGGACACTTTCCTGCAACACCAAATTGGATTATTAGATTACTTACAACCCCTTTTCGTCTTGCACGACAAGGTCGCTTAAACTTTGTACAAGATAACAAACCTGCAAGTCATTGAATTTTTACTTTTCACTAGCTACACATTTCATGCTGGTACATAACACTTCTGGCCAATCAACTGTTTCATTTTTTTCCCCTTAGATCTACAACTACTACTTATTTTTGATCTTTAACTTTTTCTATAACTGCAACAAAATTTTTTGTATCTGTTAATTCCTTTTCGTTTCTAACTTTACGAATACCGTTTGAATTTGGTCGTATATTCTATCAACTTCCATAATATTATGATCGGGCGTGCATATCTGCATCAGTCAGTTAGTTTGATGTTCAGTCTGCTTTCATCGGACCATTATACAACTGAACATTATTCACTTATCGTGCTGCTTTGTCCTATATCATAAATGTACCTACATGGCAAACTCTAAATTCTTCTGTTCAAGAGTCGCTAGGTTACCTCTCTACACTCAGTCATCCCAACTTTAGTTGTGATCTAGCTATTTCTAACTGAAATACCCTTAATCCTCCTTTCCTTAAAAACATCCACCAGTTCACCGTTACGGTTAGATGAGCGCCCGCTCCTCATTCGCATTTTTTCCGTTTTCTGAATTCCTCTAATATATTTTTTTTTTGATGTGCAGTATCGAAATATGTACGATGAGTTACCAAACAGACACCCTCTAGCTATAAAAGTTAATGGTCGCGTAAATGATGTTAACCTATGGGTCTAAGGAAGATGGAGGTATCGGATTGCTTTCTATCGAGAGAAGAGGTGGAATATATATTAAGATACTTGTCGTATGTAAACAAAGATGTTTTAGTTAGTCACTCTAGGGACAAATAAAGAATATCAGATGGCAGACTGATTTTAAAAACGAAATTTAATTTATAACCTAGTTATATTTGTGCTACCACGAGCACTTTGAGGGTAAACTTCTTTTATCCTTGAACATCATTCTTTTTAAATTCTTTCAAAGTAAACGTTCCTCTTAAAAACCATGGAATTAATTTACAAATTTACTTCTATAGGATGTTTCAGATTACTGTAGAATTTGTCTTTGGTAAATAAGAGTGAAATTGTATTTATCATTAATCCTTATTTGTGTGTCTCACTGTATGATAATAAAAAATTTTAAGCTTAAATTTTAACTGCTATGATAAGCAAAGTGACTCATTTTGGGTATGTATTCCAGCTAAATACTTTAATGCTTATGTATTATACATTTTCGGAGTAATTGTTAATCAGTTATTTCAATCGCTCTTGATACTGTGAATGTGTGGTAAACAAGTCGCAACTTCACCAATGGCGGTCAGTCATAAATTCTAAAACCCATTATCTTTTATAGAAATATCATCGTCTTATATACCTTGGTCACATAGTACGCGTCATTTTCTATCTCCTTTACCTACTATATATATATATATATATATATATATATATATATATAGGGTGAGTCACGAGGAACGCCACGGAATTTTATAGCAAAACGATGTATTTGTTTAAAGTTTTTTCATAGTAGATCTATGTAAGTCCGAAAGGGCTACATTCTAAAATTATTTTGATATGTACAGGGTGTCTCAAGAAAAAGTTACATATCAAAGATATTTTTTTATATAGAACATTCTATTTTTCGTTGCATTTTTGAATTGTACGTAGAAAATAAGCTAGATTTCCATAAAAGCGCATTATACCTAAATGCAGAGCGTTTTGATTTATTTTGCTTTTCCTAAAATTCTAAGGGCTTCGTACAAACTAAATAATTATAAAATCAATTCACCCAGCCAAATTTGTTTTTAACACTTAATGTTAGACCGTACCCTTCATTAATTAAATAACTTACTAAAAGCAGATTCAATACAAGGTGTTCAGAAAATGCAGTTTCAATATTGACAGATGGAACATCCTGTATTTTGTCACTTAGTCTTATAGTAATTTTGATTGTCTTTCAAACGGTATTAGAGTTGGTTATACCTACCTCTTCAAACCTTGACGTAATTTGCATAAACTAAACGCAAGTGCATGTACGTCTGTGTGAGAATATTTGTACAGGTAGTGGGAAGACAGAAGCAATAAAATCACACGCACGCACGCACGCACGCGCGCACGCGCGCACGCGCGCACGCGCGCACGCGCGCACGCGCGCACACACGCACGCACACACGTACGCGCACACGTACGCACACATAAACGAAAAAAAATTCACAAAGCTAAGAATATAAGCATTAATGAGATTTAATAATTATGTCCGTGGTTCTTATTTTGGTGTCTATTTCTAGTAGATATGCATATATGCAGCTAAGATTATCTGTATATTTCTTTAAATTTAGTGCTTCTGGTTCTTATGCAATCGTAATCATTTCTATAAATTTCCTTTTTGTAGTGTCCTTTTCTACATCTCAAGTCACTGCATCACTATGGTACATTTTGTGGCATGTTTCTATAACATGAGTTGAAAGTGCTGAAGAATTAACATTTCTTCTGGCATCACTTTTATGTGAAGTAATTCGTTGATGGAGCGTCCTTGATGTTTGGCCAATATAACTTTGAATACAGTTGCTACTAGGAATTTTGTATACTATGTTAGCTTTTAGTTCTTTTGAAGTTACATCTTTAATTTTAGTGTAAAGACTTCTGCTTAATTTGACATTTTTTATTGCTATTTTAATTGTAGGGTTTTTGATTGTAGATGTTATTCGTTTAGTTAGATCTCTGATATAAGGTAAGCTTACGTATTTTGAGAGAATATGAACGTGTGTTAGGTTATTGGTTTCTTCTCGTTGTGTATGTGGCGTTGGATGTTTTTTGATAGGTGTATTATATAAGAGTTTTGTTAGAAATCTTCTAGGATAACCATTTTTTTGTAATATTTCATGAAGGATTTTTAAATTTTTATCAATAAGGATTGATTTGATAATTTCACTATTCTTGTTTCTAAATTCAAAATAGTATTAATTTTCATAAACATGGGATGGTATGACATATAGTTGAGGTATCTTCCAGAGGATATTGATTTTTTGTACCAGTCTGTTACGATGGTCGTATTGTTTCTTATCACTTTTAAATCTAAAAAAGGCACAGAATTATTTGTTTCACTTTCAACTGCGAATTGTATATGTTCATCGTAGGAGTCGAATGTATTTAGTATGAACTAGACTCAAGGGTATGGACTCTTAGTTACGGGTTTTTAACGTGGAATTCAGTTACGTGGTTTTATTCTCCACAATAATAAAGAAAAAATGAACATCCTAGTTAACGCTTATACTCACTGATAAAAGCAAAAACCTAAAAGGGTACAAAACAACCTTACTACACCCCTCCTATTCTAGCTAAATTATTCTTAACTATTCAGGCTCAAAGAACTACCGGTAGAATAAATTTAGGTATTGATAATAATGCTAGCAACCACTTATCATAAATTATGCTATTGTTAGAAACTTGAATTTTCAGCGCCAATACTATTTCACTTTCACACGCCTTTGATGTTTATTAATATGGTTCTTTCCCCAAGTTCCGCGGTTTAGAAACGTCGGCAAGGTAAAATACAACACCAAACGTAGATAAAATAATGTTAGATAGGGGCCCCTTTCTGTACGAGGTTGATCGTATACAAGCGAATCATCGTCATGCAAGGCAAACAACTACCTTTTCACAAAACACACGTGATGGTTGAAAACCGTGCTGGATAATATCTGTAACCAGATCACCACTATCTACAAACCGTAAATTCTAATATTTCTTCATAACAAAAAGTTGGAGCATGCTTAATACTGTAAATTTATACGATTCCTACAGATTGTTTTCTGTTCTGAAACCAAACTTAGCACTTCGTCACTTTGACAGTTATTCTCTAAGCTTTAATTAATAAAGCATCATTTTCACAATGGAACCACATTATATTCTTAACGCGAATATAAACATAAATTATCACCTAAAAACCACGTTTCTTAATGAATATCTCGCCTTACGTCTCACTCAGCCGACCGTTCAGGCGCAACTAACTGATTATGTATCTGCCCGCAACCCGCAAGATTATACAAGTTACCCTCGTCCTCACCCCACGATGCGCTTAACACGGGTAACCGACTTAGATATAACTTACTTCCTAGAACACAACATTGTTTTTGATGCAAGGACAGAATTTAGGAAGAGGGAAGATTATAATTTAACAAAATAAACTATGTATACCGCGCGTCTAGCACAAGTATAATGTCCTGTGCGTTGTATGGTAAGGCGCAAATCAAATCGTCAACAAATTTCTTACAAAATGGCACAGTGAACGGTAATTTGATTAAACAGGTGTCTAATAATTCATCAATGGCGTACTGTGCTATTATGGGTGATATAATAGATCCCATAGATGTGCCCGTAATTTTGTTTCCTTTAGTTTGGCTGAGGTACTTAAATTTTTTTATGTTGGTTGTTTTAATGCTGTGGAAAAGTTTGTTGAATTTTATATTGGTTCTACGTTTAAATTCGAACCATGTATCTTTGGGTAAAACGTTATTGATATTATTTGTGAGGTCTTCTGTCTTTTTCCAAATATAACAAATTCTGTTGAGCAATTGTAATTTCTAGGTTGATGATTTTGTATTTTAATTTGATACTGAAGTTTCCGATCTTATTACCCATAGTGACATTTTTAAATTCAAAAATAACGTCAATTTTATTAATGCAATTGCTAATATGTTTTGGAAAGGTGTTGTTCGTCTTGCCATTAAGTAGAAAAAGTTTTCTATTATTGCCTTTTGCCAATTTAGTGGAGTTATTTGAAAATTCTTTAAGATATTGAACCATTTGTGTACCATAATGTATTTCAATGTTTTGTAAAAAAAAACATATTATATATATAATCTTCACGTTTTATTTACTGAATATTAATTTAAAATAGTTCAATTTATTGGAGATTGCAGCAATTAAAAATTTTCTTTTCAACTCAAGCTTTCGAGAATTTATTTTTCTCTTCTTCAGGAGTAACTAAATAAAGACAATGGTAAACAAATAAATAAATTTTAAAAGTTAAATATTTACGAATGTGAGGTTTGACAAATTCAAAATATTAATTCTAAATTACAAAAATTGGTTTTAAAATTTTGAAGATATAAGTGTCATTGTCAATGGGTACTACAAGTTTAAAATTAGCCATACAAGAATAATAATTCCTTGAATCAATTTTAAACATTAAACACGTATTGAAATAATTAACCAACTAACACACATAAACTAAACGCAAGTGCAGGTACGTCTGTTTGAGAACATTTGTGCAGGTAGTAGGAAGACATAGAAACAATGCAGTGGCGGATCCAGGAGGGGCACCGGAGGCAATTGCCCCCTCCTGAGATTTGCGAAGATTCGCATGTAACACTTTATGATAGTTCGATTTAATGATTAATTAGTATATTCAGCATAGAGAACGGTGCTTCTTACACGACGGATACATTTATTTGGAGGAAAAGCAACACGATGAATAATTGTTAATTTTGATTGGAAAAAATACCAAACACCACCAGATGCACACAGTTTTAATTTTACAGCAACCGGTCCACAAGTTTAGAATTAGCATTAGTAAAAGCAACACATTGTCAAAGAAGTAGATACAGTGGAACGTGGAACCTTGATATGTCAAACTTCGATTACTCAAAGTCTCATGGCATTACCGGCAATATTTACTTATACAATCATGTAACAATGTCTTGATAACTCTTGATATCTCAAAGTATTTAACATTCACACAAATTAATTACTGTTATTTACTTTTGATAATTCTAATTTTTAAAACTACCTGTTAAACCTACCTGACAATTCTGCCAAACTCGTTGTGTAATGACTTCATAAACCATTGGCGCAGTTACAGAAATTCTGTTCTTTGCCAAAAATGCATCCAGATGTCGCTGTTACAACCACGCTTTAAAAAATTCTATATCACAATCCAATAACGTCCCCTCTATTAGAAATTCTGTTGGAATTATTAAATCAACTATTGCGTTCTTCAAACAGTCAGCAAAGAGACATTTGATTTTGAAGCAACGACTAAGTGGTCAGCTTAACAGTTTGTGTGAAACACGTTGGGTTGAGCGGCACGATTCTTTTATACAATTTCAAGTTTCTTTTCCTAGAGTAATTGATGCTTTACAAGACATTTCTTTTTGGACCAATAGAACAGCAGTTCTACGGCAGCTACATTGAAAGCTTCACCATCACAAAGTGATTTTATTGTAGCCCTTGTAGCAATAACGGATATACTAAAGTCGACTGTGCAACTAAGTAGAATATTACAATCCCCACAAACCTCTTTACACAAAGCGTCTCAAATAGTGAATGATACAGCGCAGGTATAGGAAGAAAAGAAAAGAAACTGTGAAAACACATTTGCGCATATATATTCAAAAGCTGTAAACTTAGCTTTCCAACTTGGTGCAGAAATTTGTTTGCCTCGGCGTGTGACTGCACAGCGCCATAGAGAGAATTATGCAACAGATAATACAGAAGAATACTACAGGATATCATTGTTTATTCCTCTGATTGAAAGTATAATAAACGATCTGAAATCTCGCTTTCCTCAAGAATCGTTGGAATGTTTCGATCTTAATAAACTCCTGCCTGACACATTTCTGAATCAAGAAAATATAATAATTTATCCAGGCAGAAAATACTATTTGCAAAATTTCATCGATTGTTGGGGTATGAAGAGGCGCTGGCGTCGCCGTGGATCAATGTAGTAAGCGTAAGACTACGGATCCCAAGGTCCTGGGTTCGAATCCCGACACGGCCGAAAAATGGCTTGAAAAATGGCAGGTGAGCATTTTTTACAAAAATTATGCCCTCGTTCGGATGAGAGGTTAAATGGAGGTCCCGTGTGTGAGTGTTGTCACACACGTTAAAGATCCCTACCTTGCCTGGAACGGCAAGGGTTCAGCAAAATTCTCAATTTCCAGGCAACAAAAAACTCTCCTCCTGGTCAATGTAGTACCTTCGCGTGGAGCATTGGAAATGTAAATGCACGGTATGAAGAGGCGCAAGCTGAGTTGATGTTGCAGTGAGAAAGCGCCTTTTGACGCCAAAAATGGGAAAAACGCGAAAAACCTGTAACATTATTTTGTAATGTTAACGATTAAACAAATTAATTAATTAAAAATTCAGTAACTTGATTAAAGTGTAAACAAAAATTTACACCAATAAATCACCTCATTTTATTTAGGATCCTTTATAATAAAAGACCACATTTACCGATAGCTTCAGGCTAGTAAATTCCAGCGGCAGGTCATCATTTAAAGCTCTAGACCCCCGTAAGTCAAATACAATAAACCTCTTAAAAGTTTAGTACCTTTTTAGCGTAAATAAAGAAAACCAATTTCAGTTTGAAAAGCTTAACACTTTCGTTGATTGACAGCGGATTATAGGAAACAAAACATTATAAATAGCGGAAACTATTTCCAAGTTGATTTGTTCAAATATTACAAGTAATTTTAAGTAGTCTGGAGACATCCATTGTATTTAAAATCCATTTCGGCTCAAGTAGGTTAGCCGGTCTTTGTTAAGGGCAGACTGCTGTCGCCATAGATAGGTTCCACATTGCAATAACTAAGTAATTTGTAGAAAGTAAAAGATAATTTAAACCCGTGGGAGAATAATTGCTTCCGTGATTCTCATCTAAAAAGGGGTTGAATTTGGTTTCTAAAATCTTGTTTTGTGGGAGGTTCTGTTCAGTCATTGGATAACAGAAAATGACGTACATAATTATTAGGGTAGGAATTTAGTCTATATATTTGAAAGCTTTAACCAAAGACAGAGAGTTCTTCCAATGGGGCCGTCCGTGGTCAAGAATTAGAGAGAAACGTAGTTTGCGGGTAGCGTTCTCTGGCATGACATAGAATATTCCACTTCGTATCACGTTAGGAAAAAAATTGGAAAGAAGTGTTACTCTTCCAGTTTCGCGAGGGTTCTGCCCATATGTTCGCGGATTTATAGTGATGCAAGATAAATATTAAAAACTTGTAGGCGTGTGACGCACAAGTAAGTGATATTGTCAAAAATTCTGCCGAGTTCGTGTGCCAGTCAATTTTCTTAAACATTACAAACAGAAGCAACAAGCGAGATTCTCTTCCCAAATTTAAGAACTGCTCTACGTTGGAAAACAAACCCTCAAATAATGGACAATCTTTAGTAAGTTTTTATAGTTAAGTAGCATGACCAATTTTTAGTTAGTTTATTTGTTAGGACGTTTTGGCCATAAACCGTAGGATTAATTTAGTGTATGATTTATAATATAAGTTTCTTTCATATACAAGTGTTTGATAACTACTTATGTACACAAAATTTTCATAAATTCCATAGTCACCTATTCACTTAAATTTATAAACTAAAATCAGTGCATGTAAGAGGTTCACGTTTATTGCTCTGTGAATTAAATAGTTTTGGTTGCCGTTGATTAAGTCAATAGTTTTTCTTATTTTTTTATAAGTAGTAAAAAAAAGGTGAGGAATTGATTAAAAGAAACAATTGTCCTCCTTGGGATGACAGGTCTCTCAAGGTTTTGTACGAACATTTGGACATTCTCGACTTGTCTGGCGCCCTTGGCAATTGTCATTAAGCCACAATATTTTATGAAAGGTAAGTGCCACATTTTTGTAGTATATTATAAATTAATTTAACCCTTTTTTCAAAATTTTAACCCTCTATATGATCCACGACCTTCCGCTAGCTAGTGCCGGTGACTCCCCTTAATTTTTGTTTTATAGGCCGCCCCCATTTTATAATTTTGCATACGTAGTAGCTTTTCCGCCTGTAACAAACCGTTTTCCAACGATGTAATGGAAGTTATTGATCAATACGATAAAGACGTTTTCCCTATATTTCGCTCATTATTACTTATACTTGCTAGTCCGCAAGTGAACGCTGCTACTGCAGAGCAATCTTTTTGACTTTGCGAAGGTTAAAAACTTGGTTACACACAAGAATGACTGAAGTTAACTGGACTATGCTTACTACATACTCATATGAACATTTTTATTTTCAATATTAATTATTTGCATAGAATTACAAGAATAATGCGCTAAGCGTGCATCGCTCCTTAGTGATCTACTTGTGTTAATATATCTGTGTCACATATAGCTAGTTCCAAACGCATCTCGAGTTGTTTATTTCGTATTACACGCCTCTAACGTCGCGACTACTCGGTTCTAGTTTCGACAGGTCAGTCGGCCGCTGGCAATAGTTTGATTAAGATGTATTTTCGGCTAGAGGCTGGCAATCTTCGCATCAACTATTAACTGTTGAGGTATCTTCTACTAACGGTTGGTAAAGTATACATCTTGCGATCTAATGTAATTTGAATTAATTTATTTAGCGCGACAACGAAGAATGGAACAAATATAATTCGTCATGTAGGATCTAAAGATTTAGAATTACCATCATTTAGGAACAGTCGATTAGAAATTATGGATGTAATTTGGATGCAGTCATATTTAATTAGGAATGGCTGATAACTTTGTTTGGAGAACGTAATTTCCATCTCAATTCATCGTGAAACAACAAAAGCAGTTTTGGTTCGTTATTAGTTATAAGATATTTCTTGCATGCGTTTAAAAGGTTAGAGCACGGAAACTTGCTATTATGGTTACAACATGTAAGTTAAGTAAGTTTCAATTATTGTTGAACTGGTTTTATAAGCCACAGAATTAAATTTTGTCAGATTAGTTTTCTATAATAACAAGCTTTGTTCCATTTGAACCTTCGATAAATTCAACGTATGTTTTCGACGTCATATTTTTTTGTCTTGCACAGTTGACAGATGTTTTGAAAGCAGATGCTTCGTGCAGCTGTACTGGAATTCAAACAAAACATTCTTATTTTTGTGATCAGCCTTATCTATACATAAATTATTAAACGTAAATATGAAAGTTCAAATCCACGTTATATAAGATTCTAGTAATTGTAATCTACCTGAAAAGATCTGCCCAGGTTAGAACGTAATTCAGTGTGTTATGCTTATAAATTATTATCACTCTAATATTTATAACAAGTCATGTTTAAAGTATAGTTGGTTGTTTTGAGAAAATAAGTCAAAACTTTAACTTTGTTGTAGTTGATAATGACAATTTTTTTGTTAAAAAGTTCCGATATTTTGAAAGAGTTTTTTTTAGTAAACAAATAGTTCAAATTTAAGGCTTTTATTTTGGTCAAATGCGATCAAATCTAAATACACAAAATACACAAAAGTAAAATTCTGAGTAATAGTTTGGTGCCAATAATATATTGGATATACATTTTTTATTTTTATATACTTTTATAGGACACAAATGGTGTTCTACTTTTTTATTTATTTAATCTTTGCAATTTCTTACAGGAGCTGCGTCTTATTTTGTTAAGACAGATTTTTGTTAACGAAGGCGATCATTTTATCTTTGGGTTTCCACGTCCGCCCTTAGAACTGTGCTTTGCAATTATCGTAATTATCTCAGGACATGGTGGCGCCTATTTGATTTAGCTTAACTTTGGTTTTCAAACAGAATTCGACTTACCCCCACTTCTCATTGCTCTACCCAGGAATAGACCCCTAGCTATGTCGAAAGATTTTAGTTCACTAGCGCCTTAATGTAGAAAAAGACGTTTCAGTCTTTTGTAAAACAGAAGTCGTTTCAATGGCGCCCATCCAACGAGGGTCTAGAAGAAGCAAAAATCGTTACAAGTGTTATTCGAAGATTTGCAAAATCGGGTACTAGCAGAGTTGAATTTGCAATTTTATTCTTTTTGGGTTTATTTAATTTTTCAGTTTCGTGGTGTAGATTAAACATTACTGTGTAGTTTCGTATGTAAGTTCTGAATAAAGATTGTTTTAAAATAAAGTAAGTGCCCCCCCCCCTAAAAGCTTAGCCTAGATCCGCCCCCGAAGCAATGGAATCACACTCATTTGTATCGTATAAACATATATAAATGTATAGAAATACGTATGCACAATTCACATACAAAATATAAGTAAAACAAAAGAAAAAGAATATTTGCAAGAATGCACGTAAGTACAAACGTAAACACACAACCAACAGACACACAAAAACAAACACACAACACACACATAAACGAAAAAAAAACACAAAGCTAAGATTACAAGCACTAATGAGATTTAGTAATTATGTCTCGGTCACTGAAGATAAAGAGCTTGAAAACCCCTCTTGTATGATGCGTCGGTATTTATAAGTTATGTTCCAGGGGATTATCCGACCAATTCCTCGTTTACAAGCATAGTACGTATAAAACTGTTTAATTTTCGAGTACAGTGTCATTTTATTTAGATCCACGGTCATCTGTGTTAATATGGTCATTTAGGGGTTGTTAGGACCAATACTATAGTGCACTTCATGAAAATTACACGAGGGCTCAGAAAATGAGGCAGTTTTCTGAAGAAATCAAGAAATACGACAATTAGGCTGGAAAGTAAATGACAACGCCCTATATATAAACCATAATCATAATTAATTTAATTAATAAAAGGTATTTTAGAAGATTTAATTAAATGAACAAATTCGCAAGTCGTAAAACAACGTGAACGGAAGCTGAAACACGACACAACACATGAATAATGTATCATCATTACGCCAAGATTCCCAATTATAACAAGCAGGTTTAAAAATGCGTAAGATGGAAAACGCATATAATTTAATACATAAATTGTATTAAGTCTACGTGACTAGAAAGCTAAAATCAAACACCTGAGAAATTGGAAACAAACACGGCATGGTGTTAAAACCACAGTTCATTAAATTTATTGTACAAACAATGGTCTACGCGATTTAAAAATGTAAAAATCCAAGAGAATGAATGCAATAAATAGAAATGCTACGTGCCGAAATTAGCGCGTTAATTTCAATATACAACAAAATTCCATAGGAATATCCAAAACTGTGCATGCAAGAATCACGTACAACGGAGCGCAATCGTTGAACTATGAGCTTGTCAATAGATAGACGACGCTTTTAAATACGACCGGATTCGTAAACAAATAAGTTTACCATGAATTGAATTATAGTACACATCGCCCAGAACAAAGTATTTACGTGAATGAATTTGAAGTGATTTAATTAATAAATTATATGATAATGCAACATTAAAAGAGGTTTCGTCGTGTTGTTTCTGTAAATACGACTTGTAGTTATTACTGGATCCGATGTGGAGATTCTAAATAATTACTGGATTCGATGTGGGAACTCTGATTAATTACTGGATTTGATGTGGAAATTTAATAAATATTTTACTCTATTATTTATCACTGGATTCGACCAGGAAGTTTGATAAAGACGCCAACATAATATAAATAATTTTTGTAAATTGTTTAGGGCTATTTCGTTGTATTCTTATTTATTGAATATTTTAAAAATTTGCTTTTAAGAAAACTTTATGTTAGAGTTAACAAAGGTCATTATTAATACACGTTATAAATTACGTAAATGAAAGAAGTTTAGTAAACGTTTATGAGGGCTTCAAATAATAAGAGTAAGGGAGATTTTTGTTGACTTTTTTTATTACTTTTGGGAATGATAGTAATTAAAAAAATTTAATTCAATTATTAAAAGCAAGTTCTATTTATCGTTCTATGCATTGTAAATATTTTGAAAACATTATAGTAATTGTGTTTAATGGTGTTTTGGCTTAAAGTAACAGGAAGTAGAAGGAGAGTTTAAAGGCTTTGTTGTCGTTATTATCGCAAGCTACGTGCGTAATTAAAAACTGAGTTACCCAAGGTAATTAAAATTAAATTATAAATCAAAAATTGACAGAATAAAAATTTTAAACTTTTTATTTCACAAAAAGGGCGCACCGGTTTATTGCAACCGTATCACAACAATATATATATATATATATATATATATATATACATTTATAGGTTATAATGGGTGTTAGATAAGGCAGATAATTATTTATGGCAGGTTACCCCATAAATATACAAGTCAACTAAAATTTAAGACGTTTTCTAAACGATAGTATAGGATTTACAATTTACAATAAACTTTAGAGTTAATTTTGCGTCGTGGTAATATAGCTGTAAATATTAATTAATATTTATTAGGTAGGAAATGTAGTTCCACAAACAGTAGTGTAAAGATTTGCATCTTAAAGGAGTAGCGCGTAGGTTTATTAATCCGAAAGTTTTCAGATTCAGTATATAGTAAAATCAATAATTTAGGAGGGTGAATTGTTTAATTGCATAAAGTAACTGATATTCAAAGCGTACAGATTCTTTGTGTACATAATTTAGCCCAATATAAAACGTTAACATCGGTTAACCTTGCAAAGTCATTGCATAAGATAGGATAGTGTTGTCGATAAACAAGTTATAACGGCTACGGGTTCAAAGAAAAGACCGTGCAAGCAAACAAAACATTTCTAGTAAAAATTGAACGTTGAGAATACGTTCGCGGTATCAATTTAAAAAAAAAGAAGCTAATTGTCAAGGTTTTCTACGTGAGGGATCGCTGTAGACAAACAACAAGTATATTTGAGGTAGGGCGTGGAAGGTTGAATACGAAGATAGATCGATATTAGATAGAGAGGCCGTGCTTTAGCATGTATTAAAACAAGACAAAATTTAGGTTTAAAGTGTAGAGTGGTTGACTATCCCAACCCGTCAGGAGCTGATAGGTGTGAGAATTTTAGAAGTTAGTTTAACTTCCCACGCTTTCAAAATACTAACAATAATAATAAAAATAGAGTAGAAGCTTTGACTGAGAATTATTTAGGCGAAGACCAATATGGTTTTCGTAAAAACAGAGAGACTCATTTCGGGTTTGTAGATTTAGAAAAAGCATTTGATAGGTTTAATTGGATTGTTATGTTCAGGCTTTTGCGAAAAATAGGAATCTCTCGTAGAGATATAAAAATTATTTACAGTCTATATAAAAACCAAAGCGTAGTAATTAGATTTGATGAAATAGAAAAGGAAGCTAAGATTAAAAATGGTGTTAGACAGGGTTGTATATAATCTCCCTTGATTTTTAATGTTTATATTGAGGAAGCTTTAAACTTAGCTATAGAGAGAAGAGAGATAGGTATTAGTGTACAGGGGCCGAAAATAGACATGTTACGTTTTGCAGATGATATAGCCATTATAGCAGAGACTAAAAGAGAGTTAGGAGAGTTTTTAAATATTTTAGATGAGATATTACAGAGTAACTATAGTATGAAAATTAACTCAGGAAAGACAAAGATAATGACACGTGAGTTACAGCCTAGTTCTAAACCAAAATTAAAAATAGGTAATACCGAGTTATAGAAAGTAGATGAATTTTGCTATTTAGGTAGAAAAATTACAAAGGACGGACGTAGCAGAAGGGATATAGTAGCTAGAATAGCTCAAGCTAGAAAAATGTTTTTAAAAAAGAAAAACTTACTAATAGCTAATAGTATTAGTTTATATAATAGAAAAAGTTTCTTAAAGTCGTACGTATACAGCGTTCTATTATACGATAGTGAGACTTGGACAATTAAGGAGGTAGATAAGGAAAAGATAGAAGCTTTTGAAACTTGGTGTTTTAGGAGAATGTTAAAGTTTAATTGGACAGATAGGGTAAGAAATGAGGAAGTTATAGAAGAATAGGTGAGGAACCCTGTATGTGGAAACAATTAAAGGACAGGAGAGATCGAATGATAGGGCACTAGTTAAGACATGAGGTACTATTTAGTAAGGTCTTAGATTATAGACTGCCAAATAAAAATAGAGTAGGAAGACCTAGACAAAGCTATATTAGTAAAGTTATTAGAAATTTAAGTTGTGAAGGGTATGTAGAACTTTTTAGATTAGCACAGAATAGAAAAGAAGTTCGAGCTGCGTCAAACCGACTTAGGTAAGTTCGAAAACAAAATGATGATGATCATGTTTTCGCAGTGAATGAAAGTTTCGATATTATTTCTTTGATCCCAGTTTTCTTTTCTTGTCCTGGTATTTTCATTCAGAATGTACAACGCATCACATTACGTTAGTCAACTTGTATTGCATAAGACGTCGATTCTCATTACACTTGCGATAACGCTTACTAGATTGCTAATCTATGACAGTTGAATTCTCTATCGCGTAACCTCCAAATCTAAAAGTATCTATAGTTTGTCAATTTTCTATATCTCACTGTACTTTTAAATTTTGGTTATGTATTAGCTACTGAAAGCAATCCTAATGTACAAAAAATATAGGGTTCGAACATCTTCAACTAAATTGGCAAAAATTATATAACTCAACAGGTTTACAATCAACAACGTCTTTAAAACTTACCTATGTATGTCCACCAAATAGAACAATTATATTTATTTAAACAGTAACTAAAAACTATCTCGGACGCGTGTTGTTTAAGAGCCGTCTCGCGATTAAGTGTGACGTAGAGATACTATCATTATATTACCGTATCTATCTTAATTGGTGATGCATCATTTAAATACGTAATTTGGCCTAGTAACCAAGCCCACTAGAAATTAATAATACGTATACAAAATTTTGTTTTTAAATGAAAAATGCACGCTTTTACCTTCAAAAACTGATAGATCATAGGCGCCTTTTAAAAACAAAGTTAAACATAGACCTATTATGTTCCCTTACTTTTCTCCAAGTTATGAGCGACAGTATAATGATTTTAACTTCTTTTTGCCTCCTGAAAAACTTTTTCTTTTAGACACAAAATGAACTAACAACTTGGATATCCTTAAAAGTGGATATGAGGATTCCTGTGGAAAATAAATAGTAGCCCAGGGCAAAGCTAGGTGTTCAATGGTTAAAAGTTAAAGGAACTTCTCTCGAAGATTTGCATGGACACCATTACATCCAGGCGATAAACGACCGAAGTGAAACTTCCTAAGTGAGTATGTAGAAGCACTCATGAAAAATTTTCCGAAAGCTGTAATAAAGAAAAATCATTCCACAAATATATACTTATTTAGACTCGCACTCGCTTTGTCTACGATCTGCTATATAGATGATACCTATTGAAAAACTAAGAACATGAAAAATAAGTACCTTTTGAAAAACACTTTTTGTGTATCAGACCCTCAATACTTCTAACCATTTAAATTCGAAAATTTAGAAATATTACTTCGTAATCAATTAATCGTCGGTATGTTCTCAGACTCAGCTCATAAACAAATATTCTTGTAAGATGGTAAGCTTGCGCTGAAAAATACAGTCGCCACTGGAACCATCCAACAAACTGGGAAGCTACTACACGTTGAATTCGCCAAAGCAATGCAGTCATTCGGCACAGTATACCGACAAAGTAACCAGTCAATTCAAGTTGTAGAATAAAAATAAAGATCAAGTCGTGGCAACATAAACAGTCGAGTGACCACAATACAAGATGACCATGTACCCTTTGCGGTAAAAGTATCAGCTTCAACAAGCGTCCTGCTCTTAAAGTTAAATGTAATAATTTTGAAACAACCGATCATTTTGCAAAATATTGCTATAAAGAAAAGTTGTCTGAGAGTCCTAGTGGCGAGGGGGAAGGAAACCGAACCATCGAAGTGATACAAGTCGATCGAAAAGAGGAGCCCATAAATATCGATATCAGAATAAATTAAACAACCGCCTCTATGGAACTGGATACTGAATTAGGTCACAGTTGCATCTCAGTTACCACTTAGAAAAAATTAGTTTCGCCACAGCTGGGGAAATTGGAACAATTCCGAGTTAAGAGCCATTTCTCTATACAGTAAAGAAATAGTCAGATTCGTCAGCATAATATGTTGGCTACAAGTATTCAGGGCTGTTTGGTCGAGACCTACTCAATAAATTCAAAATGAATTGAAGCGTAATTAAGAATCAGTGCTCCCAGGTCAATCAAGTCAAATCTGTTCTAAGTCTAGACAATGTCCCGAAACAGTAAGAAAAGATTTTTAAATCGCACAAACAATTAAAAATTTCAAGGCTAAGCTGTCTGTTAAAGAAGTCACGCCAAAATTCTTTAAAGCACGTCCAGTTCCGTTTGTATTCGTGATAAAGGAGATAGGAAATTGGAGTAATTGGAAAAGATAGGGTTCTGACCAATGTGGAGCATTCAGAGTAAGCATCACCAATCGTTGTCGTCCCGTGGTGAAAAGGGAGAATCAAAATTACAGGCTACTTCAAAAGAACAATAAATGCCCAATCCTGTGTCAGTCAGCATGCGCTTGCCATTGTGGATAACTTATTTGAAGCTACTTCTGAAGGATCATCATTCTCACAAATGGACGATCCGAATGCTTTTCACCAAGTAGTGGGAAAACAAGTTAGTCGTAAATTCTTGGCAATAAACTGTCACCCAGGTTTATACCAATATAGTGTATCGTCCCAAAGTATTACAGCGTCTCTAACAATTTCTCAAGAATTGATTGTTAATATTTTAAGAGGAATCTGTATGTCCGGATTATTTGTTGATGATGCATAACTAGTGGAAAGTCAGATAAAGAACATATCCTTAACTTACAATCCGCATCCCAGCGAATGCGCAATGCATGTCTCACACGGTTGAAATGTTATTTTATGTAGTCGTCCTTAAAGTCCTTAGTATCAGTCGTCTGTACAAAAGGTATCCACCAAAAAAAGTCGAAGCAATTCTGTCACTAAAAAACCAGAAAGGGTCACTGAAATCAAATCCTTACTTGGTTTGGTCAATTGTTATGAAAAATTTGTCGCTCACTTGTCAACAGTCTATAAATCTCTTTTTATAAACTTACCCAGACGGAAGTACAGTGGAATTGGTAGAATTCGTACAAGTCAGCAATTGCAGAAGTCAAGAATCAAAACAGTTACAGTTCCACTCTTGTTCACTATAGCCAGTCCATATCAACCGGAATTAGTTGTGATGCATCCTCAGTTGGCACTGGAGTTATCCCACTTCACCGTCATGAAAATGGAAATTAAAACAAGTAGCCTATACGTCCAAGCTCCTACCATCTTAACAAATAATATTGTCTGGTATTAGGAAAGTAGTTCAAGCACAGTGAACGAAAATTAAATTGTTGGGTATTTTACAAAGAGAAAATCCAATGACCGGTTTCGCTGCGGTAATAGTTCATCAGATTGGAGGATTTCTTCCTGCAAAATAACCAACAAAATTCTTGAATTATACGCGAATCATGGTGTATTAATAAATACAAAACATTTCCCATCCTCCCATACCTGAATGTAAATGACTAACTATAGGTGACTTCTTCTCCGACATGATAGTAAGGATAACATTGCCAGACAAAATTTAATAATTAGTCTATAACAACTAAGGCGGAAACTAAGGTTAAAATTAAATTTTGTTTGGCAATGCCATCTTTACTATCATGTCGGAGATTTGAAGAATTCACTGATAGTTAGTTGTTTACATTCAAGTATGGAGGGTGGGTGCGAAATGTTTTGTATTTATTAATACACCATGATTCGCGTATAATTCAAGAACTTTGTTGGTTATTTGGCAGAGAGAATTTCCTCAATCTACAACCTAAGCGAAGCCGGTAACTGGCTTTTCACTTTCTATCATAACCAAGAATTTAATTTTCGTCCACTAAGCTTGAACTAGTTTTCTAATTCCAGACAAAATTATTTATTACTAATAATCTAGAAGCGCATTAGTTTCTTTGACCAACCTCCCCATTAACATTAGATGTAGTACTTTCTTGGAAAATCCGCTAATAATATAGTGGGTAATCGGCAATATGTTTATTTCTATCTATCACCTATTGAGGAAAATTATTCGCAAATAAAGAAAGAGGCCTTATCAATTCTCCTTGGAATGAAGAAGTTCTTGAAATATCTATACTGAAAGAAGTTCATCTTAGGCACGAATCATAATCCGCACCTTACTATTTAGAAGTAAATGCCTTGTTCCACCACCAGTAACTACCCGTCTTCACCGTCGGTCATTATTTGTAAGTATATTTAAATGTTATTATATATCGTAATTCAGCTTAACACCGTAATGCAGACTCTTTGTCCCTGTTTCCTTTTCCAGTCAGTGATGGTGTAGAAGATGAGGAATCCAGTCAACGTGTCAAAAGAATTGTCTAAGGAAACCCGTTAACTTCCCAGAAAGTCCGTCACACCTCATCCCGTGATCCAGTCACGCCTCTTCATTCGATCTTAATGACCGGAAATGCACAATCAAGTCCCTAACGAGATAGGCCCTACTTCAGTTATTGTCATGAATACACGATTTAACAAGGTGTCAACATGTGGGGATTGTGTTGTCGTCCGGACAGGGTTATACAAAGGTATTCTGAATCAACTCCATGATAGTTATCGAAGTACAGTAAGAAGGAAGTCTGTCGCTCGCCTGTTCATGTGGTGGCCAAGGATTGTTGTTAAATTCATGTCATAGCTATACTACAAACAAAGATAATCCAACAGTAGCACCCTTGCACCCGTATAATTTGAGTAAGGACCGCTACACTTGCGGCCACGTCCACAATGCTCCACCTGAAGGTACTATATTGGGTTTAAACGCGAATAATTACGAGCTTCATATAAATCAGACTTCAGAATTAATTAATTGTTAAATATAATTTATAAACTAAAACTAATGTTAATGTTTAAATAATAGTACCCATCGCGTTGACTTTAGCGTGTGTATGAACAACATGACACTAGTGAAATGTAAAAAAAGGGGGTATAATCCGTAATACCGGATAGCAGCCGCCGACTCTACTTACCAGTGCGACCTAAGGGTCGGTTTAAAGCTATCCAAATCTAGCTAATTTAGTATCTACTAATGGTTTCGAACACCCTTGCATCCCCTTGCATGTGATTTCCCAATACTCCACCCGAGGGTACTACATTGGTCAGGAAGCGAGTTTTTTTTACCTGAAGAATTTGGAAATTTGCCGAACCTTGCTGTTCCAAGCAAGCTTGGGATCTTTAACGTGCGTGACAACACTCGCACACGGGACCTCCATTTTACCTCTCATCCGAACGAGTGTGTATTTTTGTGAAAAATGCTCGCCTAACATTTTCCAAGCGGACTGTGTCGGGATTCGAACCCGGGACCTTGGGCGTAGTAGTCACACGCATACCAACTACGCGACGGATCCGCCTCACACGCTTGCATTCGCGGATATTTCCCGAAAAGCCATGACAAAGGATTCATCTTGATCTAGCAGGTTCTCTTCGCAAAAACATATGGTTAGTCGTGATGAATACCTTTTCTAAACAGACAGAACTTATTCAACTTGGGAAGGACACCACTTTATCGAAAATAATGTCACGTTCGAGAAGTTATCGCAAAATTAGGTCTGCCTGATTCCACCGTCTGGCAATGGTCGTCAATTCACTTTAGAAGAGTTCGGAGCGTTGTGCTAAATAAAAAAACGGAATTCTTCACAGCGTTTATCATCCACATTCAAGGGAGAAAGGGAAATGTTTGTCATAACCTTCAAAAACGTCCTGCATGCCAATGAAAACAGGTCATATCTCAATTTGTCGCTTTGTGATTACCTGTTGAATTATATAATTACACCGCTTGCAGCAACAGAAGCTTCACCATAAGAGCTGATGTTGAAGAAACCCAAAAGCTTTACTAAATTTATTTTGTGCAATTCCAGTTCCACAGATGGTAGTTCTCAAGAGAAATACAAAGGGCAGCAAAATTCAAGCAAATTTCGTCAATTCATCCTGGATCAGTTCGTATGATTTCGCTTTCTTCAAAAACCAATCACTGTAAAGGTTTGTGAAAATACCAAAAGTTCTGTGTCCTCTAACTTATATAGTAGGTGTTGATGATCGTGCATACAGCGGAATGTCGATCACATTCTGAATGGGAAAGTTGTCAAACCGCAACATATTCCAGAACCCTAATAGCAGAAAATTCGTCAATCGTCATTGTTTCAGTAACCCTTTATTATCCAGATCGTCAGCATCGTTGGCCAAAATTTTACGGTCCTGGATATTTCCGTCTCTGAAATTGAAATGCCCCGCACGTCGCGCACATTTATATGTTTGTCATTGAGTGGGGGGAGGGGGCAGGGGGTGTCGTGTAATGAATTGTCAAACAGGCGTAATATTCTGAGAATGGTTAGTAAAACCCAAAATAAAAACTCATTATTTCGAAATTGGACTCATAATTGTGTTCATTAGAAGAAAAATACACCACAGCCTGGTTGGAAAATTGTTTGACAGATTAATTTGAAGAATCAATTACCATATAATAACAAAAACAAAATTACAGACTATATATAAATGTGTAAAATTGATAGCTTTTAAACGCGCTCTACGTGAAATGCAATGAAAACTTGTTAGTAAAAGATATTTTTTGGGAGAATAGATTGATTATTTATACACGGTTGAAATGAATGGCTTTTATATTTACATTTTATATTTGATTCACGATCTTACCATTCTGCAATACAACTTTCATTGTTCAGAAGAAAAATATTCACATACGTATTAATGAAGGAATACTAAAGTGTTCTTTTAGATTGAGCTTCGTTTTTTGAATGGTATGTCCTTAACGAGTGTTATTTTACATGGTGAATCTTATTTTAAGTGTTAATGGAATACGTTTATGTTTATACAGGGTAAAAAAATAAATATAGAGAAATTTTACTTTTCTTCATTTTTCTCCCCTCTGGGATGGATTTTTTCATAGACTTTGGTATTCAATGACTTCTTGTGACCTCATTATCGCATCAATATATATATATATATATATATATATATATATATATATATATAATTGAAAGATATTCTTGACCATAAAAATAAATATTATTGAGGTTTATTCTTGGAAGTTGGTCAGATAAACCAGTCTTTGAAACATAAAAATCGTAGTAGTATAAAAATCAATATATTTTTTGCTATGACGCGTTTCGGTCAAAGAGACCATTATCAAATAGATTATCTATAAATGTCAATAATTATAAACATCAACGCCATCAATTCTAAAACGGACCAGGACGGGTTCGTAAATGTTTATTTTAACCTATTAAGCAATACATAACTCTTTCCTCAATAAATATTACCTCTTTTTATTCCAAATATTTGATACAAATGCCATTCTACAAAATTATTATCACCCTTATAGATAAGAAGTAACTAGTTTATACGTTTTAATGTTAGTCCACTTTTGTATCTAACATCGCTAACATTGCAATTGTGTTCTGATTTTTTATTTTTATAACTACATTGTTTGTATTTCAATTCAAGCTAGTGATTATTCCTCATGATACACGCAAAATACCACCTGTGGCTATCGTTATATCCTAGCACAACAATATAAAATTTCTGGTCTGTATATTTTATAGTTAAGAATTTTATTTTAATTATTGACATTTATAGATAATCTGTTTGATAATGGTCTCTTTGACCGAAACGCGTCATAGCAAAAAATATATTGATTTTTATACTACTACGATTCTTATGTTTCAAAGACTGGTTTATCTGACGAACTTCCAAGAATAAACCTCAATAATATATATATATATATATATATATATATATATATATATATATATATATATTACTATCGTGCTTATGGGTCATATCATTAAGAACAAATGCCGTTGATAGAGAATCAATACAAAAATTTCCAGTACTAAATAACAGCTTGCGCGTATAATATCTTACTTCTTCATAAAAGGCCAACTCTAACAAGCAAATTTTTAATTTTTAATATGCATCAAATCGACAGACTCAAAGCTTTCCTGAAATTATTTAATTTAGAGGTTTCCGACGCTCAAGTTTATAAATTGTGAGAATTCAGTAAACACCTCATTTAAAATTTTCTATAGTTTTAATGAGTTAAGAGATTTTGTTCAAAGAATACGATAAAACTGTAATTTAAAAGTCACGTGTTCAAATCAATCACAGATGTATAAATAAATTTATATCAATGCCAGTGCTAGGTAATAAACTACCACTTCTAGAGAACTAGAAAACGTCTGTTCCTGATGTCTTTGTTTTTACCTATAAATAGCAGCGAATTGATACAATCGCTTGTAATTTAATTTGCAGTAATGCAATACCGGCAAGATGCATATAATTCTACTTCTACAACTTTTTCATAAACAAAAGTCAATTACAGTAGCTTTTAAGTTTTCATTAAAATTCACGTATAACCTCTGATTTGGGATTGGTAATGTCGTGGTAGTAATAATAACCCAAACAGTATTTTTGTGAAATTGCTGTCTAAATCTGGTCTAAACATTTTAGTTTCTTAATCTTTGTATCCTCAGTGACAAAATCACACTATCTATATCTTGTTAATCTGAAGAGCTGTGTATTTGAATTTTTCTCATACACCATAGGGCGGCGACGAGAATAAAATTAACGAAAATAGTGCAATATATTGGCAAACGACTAGATAGGCACTTTCGCTCTTATTGCGGATCATCAAAACTAAAGTAGAAAATATTTGTCTCAGACACGGATACATAATATAAGTACAGCATCACCTATCTCTCTTTTGTGCCTTGGTGATATTTTACACAACGTAGATTTTAACAATAGTCGACACAATAGAGATCCGTCTAAAATACATTTTTTCATAACAAACAATACGTAGAAGAAGTAAATTTGATGATTCCACAATTAAGAAAAGAGAAGAAAATTTATTGGTAAACGATTCGTTAAAACCCACAAGGCCATCCAATCGACGCATTTCGACCTTATTAGGGCTGATCAAGACAGGACTAGCGAAGTTATTATTCGGACTCCGACGTATTAGTAAAAATAATGCATCATCAAGCTCACGAAGGCATTACATGTGAACTAGGTGATATTCTACTTTCAACAATGCGTCAGTGTTTGAATAACAAATTTGCTACTTCTGGCATGATGAGCATCAGTAACGCTGAAACGCGTCGACAAGATTCCTATGAGGATTAATTGAGTTATTTGCTAATAATTTGCAAAAAGTAAAAGAGATGTTTGAAGAGAAAATTTAAATTCAAAGTGTATAGGTTTAAATCTATCCATCTTTCCAACTGAATTACAGGTACTGGTGGCTTAATTAGTAAGAGTGTCCAGGTACTAATTGGGAAAATTACAGGTTCAAATCTTATTCGTTACCTTACATGTTCCTTCTTCAGTTACCAACTCAATTTGCAGTAATCATAGCCTTTTCATAAACTTCTAATTTGATGTAATGTGAGTGCTTTGATTAATGAAATATTAGGTAGTAGAAAAGAATTTATTAAATTTAGTTGGTTAAAAAAACTTTTAGCACGATATCACACTGAACAATTTGTATAAGCTTTAGTAGTATACATCTAATAACGTGACTATTTCTTGTATTATTAAATGAGGATACAGAACTTAACATAAAAGAGCACCAAATACAATACAAACGCTAATAACTATCGGTATTTTACCTTTTTCGTATTAAATTAGAAAAATTACAGGATAGACAGACATCGGAAAATAAGCGGCATATTAAAGTTTTTGTACAAATTCATTGACACGGAGCCATCGTCGTGTGGAACAAGGTTAATTATCGGTTAATTAAAGTGTCGGTACTAAACCCCGGAGCAGTTAGTAAACAGACTCCCAAACGTGACTAAAAGCGCAGATATAAAAATAACGTTAAATGTTCTGTAACAGTTTAAATTTTTCTGTTACCAATACTGTTGGTTAGGCAATGTATTCTGCTTATTCTGATAGATAGACAACCATACAGACAAACCACGTAGGAACGTGATAGGTTGAAAACAACATTTGAGAAAGCATCTGTGCTTAGGAGGGATATTGTCTACCTTGTTAGATACGCAAATTTTGTCTTCCTTTTTGATTTAAGCATTGCACGAAAATGGGTCTTCCTAATTGTAAAGTTGAGCTTTGCCTGAAAAGCATCAAGTATTTAAGTGCTCATAACTTAGATTATTTATTTTGTAATAATGTGCAAAGCCGAAAGTGGGTAAGTGTACTTCGCTTTTATTAATTTGAAATTTGTTAAATCTAATGAGGGTTTATCACTTCAGCATTTAGTTAAGGATTCACAAAAGTGGCATTTAGTTAGGGGTTCACGTGACATTAAATTATTGCGAGAAGCACGTAATAATCAATTATTCCCAAGAACACGTGGAAATGATTTTGATCCTGGCTTATTCACTCCGGTATCAGAAATACGTATTTTTTAATAGAATTCGCACATGGTGAATTCTAACCACTGAGTTTGGAACAACTCAAAACATCATTTGTTGCCACTCTGAACGCACTCTGCAATGCAGCCATCATTTCTGAAGAGTATTTTTAACAATTGTCAGTATAACAAATCTACGGTTTAGTAATTTATTTTGCATGGAATCCACAAAAATACGTTTTGGTGATGTAATCGTAGAATATGGAAAGCCGTTAATCGTGCACGCTGTCCAATTATGTTTTTGAAGCTGTTATCTTCACAGGTGTTGTCCTTAGTCGATCAATAATAGGAAATTCTGGTTGAGACCCACTAGGTAACATCGCTATCAACTTATTTATTAGGTAACAACAACTAACTAAATACCAAATACGCGAACAGGTATGACAAATTTCATTCCTTTTATAATAGCAATATTTTAATTCTATGAGTAGTTAAACCTGTACTGAAAAATTTTTTAAAGCAGCACATGAAATTTCATTAAACTAAATTTTTTGCTTAAATCTTGAATCTGAAACAATTAAAGCAAGCTCGATTTAAAATACTTGACGACTTCATTCAATTTTAAAGTATTTAACAATTAGTTTATGCAGTTTGAATTGCAGCAATTTTTTTATTTTATTTTTATTGTTCAAGTGGCAACCTTTCCATTCTGTGAATATTGTAAAAACAGTTATTTTTGTATAAATTTGGTTGTACATATATCATTGGTTAAAGAATTATTTTTAATATATTTTTTACTCACTAAAATAGTGACAATGTGTTACTATTTATTGAACTTGGATTAAATCAAGTGTATGGTTTTACTAGTAGGAATAACAATTCAAAGAACCCACTGCAGTCCCTGAGATAAGAGTGCAGTCCATTTATATTTTAGAAAGGTAAATTAAAATGGTTGCTGTGTAAGTGTCCTAAGTTGGGAGCTTTTATTCAATATTAAGTTAAAGTAATTGATTTATCTGCAACCAATTCCAGCATTGAAAGGTCGCGGGGCCTTTGTAAAACAACAACAAGAGACTGTGAGTATAATAAATTTTTCTTTCCACTTTCAAAACCTTGCGTGCTGTTTTGTATTTAATTATTGTGATTGGTGGTAATAATAAAAATGTGTAAAACTTATTCATAAGACAACTTTTTTGCAATGGTGTACGCTTATTTCAAGCGTATTTAAACACAGAAATTCTTATATGGAAAAGTTTACAATTCTATCCGCATAATTCATATGTAAAAATTAAAATGATCGAATGTCTATAATTGATGAATTTAAACTGCTCTTTTTTGTACTAGACTCATATTTAGTCAATTTGGGTAAATCTTAGTTTTCCTCTGTTGCGATTTACTTTGATAAACATATTTGATAATATAGCTGAACAAGATGTGAAGTCTTTTTTATTTGTGTTTAATTGAAGCTAGTAGAAAGAGGCGAGAAACGTGTAAACAAGGCTTTATTAACCTCTACTACATTACTAACAGCTAAACCGTGTTTCGGAACACCCATCTGCCGGGTTGGACAAAGAGAGTTTAAAGACCTTTCAAGGTAGGTATAAAAGTATTTAGTAAAAGAATCATAATTTGTATACCCTAAAAATTATGCATATGCTTTCATAGAATACATCTTGCACCACTAAAAACTAGCCCGTGTCCTAATTAACTATTACGTCAGTTCACCTCCGGTAGTGCAAAATTAATTAAGGTACTTAACGTCAATTCAGCACGTAACATTTATTAACTAATTCTATATATATTAAAAGCATTTTTAGTTGGTACTATAAATTTCTATCCAAGTGTTGCATTCCTGTAACGCTTCCATTGTCAAAAAATTCTTAGATGCTTTAAGTACAAAAAATTATTTCCCAGTCGGAAAAGATCAATAACATGACTAAATAAACAAGTTTGGATTTTAGACTCATGTGTTAAATCATACACTATCACAATCTCAAGGTTGTCAATAATTTATTTTGTGGTGTCATATCTGTAGGTAGATAGATCCCCTTATCTTTGCCCGTATTGTTTTCATAGTAAGAATTTTAAGAAAAAACTTGATTCTCGGCCCTAAATCAATAACTATTTTAAAGCTTAACAATGTCCATTTTTCATTTTCAATTTCTTCCCATCACAATAATAATTATAAAGGATAATTTTACTTTTTGTGAACGGATCTGAAACTTTAACCTTGCCATGCCGGAAATTGAATCCCCTATCATGGGATTTACGTATTTTAGAATTATTCAATGTTAATCCTGTAAACAAAATTTATAAAAATCATCCTACGTTTGATATAAACAGGTGGTATTGTTTGTACGATACTGTTGTATAATAGTAGAAATCTGATGCAATACAAACCAAATGTAAAAATATTCCAGTAAACCCTTATAAAAATGAACTTATGTTTTCAGGAAATAAATATTAATTGCGTGTTTGTTGATAATTTACAAAGAAAAACTAGCAATAACCTGTTTCACTATAATACAGTAAGTAAACTCATCAGATCAGTGCAGTATTTTTGTTTTTTATAAAAACCATCAAAGTTTTGAATTTATAAAAATATTTTAAATTTATAAACATAAGGGCTAAGAGAGTTTCTAAAAAGTTTTGTTAGCATTAATTTATTAGGTTTAGGCCTCGTATCTTCCTTTTATTATACGCGTTATATGCATCCGATATTAAATTTTTAATGACGTCACCTATAACTGTACTTAAAGTGGACGCTGTATAAGTTTATCATATTTTATGAAACCGAACACTACAAAGAAAAACAACAATTTTTAAGCAGCTGACAACTTACAATTTATGCCTTAAAATCAACACAGAATTCCATTTGAGCCAAGGGTAAACTCATTTGTTAACGGGTGCTTATCTCCAATATGATTATTGCTTGGAACCAAATTGTCCAAATCTGCTAATGTTGTGGGTTTGTCGAGAATTCGCAGGATCTCACCAAATTAATTCCGATACTTCATAACTCATGGAGTATACTCGACTAACCTGACCATATTACCGCCCTCACATCTGTTTTTGTTGATGACTCGCGAATAATTTATTTAATTTTTCTGTTCACTGTTTAGGGTTTGTCCTTTTCCTATTCTTTCTTACGGTCCTGGGGAGCTATGTCATTGTATAACACTCCTATTGCACACGAATCTAGCATGATATCATATGGTCTCCTTAAGTTAGCGTCACGTGTAGATGTTTTCAGCAATATAAATGAATGCATTGTATTGTATGAAATGATTAAATTATCAGCAACCTGATATTCGTGAATTTTACTAATCAAGCGTCTGTGGTTTAAGTAATTACTATATTCTATGAATATACTTCTAATATGGTCTTGGCACTGCAACTATGTAACATTAATTCTACTCCATTTAACTATAATTTGCAAAAAGCCTTCCTATATTTGGAATAATTATTATATGGAACATGCATATTAATAATTTCACAAATATTTACTTCTTTATTTTAAAAGATTCCATAAAATGACACGGCGTCGCTATAAAAATTTACTGTTACAAATATTTTGATTGCTCATTTGTGGCATTGAAATAATTTATTGACATGACACGTTCCAATAGGTATTCAACAGAAACAAATGGAAACAAAAGTGTTTTATCTGGTTGGTCGAAGGCTAATATGGGTCCTGACATTAAAAAGTATTTTAAAACTCGTCATTTACTATTTTTATAAAAAAATTGCTTTTTTTCAAAAAGGCATGTTAAAAATAGTACGTACACAGCTTCTAGCTAGGTCTTATGTCTGACGGTTTGGTTTAGATAATGATATTAATCGGGCAATTTTGCAATGTCAAAACGTGTCAATCAACTAGTGCTTCTAAAGGAGGATATCGAGAAAGAACGTTCCAGGCTAAACCAACAGGGTGTTGTGAAAAAATACATTTGAATTTATTCCAGTTAAAATCCTTTAAGTTCTTTATTATCTATGATACGTATTCTAAATGTATAGAGTACTTTCTCATGTCATCAACTACGTACTCGTCGTTGTTGTCAAAACTAAATGAGTCTTTTGCCAGATTGGGTTGTCCAAAAACTGTAGTCACACACAATGGTCCGCCTTTCAATGTATTTGAATTTAGAAGCTATTGTATAGAAAGAGAAGTCAAACTGTAGTTTAGTCCTTCATATAATGCATAATCAAATGGACTGGTCAAATATCTGTGCAGAACATAGAACAGCTTTCAGTGAAAACAATTTCGTTGGAGCAACGTTTGACTGATGCCTTATTCGTTTATAGGAGTGCACCATCTTCAAGTCACATGGGTGTCTTCGATTGTGAGAATGGTACTTATGTACCAAAAACACCTTTAGCCTAGCCACTTCCCTCAAGTGGACGAACATTAGAGAAAACAAATAGAGTAAAAAAGTAAGGGTAGATTTTATAAAATACAAAAAAGTGTTGGTCAATTTAAGGCAGTTGAAAGGCTATCATGAATAGTTTCCAGCCCAGATTATGGAAAGGCTTAGTTCAACTTTTTTTTTATAAATATTTCTTGGGTATTAAACCACTCATAGTTTTTAAAATTGTTTTTATTTACGTTTCAATTCATGACCTAGAATCGTTGTGAAAATAATAAGAAAATTTAAGTTTGATATTTATGACACAAATTGAAGGAGACTTTGATTTATTAATTTTTAATTTGAATACATTTCCACCTAATATATTCAAATCAAAAATTAATAAATCAAAGTCACCTTCAATATGTGTCATAAATGTCAAACTTAAAAATTTTTATTATTTTGACAACGATCCTAGGTCATGGATCTAAACGTAAATAAAGACAATTTTAAAAACTCTGAGTGGTTTAATACCCAAGAAAGATTAAGAAAAATACAAAACAAACCACAACAAACATACAGGAAGTATTTGCTTAGTTCAACTGTTTATTTGATAAAATTGATTGGGAGCGGATCGATACGGAAAGCACACATCAATCAAATTAGAAAGGGTCTGTTACGTGATTCGTCCGGAGACATTACTATATATTTCGAGATTGGTAGACACGATTTTCGCTCAACCAGTAAGATACATCGTGAACGATTCTGAAACTGTCGTAGAGCAGGATAACCACCAATGTAAAAACAAATCAGTTTCTTTCGCTTTTCAAGTGCCAACTCGTTCAGGTCGTACGATTGCACCACCTAAATGATTTTCTCGTTCATCGTATAATTAGCCTAGAAAACAATTATGATTATTATGTCCTGAGTTAAATTTGGAAGGAGAATGGTGATATCTCTGAATAATGCTCTATGTATAGTTATAGTTATACAATAATAATAGTGATATAACAAATGCAGTGGATTATGTTTTTTTGAGAAGTACTTCGTCTAGCAATTCCGAATGGACCTGCACTTTGCCGAAGCTCTAGATTAATAGAACAGGTGGAATGGCTTCCGCGTTCCAATGATCTAGAGTCAAACTACAGGTTCAACCAAATTAGTAAGGTCATTAGTGAGAAACCAGACTAAGATAGGTCCCGAAAGAGGGCGGTAGGTCTTTCGGTACTTGGTTTGGCAGAGACCATAGGGGTCCGTATGGCATTCTAAGACACGCTAACGCGATGCGGAACGCAATGGGAAACCACCACAATAACTCCCAAGTACAAAGCGTACTTAAATTGTATTTAAAATAATGCCATCCTCTATGGTACAAGATTTCGGAGGTAAAATAGTCCTTACATGTGATTTTCCAATGCTCTACCCGAAAGTACTACATTGGTCAGGAAGTTCTTTTACCTGAAAAATTTTGAATTTTGCCGAACCCTTGCTGTTCCAAGCAAGGTAGGGATCTATAACGTGCGTGACAACACTAACACACGGGACCTCCAGTTTAACTCTCATCCGAACGAAAGCGTATTTTTAGGAAAAATGCGCTTAACATTTTTCAAGCGGACCGTGTCGGAATTCAAACACGGGATCTTGGGCTAGTGGTCACACGCATATCAACTACGCCATGGAGCCGCCAGGTAAAATAGTCCCCCATTTGGATCTCCGGGAGGGGACTACTTCGGGGGATGTGATCGGAAAACTTAGAAAAAACATCGGAAACATTCTACGGGTCGGAGCGTGGAATGTCAGAAGTACGAAGCAAGTAGGTAAGCTAGAGAACTTAAAAATTGAAATGGATAGGTTAGCACTAGACATAGTAGGGATCAGCGAAGTTCGGTGGCCAGAAGCGAAGAATTTTTGGAGTAGAGACTTTAGGGTGTGGGGATATTTATGCGAAAAAGATATGCCACTGTGTAAAAAATACTTACAAAAGAACGATAGAGTACTCATAGTTAGATTAGAACCTAAATTGGTAAATGCAGTAATAATATAAGTATACATGCCCACCTCCAGTCACAGTGAGGAAGAGGTAGAAGCGGTCTACAAAGATATCGAAAACATACTAAAATACGTAAAAGAACATGAAAATTTAATAATTACGGGAGATTCTAATGCAGTGGTTGGTGAGGAAGGAGCGGTAATAGGTTTATTTAGTTAAGGTACGAGAAACGACAGGGGAAATAGGTTGGTAGAATTTTGCGACAAAAACCATCACAAACACATTATTTCAACATCTTGCTAGAAGACTATATACGTGGAAGATGCTAGGGGATATAGGAAAATATCAAATACATTATATTCTTATTAGACAACGGTTTAGGAATCAACTAATAGACTGTAGAAGTTATCCAGAAGCTATAGACACTGACCACAACATCGTAATTATGAAAGCCGCTCTTAAATTTAAAAATTTGAAAAAAAAAAGGAAAAGTGTACTTTGACTTTGAGAAGCTAAAAGATAAAGACATCCACGAAAGATTTGAAAAAAGTCAAATAAATTGCAGAAAGATATCAGAAAAATTTCTGATACTAAGGGAGTAGAAACAGCTTAAACATGGCGGCCTAAGAGATTCTGGGGTATACACAAAATAAAAATAAAAAACCATGGATAACAAAAGATATCCTGAATTTAATAGAGGAAAGACAAAAATACAAAAATAGATCAGACGAAACGGGAAAACAAAGATATAAAGCCATAAAATGGGGAATTATTCGCAAATGCAAGAAAGCTAAAGAACAATGGATCGATGAAAAGTGCAAAGAGTTACAAACTAAGATGGAAATAGGAAGGACAGACGAAGCATGTAAACTAATTAGAATGAATTTTAGAATCAACAACCCCGGAATATTTTCTTTTAAAGAACTAAATTCACAACCAATTTAATTCATCACCTGAAAGAATTCTAATTGCATATTTGAATTAGTATTAAAAGTCACATTAGGAACACTATAAATATTTTGTTTGTTTACCAGTGCTATGTATTACAGGGATACGATGGTATATTTCTATGGCAGATGGTACAGCACTGCTTTTTGAGATCACGAAATATACGATTGTATTGAAATTACTGATAAATTCTATATCTAAAGTTTATTACAACAGTTGATGTTATTTTGATTTTGCTAGGAGAGTAGTAATGCACGCAGGACGTACTGTCCCGCGTACCGTACCGCATATTGCACTACGGCACGGGACGGAGCGCGGGACAAAACGGTGATAGTTAATATGGGACGGGACACCGACAGAACAATAATTTTTGTTGCGGGAGGAGACGCGGGATGGGAATGATCCTCTGTTCCGCGGGACGGGATTGTGGCACAGTTTCTCGGTCCCGCAAGAAGAGCTTGAAAATTCCAAAGGAATAAATACTTGCCTTTGTTTTTGAGCTCACAAAGTATGAAAGGATGAGATCTACTTCAGATATTAAGAAGACATCTGCCAAGGGCATCCAAAACTCATTTCATATATCGCAACGCAGCAATCTGGGTTATAGCTATGCTATTGTTACCCCCCAACGGCCCCAACCTGTCCATTATATCGGCAAGTTAATTACCCTTTAATTACTAATACCTGAATAGAAGAGTTTTTCAGAAGAAAAGTTACAAAAAAAATGAATGACAACTTGTCATAAGTTAAGGGACAGTTTTAGCATAAGCCAAACAAAAATGACTTCGTTATTATCGTTGAACTTCAATAAGTTAGACGCTGTTCAGGTTCAGTTACGCTTAGGTATATCCGAAATCTAATGAAGCATGGAAACGTTCCTTTTGTGGGTGAACCTTACTCCGGGGTTGTTGTTATGTAAGACGATGTGATATTCTGTAATATCCTTTCGAGATGCATCCACGACCCTTCACAAACACATTCTTTTTTCACTTGTCTTCACTCAGCTTGTGCAATGCAAGTGTAATAAATAATAATGTGTCTTTATCTTATAACCAATTTTAATATTTGCACGCTTTAGAACAAGCTGTTCCCCGGGAAAATTTTCATAAAACTGACTCAGTACTAATAATTTATACTTTCTAAAGTATGTTACGATCTCCAACGTGGTCAAGTACATAAATTTGTTACTCAACTACCTTGACGAAAGAGTTAAAAAAATCAATACTGACAAAGACGATGAAACGGCTTTAAATTTGACAAAATAACTTAACAGCAACAAGGAATAAAATTATACAACACCAAAGCAAAATCAATTCGGAGTACTGCATTTCAATGGCCATCCATCCTCGTACAAGCTCGATATATTTGATTTATCGAACTGGGGCCATTCCCTGAAAACTGAAACCTAGGCAAAATTTAAACTACGATACAAAAAAATTCACCAGAAAAGGCCAAATGGAAACAACAGGAAATGAAGCTAGATCTTTTGCGTCCGGGCCAGACAGCACCAGCAGCAAGAGAGATCTCGAAATTTTGTCCTTATACGAGAAAAAAGTGCGCCCCAGTGATGAGCTAGATAGATATTTAGCAAAAGAAATAAAAAACACAGAAAAGTAAACACATTATCCTAGTGTAAGAAGAACTAGACAAAGTTTCCGACCATAACTCCATTGGACAGGGATTTTCCTTCAACCACAACCACCTCTGTCCCTGCCGAGAGACTCTTCTCCAGGGTAGAACTAACTATAAGAAAGCAAAGAAGCAGGCTCACCGTAGAATCAGTGATTGCGCTTCCTTGTGTGCAGTCATGGACAAACTTTTTCTGCAAACTGAAGAAATTCTTGTAAATAAGTAGCTAAACTTAGCTTCCTGATCGTAGTGTTCCTAAGTTTTGCACTATTGCATATATCTACTTATAATAAATTATCAACTTTTTTGTTCAAGTGTGATTTATTATTAGTCACGCTGTTACTCGTAATATATCTCTCTACATATGCTATGTATGAGTTGCCTGTGCATATTCAAGGGGGAAACCAGAAAATCGAAAAACCTTAAACAAAATACGAAAAAATGTAACATACCACGCTGTAAAGAGAAAATTTCCATTGGTAGAAACTGAAGTAACTATGAAGTGAAAAATATCCGTCCCTGCGAAACGATTTTAGTTACGTCTTCTAAGCTAAGTAAGTTATTTATCTAATTTTGGTGTTAATAGATTCGTGTTTACGCTTCAAATTATGGTAAAGCAAATCTAATCAAAAACAATATCTAAGGCTTGATGTAGGTAGTACATCGTAGACTTTGTAGAAAATGAATTAACTAAGGTAACCATGCGAGACTGCTGATCATGCTCCGCGGGGTTGCTGGACGGGACGGTTCTGGCATTTTAAGTGCAGAACGGGATACGGTACGGGTCGTACATAATTACTGCGGGACGAGACTCGAAACGCAGCCGGCGATGAAGTGCTGGACGCTAGACGGACTAACAGCCTGTCCCGCATCCTGTAATCCCGCGTGCATTTCTATAGTAGACTACCAATTTCTTGTATTTTTTCCTGTTCTGTTTTAAAAGCAACAATTTTTAGAATTAAATATGTGCCTAATGGTAAATAAAAGACAAAATACATTTTAAGCTTAAATTCATTATGATTGAATGAATTCTACTAATTCTACTAATCTGCTTCAAAACTAATTAAACTGCTTGACTATATTTACATAAAACATAAAAAACAATTAAATAAATGAAAATTCAAAATTTCTGGAACACCGAGATCCGAGAGTGTAGTTAAAGAAACTTGTATCCCGTCTGTCCAAATAGACTATACGTGTTGTTCGAGTTGTTATATTTTAGAACCCTATTTCTATTTTGCGAGATTCCAATTAATTTTTGCGCTTTTAAGTTGTTTCACTCCTGTTAAATAACATTATAGTGCTCATTATTTTCAGATGCCTCTAAAGATTTTACGTTTGTTGAAAATTTGCACCCACCCCCTCAAATATTTTGCGCCCCTTGCGCATTCACCTATGTACCTACTAGAAAAAAACCTCCACGTAGTAAAAGTCTTCTCTGTTTGTATACATACTATCTTTCAGTTTAGTTTTATATACCATACTAATAGATGCAGCAACATGTATTTAAAATTACAGTAATAATAAGTATTTAGCGTATGGTTTTACTTACATTTTATATCTCTATAGTAGAACTGCATTTGCGTATATCACGATAACGAAACTGTAAATGATTACAACATATCGCGCTTCAGACATTTTATTGCTAAAACGCGTCGCGTGGCCTACAGAACAAATAAATTAAGTATAATTTTTTATCTAAACAGAAACCCTGCTAATCAATTTAAAATTTAAAGTACTACGTCATATCTGAAGAATTTGCATTATTAAACTTTAAATATTTACATTCGTATTTGACTGTCAAGTGATAATATTATTATCCTACCATCCCATTGTACTAATTCTCTACAAATAGAACAATTATGCTATAAATAAACCAAAATATATTAAAGGAGTAATATTAGAGACTCTCCTGTTGCTAATAACGTTCGGCGCCTCCGTTGCTTACTTGGTATGCGTGTGACAACTGAACCCAAGGTTTCGGGTTCGAATTCCGACATGGGCCGCTTGAAAAATGTTAGGCGAGCATTTTTGACAAAAATCGCTCTCGTACTGGTGACAGGTAAAATGTAGGTCTCGTGTGTGAGTATTGTCACGCACATTGAAGATCCCAACCTTGCTTGGAACAGCAAGGGTAGCAAAATTCAAAATTTCCAGGTAAAAAAGATCGCTTCCTGGTCAATATAGTACCTTCGAGTGGAACATGGAAAAATTAAATGTAGTACTAACGACGTTCTACATACTAGCATAAGTACCTAGATCCAAGACTGCAAGGCACCCGGCGCCTGGAGATTTACTAAAATAATTGATGGATTTTATTTTATTAAAAAATATTAATTAACATTGATTTCAAAATTTGTGAGATTTATATACGGCAAGCTGCAGAGCTTTTGATACAAATAAAAAGAGATTGTTGTTTATCTTGTCGCGCATCCGCCGGTCTAGATGCATGATACATGTGTGTGTGGTGTGTGTGTGTGTGTGTGTGTGTGTGTGTGTGTGTGTGTGTGTGTGTGTGTGTGTGTGTGATGTGTGTGTGTGTATGTGTGTGTAGGTGTGTGTATCTATGTGTGTGTGTATGTGTGTGTGGTATTTGTGTGTGTGTGTTGCTGTGTTTGAAGCCCGATCGCTGGACACCAAATACTGTGAAGTTATATAATTCGCTTCGCTTGCCTTCTATAATTTCTGACTGAATTTCAGAAAGTACCGCTTCGCCACATAATAGACGCAAAACCTCAAACCTAAATTCAGGAATCCACTTTCTCAGCTATCTCAGTTGGTAAAACATAAAAAAAACTCCAGCTCTAATGGATTAGTGTACTAAACCTTACTAAGATTCTAAAATGGAAATATTCACACAGAATGTAGTAAAAATTAGAAAAATGAAAATTTTTATAGAATTAGATCAAATAATAAAAAAATAAAAGATCAAAAGTTTCAACTGCCAGCAAGAATAATTTTACGTTGCCCTTACAGCGTCTAAATATACTCACCCCGCCGCCTTTACTCTTTTAAAAATATGCATTATTCTCCAATGCGTGTAAATTGCCCTGTGTTGTACAAATAATAAATTTCCCAAATTGTGAGATTCACGTTTAAACTGATAAAACATAAAAATTACTACCTCTCACAGTAAAAATTATCACATTTAAAAACACTATTCAAATTGCAAAAAATATCGTCATAAAGCCTTTTATAATAAATTAAAAATCTTAATAACTACTCTAACCTTTATTCACTGGTGCTTTGAAATAACCTCAGAGTCATCAACCTTCTAATACTTTAAATTCCAAATAATAGAACTATTAATGCTCGCTAGATAGGCGTCTTCTCGTATAAATTACTACCAAACCTACATAGCATCGTGATTATTTAAC